>CM018681.1:55135527-56335527 GCA_009363875.1 Mikania micrantha
TTTGAAAAAAAAAATAGCTTTGCAAACCTTTTATGTAAAACCTTAACCTCGTTATCAACACTTGTATCATCCAACTTGGTATGCTTATATATAGGCCATACCCCTGAGTCGAGCCTACGACCCGCCCAGACGCCGTCCCACCACATACTAAGTCACATTGGACATTGTTGTTAATGATAATTAAGCATTTTACCTACCATTCCTTTCTATGATCATCTGAGATTTAAAACACTCTGTTTAACAGTTTATGATATCAACCCAAAAATGTTTATGTTTCCCCCTAGGTAACAACCTTAATCTCATTAACATCACCTGTATCATCCAGCTCGGTATGCTTCTATATAGGGCATACCCCTGAGTCGATCCTACGACCCGCCTAGACGCCGTCCCACCACATACTAAGCCGCATAGGACATTGATCTTAATGATAATTAAGCGTCTTACCTAACACCCACTTCTATGTTAAAAGACTTGATTTCCATAATTTGAAATAAAACTGATTTCCTGGGTTCACCATGTCTTCATGATTTCCCAAAAGCAATTATAGAAATAAAATGTTAAATGTTTAGTTAAATAAATAAATAAACATTGACATACAACTAAGACATGATGATTGGGCCTTATTTGACTCAATCAATTAGACTTAGTTGTTGGTGGTTGTCCAAGTTGTACCCTCTCACACGTGGCCCATATCAGGCATGTACCACAAAGGATCTACATGTATGCGTCGGGACTTTCATGATTTGCCCATATCAGCTTGACCCTTTGGCCTACTGTATGCGTCGGGACTTTAAGGATATCCTTTGATTCTGATCTTCTTTGATTCATGATCCTCTTGATATCTTGATTTCATTTGATAATTTAAGTTACTGCCGATGTAGCATGACTACAAGAGTCTACTACTGTGAGGGACTTTCCATGTGTTTACACGTGGTCTCGATTTAATACAACTGAAACTCACCTTACTTTAGGTATTAATGATTTCATTAGTTCATAATGATTTCATTATTTCAATGATTCACACACGGTTATGATTCCCATGATTCACTTGATTTCTGATCTCTAGAATTTAATGATTTCACAATGATTTTAGATTCATGATTAGGATCCTGAGTTTACTGATCACACACTGGATTAGATTCCATTGCATTTGATCTTTAGCTTTGGTTCTTTTGATTTCACTTTGAATTTAGATTCTGAAATTTGAACTCGATGGACTAAAGGTTTATTGAGAGTTTTAGAATTAAGGTATTACTCATAAGAGTAATTTAATTAACTTGCTTAATTAACTTGATAGTTAATTTAGCCTGAGATTTACCTAGACAGGAGTCTTGGTGTATAAACAAGCATGTATAAAGTATATAAGAAGTAAAAGCATTTAAGTAAACAATTTAATCAAAACAGTTTACGCATGCTTCTCAGCCACGCGTTAAAAACAAAAATGTTTAGAAAAGGGACAATGAACTCACCTGTGTTGCTGTGCCAATGAACCACAAAATATATGCGCGCTCTTTGATTGTTGACTATGTATCTTTAGCACCTGAGTTATTTTAAGGATATTCGAACACGATAAGTATACATAATAGTCGTAACTAGGGTTTTGGTCTCGGTGTGCAACTAAGTATCCTAATTCACTAAAGTGCCTTCTAGAATTTCATTTAACTAATCTAAGGCATCACCCATAACTATCCCGTTATCCCATAAGTACTCATTACAAGTCTTTGGTTAAAATATTATAAAGTTAGTACATTTCAAGTTAAACTTTGAGTTAAAATCATTTATTTTAATTTAAATAAAGTTTATAAATTGTTTTCTTTTATTAAAGTATTATGAACTTTTTGAGAAAAATAAAACTTACAAATGATGGGCTTGGGTTAAGCCCATTGGGCCAACCCCTGGCCCAAGACTAGCTTTTGAATTTCCAAATGATTATTGATCAATATCTTTGATAAACTTGTCTTAGATAATTCAAATGAATTATCTAAATTAGCTACAAGTTCTTGTTAGAACTCTAAAGAATTAGGTGCTGGTAATCAAATCAACCCTCGAAACTTTGGATTTTTGTTTTGTTTTGATTCTCATGATTTTCCCGATTATGTTGAGCCCAAATGATGCTCATCATTTATATTTAACACATAGTCTCCCTAAGGTTAATGCCATGTAGTGAACCCTACTTTGTTTCCCATAATCCTTGTTTACCCGTTTCACATGACTCTACGTAAACCTTTATTAGAAACCCTAAAAAACCCTTTGTTAATCTCCATGCACACACATGCATGTATTTCCCATGAAATTCATGCACACACATGATCAACTCCCATGCATGCAAAATCATCCCCCAACCCATGAGTAAACCACTCGATCTGAATCAATTTGATCGAACAACTATGGGTCGTATGAGTTTGGGCCGCACCACTTGGGCTGCTTGGGGGAAATTGGGCCGGCCACAAGAACTGTGCCGAACTAGCCTGCTTCGGGAGTAACCTTGGCCGATCAAAGGAAGCAATGGTCAACTAGGACTGTCGACTGCAGCTAGGCCCGACTCACCCTTGCCGAATGGGGTGTGTGGCCGATTGGAACCAACCCCGATCGAATGAGGTCCTGGCGAAGGAGGAGCTAAGCGAATGGGTTCCTGGGCCGAATGAGATTGGTGCGAGTGGCCTGGTTCGGGTAAGACTTGGCCGAATGAAAGGGTTGTGGCCGAACTAGCATGACCGAAAGGGAGCTTAACCGTATGAGGCCTTGGGCGAATGACTTGTCCGAATCAGTTGGCCCGACCGAATAGGTGCCTGGCCGATCGAATGGGTTTTAGGCCGAACCAGGATAGGGTCGAGCGAATGGACTACTTCAGCTAGAGAGTTGGACATTCGGCCGAATGAGGGCTTTGCTTCATTCGGAGAGCTGGCCATCTGGCCATTCGGCCTGTCGAGATCCCCAGCAAGCAACCATGGTTTCCTTCGATTTAGTGGCTAGTCCATGGTGTACAACAAGTTCCTGATCGATTCTAAGTGTGTCTCATGAAGATTCCCTATGGTTTTGAAAGTGAAGAACCGGTTTGTAAGGGGGTGCGAAATTAGGGTTTTGAAACCCTTAAAACCGAACAAAGATCTTGAATTTACCTCAAATCGGTTGATTGAAAGCTTATATCTGCTGTACTTCTACGATCTACGAGTTATGGTGGTCGTTTAGACACCAAAATAGCTCGATTTCATGGAGAAATGGAGGAGATATGGTGATTTCTTCTAGTGAGAGAAAGTAGAGAGAAAAAGTGACGGTGGTGAGGTTGAAGATGAGAGAGTTATGAGGGAAATGAGGATTCAAAAGCCTCATTAAAGGCTTTCAACATACCCGGGTGTTCGGTTTCGCTCGGTTTCGCGTGAAAGTGTCGGTTTCGTTTCGTTCTCGTAACGAAACGTCACGGTTTCAAAATAAGGTTAATGAAATTATTTTAGGTTGTGATTCCTAATAAATTAACTAAATATCTTCTGTTTATTTTAAATTTTCAAAAATATTTAATTTTCAGTTTAATAATCGAATAGTACAGTCGTCGCGCGTATTCATTCAAATCGTCACCCGTACGAACACTGCGATAACAATACTTTTCAATATGGTTTTCTAATTATCGGATATCATTCAGAACGTTAAACTTTTAGATGTATTCGTACAGATCGTCACCTATCCGAATAATCTGTCGATTTAGCATTCACATAGCGACATCAGTTTTGTTTTGTTCTGTAAAGCCTCACATACGTTTATACATAATAAAATCCTAACAAATAATCACATGATGGTTCTGTATTGCCAGATAATTATCTGACTGATGAACCATGTTTCTGAGTTTCGTTTCTGAAATAATTTCAAAATTGTGCTATGACAACATAAAATGATAATGATATGTGAACATAAACTGGTTTATGTACTTGACTCACTGTTCATGTTACTGTGTTGATCACTGTTCTGGTGACGTTTCCGGCACTGAAGTTACATTGGTCATATTTCTTAAACGGTTTGGCCTAGACTATAACCTAGGGACCCTCATGTAGAAAACACAGGACACTGGATTACTTGCATACGTTATATCATTTGAGCATAAATACTAACCGATGATTTTTCGGTTAGGATTGACATGTCACAGGGACAACCACCATCACCACCTCATCCTCCTCCACCTGAGGTGCAACCAGCGACTGCTGCACTGGCAACCTTGATCACTGAACAGTTGGTCGCAATCATTCCGGAGATTATTAACAGGATCCGGAGCAGTGAGGAGTATGCTAGGGGTTTTCCACCTGTCACCGCCAAAGGGAAGGAACCTGCGGAAGGTGACACCAGTAAGAAACCCAAACACCGTTCTGCTAAAAAACGAAAGGGACCCGTGAAATTCACGAAAGCTACTCCTATCAGTCAAGTTATGCCAGACCAGACTCGAGTTAGTGGACACTACAAGGGAAAGACCCCTCAATGTTCAACATGCAACAATTACCACAGAGCTGAACTTCCATGCGTGCTATGTACTCGTTTTGGGAAGGCAGGCCATTGGATGCCGCAATGCAAAACACCAATAGCTCCAATTCCCCATCAGTATGTTGGTACTTCTTCCCTATGCGCTAAGTGTGGCTATCACCATCTGGGGGATAGGTTGTGTAGACGTTGTTTGAAGTATGGGAGGAAAGGGCACTGGACTCAGGAGTGCCGTAGTGCCCCAAAACCGAAAACTAAAAAAACGGCTAAAGCTCCTACTTCCTCTCAACACAACCACCACTGCTACACCTGCGGAATACTTGGACATTTCGCAAGAGACTGCCCCATGAGGAAGCCTCCAACAACTCCAACGGTTCCAACCGCATCAACCACCACCGAGGAACTACTCGCTCTACCAGCGTATTTGAATAAGGTATAATGCTAAAAATTATATATGTATATATTATATGTAGTTAGTAACAAAATTAGGGGAAACTATAGATTTATTAGGTGCCCGTTTAAATAATAGAAGTTAGTATAATTAATACCTATACTTTAATGGAGAACGATCAAATTTTGGGAAATTTATGGAGATCAAGCGAAACGCAGAATCAAGATAATATCGTATAGGAAGGTTCACAAGTACCTTAAAAAACAATGTGTCGCGCTTCTAGCTCACGTGATGGAGAAAGACAAGAAAGCAATCAGGATTCAAGATGTACCAATGGTGAAAGACTACGCGGACCTGTTTCCGGATGATCCACCGGAATTGCCACCTGAGCGATCGGTGCAGTATCGAAACTATTTGATTTCGGGAGCGACTCTAGTAGCTAAGTCTCCTTATAGACTTGCACCATCTGAGTTGCAGGAATTCTCCAATCAATTACAAGAGTTACTCAACAAAGGATTCATCCGACCGAGCTTTTCCCCGTGGGGAGCTCCAGTTCTTTTTGTTAAGAAGAAGGATGGAACCTTTAGGACATGCATTGATTACAGAGAACTCAACAAACTCACCATCAAGAATCGGTACCCGTTACCTAGGATTGATGATTTGTTTGATCAGTTACAAGGAGCACAGTACTTTTCCAAAATAGACCTGAGATCAGGTTATCATCAGCTCCGGATTCAAGAGGAGGACATACCAAAGACGGCATTTCGTACCCGATACGGCCACTACGTTTTCATGGTTATGCCATTCAGATTGACGAACGCACCGGCAGTGTTTATGGATTTGATGAACCGGGTGTGCAAGCCGTACTTAGATCAGTTTGTTATCGTCTTCATTGATGATATACTGATTTATTAAAAGAACGAGAAGGAACATGAGCAACATCTCCGAACAGTCTTGGAACTCCTGAAGGAGGAACGACTGTATGCCAAATTCTCCAAGTGTGAATTTTGGTTAAGAGAAGTTCAGTTCTTGGGTCACGTGATTAACAGTAATGGTATTCACGTGGATCCTACCAAGAATGAAGCAATCAAGAACTGGGATGTGCCAACAACACCGACAGAGATCCGACCATTTTTGGGATTGGCGGGTTACTACAGGAGATTCATTTCGAATTTCTCCAAGATAGCTTTGCCTCTTACCAAGCTCACACAGAAAAGTGAACCTTTTCTGTGGACACATAAACAAGAGGAGGCATTCCAGACACTGAAACAAAGATTGTGCAATGCTTCAATCTTAACACTCCCAGAAGGCAACGATGACTTTGTAGTATACTGTGATGCTTCCCATCAGGGACTCGGATGTGTTTTAATTCAACGAGACAAAGTCATTGCTTATGCCTCAAGACAACTGAAGATACATGAGAAGAACTACACAACACAAGATCTAGAACTGGGAGCTATTGTCTTTGCCTTAAAGATTTGGAGGCATTACCTGTATGGTAATAAACGCACTATCTTCACAGATCACAAGAGTTTACAGCACATATTTGATCAGAAGGAGCTTAACATGAGACAGAGACATTGGGTTGAGCTCCTGAGCGATTATGATTGTGTGATCAAATACCATCTGAGCAAAGCAAATGTTGTTGCAGATGCTTTGAGTCGGAAGGAAAGAGTCAAACCATTGCGCGTTCGAGCAATGGGAATGACCGTGCAAACAAGTCTGAATGATCAAGTTATACAAGCACAAAAAGAAGCAGTGGAAAGAGACAATCTGAAACGTGAGCTCGATTGTGGAGCTGAGAAACACTTTAAGACAAAACAAGATTGAGTTATCTATTATCTAGAGCGTGTTTGGATTCCAGCAGTAGATGAACTCCGGACACTCATTATTGACGAGGCACACAAGACACGCTATTCTGTTCATCCTGGTGCCGATAAGATGTACCAAGATCTTAGGTCATTTTATTGGTGGCCCGGAATAAAGAAAGATGTTGCCACTTATGTTGGCAAATGCATCACCTGTGCTAAAGTCAAAGCTGAACACCAGAAACCTTCGGGTTTGCTGGAACAACCAGAGATAACACAATGGAAGTGGGAACAAATAGCTATGGATTTCATTACCAAGCTACCCCGCATTTCCAGCTGACACGATTCGATTTGGGTCATCATTGATAGATTGACCAAGTCCGCACACTTCTTGCCAATCAGAGAAACTTACAAGATGGAGAAGCTAGCGAGACTATACGTTGATGAAATAGTAGTGAGACACGGTGTGCCATTGTCTATTATTTCAGACCGGGACAGTCGATTTACTTCGCGGTTCTGGCAATCATTGCAACAATCCTTTGGGACAAGTGTTAACTTGAGCACCGCTTATCATCAATAGACGGATGGACAAAGCGAGCGAACGATTCAAACCCTAGAGGATATGTTGAGGACATGCATCCTAGACTTCAGTGGAAGTTGGGACACACACTTACCACTCATTGAGTTCTCCTACAACAATAGCTACCACAGTAGTATTGGTTGTGCTCCGTTTGAAGCACTATATGGTAGAAACTGTCGGTCTCCAATTTGTTGGACCGAAGAGGGAGACAACAGAATCAGTGGGCCTGAATTTATTTAGGAAACTACTGATAAGATAGCCCATATACAACAGAGACTGCAAGCAACACCTAGCCGCCAAAGGAGTTACGCAGACAAACGGCGCAAGGCTTTGGAATTCAATGTGGGTGACCAGGTAATGTTGAAAGTGTCCCCATGGAATGGCGTAGTTCGTTTTGGGGCTAAGGGCAAGCTAGCACCTAGGTATGTCGGACCGTTTGTGATTACTCAACGCATAGGTCCTGTGGCATACAGACTCAAACTCCCAGATGAGCTCAGCGGAGTACACGATGTGTTTCGTGTATAAAACCTCAAGAGGTGCTTAGCAGAGGAAACGTTGATCATACCATTGGAAGAAATACAAGTTGATCAGCAATTAAATTTTTTTAAAGAACCTGTAGAGATTATGGAACGTAAAGTTAAGAAACTGAAACGAAGCCGTATCCCTATTGTAAAGGTTCGATGGAACTCCAAGCGTGGACCAGAATTTACCTGGGAGCGCGAGGACAACATGAAGACAAAGTATCCCCACCTGTTTGAGAAGTAAAGCCCGACCTTTATGCTTAAATTTCGGGACGAAATTTCTTTAACAAGGGGAAACTGTGACAACTAGTACCTGACCGGCCTGCAAGTCCGTACGGTATGGGTACTCTCAACAGTAACTATGTGTAAATACATGTTGTGAACAGTACTTGTATTAACAGAATTCAAAATACAAGAGATAGTTGTACGTATTTATGTATAACTTAAATGCCTTAAGTACAACACTCATTTGAAACAATAGTTGTTAGTATTTAGATGAAAACCTAGGTACAAATAATACAACAAAACACGAGAAACAACAGTGTTCAACTGAATAACACAAAACAAATCGGTTGCGATCTGATATCCATAGATGACACGAATCAGATGGCCGACAAATCAGTGTGTAAACAATGTGATAACAGGATGTTTAGTTGAGTCCGACAGGGCGGAAATACAATTTAAAACAATATTACAGTGTCATTTCAGAATAACGAACTGAAAGTGTGTTTGCGTGGGTGATGATTCACACAAACATATCTGTGAGTTTAACATTCTGAAATGATGACTGGGAAATAGAAAACAAAAGTTAGAAAGTCAAACCATCGACATGTTCGTTCGAATGACAATTCGAATGAATACGCGCGATGGTGAGGCGATTTGACGAAACGAAAACGAAACACGACACGAACGAAAATAAATTAATAAAATAAAATAAATAATGTTTTACAATTTTGAAAGTCATCAAAAATAACTAAAATAACCATTCTTTATTTAAAACATATAAATTACACGTTACGTGCCGGAAACGTGATGGAAACGCGAACCGAGCAACCAAAACGAACCCGAATACCCCGAGGTATAAAAACAAGAAATGAGGGCTTCTCCTCATTTATTCCATCAACCTTCTCTCTATAAAAACGTGATTCCCGAATCCTCACTCTCTCACTACAATTCCAATCTTCAAACTCACGTATCTTGCTCGTTTCTTGACGGATTTGGGCGTTCTTGGTGTCCATGCGTAGCTCTCAACCTCCTCTACAAGGAAGTATAGCACATCTGAGCAATCACCCGGCCAAAATTGAGGTACGAAGCCACGAAAGTTATGAAAATAGGGTTTTTGTGGGTGTGTTGTTCGAACATAAGCTATAACCGGCTTTAGACCCACCTCCCATGACCTCTACACCATCGAGAACCCTCTGCCACTTAACACCACCAAGTAAACAGCCTAAAAACCTTGATACGCGATGAAGAAGATGATGGGGAAGTTACAGGTTCGGGCGAACCTATGTGAAATGAACATCCATAGCCGAACCTGTGGGCCGACAACCATCATCGACGAACCTGCCATGGCCGGCGAACCACTAGGATGTAGCTGAATATGCTGAGCCACGAACCTAGCATCTACCGGCCGAACCATTTCGGTGGCCGAGCCTTGCATGGGTGCCGAACCCTTACCATCCCCGAACCTTGTTCCCCATTGCCGAACCCTACCCACAGACGAACCATGCAGCAGGCATGGCGAACCCTAACCGAACCCTCGTCTGCGAACCCAGATCTCCCGAACCTTGGTAATACTCACAAACCTACAAGATGTCTGCTGAACCTAGGTACAACCACAGGCTAGAACCCACGAACCAGTAGCACCGAACCAGCTGGGAACAAACCTGCATGCTATCTCCTATGAACATGCATACCTAGACGAACCTACCCCTTGAACAAGCCGGACCTTAGTCTCTAACCTATGGGTAGCCGAACCTTTACCCCTAACAGAACCTGGATAGTGTTGTGACTGTTGCGAACCTTGATTGAGACAGGGAGGTTTGCTGGCCCAAGCTGATACTCGGTTGCAATACTAACAGTTCCAGATTTCTTTCAGCCGCCTAAGGGCCCTAAGCCATGCAATTTTTCTGGCCCAATAGTGATCCACGGCCCACTGTTTCAATCCACACACCTCCGGCCAACAATAAATATTCAGCCCAACCCACTTGGCCCATGGTCACTAGTTGATGCGACATAGTTCGATTAGTCCAAACATTATAGTTTCGGCCCAAATTCCCTCGACACAGCCCAATAAGTCCTTTTGACTGGTCAAGGCCCAATCGGCCCATGGGATTCATTCGGCCCATATAAATAATCAAGCCCATTTAACGATCGGCCTATTTGAGTTAAGGTGCAACTAACATAAGGAATCAATGTTAAGTGTAACATACAAGTAACTATGTACCAATGGTAAATTTTTTAATAAAAGGTGGTAAGGACTTGATTAGCTTCCTAAAGCCAAAAATAATGTATTTAGGAATGTATCAACAAACGGTTTCAAAGTGAACAGGCGAATAGAACAATGATAATACAAACCTAAGCTACAAGTGTTATGGATTGTAAACATTCAACCAAAAACCTAAGTTTTACACTTAGTACCCCTTTTATTATAACATTAAAGAAAAAGGAATCAATCAATCAACAATCAATCAACGTACTCAGTATATCCCGCCATTAGCATGCTAAGGCAGGGTCTGAGGAGGGTGAGATGTAGACAGCCTTACCCCTACCCCGTAGGGGTAGAGAGGCTGCTTCCAGTGAGACCCTCGGCTCATGATGCTTGATCAACCGTCCGAAACGATTTTAACGTTATTTTCACTGAATAAGTAAAATAACGTTAAAATTAGTGCAATTTTACTTTTGCCCTTCAAGAGCTGTCGACACATATATACATTATATGTGCGCACCGCTAACGGGGCGTATTAAAGAAAAAGGAAGATAAATCAAATACATGAGCCTTAAGTAAATGGGCTAAGAGCTAGTAAGACACTTAGTAAGCAAACAGGGCCGAATGAGGATCTGGACCAATAAGTGATAACCAAGTTAGGGTTAACACAACACACACACGAAACTTTACGACTCATACTTACAAGTACAAATAACGTGAAATCAATACAGGATCGTGAACACAACAAAAAGTACAATCAAGAGCGTGTGCATTCCTATTTAAGCTAAGTCAACCACTACAACAACAAGGTGAGTTCATATGCCCCTTTTCTTTAATCTTAACTGATTTTAAACTCTCGGGGCTGAGAAACATGATTTTAAGCTTATTATCGTTTATCATTGTATGCATGCTTGTATGAATAGGATATGACAGGGATAATCAGATGAACATGATAATATAAGTTCATAATTCATCAACGCCTTAGAATAACATAGTTATAAGATTTTGTCTTGCAACACCTAGTTATTGTTACATGAGCAAACATTGGGATAATTCTTACATGAACAAACATTGGGATAATCACAGAGAAACATGATGACACAACAAAACGCATGAATACTGTAACATTTGTACATTTAGTCATGGTAGTGTAAACAGTGTTATAACAAATGTGTATTCATGTCAAATCAGTCAATGTGATTCATGTGTTCATAATGTGCTTGTGTGTTAGGATCTTTATTATTTAGGAACAAGTATGTATTATTTATTTACAGTCGAGTCGCTAGGCAAGAACAGTATCGTATTATATTGAAACAGTGGTGGGACGGCGTCAGGTACGGTAGGTAGCTGGAATCTGGGGTATGCCCTATACATATACTACGTTCGGTGTAATAGGATAGTGTTAGTGCGTAGTGTTGAGAGGAATATTATGACAATTAATTAAACAAAAGTCGTAATACGTAAGCGAGACTGAGTATAGTTATCGGTGACGATCCATAATGATACGAATGTTGAACTTATAATTATGATTAAACTGCTTTGAACATTTAATACGATCGAAAAACGTTCGCGATTGCGGGTATACACGTAATTGCGGTTGTTTAACGATCTGTCAACACACGAAGAGTAAAAATAATTAAATATATTATTTTACAATTTTGAAACGAACCCGAATACAATTTTGAAACTCATCAAAAGGATGAGAATAATAATCCTTTATTTTAAATCGTGTAAAATACGCGTTACGTTCCGGAAACGCGAACCGAGCGACCGAAACGAACCCGAATACCACTTGGACTATAAAAGCCATGAAGATGGCCATTTTCTTCATTTAATTCACCAACAACCCTTTCTCTCACTAGAAATTCGTCCAACCCTCTCTCTCTCTAAAAACCGAACTTCAATCGTGCGTATCTCCCTCGTTTCTCCACGAATTTGGGCGTTCTTGGTGTCCAAGCGAAGCTCTCAACGAGTACTACAAGAAAGTACAACGGATCGGAGGTTTTCACCGGCCAAAAACGAGGTATGATCGAAAGAAGAATCACGAAAATAGGGTTTTCTATGTGTGTTCGTCTAAACCTAAGTTTTAGCCGGTTCTAAGCATTATCAATCGAATCTACAAAATTTCGAGGTTGGGTTTGCCAATTTTAATGGCATAGAAATGGTTGGATCGAAGGAACCCGTTGAATGAAGGTGTTGGAAACAGGTTCGCTGGGAAAAGGGGCCGCCAAACCTTCACCTTCAACTAGACGAACCCTATTGGAGCCCCACGAACCTGCATGGTTCGTTGATATTCAGCCAAACCCTTAGGGGGAGCTCACGAACCTGCACCGAGCCTTCATGCATCCGGCTAATCTTTCTATTGCCACGAACCTTACCATGCAAACGAACCTTGGCCGGCTAGTGCTAGCAACGAACCTGTCATATAGGAGCGAACCTAGGCGAACCTACTAGCTGCATGTGACCACCGAACTCCTGGACATGCTGCGACCCTCTGGACCAGAGGAACCTTGCATCCAGCCATGTTAGCCGAACCTGTGATGTCGCGACGTAGCCGAACCCTTCACCACCTTTGCCGAACCTTCTTGCGAACCTTCATCTGCAAACCCCATAGGTTCGCTGCCCTGTGTGGCCGGGGTTGTGGATACGCGGCTGCCATGCTGTTAGCCTGGTCGGAAATGTACAACCCTTCTTTTGTAATGGCCCAGCAGTAAATTTCTTGGCCCAACGCTAAATTAATTTCGGCCCAGTGCTAAATTAATTTCGGCCCACATGATTTAATCAATCCCATTACAGATTCGGCCCAATGTTTTGACCCATGTGGATTACTCTAGCTCAAGACAATAAACCGGCCCAACTTCACTCCTTGATCCATCTTCTTGGTTTCGGCCCAACAAGTATCCAATTGGCTAGGACCCATGATTTGGCCACACATCTTAAACCTAGTCCACTTGAAGTTGAATTGGCCCATAGGATTCCAATTTGACTCATACGCATGCCAAGGCCCAAAGACAAACGCTTAGGCCCAATAGGAAGAGATTGGCCCATAGGATTTGTCTCGGTCCAATCTTGGCCCTTTTAACTCATTAACTATGAAGTGATCATGATTGGGTTAAGTTTAACCTAACCTAATTTCAAGATCAAGTCATAATCATTAGGGGGATAAAACATTATAACATATCTTTAAATCACATATTTTAACATTGGATATCAAAACTCATCAACACTTGTTATTTTATGTGCACAAGTTGTGCATAAAAGATCATGACACTTCTTGTACATGGAACAACTCTCAATCAAGTGACTCAAAATCATGATATTCAAATTAATACAACACCTTTAAACATGAGAACAAGTTATTCATGAGTTAATCAAGTTCATGTTAACACAAGTCAATCAATGAATTAAGGTCTATACAATTATAAATCTTATATCTTATGTATGATTACAATGATATAGGATCCAGTTAGAAGTCCTGTTTGCTACTTGCTATTTGTTATAGTTCAGAGTCTACTGCAGACAGGTGAGAACATTAGCCCCTCTTTTAACTGTTTTTTAACTATTTTGGGGTGGAACACGTGATCAATTACACTGTTTACATTTGTATTGCATTATACAAGATGTATGCTATTTTACAAACATTACAGGTTCATGGTACAACTTCATCAGTATATTCAACTGTTTCAAGGGATTTTTATCAATTGTTAAACACTTTTTATCAAAGAGGTTTTATAAAGTTTTCCGGAATTGTTTTATACTAGTTTTACTTAAATTGTTTTATAAATGACAAACACTTTTAAATAAATTGACTTATTAACTCTTTTACTATAAACTTGTGCTTTTGAGAATAATTCTCTTATTAACCTTGTTATTATACAAGGACATTATCCTATGTACTCAATGAAGGGTTTCAAAACATGGTATTCAAACAATTGTTTTCATGGTGATGTTCAAACAAATGGTTCATTTCATGGTGATCAAACAAAGAATTCAACTCATGGTATTTCAAACAAGGTTTTCAAATCATGTTATCAAATGACGCATTAAATCTTTGGTTTTAAAGCAAAGTTCAAAAGCATGGTATCCACTGTGGTGAACAAACTTATAAACACATCAAGTTACATATTCATTAGCGTTCGTACTGGGTGATCACAACAAGGGAAAGAGGACACATTTGGGCAGGCCAATTTCTGGAGTTAACTTTTAAATTTGTTTTAAAAGCTAACCGCATATTTTGGTTACGTATGGTTTTATCAATGTTGCTGACAAATTTTCTGACTCCAAACGTGGTTTGGGACTTGATTATATCTTGGTTTCGTGCGAACAGGCTTTGGACTGTTTACACTCGTTTTACAGACTTGATGTTAGTTTGGGTTGCAGCTCATCTATGTAATTCATTTATTGCTTTAAACATATGCCTTAAACTACAAATTCATGTTTACAAATGTTAAACCTATTGCTCTCACCAACTATTTTGTAGTTGACAGTTACTTTTCACGTGTTTTAGGTAATCAGGTTTAAGACACACTAAAGGAGAACTAAGGAGACTGTTTAAGATAGAACAAGATGAAGAAACATGCTAGGATGGATTTAGAAACACACTAAAATCCTGAATGTTTAATTGTCTTGTTTGAAGTCTTATTTTGTAAACTATATTTTGGGTTTGTAGTTTTCATTCTTTTGGTAGATAGATTGTCTGCAACTAAACAACTGTCTAAACATTATGAAATTTAGTAATCCGTTGTGGTTGTTCTTAATCAATACTTGTGCATGATTCAACTATTCATACGTCACCGCGCCGTGAATTCCGCACGCGGTGCAGGGGGTGTGACAGGTTGGTATCAGAGCCAAGGTTGTAGAGAACTAGGAAAAACCCAATGTTTAATGACCTAGACTATAACCTAAGCTACCCAATAGGACTAAGTGCTAAAGGCTTGAGGATACTTAGGATCTAAGTAACTTAAGTAAGCATTAAGTCTACATTAAGGTTGAAAGATCTTAGGGATACTTTTCTAAGATTAGATATCGAGTCAAGGAATTTAAATCGGAATTCTATAATTTTAGAAACCGAATTAAATTTCTCACGTATATTCATTAAAGGATTTCAGAGGCAAGGATCTGTATTCTTAGTATCCTTGATCTGAAATTCTCACACAGAGTTCATTAAAGGATTCCAGAGGCAAGGATCTGTATTCTTAGTATCCTTGATCGGGAATTCTCAATCAGTGTTCATCAGAGGAATTTAGAGGCAAAGATCTGTATTCTTAGTATCTTTGATCTAAAATCCTCATCATGTTCATCATAGGAATTCAGAGATCAAGATCTATAATTTTAGAATCTTTGATATGAAATCCTTGTCATGTTGTCATTATCAGGTATTCATTATCATAGGAACTTTATAACTTAGAAACTGTGTAACAATATTCTTTAGTTGAAGTTCTCACAGGAGATCATTATACTCAATACTGTAAGTATTGGAAACCTAGGTTAATTAACCTAGGACACAAATACTAAAACCTAAGGTCTTAATTTCAAGTAAGTTAAGAACCAGTGTTTACACATTCATAATCATAATTAATCAAGAGTTGGAATCTTAGCTCCAAATACAAACGGCGGATTTACGCTGACGTGCTGAGGTAAGTGGTGGGTGGTGAGAGCTAGCCCTATATATAAGCTTATTTCGGTATGTCAGGGGGAATCCGGCGGTCGTAGTTGAAGTAAAGATTTCGGAGCAACTGGAATCATTGAACATTAGTTAAACACTTGAGATGCTAACATTTGTGATACAATCATTGGTGAATCAAATCATTGTGTTATTCAGACTTGGAGGAGTCACATATTGCTTGTGAATCAATCAAGTTGTGAACATTCTTTCAATGTAAACCTTAAGTGAAATTCTTAAGTGATTACATCATTAGTACTTACTAACATAGTTTAACAAGAAAAATGTAGAGCACGCATATGATTTAGTTCTACATGTTAACAACTGTTAGTAGGTGCACACATAACATAATCATAGTTCAATCACGGATTTAATCATAGTTCAAATTGATCAAAGATCATGGGATTCTTAGTCAATGGAACATACATGGGAATCAGTACAAACATATTGCCAAATGCTAGCAAGGACATGATCGTGGTATATCGAAGCGGTGGTGGGATGGCGTCTGGGCTGGCAGTTTGCTTGACCCTTTCGTATGCCCTATATATAAGCTATCTTCGGTATATCGGGAAAGTGTCAGTGTGTAGGTTTGGTGGAGTGAGATCATGGAACATCATACACATGCACATGAGAAGTATGCTAATAAGCTGATTGCTTATACGTGTACATGCTCATATTACAATTGAATGATAATACTAGTAGTATGGATATATTACTAATTTTATCATGCAAATTCAATTGTATCTTTTCTCATTACTGACCCACTTGTCGCTTCTATTCGTAGAATGCCTCCCCGACGTGATCCTAACGGAGGGGGTTTGACAAGTGGCAAGGACGATGAGATCAACAAGATTGCCCAAGCCATCGCTATACATATGAGGGATGTCATTCCGGGCATGGTCACTGATATCACCCAGAATCTTCGGGGAAGTACCAGTGATTCAGCACATAACTCAAATGCTACTAACACTGAGACTGCTAACATCACTTTCAAGCAGTTCAATGATGCTAAACCTCCTAAGTACGCTGGTACTGAAGGGGCTACCGGCCTACTGCAGTGGCTGGAAAGCATTGAGGATATTCTCGACTTCACTGGATGTCCTGAAAATCTGAAGGTCAAGATGGCCTCGAGCGATTTTCACAAAGGCGCACTCACCTGGTGGAATTCTGAGAAGAACACCAGAGGACGGGAAGTCGCATTAGCTTTACCATGGGAGGAGTTCAAGAAGGTATTGGTGGAACTGTTTTGTCCACGCCACGAGCTGAAGAAACTTGAGGTGGAAATGTGGAACTTGGTCCAAGACAGCGGCGAGAACGCGAAATATACAACTCGTTTCCATGAGTTGTGCATCTTGGTGCCACATCTGGTTACTCCTCTATCCCGCATGATCGAGAAGTACATCGAAGGGTTACCTCTAGTTGTCAGGGGAACTGTGATGGGGAATAACCCCACTACTCTGGAGGCAGCGATTCATCTTGGAGCTAGCCTTACTGAAGAATACGTTAAGTCTGGAGTGCTCACCCGAAAGGGTTACAAGAGAGCACAGATCGATGAAGGCAAGAAGCCTGAACAACAACATAACAAGAAGAAGAAGAAGCAAAAGACAGTCAAGAACTTTGGAGCCCTGACTGCAGCTACACCCACTCATGCCACACCCATTACTACTATGCCACAATCTGCAACAGTCAGAAAGTCTTATACTGGCCAGTTTCCACTTTGCACCAAGTGCCAATATCATCATCTACCAACTACCCCATGAAAAAAGCGTCTCAAGTGTGGGCAGATGGGACACTTGGCAGCTACATGCCGAACTGCACATCTTGCTGCTGTAACAACTGCTGCCACCACTCCTACTACTACAGGTGGAAGGACCTGTTATAATTGTGGGGCAGAGGGACACTTCCGAAACAAGTGTCTAAAACTCAACAACAACACTGCTACTACTCGTGCTTTTATTATCGGAGCTGCAGAAGCACGCGAAGAGCCAGCAGTTGTCACGGGTACATTTCTCCTTAATGGTCATTACGTTTCTTTCATATTTGATACTGGTGCTGATAAAAGCTTTATCTCTGCTCATACTGCTTCTTTGTTTAACATACAACCATCTATGCTTACTACCCCCTATACCGTAGAAGTAGCTGATGGTAAGACCATACTTGTAGATTCTATAATAAATGGTTGTGAATTAAGATTAAACGACCATCTTTTCCTCATCGATCTTATTCCTATGACACTCGGAAGCTTCGAAGTTGTGATAGGAATGGATTGGTTGTCTAAAAACAATGCTGAAATTGTATGTTCGGAGAAACTTATACGGATTCCTTTACCGTCCGGCGAAACGATGAGAATCTATGGCGTGAAACCCTGCCGCGGATTGAAGATGGTATCGTGCATCAAGGCTAGGAAGTACTTGAAAAAGAAATACTATGCATTCCTGGCTCACGTGGTAGAGAAGAAACCTGAAAAGAAAGTAGTTGGAGAAGTTCCAGTTATCAGAGATTATCCTAACGTATTTCCAGAAGACTTGCCTGGAGTACCACCAATCAGGCAAGTGGAGTTTAGAATCGATCTCGTCCCTGGAGCAAACCCAGTGGCGAAATCACCGTATCGATTAGCACCGTCTGAGATGCAAGAACTATCTAGTCAACTTCAAGAACTTCTAGACAAAGGTTTCATTAGACCGAGTTTCTCTCCATGGGGAGCTCCGGTTCTCTTTGTCAAGAAGAAAGAGGTTTCGTTTCGTATGTGTATCGATTATCGCGAGCTAAACAAGTTGACGGTCAAGAGCAATTATCCTCTACCTAGGATCGATGATCTATTTGATCATTTATAGGGAGCAACTTGTTTCTCTAAGATTGATTTACGATCCGGGTATCATCAGTTACGAGTAAATGATGAGGATATACCCAAAACTGCGTTCAGGACTCGATATGGACACTGTGAGTTTGTGGTTATGCCATTTGGGCTGACCAATGCACCGGCAGTGTTCATGGACTTGTTGAATTGAGTCTGCAGACCATACTTAGATCAGTTTGTTATTGTCTTTATTGATGGTATACTGATATATTCCAAGACAGAGCAAGAGCATGAGGATCATTTGAAGAAAGTCTTAGAATTACTAAGAGCTGAACAACTTTATGCTAAATTCTCAAAGTGTGAATTTTGGCTAAAAGAAGTTCACTTCTTAGGACATGTCATTAACAAGGATGGAATACACGTAGATCCAGCGAAGATTGAGGCGATCAAGAACTGGACTACCCCATCTACTCCAACAGAGATTCGTTCATTTCTGGGATTGGCAGGCTATTACAGAAGGTTCATTGCTAACTTTTCAAAGATCGCATTGCCACTTACTACATTAACCCAGAAAAGTCAAGCGTTCATATGGGGACAGAAGCAAGAAGATGCATTTCAACTTCTTAAACAGAAGTTATGCAACTACCCTATCCTTAGTCTTCCAGAGGGCAGTGATGATTTCATTGTCTACTGTGATGCTTCAAACATTGGTCTCGGTTGTGTACTTATGCAACGGGACAAGGTCATTGCATATGCTTCAAGACAACTTAAGGTTCATGAGAAGAATTACACTACTCATGACCTTGAGTTAGGGGCTGTGGTCTTTTCATTGAAGATTTGGAGACACTACCTGTATGGTACTAAATGTGTCATCTATACAGACCACAAGAGCCTGCAACACATCCTTAATCATAAAGAACTCAACATGAGACAACGGCGTTGGGTTGAGCTTCTAACTGATTACGACTGTGAGATTCGTTACCATCCGGGTAAAGCCAACGTGGTAGCGGATGCTCTTAGTCATAAGGAACCAATCAAACCAATTCGTGTCAGTGCCATGGAGATCAACACACAGCCAAACTTGAAGGATTTGATTCGTATTGCAAAACAACAAGTAGTAACAGACAATCAGCTTAAGGCAGACTTAGACTGCGGAATTGAGAAGAAACTGGAACCTCGATCTAATGGGGTGTTATATCTCAACGGCCTCATCTGGATTCCAAATTCAGAAGAATTGCGCACACTCATCTGTGATGAGGCTCATAAGTCGCGATACTCAGTTCATCCTGGAGCAGATAAGATGTACCAAGACTTACGGGCATCTTACTGGTGGCCAGGAATGAAGAAAGACATAGCACTGTACGTGGGAAAATGTCTTACATTTTCTAAAGTCAAAGCAGAACATCAAAAGCCTTCGGGACTTCTGCAGCAACCTGAAATTCCTCAATGGAAATGGGAACAAATTTCCATGGATTTCATAGCCAAGTTGCCGAGAACTCCGCAAGGTTACGATTCGATTTGGGTGATCGTTGATCGACTCACCAAATCTACTCATTTTCTCCCGATCCGAGAGGATTACAAAATGGAGATGTTAGCTACATTGTACATCAACAAAATCATTGCACGTCATGGTACTCCAACATCAATCATTTCTGATCGTGATAGTCGTTTCACTTCTCGCTTCTGGCAAACATTGCAAAAGGCTTTGGGAACTCGTGTTAATCTTAGCACGGCGTATCATCCCCAAACCGACGGTCAAAGCGAAAGGACTATCCAAACACTCGAGGACATGCTACGTTCTTGCGTGATTGAATTTGATGGGAGTTGGGACACTCATCTTCCACTTATCAAGTTTTCATATAAGAATAGCTACCATACAAGCATACAATGTGCACCATTTGAAGCATTGTATGGTAGGAAGTGCCGATCACCGGTGTGCTGGACCGAGGTTGGTGACTCACAGGTCGTAGGACCCGAACTCATTCAAGAAACAACAGACAAAATCACAATCATTCAATCAAGGCCGCACGAGATCGGCAGAAGAGTTATGCTGATCGACGTCGGAAACCGCATGAGTTTCAAGTCGGTGACCGAGTCTTACTCAAAGTTTCTCTCTGGAAAGGCGTTGTCCGATTCGGGAAGAAAGGGAAACTTGCACCAAGGTACGTTGGACCTTTTGAGATCTTGGAAAGGATTGGTCCCGTAGCCTACAAACTCAAACTTCCGGTGGAGCTAAGCAATGTTCTCGATACTTTTCATGTATCAAATCTTAAGAAATGCTTGGCGGATCATGATGTTCAGATTTCACTGGAAGACATTCAGATTCAAAACAACATGCAATTCATAGAACGTCCGGTTGAAATCATGGATCATGGGGTCAAGAAACTTAAACGCAGCCGTATCTCGATCGTAAAGGTACGATGGGAGGCAAACCCGGTGCTGAGTTCACCTGGGAACGTGAGGACCAGAAGAAGCTTAAGTACCCTCATCTTTTTACAGTACCTTCGGCTAGTTAATTTCGGGACGAAATTCCCTTAACTAGGGGAGACTGTAACATTTGTACAATTAGTCATGGTAGTGTAAACAGTGTTAGAACAAATGTGTATTCATGTCAAATAAGTCAACGTGATTCATGTGTTCATAATGTGCTTGTGTGTTAGGATCTTTATTATTTAGGAAAAGTATGTATTATTTATTTACAGTCGAGTCGCTAGGCAAGAATAGTATCGTATTATATCGAAACAGTGGTGGGACGGCGTCAGGTACGGCAGGTAGCTGGAATCTGGGGTATGCCCTATACATATACTGCGTTCGGTGTAATGGGATAGTGTTAGTGCGTAGTGTTGAGACGAATATTATGACAATTAATTAAACTAAAGTCGTAATACGTAAGCGAGACTGAGTATAGTTATGGGTGAAGATCCATAATGATACGAATGTTGAATTTATAATTATGATTAAACTGCTTTGATTATTTAATACGATCGAAAAACGTACGCGATTGCGGGTATACACGTAATTGCGGTTGTTTAACGATCTGTCAACACACGAAGAGTAAAAATAATTAAATATATTATTTTACATTTTTACAATTTTGAAACTCATCAAAAGGATGAGAATAATAATCCTTTATTTTAAATCGTGTAAAATACGCGTTACGTTCCGGAAACGCGAACCGAGCGACCCAAACGAACCCGAATACCACTTGGACTATAAAAGCCATGAAGATGGCCATTTTCTTCATTTAATTCACCAACAACCCTCTCTCTCCCTACAAATTCGTCCAACCCTCTCTCTCTAAAAACCGAACTTCAATCGCGCGTATCTCTCTCGTTTCTCCACGGATTTGGGTGTTCTTGGTGTCCACGCGAAGCTCTCAACTAGTACTACAAGAAAGTACAACGGATCGGAGGTTTTCACCGGCCAAAAACGAGGTATGATCGAAAGAAGAATCACGAAAATAGGGTTTTCTATGTGTGTTCGTCTTAACCTAAGTTTTAGCCGGTTCTAAGCATTATCAATCGAATCAACAACATTTCGAGGTTGGGTTTGCCAATATTCATGGCATAGAAATGGTTGGATCGAAGGAACCAGTTGAATGAAGGTGTTGGAAACAGGTTCGCTGGGAAAAGGGGCGGCCGAACCTTCATCTTCAACTAGACGAACCCTATTGGAGCCCCACGAACCTGCATGGTTCGTTGATCTTCAGCCAAACCCTTAGGGGGACCTCACGAACCTGCACCGAGCCTTCATGCATCCGGCGAATCTTTCTATTGCCACGAACCTTACCATGCAAACGAACCTTGGTCGGCTAGTGCTAGCAACGAACCTGTCATATACGAGCGAACCTAGGCGAACCTACTAGCTGCATGTGACCACCGAACCCCTGGACATGCTGCGAACCCTCTGGACCAGATGAACCTTGCATGCAGCCATGTTAGCCGAACCTGTGATGTCGCGACGTAGCCAAACCCTTCACCACCTTTGCCGAACCTTCTTGCGAACCTTCATCTGCGAACCCCATAGGTTCGCTGCCCTGGGTGGCCGGGGTTGTGGATACGCGGCTGCCATGCTGTTAGCCCGGTCGGAAATGTACAACCCTTCTTTTGTAATGGCCCAGCAGTAATTCCTTGGCCCAGTGCTAAATTAATTTCGGCCCACATGATTTAATCAATCCCATAACAGATTCGGCCCAATGTTTTGACCCATGTGGATTACTCTACCTCAAGACAATAAATCGGCCCAACTTCACTACTTGATCCATCTTCTTGGTTTCGGCCCAACAAGTATCCAATTGGCTAGGACCCATGATTTGGCCACACATCTTAAACCTAGTCCACTTGAAGTTGAATTGGCCCATAGGATTCCAATTTGACTCATACGCATGCCAAGGCCCAAAGACAAACGCTTAGGCCCAATTGGAAGAGATTGGCCCATAGGATTTGTCTCGGTCCAATCTTGGCCCTTTTAACTCATTAACTATGAAGTGATCATGATTGGGTTAAGTTTAACCTAACCTAATTTCAAGATCAAGTCATAATCATTAGGGGGATAAAACATTATAACATATCTTTAAATCACATGTTTTAACATTGGATATCAAAACTCATCAACACTTGTTATTTTATGTGCACAAGTTGTGCATAAAAGATCATGACACTTCTTGTACATGGAGCAACTCTCAATCAAGTTACTCAAAATCATTATGTTCAAATTAATACAACACCTTTAAACATGAGAACAAGTTATTCATGAGTTAATCAAGTTCATGTTAACACAAGTCAATCAATGAATTAAGGTCTATACAATTATAAATCTTATATCTTATGTATGATTACAATGATATAGGAACCAGTTAGAAGTCCTGTTTGCTACTTGCTATTTGTTATAGTTCAGAGTCTACTGCAGACAGGTGAGAACATTAGCCCCTCTTTTAACTGTTTTTTTAACTATTTTGGGGTGGAACACGTGATCAATTACACTGTTTACATTTGTATTGCATTATACAAGATGTATGCTATTTTACAAACATTACAGGTTCATGGTACAACTTCATCAGTATAATCAACTGTTTCAAGGGATTTTTATCAATTGTTAAACACTTTTTATCAAAGAGGTTTTATAAAGTTTTCCGGAACTGTTTTATACTAGTTTTACTTAAATGGTTTTATAAATGACAAACACTTTTAAATAAATTGACTTATTAACTCTTTTACTATAAACTTGTGCTTTTGAGAATAATTCTCTTATTAACCTTGTTATTATACAAGGACATTATCCTATGTACTCAATCAAGGGTTTCAAAACATAGTATTCAAACAATTGTTTTCATGGTGATGTTCAAACAAATGGTTCATTTCATGGTGATCAAACAAAGGATTCAACTCATGGTATTTCAAACAAGGTTTTCAAATCATGTTATCAAATGAGGCATTAAATCTTTGGTTTTAAAGCAAAGTTCAAAAGCATGGTGTCCACTGTGGTGAACAAACTTATAAACACATCAAGTTACATATTCATTAGCGTTAGTACTGAGTGATCACAACAAGGGAAAGCGGACACATTTGGGCAGGCCAATTTCTGGAGTTAGCTTTTAAATTTGTTTTAAAAGCTAACTGCAGATTTCGGTTACGTATGGTTTTATCAATATTGCTGACAAATTTTCTGACTCCAAACGTGGTTTAGGACTTGATTATACGTTGGTTTCGTGCGAACAGTCTTTGGACTGTTTACACTCGTTTTACAGACTTGATGTTAGTTTGGGTTGCAGCTCATCCGTGTAATTCATTTATTGCTTTAAACATATGCGTTAAACTACAAATTCATGTTTACAAATGTTAAACCTATTGTTCTCACCAACTACTTCTGTAGTTGACAGTTACTTTTCACGTGTTTCTGGTAATCAGGTTTAAGACACACTAAAGGACAACTAAGGAGACCGTTTAAGATAGAACAAGATGAAGAAACATGCTAGGATGGATTTAGAAACACACTAAAATCCTGAATGTTTAATTGTCTTGTTTGAAGTCTTATTTTGTAAACTATATTTTGGGTCTGTAGTTGTCATTCTTTTGGTAGATAGATTGTCTGCAACTAAACAACTGTCTAAACATTATGAAATTTAGTAATCCGTTGTGGTTGTTCTTAATCAATACTTGTGCATGATTCAACTATTCATACGTCACCGCGCCGTGGATTCCGCACGCGGCGCCGGGGGTGTGACAATGATTAGAAGATAATACACATCTTCTTAATACCATTCAACATTAGAGTTAATTAAGTGTAATAAGACAAGTACTTATAACGCTTAGTTTACAACTCAATACATAGTACAAGAGAACATGGAACAATAATCATCCACCAACTGAGTCACTTAAGCGTAGTAAGACTAGTTTTTATTACGGCTTAAAGACAATACGGTGATCATATGGATTACAACATCATTCACACAATGATTAACATAATGTAATAAGACAAGATCTTATTTAACCTTGTTAATCACATGGGGAACATCCCACATTGAGAACAAACAACAACATCGATGTACACAATCCATCGTAACCTGTGGACTAGTAGACTGAGGAATTTATTTTCTCTCATTTCATATTATTAGTAACAGTTTCGATGAAGGCAATGGGATCACAAAGTGGTAGAGGTAAATCGGATGCATTGAAATCTGATTACGTGAGGATTGCAATGGATTCCTTTTAGGCTCTATGCACTTCAAGTTGAGAACAAATGACAATTTGTTAACTAACACTCTTAATACTTAAAAGTGATGAACAGTTAACCCCACAAGTAGTAGGATAAATACAAGGAACAGATTTAATTAATCTAAACTCTTTAACATATCAAGGGTTTATCAATACTTCGGTTTGATAACTAAACCCCCATATTATATTATTCTATATATGATATGACATGTGAATTATAATTGGGTGGTGAACATAAACAGATGGATACACATCAAACAAGTTAAACATATGGGAAATGGAAATGGAAATCCATAGTTGTATTACAAGTAGTGTGAAACTTGATTGAGCATGTGGTGGGATGGCGTCTGGGCTTGACCCTTTCGTATGCCCTATATATAAGCATGCTTGATCGGGCGTCATACCATTTGTACATATAACTATGGAGATGCCATTGGGTGATTTGGGCGAATTAAACAGCATACCTGTACAAGAATAACATTGTGATGGTGCATGTTAATGAATCAAGGTTTTAGATTAACATACTTATGAACTCACCAACCTAGTGTTGACTTTGTTTAAATGCATGTTTTCTCAGGTGACGAACAGGTTTAGTCTCCATATTCAAGAACTTAGCTAGTGGACTCTAGAGGACCTAGCTACATTTTGTGTGATCATACTTTTGGATGGCAAAACAATTGATCATCTTTTGTATATATATCTTGTACAGATACAAGATATAAACTCATTGATTCTTTTGGATAGATTTACTTGATTAAATTATGAACGATACACTGTAATTTAATCTTGTAATTTTATATCATTGTCGTGTTAGCATTTCTCATTTATTTATCATGTGCTATGTAAACAATCTGATCATTTCTATTATCAAACGATATCGCGCCCCGATAACTTTCCGCCCGACTGGAAAGTCGATCCAGCCCGCCGGCTCGGGGTGTGACACATAGGGTGATAACAAGTCTTGAGGTACTATGTGCACCCTTATGAACGTGTATGATGAAGAGTAATCTCTTGAATCATACGCTTATCTTACGTGCATGTCCAACTAATTTTACCACTCTACCTTCAAATTTATAGAATTTAAATCTTTATGTTAAATAATTCATACTTAGGCTAATTGCATAGAAAAATGTTTTCAATATATATAATCCTGATAATACTCATACTTTTAGAGAGAGAAAAGGTGGTGGTCAAATAATCATGTATGCGTGTAAGGTATTATATAATTCCCCCTTATTCTTATTTCAACTCTTTGGTTAGTTAACCCACCCCCTTTTTCAGCGAACCTAAACCGATTAGCACCCTAGGTTCGGCTCCAATGAGATAGGTTCGCTGCTAGGTTCAACCATAAGTGTAGGTTCGGGGATATTTAGGTTCGGTTATACCCCAAATAAAAGGTTCGGTGGTGGTAGAAGGAACCTTGGTTCGGTTAATCCTTATAGGTTCGTCCCAAGAGAGGTCGGTTGGGTGGAGGTTCGTTCCAATGGTTGTTGTCAAGGAGGTTCGCCCTTGTGGAAGGTTCGGCCAAGAAGCCCCAGGTTCGGTCAGTGAAGGTTCGTTCCTTCTCAGCTTCATGGTGCATTGTAGGTTCGCGGTGAAGGTTCGCATAAAGAAGGGTTCTGCTAGGGTTCGATGACATCATAAAGGTTCGGTGTATGAAAGTCTCGCTGCCCCAAGGTTCGGCCATCCCTTTTCCCGCTCAGGCAGGTTCGGGAGACTAGGGTTCGACCGATGAAAGGTTCGGCTCCCCCTCTTTTTGAGCAGGTTCGTCGGCCTGCTGTTGGATGCGGTCAGCAGTTCATCATCATAATCATTATATTGTAGGGTTTACAGGTTCACCTATGGATTCCATAGTTTACTACCCCGCCGATTTACCCATGTAGAACCCTAAAACTGTTTAAGAGTTGATAATCATGTACTCATGAAGTTCTTTTAACAAAAAACCGAAAAAGAAAACTAAGATTTACCTCGATCTGTCCGTAAAACGTATAATCTCTTCGTACTTTCTTGTTCCTCTCGATCACCCGAACGTTTTGTCACCAAGATCTCGCGAATCCGTTTAGAAACGAGCAAGAAAAGCTAGAGAGAAGTTTCTAGAGAGAGAAAGTGACGAACCTATGGTTTTAGAGAGAGAGTTCTTGTGAAATGAAGTAAGAGGAGGAAAAAGTGGTTTTTTATACTCTGATCTAACCCCGCGTGCTCGGTCTCGTTTTTATCTCGATAACTTCATAAAATGTTCGGTTTTCATCGTAAAGTACTTTTAAAAGATAAAACATTTAAATAAAAATTTCGTTCTAACTAAAATGATTTTAAACAAAATCGTTTGAACAAAAACACTTCCGTTGACTTTCGTTATCTCGTCGAAATGTGTCACTTACGTACGTATTCGCAAAGATCGCCACCCTTGCAAATTCGACGCGCGTGTCGTATTTCGATTCGATTTACGATTTATGAAATATCGTTTCAGAACATTATTCTTAATAATTTTATTCGTGTGAATCGTCACCCACGCGAATACATTCATTAAGTTAATATTCCTGAAATAACAATCGCGTTTAAATTGCCTTCGTAACCTCACCATCGAGTAATTAATCGCAATTATACTTCCATTATTTTATTAACTTTAATATTATCAATCCCAATCCAAAACCCACTAAATCATAACACTGACACATCCATGATAGATCGAAATATGCATATGTATAGGGCATATGTAGGGGTGAGTCGCAACATCCCTAGCCACCGTCCCACCGCTATTTCGATAAACCATGAGCATGTGTCCTTGACTATGTTTAGCAACTAACCAAAAACAAAATCCAATCCGTTTCTATTCCAACCACAATAAATTATGAGGTTGAATAGTATGTTAACCAAAAACAAAATCCAATCCGTTTCTATTCCAATCCGTTTCTAATAGCATTATTATTAGAAACATTTAAGTAATGAATTTAAATGAGTCTCTTAGTTAATTAGAATTTATCCTATTCAACCTCATAATTTATTGAGGATAAAATATATATACTGCCATTGATATTTTCACGTATATAATAAAATAACGGAATGAAAATTTTTCATTTTGATCACAACTTTATAAATCAATAAATTAATGGTATGCGCTAGTGAGAACTGTTCTGTGTGAAACACACAACAAAGAGTCATTATGCATATTAATGAATGAATGTTATGAATTTCTAGATTTATATTGACATATACCAGAGGAAATTAAGTATATGTTTTAAAATGTCATTGATGACATTATATGTATATATATTAATAAACTCTCACTCCATTTTTGTTGAAAATCAGTTAGTGTAAATCAGTTTTAGGATTAGAGAACTCATTAATTCAAATAATTTTGAAATTTGTTCCCTTGTATCATTCAATGTAAAGTATTTAAGTTTTTCTTATATTCAAATTCAATTATTCAATCAAATTAAATATTACTTATATGCTTTAATACACTAATTCAATATCATCAAATTCATATGCATAAATGTTGAAAAATTAAAATTTTAATCATTTAGAAATATAATTTCAAATAAGTCAAAAACTCTGTCATTTTTCATAAACTTGAATGCAATTTTCAAAGATTTTATATTTTTCCAATTACTTAAAACAAATCAAATTTGAAAGATAAAAACTAAAAAAATTAAACAAAAATTAAAACAAACTTTCAGGTGTTATTTTTCAAAATTGTTCGTTCGAAATTAATCATCCCGAGTCCTTATACAAGAGAAGAAAAACTAGTTGAATGAAAAGCTTTTGTGAAAATGTTTGCAATGTTGTAAACAGTATTGAATTTTCAAAAGTTGGATTAACTTTTTCTCTTTACAATCGCGAATAAAATGATGACGAATATCAATGTGTTTTGTTCTTTTAAGTGAAACATGATTTTCAGTAATGGCTATTACGGCTGTATTATCAACAAAAATAGGAGTTGTATATTTTAAACCGTAATCTCGCATTTGTTGTTGAATCCACAAAACTTGTGAATAACAACTTGAAGCAGCAACATACTCAGCCTCACATATGGAGATGGCTATAGTAAGTTGCTTCTTACATTGCCATATTACTAGTTTATTACCGAAGAATTGACAACCCCCTGTTGTTGACTTTCTGTCAAGATTAAACCCACCATAGTCATAATCTGAAAGGCTATAAAATCCTTGCTATTATCATAAGCGTACCGAAGTCCAAAACTTGGTTTTCCCTTCAAATAGAGAAAAATTTGTTTCACAGACTTAATATGTGAATGTTTATGCTTTGCCTGAAATCTAGAACACAAACAAACTGCAAACATGATGTCGGGTCAGGATGCAGTTATGTGCATTATGGAACCAATCATTGAATGATATAGATGTTGATCAACATTTATACCATTGTCATCATTCCCTAATTTATGATGAGTACAGATAGGAGAAGAAATTGATGTATAATCATTCATCTTTAACCTGTTCACGATGCCATGTACATATTTACTCTGATGTATGAATAAGCCGTCCTTCTTCTGACCTAAATGAATTCCCAGAAAGAAAGCTAATTCTCCCATAGCACACATTTCAAACTTCTACTTCATAACGCTTCAAAATCCTTGCATATTTGTTCATTTGTAGTCCCAAAGATAATATCATCCACATATATCTGAACAATCAAAATGTCATCATTCGTCTTCAAGATAAACAAAGAACTATCAATATTTCCCTTTGAAAAACCATTTTCCAACAAATGAGTTGACAATGTCTCATACCATGCCTTAAGTGCTTGATGTAATCCATACAAAGCCTTATCAAGATAATAACATTTTGTAGGATTATTTGGATCTTCAAACCCAGGTGGTTGAACAACATATAGTTCTTATTTCACTTTGTGTGACAACCAGTAACAGATCATCCGGCAAGTCCGTAAGGTACGTGTACTTTCACTATTTACTATGTGTAAATACAATGTGTAAACAGTTGTGTGACAACAGGACTAAGAAAAAAAATATCAGTTGTATGTGTTTAAGTGAAAATTTAAATACAGTAAATACAACAACTCATGTGAAACAAAAGTGTGAAAACAAATGACAAAAACATATCGGTTGCGATCTGATGTCCACAAATAACAGGAATCAGACGACCGAAAATTCAGTGAGAAAACAATGTGAATTCAATGATAACAATGTGAAATTAGGTAAGTCAGTTGAGTCCGTCAGTGAGGAAATACAATTTAAATAACAATTCGGTATCGTTCAGGAATAATGAACTGACAGTGTGTTTGCGTGGGTGACGATTCACACAAACATATCTGTGAGTTCCACATTCCGAGCGATAATTGAAAAGTAGAAAACAAAACGCAAAAAGTGAAACCCTCGTCGTATTCGTTCGGGTGATGATTAGAACGAATTCGCGCGAAGGTGACACGATCTGACGAAAACTGTTAAAATAAACGTATTCGATTCATTAAATTAAGAAAAATGAATTTAAAAGATTTACTAGGAATAACCACTTTCAAAATGTAAAAATAAAACCATTTTTATTAAACTCGTAAAATACGCGTTTACGGTCCGGAAACGTAACGAAAGCAAGAACCGAGCAAACGAAACCAACCCGAACACACACAGAGTATAAAAACCGATTTTCAAGCATTTATTCATCAATAAATTCATTCAACTACCTCCTCCCTCTCTCTCATCCGGCTCACCTCTCTCTCTCTCTAGATTTTCAACACAAAATCAGCTAGATCTCTCTTGTTTCTTGGCAAAATCACTCAAACTTGGTACCAAATCGAAGCTCTCAACATTCCTCACACGAAAGTACAAGAAATCGGAGCTTTGAACCACCTGAAACGAGGTAAATCTGAGCTCAAATTTGTGATTTTAGGGTTTTCAAAACCCTTTGTTAGAAGCACACTCCAACCGGTTCTAACCCACCTAAACCTTAGGGAAAAAACACTAAACCATCTTAGGATGAGGTATCAACTGAGGGGAAACACTTTACTTAGGCCTAGAATGCGAAATCGTGGCAAAAGGGTGGTAAGGCTTCGAACAGCCGAATGGGGACGCACCCAGGTCGACCGAATGGCCACTGACCGACTAACACTCGGCTGAATGGGCTTGGGGCCGAAGGAATCCTCAATCAAATGGGGCCTCCCTTTCGTATGAATCCCTTCATTCGGCCAAAGCTCCCATTCGTATGCCATGCTTATTCGGCTCATCACCTCATTCACACATACCCTTACTCGGTCCAAGCTCCATTCGCATGACTAGCTTGGTTCGGGTTAAACTTCATTCGGTCCATATTCATTAGAATGGTAGCCATTTTCCAAGACTTGTTAATGATGTTCTTGAAATCAACTTCATTAAACAACATGCATGGATTTATGAGTGTTAACATACTTTACAACAACGGTGGTGAAAGATTTTATGTAACCCACTTGATAAAACCTACAAACCTTTTTATAAAAAGTGTTAAGGTACGAAGCTTTATAATTAAGTTTTGTAGTAACACCTTTAAATAAAGGGGATCTTTTCAAGACTATCTAATTACAATAAACGAGGTTGTGAATTAATAAACCTAAGTCTTATACTTTGAGAATAATATGGATTTTCAAATGTGAACCTAAGGTTGATACATGTGATTGAGATCAAAACCCTAAACCAAAAATAACAGGATATACTAAGCTTATCCTAATTGGGTAAGTGTTAGAATGTTCCATCACAAGCGAATTAGGACTAAGCGAGAACAAAGACTTTCAAATGTTAGCCAAATTTAGGGCTAAAACGCCCACATACCCGTAACTTATACTTATAAGTTACAAACAAATTGAAATCAATACAGGATCATGAAAACAACCTCAAGAACAACAATGAGTGTGTGGATTTTCTATTATTATTTAGTCAACCACTGCATCTACAAGGTGAGTTCATACGCTCCTTTTCTAATCTTTTGATTTTAAATTGCGGGCCTGAGAAACATTTCAATTATACTATAATTTAGATAATATTGTTTCATCTTTATTATCACTTATCATATCATCTATGCTTGTGTGATTATGACATATTGGATATATCAAGGATGAATCATGATAACATAGTTTCATGATTACCTCAACACAACAGAATAATACTAGTTGTAAGATTATATCTTACAAGACCATATTATTATTACAAGAATGAACAATGAGATAACAAGGAGATAACATTTTGACATTAACAAGAATTAACAAGAGTGGTATGATGAAAACATAACTTCATGATATCATTCACCACCTGAGTTAATTAAGTGTGATAAGACTAGTTCTTACAACAATATGGATACAACATGGTGAAGACTATGAGATAACATGAGACAAACTACAGGTGATAACATGAATGATAATCATGATAACATAATTTCATGATGATAATATCATTCACACATTTACTAACATCGTGTAATAAGACATGTTCTTATAACACCTTGTTAAAGACTATGAGAACACATAACATTGAGAACAGACAACATTGAGATGATGACAATGGGTGAACATAAAAACAATTGATTACTATTAAACTGTTTGTATTATATCACAACAATCATGTGTTCATGAGTTCATGTACTATCGTAAGTCCCTTACAAGAGAATCGTTTACCAGTTAATTTAGTGCGACTAAACCGACGATAACGTAGAGGTACCATAGGTTTGACAAACCGCCGGTGAGTGAGGTCGGTACGTTAATCGTATTTTATCATTTTCCAGTATCGTGTGACCGGTAACAAGGCGTCATCAGTCAGTTTTGGTAAAGAACTCATTGTGATATTAATCTACAGTAACTAATTGTAATTAAATTCTTTGATTCTATTGACTGGTAGACTGAGGAATTGATTTCCTCTCATGTCTTATTACTGGTAATAGCGTCGTTGAAGGCACTGAGACTACAAATGGGATAAAGGTAAATTGGATGCATTGTGGTCTGATTACGTGAGGACCATAATGGATCCCATTTAGGCTCTATAAATTCAAGATGGAGAACAACATCAATAAGTTAACTGTCACTCCTATTATTAGAAGTGAATTACAATTAACCCTACAATTGAGGGAATAATAATAAGGATAAGATTTTGATAAATCTATTTTCCTTAAAACACTAAGGGTTTATCATTAATTAGGTTTTGATAACTTAATTCCTTCATATTCTTTTATTATATACATATAACATTACGGGTGATGAACACAAATCATGGGCGAATATCAAATGGGGTGAATACATGTGAGATGGAAATGGGTTTCCATAGTTGTATTGCAAGTGGTGTTGAATTATGTTAAGCATGTGGTTGGATGTCGGCTGGGGCTTGTTCCCCTACATATGCCCTATATATAAGCATGCTTGATTGGATGAAATACTATTTGTAAGTATAACTATGGAGAGGACATTGTGTGAGACAATTATAATTAAGACTTGTGTGAAACACTGTGATTGTGAATGACAATATATCAACTGTTTTCAATTACTAAACTTATGAACTCACCAGCCTAGTGTTGACTCTGTTTAAATGCATGTCTTCTCAGGTGACGAACATGTTTAGTCACCAAGCATTCAGGACTTAAGCTAGTGGACTTCTAGAAGACCTAGCTTCATTTTGTGTTGTGCAAATTTGAATGAAAAAACTTTGAATCAACATTTGTAAATCTTGTGCATATACAAGATAGAAAACTCAATGATTCTTTTGGGTAGAATTACGTAGTTAAATTATGAACATAACAATGTAATTTAACTTTTTAATTTTGTATCAATGTCATGTTAGCATTTCTCAATTATATATCATGTGCAACGTAAATAATCTGATCAATTTGATTATCACATGATATCGTGCCCCGAGAACCTTCCGCCCGACGGGAAAGTCGATCCAGCCCGTCGGCTCGGGGTGTGACAGATTGGTATCAAAGCCATGGTTATAGAGAAACATAGGTCATATTACTAAACGGTTTGGCCTAGACTATAACCTAGGGACCCTCATGTAGAGAACATAAGACTGAAGATTTTATGTGCATCTGTCTTCTACATTCGATCACCGCGCTGACCGATTTTCTTTCAGTTTTGATCAGAATGCCGCCAAGAAAACAACCACCTTTGCTACCACAACCAAATTCACCTAAACACTCAGCAACAACATCACCACCTACATCTCCTCCACCTCCACCTCCTCCTCCGCATACTCCACCCCATCACCCTCCACCCAACCATGAGTTGGATCCTACTACCTTCGCACTGGCCACTCTTCTGACCAGTCAACTGAGGGAAGTGATTCCCGACATGATGAATAGGATTAACTCCAGTAGCAACCACACTGGCAAATCATCTGGTTAAGGCAGTGGCAACACCAGAAATCAGCAGGACTACTCCTACAAGAGTTTTGTAGGGTGCAAGCCACCAACTTTCAGTGGCAACGAGGGAGCTGTCGGCTTGATCCAATGGATTGAGAAGATGGAAACAACCCTCGATATCAGTGGCTGTCCTGACCATCATAAAGTGAGGTATGTTGCAGCCTCGTTCAACAAACGAGCATTGACTTGGTGGAATGCTCAAGTACAAACCAGGGGAAGAGATGAGGCATTGTCTATGCCATGGGAAGAATTCAAGATTCTGCTGAGGGCTGAGTTTTGCCCAAGAAACGAGCTGAAGAAGGTTGAGACTGAATTACTCAACCATGTCATGATTGGTGCTGGGCATCTAGCCTACATCACCAGATTTCATGAGTTGGCTACATTGGCACCGTATATAGTGCCAACACTGGAGAAACGGATCGAGCGGTATGTCAGTGGACTGCCGGCCTGTGTTCAGGGGCATGTGATTACTGCCCATCCAACCGCCCTGGAGATGGTTGTTACTCTGTCATCAACACTAACATATGTAATGGTTGCCTTCGGGGCAGCAGCTAAGGCTGTAAGCTCAAGGAAGCCGGATAAACGCCCGTCCAAGAAACAGAAAGTGGTCAAGAATTATGATGCGACCACTCAAACACCACATGTCACACAACCACCATCACTACAGATCAAGAGGCCTTACACTGGTACATCATCATTGTGGAACAGCTGCCAGTATCATCATTAACCAACTTACCAGTGCATGCAGTGTAACAACTGTGGAAAGCTTGGTCATTGGGCCACTCAATGCAGGAGCACAGAGGCTCAAAACAGGAACAACAATGCAGCAGTTATAATTGCTGCTACTGACAACAGGTCTTGCTACACTTTTGGCAAACCTGGACACTTCTCGTGGGATTGTCCCAAGAGAATTTAGCCAAGGGCTCAAGTAGCTAGGGCGAGCCTATCAGATTAGAGCTGCTGCTGCATGACAAGACCCGAATGTGGTCACTGGTACATTTCTCTTATCTGACTTTTATGCATCTATATTATTTGACACTGGTGCAGATCAGAGTTTTATCTCATCCAACTTTCAATGCCAACTTAATCATGTTGAGGAATCTTTGGACTCCCCTTATATCATTGAGATAGCAAATGGAAAACAAATTACAGTTAACATAGTACTTAGGAACTGCCCACTAATACTTGGTGATCACACATTCTCCATCGATTTGATAACGATGGAGCTGGGCAGTTTTGATATCATTGTCGGAATAGATTGGTTATCTCTTAACAGAGGTTAAATCATCTGTTCCGAAAAGCTAATACGTATTCCAGTGGAGAACAATCAGGTGTTGGAAATTCATGGAGATCAAGCAAATCGCAGTGTCAAGTTAATATCGTGCATGAAGACACGTAAGTGTCTAAAGAAACAGTGTATCGCATTTCTTGCTCACGTAGTGGAGAAAGATATGAAGGCAATCAAGATTCGATATGTACCGGTTGTGAAAGACTTTGCGGACGTGTTTCCGGATATCTACCGGGACTGCGACCTAAGCGATCGATACAGTTTCGAATCGATTTAATTCCGAGAGCGGTTCCTGTGGCTAAGTGTACTTATAGACTTGCACCATAAGAAATGCAGGAACTGTCCAATCAATTACAAGAGCTACTAGACAAAGGATTTGTTCGACCGAATTTCTCACCATTGGGAGCTTCGGTCCTGTTTGTCAAGAAGAAGAATGGATCTTTCAGAATGTGTATTGATTACAGAGAGCTTAACAAACTCACCATCAAGAATCGGTACCCGTTACCGAGGATTGATGATCTTTATGATCAGTTGCAGGGAGCTCAGTCCTTCTCAAAGATAGACCTGCGTTCATGTTATCTCCAGCTCCGGATTCAAGGCGAATATATACCCAAGATGGCCTTTCGTACTCGATATGGACACTATGAGTTTATGGTGATGCCATTCGGATAGATGAGCGCACCGGCGGTGTTCATGGATTTAATGAACCGGGTGTGTAAGCCATATCTAGATCAGTTCGTTCTCGTCTTTATTGATGACATACTGATTTATTCAAGAAGTGAGAAGGAACATGAACAACATCTCAAGACGATCTTGGAACTTTTAAAGAATGAACGACTCTATGCCAAATTCTCCAAGTGTGAATTTTGGTTAAGAGAATTTCAGCTCTTGGGTCTTGTGATTAACAACAATGGCATTCATGTGGATCCTGCCAAGATTGAAGCAATCAAAAGCTAGGACGTTCCCACAACACCTTCAGAGATCAGATCCTTTCTGGGTTTGGCGGGTTATTATAGGAGATTCATTTCGAATTTCTCTAAGAAAGCCTTACCACTCACAAAGTTAACCCAGAAAAACGAACCATTCGTGTGGACGTAGAAACAAGAAGAGGCCTTCCAAATATTGAAACAAAGATTGTTCAATGCTTCAATCCTAACACTCCCATAAGGCAACGATGACTTTGTGGTCTATTAAGATGCTTCCCATCAGGGACATGGTTGTGTTTTAATGTAACGAGACAAAGTCATTGCCTATGCATCACATCAGCTGAAAATTCATGAGAAGGATTACACGACGCATGACTTAGAATTGGGAGCTGTTGTCTTTGCTTCAAAGATATGGAGGCTTTACCTGTATGGTACAAAATGCACAATCTTCACAGATCACAAGAGCTTACAACATATATTTGATCAGAACGAGCTTAACATGAGACAGAGACGATGGGTTGACCTCCTGAACGATTAAGATTGTGTGATCAAATACCATCCTGGCAAAGCTAAGGTCGTGACAGACACTTTGAGCCTGAAGGAAAGAGTCAAGCCCTTGCACGTTAGAGCAATGGGAATGAATGTACAAACAAGTCTGAGCAACCAAATTCTACAAGCACAACAAGAAGAGTGGCAAGAAACAATTTGAGAAACTAGCTCGATTGTGGAGCCGAGAAACATTTTGAGACAAAACAAGATGGAGTTTTCTATCATCGGGATCATATATGGATACCGGCAGCTGATGAACTCCAGAAACTTATTCTTGATGAGGCACACAAAACCCATTATTCAGTTTATCCTTGTGCTAATAAGATGTACCAAGATCTTAGGTCATTCTATTGGTGGCCGAGTATGAAGAAGGATGTGACTGCTTATGTTGGTAACTACCTAACATGTGCTAAGGTCAACGCTGAACACCAGAAGCCTTCAGGTTTGCTGGAACAACCAGAGATACCACAATGGAAGTGGGAACATATAGTTATGGATTGTAACATCATTGTACTTCCGGTTGTCCGTACACATGTACGACTTTACGATCACGACCTAATATGAAAATATTTAATGATAATGATGATCTTATTGATAATTGGAATACATTGAGAATATATTATTATACGCGTAAGCCATGGAAAGTTTAGTTGTAACCCAACTAAACAGAACCAGAAAGTTTATCGCTGTGGAACTCATGGATATTGGATTACTGGTTTGGAATGGGAACGAATTAGGAGTTGATGGTTGTTTGGTTTCTAAACATAGTCAAGGACACATGGTCATGGTTTATCGAAATAGCGGTGGGACGGTGGCTGGGGCAGTTGCGAATAACCCCTACATATGCCCTATACATATGCATATTTCGGTCTATCACGGATGTGTCAGTAATATGGCTTAGTGGGTTTCGGATTGGAATTTAAAATATTGAAGATAATTAAATATTGAAAATGATATTGCAAATGTTTACGCGATGGTGAGGTTACGAACATAACTTAAACACGAATACTAATTCGGAAATATTAACTTAATGACGTATTCGCGTGGGTGGCGATTCACACGAATACAATTGTTAAGAATAATATTCTGAAACGATATTCCATAAATCGTAAATCGAATCGAGATACGATACGATCGTCGAATTCGCAAAGGTGACGATCTTTACGAATACGTACGTAAGTAACGCGTTTTGACGAGATAACGACATAATATCTAACGATATTAACTTAATAAATGAAAACTAAAAATATTTATTAGGAACCACAACCTAAAACGAAAACGAAAAAATTATATTATTAAATAAATAATCTAACGAAAATGAAACGAAATCGTTATACGAAACAATACTAATTAAAATCATTTTATTTGAAATGAAATATAATTATTTAAACGTCTTAGATTTAAATATGTTCACGAGAAGAACAGAGTATTTTTATAAAAGATTTAACGCATATTAAACGAGATCATCTTACGAAATAATTTAATTAAAACCATTTTAGTAAACGAAATATGAGTATCTAAACGTTTTACATTGTAAATAGATTCTTACAATCGAAACCGATTTTGTAACGAGCTTATCGAGAAATAAACGAGACCGAGTACCCGAGGAACGATACAGAGTATAAGAAGGATGGATCCCTCTTTCTTCTTCATTTCTCAAACCATCACACTCTCTCTAGAAGCCATTTCCGGCCACATTTTCTCTCTCTAACTTCTCTCTACCATAACTTCTTCGTTTCTCAACGGATTCGCGAGATCTCGGCGCCAAATCATTCGTGTGATCGAGGAGAACACAAACCCATGAAGAAACTCAACATTTGGTCTACATATCGAGGTAAAAATAGAGTTTTCTCTCCAGCGTTTTGTTTATATGAAACCCTATTTTTATTATTATCTTCATAAGAGTTTTGACAATGATAAACCCTGAAACGAGTGAGCAAGAACTTGGGTAGGCCAGGAACGAACTTGCACTGCCCTAGGAGTTGACGATGATGTGGAAGAAAGTTCAAGAACATTAGGTTCAGGAGGTTTGAGCTGGGTTGATGACGCAGGGTTCGTGAGTGGCTGTGGCCGAACCTTCTGCCAGCCGACTCTTCAGACCGCCGAACCATAGGGGGCCGCGAACCTTCAAGCCACCACCGAGCCTGTTTGATGTTGCCAAACCTTCCATGCCAACGAACCTGTGATGGTCGAACTATGGACCCACGAAACCTAACACGGTACGAACCTGTGGGGGGCGAACCTAGGTATTTCGGAGGCCTAGCCGAACCTTTCATTGATCAACCAGTTGGCACCGAACCTACTAGAGCCGAACCTAGGTCTCGAACCGTGGTGCTAGGCGAACCATGGCCGAACTATAAGGGGTCGAACCTTTACTGACCACCGAACCTTAGCTGCCTAGTCAGTACATCAGACGAACGTAACATGGGACAAACCTTGGCTATATGGGAAGCCGAACCTAGGTTCTGAATAAAGTTTCGCCGCCCTATGGACTCACCAAATCTAGGTGATGAACTAGAAATTTATGGAGAAACCGAAGACACTGGAAAACATTGATAGACAAGCATGCTTGAATGTCCTAAAAGAATTACCAGCTTTTCTTTCTCTAAACTATGAATTTTAGAAAACATGGATTATGAGAATTGAAAAACACTTTTATGGAAATGAATTAAGTATGACCTTGTAAACACAGAGGTTGATTTTAAACTACTTAAGGATATGGTGGTTGATTTGAGGAGGTGTGCATGCATGTTTATACAAGAGTATGAAAAATGGTTATCATTCTTTTTACATATACATATCGATGGAGACATACATGAAGTATCATAAATAGTTCTTATTGTTAACTAGTAAATACCAACAAGTCTAAACTATTCTTTAATAATAAAAACTTGTAAAAGAAATTGGGTAATTCATTTAACTTAGATTAAGTAAATTAATCTAATGAAATACCTAAGAGTTTAAAGTGAACCTGCATGATCACTTAATTTGAATAAACGTATATATTTATGAGTCCGAAACGTATGCAAATTACAGATTGTTGATTTGTTATGATTTCATATACGTGAGCGCGCATTGTTCAAACATACGGAATCTAAGGACTCAGGTGAGTTCTCATAACCTCCCTTTTAAACTATTTTGTTTTTAAACTCGGAGGTGAAACATGTATACCAATTTAAATATTATTTTGATAACACAAGGATGACACCTGTTTATCATTATGATGTTCATATTATTAGAATTGCATTATTTATGGATTATCACGGATTATCTTTATTCCATAAATCATTGTTGTTGACTTTGGTCATTCGCAATGATTGCATGTATTGCCATTTGGATTTTCACAACTCCAAGAGACATTGCCGTTGACTTCGGTCATCTTCAATGATCACATGTATTGTCACGTGGGTTACAACAATTCCGTGTATCGTTGTTGTTGGCTTCTGTCATAAACAATGATTACATGTATTGTCACTATCACTAATTGAGAATATTGATAATTAAGATTGGTTGATTGAATATATGATTGATTATCTATGATTTATTGATATATGTGATTATGTGCTGGTTTATGTGTTTGGATTATGTGTTTGGATGTTGTGTTGGATTATCTCGCAGGTGCTCTTGTGGATTTTCTCAGAAAACTATAAACTTTTATAATCACTTTGTAAAACATTTTTTTAAATATAAAAATCTTATGATTACTCACCAACTACTTCGTAGTTGACACTTGATTTTTACATGTTTCAGGGAATGAAGATAAGTAGGTTGAGGAGGATGATCTCTCATATTTTGGACTTCATCACATAGGATTCTTGGACTTAGCTAAAATAACTGAAATTCTGGCGATTAGAGTTTAGTTAGTTTAGCTAAATCTTTTGTGTAATTGATATAACTAATTCATGCTGAACATGATTTTTGATGTAATTAATTTGGTTGATTAATTGACATGTGATGATTTAATTAGATGCCCACGTGCTTATGAACAATCTACACATCCGTCGTGGCATCCCGACGTTTCCGCCATCGGTCGGGGTGTTACAGATTGGTATCAGAGCCTGGGTTATAGGGAATTAGGTTACTAGAAATGGTTGACCTAGTCTATAACCGTAGGATATCCTAGTATGAATTATTTCATACACTAGTTACTATATTCATGATTTCATGCTTATGTGTTTATTACATGTTATTTGAACTTCTGATATATAGTTACTATGTATATGATACTTGTTGATTATATTTGATTGACTATGCCTGCATGATTCGATAAGGACATACACCCGGTGTATCGTAAAGGTGGTGGGACGCTGGTTGGGGCAGTTGTGACTGACCCCTACATATGCCCTATATATATACCATTTACGGTACATTAGGTGGATGTCAGTATTAAAGAATAATGGAACTACCCGTTTGGGAAATTATTTGCTTAGGAAGTTAACTGTTTAGGAATTTATCTGCTTTAGGAATTATTTGATTGGTCTTTGATCACCAGACAAGGACACACACGTGGTATACTACAAAGGTGGTGGGACGGTGGCTGAGGCAGTTGCGACTGATCCCTACATATGCCCTATACATATACCATTTGTAGTATATTGGGGGTCTGTCAGTGTCAGGAACTTAGGATATTACTAGGAAATGTTGTAAGGTTGATGTTGATGGTATGTTGGTTAAGGTTGGTTTGGATTGACATATTGGACGATCATATTTGATGGACACATATAAATTCACTTATGAAACACACTTATTGGACACGTGGGGTGTATAGGATCAACGAACGATACGAACACTTAGTGATAGACTGAAGACTTGGATGATGATATAGACACTTGGTGAACATATGAACGCATAGTGATGATACAAACACAGGGTGATGATACGAACACTTGATGAGAATAAATTATAGGGAGAATATGAACACTTAGTGACAGTAAGAGGACTCAGTGATGATATGAACCCTCATTGATAATTCTGGATGTTGGGAAGTAGTATGGAATTTTAAGTTACCTTAGACAGTAGGGGAAACTTTAATGTCAGGTGAACTTAGACATTAGGTGAGCTTAGAAATAGGCAAACCTACATGTCAGGCGAATTTAGACATTAGGCAAACCTAATTGTCCAAGGGAACTAGAGACCACTTCACTCAAAATTATCCTACCTAGGATAAGGTTTGTGAAGTGAGACAGTGATAAGATACATGATACACCCTAAATTCTAACAAGGGCATAATCGTGGTACAATGCAACGATGGTGGGACAGTGTTGAGGAGGTTGCGATCTACCCCTGCATATGCCCAATATATAAGCTTGTTGCATTGCATCGGGAGATTTTCAGTGTTAGTATAGAGTGGGGAATATTTGGTACTTAGGAATAATTAGTTAATAATAGATATGACCAACTAGGATGCGTTAGTATAATATTAGGAAATTAATACTTTGATGTGAGTTTAATGACATATAGGAGAAAAGTATAGTTCCTATATGTAATCCTAACTGTTGAAATGAACTCATTTGACCCTTGTTTGTATGACTTACGTTGTAAACGGTTGTAACATGTTTCTAATATCCTCAGAAACATGCCGCCACGCCGTCACAACGGAGATGATACGAACTCTGAAGATGCTAACGGCAATGCCAACTCAGGCATACAAGAGTTAGCAAACCTCATTTCTGGGTTGGTGAATCAACTGACTCAAGCCAACCAACCTCTCAATCAGAACAGAGGTGGTGCAAACCCACCGGTTTGCACGTTCAAACACTTTAACTCCTGTAATCCACTGAAGTTTACGGGATATGAGACAGCCACTACTCTGCTGCAGTGGTTTGAGAGCATGGAGAATACTTTCATTAACAGCGATTGCCCAGAGAATCTGAAAGTTCGTTATGCCACTAGTGTTTTCCAAAAGAGAGCACTAAAGTGGTGGAATGGGGATAAACGAACTAGGGGAGTTGAAGCTGCTTTAGCATTGACATGGACAGAGGTCAAGAACCTGATGACCACTGAATTATGTCCGCGTAGCGAGATGAGGAAGCTGGAAACTGAGTTCTGGAAACTGAAGCAAGACAGCGGAGAGAATTGGATCTACAATACTCGTTTCCACGAGTATAGTCTGCTGGTACCGCATCTAGTGACGCCATTGGAGAGAGCCATTGAGAAGTACATAGGCGGTTTGCCTATGCAGATCCAAGACACTGTCTACGGAAGCAACCCCATAACACTTGAGGCTGCGATCCGTTTATCTGCAACTCAAACTAACAATCATGTAAAGGCTGGAACACTCACGAGAAAGGGAACAAAGAAGACTGACACCAAATCATCTGCCAAGGAGGCTTCAACTGAAGTCAAGACTGAGCAAGGCAGTTCATCCAAAAGTAGCAACAAGAAAAGGAAGACCAGGAACTTCGTGGTTACTACTCCTGCTGCTAAGTCTGCAAAGCAATCACCAAACAACATCACTGTCAGAAATTATGTTGGGAATACTCCCCAGTGTAATACCTGCCGATATCATCACACACCTAACTTTCCATGTCGCGTCTGCAACAATTGTGGCAAGTATGGTCACTTTGCCAATGTTTGCCGGAGTGCACCGCAAACACAAAGGATGCAACCTGAACCGCTTGCACTGCCAGCTCCACAAGCTCAACCTATTCCTGCTGTACCTGTTCGCCAGGTACCTGTACAGGCAAGATCCTATTACGAGTGTGGTGAAGTGGGTCATTTCAGGAATCAATGCCCAAGACTGACGGGAAATAATCAAAGGGTAGCAAGAGGCAGATCATTTCAACTAAATGCTCCAGCTGCTCAAGCCAACCAAGATGTGGTTAATGGTACATTTCTGATCAACTACTCTTATGCATCTGTCTTATTTTATTCTGGTGCTGATAGGAGTTTCGTTTCATATGATTTTGAATGCATGCTTGGTAGAACACATACATGTTTAGATAAACCGTTTAATGTGGAGGTGGCTGACGGAAACACTATTGATATTGACACTGTTATTATTGGATGTACTGTGAACATTAAATGATCACGTTTTTCCCAATTGATCTTATACCTATGCACCTTGGTAGCATTGATGTTATCATAGGCATGGATTGGTTAGCCACCCACAAAGCGGAGATTGTTTGACATGAAAAATACATTCGAATTCCCTTACCTTCAGGTGAAACTTTAAGACTTTTTGGGGAAACTTCTAGTAAAGGCTTAAGCTGATGTCATGGTACTAAAGCACACAAGTACCTTAGGAAGAAATGTATAGCATTCTTAGCACACATTGTGGAGAAGAAAGAGAAAGGAAAGACTATTAAAGATATTCATGTGATAAGAGATTTTCCTGGAGTATTTCCAGAAGACTTGCCGGGTCTCCCACCAGAACGTCAAGTAGAGTTTTGAATTGACTTAGTACCTGGTGCGAACCCAGTCGCCAAAGCTCCTTACAGACTTGTGCCTTCAGAGTTACAAGAATTGGCGAGCCAACTACAAGAACTGACTGATAAGGGATTCATTCGCCCGAGCCATTCACCATGGGGTGCACCGGTCTTGTTTGTCAAGAAGAAGGACGGGTCATTCCGAATGTGCATAGACTACCGCGAATTAAACAAACTCACAATTAAGAATCGATATCCACTCCCGCGCATCGATGATCTCTTCGATCAGCTTCAAGGCTCGGCATGGTTTTCAAAGATCAATCTCAGGTCTGGGTATCATCAGCTTCGCGTACATGATGATGATATTCCCAAGACGGCATTCAAAACAAGATATGGCCATTATGAATTTCTGGTCATCCCTTTCAGACTCACCAATGCACATGCGGTTTTCATGGACCTCATGAACCGTGTGTGCAGGCCATACTTGGATAAGTTTGTGATTGTATTTATTGATGATATTTTGATATACTCAAAGACCAGGGAAGAACACGAGAAACACCTTAAGTTGGTTTTGGAGATCCTAAGAGAGGAGCGACTGTATGCCAAATTCTCTAAATGTGAATTTTGGCTTAAGGAAGTTCAATTCTTAGGGCACATAGTCAATGAAAATGGTGTTCTTGTGGATCCTGCAAAGATTGATGCAGTGAAGAATTGGAGTACACCGAAGACACCGACGGAGATTCGATCGTTTCTTGGACTTGCCGGTTACTATCGCCCGTTTATTTCGAATTTCTCCAGGATTGCTGTCCCTCTCATTTCTTTGACTCTGAAGAATAAACCATATGAGTGGGGACCGAAGCAAGAAGAGGCGTTTCAGACTTTGAAGTAGAAACTTTGTGATGCTCCTGTCTTGACACTGCCCGATGGAAATGATGATTTTGTGGTATACTGTGATGCATGCATCCTTGGTCTTGGTTGTGTTCTCATGCAACGGGGAAAGGTTGTGGCCTATGCATCAAGACAGCTGAAATTTCACTAGAAGGACTACACTATACATGACTTGGAACTTGGTGCAGTCGTGTTTGCTTTGAAGAGATGGAGAGATTATCTTTATGGCACTAAATGTGTAGTCTTTACAGACCATAAAAGTTTACAACATATTCTCAATCAGAAGGAACTTAACATGAGACAACGGAGATGGGTTGAACTGTTGAACGATTATGACTGTGAAATTCACTACCATCCTAGTAAAGAGAATGTAGTGGCAAATGCGCTTAGTCGCAAAAGTCAAGTTCATATCCATAGTTTTCGAGTGCAAACTAATCTTCATAACGATGTTCTCACAGCCCAACAACACTCATTGGCTCAAGATAACTTGAAAAATGAGATGCCTTGCGGGGCTGAAATACTACTGGAAACTAAGGATGACGGCTTAATGTATTACTTTAATCGGTTGTGGATACCGAACCGGGATGATCTTAGGAAGATGATTTTGGATGAAGCCCATAAGTCTCGTTACTCAATCCATCTGGGTGCCGATAAGATGTATCAGGACCTTAGAGCCTTGTACTAGTGGCCTGGAATGAAGAAGGATATTGCTGAGTATGTGTCTAAATGTCTGAACTGTGCTAAAGTCAAGGCAGAACACCAGCGACATTCGGGTTTGTTAGTACAACTGGAAATACCTATGTGGAAGTGGGAGAATAACTCCATTAATTTCATTACTAAACTCCCATGAACCACAAATAGTAAGGATAGTATTTGGGTGATAGTTGATAGATTAACCAAGTCGGCTCATTTCTTACCGATACGCGAGACGTACCATGTGCGGAAATTAGCTCGTATCTACGTTTATGAGATCGTTAGCCGACATGGAATTCACTTAAGCATAATATCGAATTGTGATGCTCGTTTCACGGCACGATTTTGGGAATCACTTCATGAAGCTTTCGGAACAAGATTGGATGTTAGTACCACCTGTCATCCACAAACGGATGGACAGACGGAGCGAACGATTGAGACACTTGAAGATATATTGAGAGCTTGTGTCATCGATTTCGATGGCAATTGGGATAGCCATTTACCATTGGTCGAGTTCTCGTATAACAACAGTTATCACGCGAGCATTGGTATGGCGCCGTTTGAAGCTCTTTATGGCAGAAATTGTCGGTCACCTATTTGTTGGACCGAGGTCGGAGAATCGCAAATCATTGGTCCCGAGATTATTCAGGAGGCGACTGACAAGATCCGCCAGATCCGTGACAATCTGTTAGCTGCTCGCAGTCGACAGAAGAGTTACGCAGACAAACGGAGGAAACCTTTAGAGTTTGAAGTTGACGATATGGTATTACTTAAAGTATCTCCCTCGAAAGGAGTGGTACGATTCGGGAAGAAGGGTCAGCTTGCTCCACGATATGTTGGCCCTTTTAAGGTCCTTGAACGGATCGGAAAGGTTGCCTACAAGTTGGAACTTCCTCCTGAACTTAGTAACGTGCACCCGACGTTTCACGTGTCCAATTTAAGAAAGTGCTTAGCTGATCAGGATCTTCAGGTACCACTCGACGACATTCGCGTCGATGATACCATGCATTTTGTTGAAAAACTAGTTGAGATAATGGATCGTGAAGTTAAAAAGCTCAAACGCACTAGAATTCCAAATGTCAAAGTACGTTGGGAGTCGAAGCGTGGTCCGGAATTCACCTGGGAACGGGAAGATCAGATTAAGCTTAAGTACCCACATTTATTTACTACAATCACTCCAAGTTGAATTTCGGGACGAAATTCCCTTAACTAGGGGAGACTGTAACATCACTGTACTTCCGGCTGTCCGTACACAAGTACGACTATACGGTCACGACCTGATATGATAATATTTAATGATAATGAATTATTGGATGATCTTATTGATAATTTGTATACGTTGAGAATATATTATTATACGCGTAAACTATGGAAAGTTTAGTTGTAACCCAACTAAACAGAACCAGAGAGTTTATCGCTGTGGAATTCATGGAAATTGGATTGCTGGTTTGGAATGGGAAGGAATTACAAGTTGATGGTTGTTTTGTTGCTAAACATAGTCAAGGACACATGGATAGCGGTGGAACGGTGGCTGGCGCAGTTGCGACTGACCCCTACATATGCCCTGTATATATGCATATTTTGGTCTATCACGGATGTGTCAGTGATATGGCTTAGTGGGTTTCGGATTGGGATTTAAAATATTGAAGATAATTAAATAATGAAAATGATATTGGAAATGTTTACGGGATGGTGAGGTTATTAACATAACTTAAACAGGAATATTAATTCGGAAATATTAACTTAATGATGTATTCGCGTTGGTGACGATTCACACGAATACAATTGTTAAGAATAATATTCTTAAACGATATTCCATAAATCATAAATCGAATCGAGATACGATATGATCGTCGAATTCGCAAAGGTGACGATCTTTACGAATACGTAGGTAAGTAACGCGTTTCGACGAGATAACGACATAATATCTAACGATATTAACTTAATAAATGAAAACTAAAATATTTATTAGGAACCACAACCTAAAACGAAAACGGACAGATTATATTATTAAATAAATAATCTAACGAAAATGAAACGAAATCGTTATACGAAACAATACTAATTAAAATCATTTTATTTGAAATGAAATATAATTATTTAAACGTCTTATATTTAAATATGTTCACGAGAAGAACCGAGTATTTTTATAAAAGATTTAACGCATATTAAACGAGATCATCTTACGAAATAATTTAATTAAAACTATTTTAGTAAACGAAATATGAGTATCTAAACGTTTTACATTGTAAATAGATTCTTACGATCGAAACCGATTTTGTAACGAGCTTATCGAGAAATAAACGAGACCGAGTACCCGAGGAACGATACGGAGTATAAGAAGGATGGATTCCTCTTTTTTCTTTGTTTCTCAAACCCTCACTCTCTCTCTAGAAGCCATTTCCGGCCACATTTTCTCTCTCTAACTTTTCTGTACCATAACTTCTTCGTTTCTCAACGGATTCGCGAGATCTCGGCACCAAATCGTTCGTGTGATCGAGGAGAACACAAACCCACGATGAAACTCAACATTTGGTCAACATATCGAGGTAAAAATCGAGTTTTTCTCTCCTGCGTTTTGTTTATATGAAACCCTATTTTCATCATTATCTTCATAAGACTTTTGACAATGATAAACCCTGAAACGAGTGAGCAAGAACTTGGGTAGGATAGGAACGAACTTGCACTGCCCTAGGAGTTGAGGATGATGAGGAAGAACGGCCAAGAACATTAGGTTCGGGAGGTTTGAGTTGTGTTGATGACGCAGGGTTCGTGAGTGGCTGTGGCCGAACCTTTTGCCAGCCGACTCTTCAGACCGCCGAACCATAGGGGGCCGCGAAACTTCAAGCCACCACCGAACCTATTTTCTGTTCCCAAACCTTCCCTGCCAACGAACCTGTGATGGTCGAACTATGGACCCACGAACCCTAACACGTCATGAACCAGTGGGGTGCGAACCTAGGCATTTCGGAGGCCTAGCCGAACCTTTCATTGATCAACCAGTTGGCACCAAACCTACTAGAGCCGAACCCCTCCTGGTTAGGCGAACCTTAACTTGGATAAGCTCCTAGCCAAACCTGGGTCTCGAACATTTGTGCTAGGCGAACCATGGCCGAACTATAAGGGGCCGAAGCTTTACTGACCACCGAACCTTAGCTGCCTAGTCAGTACATCAGACGAACGTAATGTGGGACAAACCTTGGCTCTATGGGAAGCCGAACCTAGCTTCTGAATAAAGGTTCGCTGCCCTATGGACTCACCAAATCTAGGTGATGAACTAGAAATTTATGTAGAGACCGAAGACCACGAGAAAATATTGACATACAAGCATGCATGAATGTCCTAAAGAATTGCCACCTTTTCTCTCTCTAAACTTTGAATTTTAGAAAACATGGATTAGGAGATTTGAAAAACACTTTTATGGAAATGAATTAAGCATGACCTTGTAAACATAGAGGTTGATTTTAAACAACTTAGGATATGGTGGTTGATTTGAGGAGGTGTGCATGCATGTTTATACAAGAGTATGAAAAAATGGTTATCATTCTTTTTACATATACATATCGATGGAGACATACATGAACTATCATAAATAATTCTTATTGTTAACTAGTAAATACCAACAAGTCTAAACTATTCTTTAATAATAAACACTTGTTAAAGAAATTGGGTAATTCATTTAACTTAGAATACGTAAATTAATCTAATGAAATACCTAAGATTTTAAAGTGAACCTGGATGATCACTTAATTTGAATAAACGTATATATTTATGAATACGAAACGTATGCAAATTACAGATTGTTGATTTGTTCTGATTTCATATATGTGAGCACGCATTGTTCAAACATAGGGAATCTAAGGACTCAGGTGAGTTCTCAAAACCTCCCTTTTAAACTATTTTGTTTTTAAACCCGGAGGTGAAACATGTATACCAATTTAAATATTATTTTGATAACACAAGGATGACACCTGTTTATCATTATGATGTTCATATTATGAGAATTGCATTATTTATGGATTATCACGGATTATCTCTATTCCATAAATCGTTGTTGTTGACTTTGTTCATTCGCAATGATTGCATGTATTGCCACTTGAATTATCACAACTCCATGAGACATTACCGTTGAATTCGATTATCTTCAATGATCACATGTATTGTCACGTGGGTTACCACAATTCCGTGTGTCGTTGTTGTTGACTTCTGTCATATACAATGATTACATGTATTGTCACCATTACTAATTGAGAATATTGATGATTAAGATTCGCTGATTGAATATATGATTGATTATCTATGATTTATTGATATATGTGATTATGTGCTGGTTTATGTGTTAGGATGTTGTGTTGGATTATCTCGCATGTGCTCTTGTGGATTTTCTCAGAAAACTATAAACTTTTATAATCACTTTGTAAAACATTTCTTTAAATATAAAAAGCTTATGATTACTCAGTTTCTACTTCGTAGTTGACACTTGATTTTTACATGTTTCAGGGAATGAAGATAAGTAGGTTGAGGAGGATGACCTCTCATATTTTGGACATCAACACATAGGATTCTTGGACATAGCCAAAATAACTAAAATTCTTGCGATTAGAGTTTAGTTAGTTTAGCTAAATCTTTTGTGTAATTGATGTAACTAATTTATGCTGAACATGATTTTTGATGTAATTAATTTGGTTGATTAATTGATATGTGATGATTTAATTAGATGCCCACGAGCTTATGAACAATCTACACATCCCTCGTGGCATCCCGACGTTTCCGCCATCGGTCGGGGTGTTACATGGATTTTATAACCAAGTTACCTCGTACTTCCAGCGGACATGATTCTATATGGGTCATCATTGATCGATTGACCAGGTCCGCACATTTCTTACCAATTCGAGAAAATTACAAGATGGAGAAACTGGCAAGACTCTACGTCAACAAAATAGTAGTGCAGCATGGTGTGCCACTATCTATGATTTCTGACCGGGACAGTCGATTTACGTCGCTGTTCTGGTAATCATTGCAACAATCCTTAGGGACAAGCGTGAGCTTGAGCACCGCTTATCATCCACAAACGGATGGTCAGAGCCAGAGAACAATCCAAACCCTAGAGGATATGTTGAGGACATGCGTCCAATACTTCGGTGGAAGTTGGGAGAAACATCTACCACTCATTGTGTTCTCCTACAACAACAGCTACCACAACAGTTTTGGATTTGCTCCGTTCGAAGCACTATATGGTAGAAAGTGTAGGTCTCCAATTTGTTGGACCGAAGTTGGAGACAACAGAATCACTAGGCCTGAACTTATTCAGGAAACTACCTATAAGATTGCCCAGATTAAATAGAGAGTACAAGCAACACGTAGCCGCCAAAAGACTTACGCAGACAAATGGCGTAAGCCTTTGGAACTCCAAGTGGGTGACCGAGTCATGTTGAAAGTGTCCCCGTGGAAAGGCGTGGTTCGTTTTGGGGCTAAGGGCAAGTTAGCACCAAGGTATGTCGAACCGTTTGAGATAACTCAATGGATTGGTCCTGTGGTATACAGACTAAGACTTCCTGATGAACTGAGTGGGGTACACTATGTATTTATTGTATCAACTGTTAAGAGGTGTCTCGCTAATGAATCGTTAGTCATACCTTTGGAAGAAATACAAGTGGATGAACAACTACATTTCATTGAAGAACTTGTAGAGATTATGGATCGTGAAGTCAAGAGACTGAAGCGAAGCCATATTCCTATTGTGAAGGTTCGTTGGAACTCCAAGCGTGGACCAGAGTTTACCTGGGAGCATGAGGATCACATGAAGACAAAGTATCCCCATATGTTTGAAGAAGTAGTGCCCGACAATGATGCTTAAATTTCGAGACGAAATTTCTTTAACAAGGGGAGACTTTGACAACCAGTACCAGATCATCCGGAAAGTCCGTACGGTAGGTGTACTTTCACTATTTACTATGTGTAAATACAATGTGTAAACAATTGTGTGACAACAGGATTAAGAAAAAAATATCAGTTGTATGTGTTTAAGTGAAATTGTAAATACAGTAAATACCACAACTCGTGTGAAACAACAGTGTGAAAGCAAATGACAAAAACATAACGGTTGCGATCTGATGTCCACAAATAACAGGAATCAGCTGGCCAGCAATTCAGCGAGAAAACAATGTGAATTCAATGATAACAATGTGAAATTAGGTAAGTCAGTTAAGTCCGTCATTGAGGAAATACAATTCAGTATCGTTCACGAATAATGAACTGACAGTGTGTTTGCGTGGGTGACGATTCACACAAACATATCTGTGTGTTCCACGTTCCGAGCGATAATTGAAAAGTAGAAAACAAAACCATGAAAGTGAAACCCTCGTCGTGTTCGTTCGGGTGACGATCCGAACAAATACGCGCGAAGGTGACACTATTTGACGAAAACTGATAAAATATACGTTATCGATACATTAAAAATGAATTTAACATATTTACTAGCAATAACCACTTTCAAAATGTAAAGATAAAACAATTTTTATTAAACTCTTAAAAAACGCGTTTACGTTCCGATAACGTAACGAAAGCAAGAACTGAGTAACCGAAACGAACCCGAACACACACGGAGTATAAAAACCATTTTCAAGCATTTATTTCTAATGAAATTCATTCAACCACCTCCTCCCTCTCTCTCATCCGGCTCACCTCTCTCTCTAGATTTTCAACACAAAATCAACTAGATCTCTCTTGTTTCTTGGCCAAATCACTCAAACTTGGTACCAAATAAAAGTTCTCATCATTCCTCACACAAAAGTACAAGAAATCGGAGCTTTGAACCACCTGAAATGAGGTAAATTTGAGCTCAAATTTGCGATTTTAAGGTTTTCAAAACCCTTTGTTTGAACCACACTCCAACTGGTTCTAACCCACCTAAACCTTAGGGAAACAACACTAAACCTTCTTATGATGAGGTATGAACTGAGGGGAAACACTTTACTTAGGCCTAGAATGCGAAATCATGGAAAAAGGTTGGCAAGGCTTCGAATAGCCGAATGGGCTTGGGGCCGAAGGAATCCACAATCAAATGGGGCCTCTCTTTCGTATGAATCCCTTCATTTGGCCAAAGCTCCCATTCGCATGCCATGCTTATTCGGCTCATCACCTCATTCGCACATACCCTTACTCAGTCAAAGCTCTATTCGCATGACTAGCTTGGTTCAGGTTAAACTTCATTCGGCTTATATTCATTCGCATGGCAGCCATTTTCCAAGACTTGATAATGATGTGCTTGAAATCAACTTCATTAAACAACATGCCTGAATTTATGAGTGTTAACAAACTTTACTACAAAGGTGGTGAAAGATTTTATGTAACCCACTTGATAAACCCTACAAACCTTTTTATAAAAAGTGTTAAGGAACGAAGCTTTATAATTAAGTTTTGTATTAACACCTTTAATAAAGGGGATCTTTTCAAGTCTATCTAAGTACAATAAACGAGGTTGTGCATTAATAAACCTAAGTCTTATAGTTTGAGAATAATATGTATTTTCATATCTGAACCTAAGGTTGATACATGTGATTGAGATCAAAACCCTAAACCAAAAATAACACGATGTACTAAGCTTAACCTAATTGGGTAAGTGTTAGTATGTTCCATCACAAGCGAAATAGGACTAAGCGAGAACAAAGACTTTCAAGTGTTAGCCAACTTTAGGGTTAACACACACACGTACCCGTAACTTATACTTATAAGTTACAAACAATTGAAATCAATATAGTTTTAGTACAACATTTCAATTATACTCTGATTTAGATAATATTGTTTTATCTTTATTATCACTTATCATATCATGTATGCTTGTGTGATTATGACAAGGATGAACAATGAGATAACAAGGAGATAACATTTTGACATTAACAAGATTTAACAAGAATGGTATGATGAAAACATAACTTCATGATATCATTCACCACCTGAGTTAACTAAGTGTGGTAAGACTAGTTCTTACAACACAATGGATACAACATGGTGAAGACTATGAGATAACATGAGACAAACTACAGGTGATAACATGAATGATAATCATGATAACATAATTTCATGATGATAATATCATTCACACATTTACTAACATCGTGTAATAAGACAAGTTCTTATAACACCTTGTTAAAGACTATGATAACACAAAATATTGAGAAGAGACAACATTGAGATGATGACAATGGGTGAACATAACAACAATTGATTACTATTAAACTATTTGTATTATATCACAACACTCATGTGTTCATGAGTTCATGTACAGAGGTAAGTCACTTACAAGAGAATCGTTTACCAGTTAATTTAGTACGACTACACCGACGATAACGTAGTGTTACCATAGGTTTGACAAAGCGCCGGCGAGTGAGGTCGGTACATTAATCGTATTTTATCATTGGTCGGTGTCGTATGACCAGTAACAGGGCGGCATCAGTCAGGTTTGGTAAACGACACATGGTGATATTAATCTACAGTAACTAATTGTAATTAAATCCTTCGATTCTATTGACTGGTAGACTGAGGAATTGATTTCCTCTCATGTCTTATTACTGGTAATAGCTTCATTGAAGGCACTGAGACTACAAATGGGATAGAGGTAAATCGGATGCATTGTGGTCTGATTACGTGAGGATCACAATGGATCTCATTTAGGCTCTATAAATTCATGAATTAGAACAACATAAATAAGTTGATTGTCACTCCTATTATTAGAAGTGAATTACAGTTAACCCTACAACTGAGAGAATTATAATAAGGATAAGATATTGATAAATCTATTTTCCTTAAAACACTGAGGGTTTATCATTATTTAGGTTTTGATAACTTAATTCCCTCATAATCTTTTATTCTATACATATAACATTACGTGTGATGAACACAAATCATGGGCGAATATCAAATGGGGTGAATACATGGGAGATGGAAATGGGTATCCATAGGTTTATTGCAAGTGGTGTTGAATTCTGTTAAGCATGTGGTGGGACGTCGGCTGGGGCTTGTTCCCCTATGTATGCCCTATATATAAGCAAGCTTGATTGGATGAAATTCTATTTGTAAGTATAACTCCGGAGAGAACATTGTGTGAGACAATTATCATTAAGACTTGTGTGAAACATTGTGATTGTGAATGACAACAAATCAACTATTTTCAATTACTAAACATATGAACTGACCAACCTAGTGTTGACTTTGTTTAAATGCATGTTTTCTCAGGTGGCGAACAGGTTTAGTCACCAAGCATTCAGGATTTAAGCTAGTGGACTTTTATAAGACCTAGCTTCATTTGTGTTGTGCATATTTTGAATGACAAAACTTTGAATCATCTTTTGTAAATCTTGTGCAGATACAAGATAGAAACTCAATGATTCTTTTGGGTAGAATTACTTAGTTAAATTATGAACATAACAATGTAATTTAACTTTGTAATTTTGTATCAATGTCATGTTAGCATTTATCAATTATATATCATGTGCAATATAAACAATCTGATCAATTTGATTAGCACACGATATCGCGTCCCGAGAACCTTCCGCCCGACGAGAAAGTCGATCCAGCCCGCCGGCTCGGGGTGTGACACTTTGCCATATAAAAAGTCACTCTTGACATCCAATTGAAAGACTTTAAACTTTTTGAATCTAGCATATGCAAGGAACAACCGAACTGATCAATTCTTGCAACAGGAGCATATACTTCATCATAGTCAATGCCTTCCTTTTGATTAAAATCATGGACCACCGGTCTAGCTTTGTTCCTCACTATGATGCCTTTATCATTATTTTTACATTTGTATACCCATCTGGTACCTATGGGAATGACATCTTCAGGACAATCTACTAACCTCCAGACTCCAAGTTTCTCAAATTGCCTCAACTATTCTTCCATGGCTGTTTTCCAGGAAGACTGCTTCAATGATTCTTTCACATTCCTTGACGATAAAAGCTCATTTCCTTCATCTTGAGCACGCTGACTCCTTGTTTTGACTCCAGAATTCAAATCACCTATGATGTTTTCAATTGGATGATTTATATTAACTTTATGAATAGCAATCTCTTCCACAGCTATTTCTTCTTCGAGATTTTTAATATGTGTATCTTCTTCTGGTAACATCTCCCCCTGAATTTCAGATTCAACAATAACATATGGATCATAAATTGAATCATGAAATTCATATTCAGAATGAAAATCTTCATAATTTTCATGTTGTTCAGGAAACAAATGAAGAACAAGAATTATCAGAAAAATAGGACAACCCTTTCAGTAGATTCAAGAATAAATCTTGGAAATAAGTAGCCATGAATAATAATAGTATCACTTAAAGATTCAGTTAGATTAGTCGAAGATGAAGGACACAATTTATGAAAATAGTCAAAGACTGAATCATAATAAAATAGCCATTCTGGACCTTTTCCAGGCAAGGTGTCAGTGAATCTACGTACAGTAACTTCGAATGCTTCTTCAATCACCCTAGTTTCCAAATTAAGAACTCTTTTGTTCAAGGAGTTAGCTGAATATCCCAAAAATATTCCTTCCACAGCCTTCGGCTCAAATTATGGAGAAGTCAACTTCAAATAAGTACATGTAGCTCCAAAAGGTTCCAAATGAGGAAGATTGGGCTTTCTGCCTTTAAGCAAATGGTATTATGTCTTGTCAAGCTTCTTGATAGTCAGAACACGGTTTAATGTATAACATGCGGTATTAACCGCTTCAGCCCAAAAAGTAATCGGGAGAGACTATTTAAGCAAGAACAAAGACTTTAGACACATGGTCAAAGCCTTCGTATTAGCTCCCTCTAACGTTCTATTTATAGTTTTTTAGTTTTTTCTAGAAAAAGAGAAAAACGGAATAACAACACAAGGAATTTTGGAGGAATGTAATTCAATTATCTCAGGGAATGTTGGGGTTTAAATACCCAACATTCAATGTTACAAGACAAAGAAGTAATAAGACAAATAGTTGACACTATTATAGATACATAATAATTAGAAGAGTACAACTAATACAAAGTCAACAACCACGGAATCATGAGTCTCTTGAAGTCTTCAATTCTTTCGAGGTTGAGATAGTTCTATAAAAGTATAGTGGTTATTCATTCGGAAGGTGTTTGTTAAAAGTTGATTAAACAATAGTTATTATTTAATCAGAGGTTGTATTCCAGAGCATTGGCTGTCTTCCGAGGGATCAGGTTCAGCTATTATCTTCTGAATTGAAGGAGGTCTGCAGTAGTTGTTTTGCAAATCTTCCGCTGTTGAGCTTTCGATGCTGAAGTTTAGTAGTTCTGCATTCAGAGAGAAGGTATTCGGAAGAGAAAGTATCCGCGGTTGGTCAATACGTGGTTTTATTCATTTGTCTTGCTTAAGTGGTTTTTCTCATTAGTCCTTATTTTCCAACAATCTCCCTCATGACTTCATATTCTGTTTCAGCATTTTCCAGAGTCATATGTTGCAGTTCATTCAAATCATGATTTGGTAGATTGAGAATTTCATCCCAATCTGAGAAGAAGGTCCTTGATCCATTGTATCTCTCAATGATCATGCATTTAGAGACATGGTCATAGAACAATCTCTTTATTCTAATTCTGGAATTTGTGATCTGAAGGGGATGCGATTTAGGATAAGGAACCAAAGGAGGAGGAGCTCTAGCAGGCCAATGAATTATTTCTCTTTTATTTACTTGATCCCTTGAGTCAAGTACTTTCTTCATTACATCATGCTGATGAGGCTCATAATTCCTCAGAAGATCAGGAAGAATTTCTTTCTCAAATTTAACCCAAGTTCTGAAGTTGACAACATGTGGAGATTCCGCAGACCCAACACCTAGACTTCCCATTGGTGCATTAAGCAGATGGTCAAGAATTGTGCTTGGATTTGCATCCTTGAGCTTGGACACTATAGTGGGAGAAGATGATGTGGCTTCTTTCAAAAGCTCAGGATGATCGCCGTTTTCTTTTTTGAATTTTGACCATTCATCAAACAGTATGTGATCTCTCTATCTCATCATTGTGTTCTTTGGTTCCCATTTATTTTGGATGAGGATGTGTTTTATTCTTCTTCTTTGCTCAAGGGTCTTTTTCTTCTTGATTTTTGCCTTTATTCCTTTAGACAGAACCTCAGCTTCATTTTTAAGGCTTGTGATATCCCAGTTGCTGAAGGTTTCAACTTTTTACCTACCTTCATCCAGCAGAAACTTGATCAGTTGCTCCCTCTTAGTCTGGTAAGCTTCATCTTGGTGCTGATCCATCAAGGTTATTTGTTCCTGATCGGTTTTGACCAATTCATCTCCTGAGAGATCAATGGCTTCTAGACCTTATATGACCTTGTTTTCCTTTTCAGTTTGTTTATTTTTTGTTTCTTGAAGGTCTTCATCTGAGGGGAATTTCCTTACATGAGAGTATGATTCTTTTAACGGAGAGGTTTGTGATTTTTCAACTTCAATATCAGCTGACCTTATTGGTGAGGGAGTTTTGGTGGTTTTAGGTAAGTCATACTATCATCATTAGCTAATATAAGCCATCTTTTTCTTGGAATAAGAGAGGCAATGGCTGGTCGTAATTTAAGTCTAAACTTGGTTCTTGAATAGGGGTTAAAGGATTCTTAGGTTTATTTGTCACACCCCGAGCCGGCGGGTTGGATCGACTTCCCCGTCGGGCGGAAGGTTCCCGTGGCGCGATATCGTGAGTGATAATCGGAATGATCAGATTGTTTACATTGCACATGATACATAAATGAGAAACTGCTAAGTAAAATATAATTACAAAGTTAAATTACATCAGCTAAGTTCATAAGTTAATAATGTAAATCTACTATCACATCATAAATATTCTATCTAGTATCTGCACAAGATATACAAAATAAATCTGTAAAATGATGCTTCAAAATATGCAGGTCCAAAAAGCTAGGTCCGCTAACTGGTATCCTAGTCCAAAAGAAATAACTCCTTAGTTGATATGTTCATCACCTGAGAAGTCATGCAAAAATAAAGTCAACACATGGTTGGTGAGTTCATTAAGTTTTATAAAAATGAATTTGAATAACCTGAATGACAACCCTAACCTCACCATTAACCACCTATACCATCCAGTTCAGTAGGCTTATATATAGTGCATATGTAGGTTCGAACTTACCGCACGCCCAGCCACCGTCCCACCACATACTAAACCACATGATATATTGTTCCTGGTGATAATTAAGCGTTTCATCCCACATCTTTGATTCCATAACTTTTGATCCATAGAATTTGATTACCCTAAAAATGTTTACCTTGATCCCCCGAAATGACAACCTTAACCTCATCAACAACCACCTATACTCTCCAATCAAATATGCTTATATATAGAGCATATGTAGGGGACAAGCCCCAGCCACCATCCCACCACATACCGGACTGCTTAGGATATTGTTGTTAATGATAATTAAGCGTTTAACTCCATTCACCTTCAATTTAGATTTTGATTTCCACAATTAGATTTACCTTTGATCTCTTGAGTTCCCCATGTATTCATGATTTCCTAAAAGCACTTGTAGAAATATAACATTAAATGTTTAATTAAACTAATAACTAAGCATTTAAATACAACTAAGACATGATGATTGGGCCTTATTTGACTCAATCAATTAGACTCAGTTGTTGGTGGTTGTCCAAGTTGTACCCTCTCACACGTGGCCCATATCAGGCATGACTCACAAGGAGTCTACCTGTGTGTGCCGGGACTTTAATGATGCCCATATCAGCTTGACCCACTTGTCTACTGTACATGCCGGGACTTTACGGATATACTTAGATTCTTGATCTTCTTTGATTCTCTTGATTTTGTTTGATAGTTCACGTTATTTCCCATATAGCTTGACTACAAGAGTCTACTATTTATGCCGGGACTTTATGTGTGTTACATGTGGTCTTGATTTCTATACAACTGACATCCACCTTGACTCAAGCATTAATGATTTCATTAAATTTTAATGATTTCATTATTTCAATGATTCACACACAGTTCTGATTTCCTGGATTTCCTTGAGTCTCTTGATTTTGATCTTTAGAATTCCATAATTTCACAATGATTATAGATTTATGAGTAGGATCCTTTGATTTACTAATCCCCACACTAGATTAGTTTCCATTGCATTTGATCTTTAACTTTAGTTCTTTTGATTCCACTTTGAATTTAGATTCTTGAATTTGAGCTTGATGGACTAAGTGTTTGTTTAGAGTTTTAGACTTAAGGTATTACTCATAAGAATAATTAATTAATTTGTAAGTTCTTTCTGCATAGCAATTTCCTAGACAGGAGTCTAGGAGTTTAAACAAGCATATAGAACAAGCAATTCATAATAAGTAAAAGCATTTACGTAAAACAATTTAAATAAAACAGTTTACGCATGCTTGTCTACCCCGCGTTTTAAAACAAAAGTTTAGAAAAGGGGCAATGAACTCACCTGTGTTGCTGTGCAAATGATCTATCACAAAATGCAAGCTTAGGTTTCTTCAGTTCCTGAGTTGTTTTAAAAGAATTCGAATACGATATGTGACAATCCGACTTTTCGAATTAACCTCGTTAACTGAAAATAGCGAGATCACAGGCCCAACAAGACAAAAGTAGGCCCAATAAGGCCAGAGTAGGCCCAGTGGGGTCAAGGTAGGCCCAATAAGGCCAAGTTAAGCCCAATGAAACCAAGGAAGGCCAATGAGGCCCAAGTAGGCCCAATAAGGTCAAAGTAGGTCCAAGGTAGGCTCAATGAGTCCAAGGTAGGCCCAATTGTATTTATGAGGCCCAAATGGATTAATCGAGCCAAATATAGTTCAATTGTTCCGATTAATGACAATTCGGGATTTTAGTTCAACTTTGTAAACCGAAATGATATGTAATCGACCAAAATAAAATCTGAGAGATTTGAATTAAGTAAAATCAAGTCTTGAATACCTAAATTAAAAGGTTTTAGCTTATATAGGAGTAGAAGTATCAATTTTGACTTTTAGGAGTCAAAATTCGGACTTGAATGGCAATTGAATTCGAATTGGATATTTAAACTAGGTAATAACTGAAATTGATCATTTATAATCATCAACTTAATGATCAGTAACCATTATCAGACGTTATGATCACAGTTATTAGTCGAATTAATCATGATGTTAACTCAAAAGTCGAAACCGTCACTCCCATAAGTGTAAATCATACAATTCGGCTATAATATTCGCAATTAGGATTACAGAAACACTAGTCGGCATAATTAGAACCATTTTCTTATCACAATTGCATTCTTTGAAGCTTGGATTGAAGGAGTCGATTTGGAGGAGGCCGAAACTAGGGCTTACAAGTGAACTACATCAATTAGATATCTAAACAAGTAAGTAATCGCTCCAACACCTTCTAATATGACCGATTAAGTGAAAACATATAACAATTTTTGGTAACAATAACGAATTGTATAGATTCGATTACTAGGGTTCTTAGACAAAACGGTTTTGGGGGTTTCTTGTCTAAATGGATTGATAGTCGAATTAAATCACATGGTTAGTTTCATAAGTCTCCGACTAAACTAATCCATGTGTCAATTTCGTGAAATCAACAAGAATTGTATGAGTTTGAATTCTAGGGTTCTTGAGCAAAACGGTTTTGGGGATTTCCATACAAACGAGTTCAAGAATCAAATTGATTATTACAGTTAGATTCAGAGTGTTCCGATTGAGGGTAAGCACATGATAATTTTATCAAACTATAACGAATTGATGGGTTACCTAATCTAGGGTTCTTGAGTTAAAACGAATTAGGGTTTGGTTCGGAATTGAATTCGAAGATCAAATTGTTGGGTGCAGACAGTTTCGTGAGGTTACAAGGATTGAAAGACACATGTTAATTTCATATATCAAATACAAAATCTAGCATTTCGAATTTTAGGGTTATAAGCATAAACTGTTTTGGGGTTTTCTGGACAAAGGAAGTTTTAAATCCAATTAACATATATGAGCACATTCGATTTAACTCAGAGCAGGAAAGCCCTATGAATTAGAAGGCCAGAAAACACGAATTTAATCAATTAGGTTCGTGAAAACGTGGTTAGGGTTCGAATTCATTCGAGATCGAATAATACTATTAGAATGAGTCAATGTCTGAATTGATATCATCTAAATGGTCGTCTGAACTTCTTGAATAAAACCCCTAAGGTGGTGAGTTTGATTTCAATGTAATTGGGGTTCTAATTGGATCAAAGGGGTTCGAATGGGATTAATCAAAGGAAACCGGATTTGTAAATGATTAAAACAAATTAAATTGGGCCTTTGTTACAAATGTTGGGTGAGCTTAGATGGTAGGTTGTGGGTGTGTTGAAGTTGGAGGTCGCGGGTTCGAACCCGGCTCCAACTGTTTTTGAGGTTTAAAACCATTTTTTTAGTATTTTAGTCGTAATTTCCTCGTTCGAACTCCGATTTAGCTCATTCAAATTTCGTTAGAACCAGAATTCAGTTCCGAATGTTTTAGAACAATAAAATTCATATTTTAATCCGAAAACGAAATCGCGTATAATTACGCTTGTTTAAATAAAATCATTAACGAGGATATGATTTTATTAAACGATTTCAAAGCCACACGTATTTACGTATGCACGTTTCTAACATTCTAACTTACGTGTATTGGCACGTATGTGATTTCAAGCACAACACGACAATTCGAATAACACTAGGTTATTGTTACAACACAGGTTCTTCGTAGGAGGACTGTTTACACGAGTTTAAGTGCGTTTGATCATTCTGCAACAATTAAAGGTGCGTACACGGCCCCTTTCTTATTTTAACTGTTTTGGGGGAGAAAACATGTGCAACAAACATTTTTAGATACATATCACTTGCATGAGTTAGCTGTTTACATTATGTGACAACATAGCATTTAAAAGTCCTTACACACTTCGAACCGTTTAGTTTGCCGTAGCGCAAAGCGTGGTAGTTGGAAATAGATCTACTAGGTTTGACAAACCTCACCTGGTAGATGGGACCTACGCAGGTGTTTGACTGACCAAACACACATTACTATTGTTCGTGCTAGACAATAGTGGCAAGGCAAAAACATGCTATAGCATGGAAATCGTCAGCTTCAGTGTCGACCACTTATGTAAATAGCACAAATGACTAGCTATCATGACTATGCATGTGTGATTATGTTATCTGCAAATTTGATATTCAAACTGTTGTTTTGAACATTGTGAATACTTAAACCTGTGTTATGCACCAACCTTTGTGTTGACTTGATTTACATGTTTTCTCAGGACGTTAAGGTGCACAAGAAAGCAGGCATGGACTAGGAGATTGAGTCGCATGCATGACTTTACATTTTAGTTATTTGAATTTGAACAATTGAAAACTTTACATTGTAATTTGCATTTTCACACTGTTAATGTTTTAAACGCTTCCGCAAACTTTGTAAACTTTGATGTGGATGTTTTAAGACCAAAGTATGTTTTGAAAATCATATAGAGGTCTTCGTTATGTCTAATGATCTGAGATCCTGGTTTGTCATGTTCCCAAACGGTATGATTCCGTTAGTTAAAAATTGGGGGTGTGACAGATTGGTATCAGAGCCATTGGTTATAGCGAACTAGGTTTGCATTTGTAGACTTAGACTATGACTGTTAGACATTAGACACGTATGCTTACACATATTACTTAGAAATTACATATGGCATTATGTAATTGAGTTGCTTACACATTCCATGGCACTGCACTTACATATAGTATTATGTAACAGGCATGGCATCTTCATCATCAGCACCGTATATCTACATTGATGATTCTGAGGATGAGGAGCCGATAGTTCCAGCACCACCATCATCACCAGCACCACCCATTCCATCTCCTCCACCATATGAGAGGGATGATTTAGATCCGGAGGAGGATCCAGAGGAGGACCCAGAGGATGATCTGGAGGAGGATCCGGATGAGGACCCGGATGAGAATCCGGAGGAGGAGCCAGTGGAGGGTACTCAGGAGATCCCTGCTGAGGGACCTTCTACCCATCCACCACCGGTATTGGATGTTCCTGAGCCTAAGAGGCAAAGGACTGATGCTGAGGAGATCGCCAAACTGCGCGAGGACTTGTACTGGGCGAATGACAGGATCGAGTATAACGTTCGGGAATTATGGGATGCTAATGAAAGACAAGATAATCTTGCCCATCTGGTCAATGATATGCGGGATGAGATGATTAATTTGATTGGTCGTCTTGAAGCTTTAGAGAACCGAGCGGAGATTTTGGAAGGCAAACTTGTAGCCTTGGAGGATTTAGTGGTCTCGGAGAATGAAGAGGAGGATGAAGACGATGAAGAGGAAGAAGGGGAAGAACCAGCACCAGCTGTTGATTCTGATCCTGAATCCACTGTTGAGGATGATTGATTTTTCTTGTTTTGTTTAAACTTATTAGGAACGGGTTGTGTTCCTACACTAGATGTTTGGAAAACTTATGTTTGATTTCAAAAGTATTGTACTCAAATCAAATTTCTATCTATTGAAAAACTATTATTTATTGCCAACAGTTGTGTTGATTTATACATTACATGTTGTGTTTGTTGTTTTGTTTACACATGTCACATTGGATCTTGATAACGCTCTAACATTTCTTTTAACTAGGAAGATAATGGCAAACGAGAACGTTCACATGACAGTTGCTGAGCTCAACGAGCTAATCAATAACAGGGTCGCGGAGGCAATCGCGAACTACGCTCAAACACACAACACAGGGCCACATGGTCTAGCTGGGGGATTAGTGAACCCACAGGCATGCACGTTCAAGATGTTCTTGGACTGTAAGCCACACAATTTCAAAGGATCGGAAGGAGCCATTGGACTCCTACGATGGATTGAGAAGGCTGAATCTGTGTTTGAGATGTGCAGTTGTTCGGATGAGAACAAGGTGAAGTATGCTACGGGAACATTGGAGGGTCCAGCTTTGACTTGGTGGAACTCAAATGTTCAGACCTTGGGATTGGGTGAGGCTAATGCCTTGACCTGGAATGGATTCAAAACTTTAATGCAGGAGGAGTACTGTCCTCGTAGTGAGATGCAAAAACTAGAGGAAGAATACTGGCACCTCAAGATGGAGGGATCAAACATCGAGGAGTACACGACTCGATCACACGAACTGGCCAGACTTCTACCTCATATGGCCACTACAGCAAGCAAGTGGATAGAGAGGTACATTGGGGGATTGGTGCCTCAGATTCAGGGATTGGTCACTTCTGCAAATCCCACAACAATTCAACAAGCTGTTCGTTTAGCACACCAACTAACTGATCAGGCGGTGTTACAAGGGACTCTGCCTAAACGAACATCAGCTACTAAAGTAGGTGACCACAAGAGGAAGTGGGAAAGCAACTCCAGGAACTTCAACCAACAACCGTCTCAGCAGAACCGGAAACAAGACTCAAACAAGTCTTATCACAACTCAAATAGTGGTCAACAATCATCATCGTCAGGGGGTTATATTGGTAAACACCCAAAGTGCAACAGGTGTGGATTTCATCATGCGGGAAATCAATGTAATAGAGCTAAGTGTCAACGGTGTGGTAAGGTTGGGCATGCAACTAAGGATTGTCGGGGAGAGCTGCAAAACAATCACAACAATCATAATAACAATCAGAACAACACACAGAAGGGTTGTTTTGAGTGTGGCAAGATGGGGCACTTTAAGAAGGATTGCCCATAACTCAAGAAAGGTGGGGATAATAATGCAAATGGCAATGGCAACGACAATGGTAACGGTAATGGCACCAATAACAACAATAACAACAACAACAACAACAACAACAACAATGGTGCTAGGGGCAGGGCCTTTGTGATTGGAGGACGTCAAGCACGGGAGGATCCCAACATTGTTACGGGTACGTTCCTCTTAAATAATCACTATGCCTCTATGTTATTTGACACTGGTGACGATCGGAGTTTTGTATCTAGTTCACTTGCTAAGTTGCTAAATGTTAGTCCCACTGCCTTAGATAGTCCATACACTGTAGAATTAGCTGATGGTAAGTTAATAGTAGTTGAACAAATCTTTAAGGGATGTATGCTTGATTTGATGGGTCAGACATTGGAAATTGATCTTATGCCTATCACTTTAGGTAGTTTTGATGTAGTCATTGGCATGGACTGGTTGTCCAAACACCAGGCTGAAATCGTATGCCAAGAAAAGATCGTTCGTATACCTCTTCCGCAGGGAGAGACATTGTATGTACAAGGCGAGAAGAGCAGTACGCCACTGCGTCTCATATCTTGTATGAAAGCACATAAATGTCTGCGTATAGGTCATACGACAGTTATAGCACTGATAACTGAAAAGCCGGTAGCTGAGAAGAAGATTGAAGACATTCCAGTAGTTTGTGAATTTCCGGAAGTATTTCCAGAAGACTTGCCGGGATTACCGCCTATCAGACACGTGGAATTCCGAATCGATCTTACACCAGATGCAGCACCGATAGCCAGGGCGCCTTATCGACTTGCACCGTCAGAGATGCAAGAGTTATCCACACAATTGCAAGAGTTGTTGGATAAGGGTTTCATACGACCTAGTTTTTCACCGTGGGGAGCTCTAGTTTTGTTTGTTAAGAAGAAGGATGGGACTTTCCGTATGTGTATCGATTACTAGGAATTGAACAAGGTCACTATCAAGAACCGGTATCCGTTACCCAGAATTGACGATCTGTTTGATCAGTTGCAAGGTTCGAGTTACTACTCGAAGATTGATCTCATATCGGGTTATCATCAACTAAGAGTTCAAGAGGAGGATATTCCAAAGACAGCATTCAGGACACGCTATGGCCATTATGAGTTCTTGGTCATGCCATTTGGGTTGACAAACGCTCCAGCTGTATTCATGGATCTCATGAATCGTGTTTGTAAACCTTACCTTGATAAGTTTGTCATAGTTTTCATTGATGACATTCTCATCTATTCACAGTCTGAGGAGGAGCACGCTGAACATCTTCGATTGTTGTTGGAATTACTGAAACAAGAACAATTGTACGCTAAGTTCTCGAAATGTGATTTCTGGATGCGAGAAGTACAATTCCTGGGTCATATAGTTAATGAAAAGGGTATACATGTTGATCCAGTGAAGATCGAGGCAATTAAGAATTGGGAAGCGCCAAAGACCCCTACCGAGGTACGACAATTCCTCGGTTTGGCGGGTTATTATCGACGATTCATTGAGGGATTCTCAAAGATCGCTCAACCACTTACAACTCTTACACACAAGGGAACGAAGTATAACTGGACGGATAAACAGGAAGCTGCATTTCAGTTATTGAAACAGAAACTCTGCAGTGCACCGATTCTGTCCTTACCGGAAGGGACAGAAGACTTTGTGGTATATTGTGATGCATCTGCACAGGGATTGGGATGTGTGTTGATGCAACGTGATAAGGTGATTGCTTATGCTTCAAGGCAACTACGACCACACGAAAAAAATTACACTACTCATGACTTGGAGTTAGGAGCAGTGGTTTTTGCTTTGAAGATTTGGAGGCATTATCTGTATGGAACTAAGTGTACCATTTACACTGATCATAAGAGTTTCTAGCATATCTTTGATCAGAAGGAGCTGAATATGAGACAACGAAGATGGGTTGAGTTGTTGAACGACTACGACTACGAATGCTCAACCGAGTGTGTGTGTCGACTTGTGTTGTCTCGACGAATCGTTGGTGTCACGATTGTTGTGGTTATGTGCCTCAATGCACATGAGACACCAATATGCGCCCTTTGACTCTAATCACATAAGTTGCTAATTTTAGAAAGTTTCCAATTTAGGAAAGTGTGGTTATGAAATCCCATTTCATAAAACTAATGACTTCCAATAAGTTTACAAAACATGTTTAAACTCTTAAAACCGGTCGTTTGCGCATAAATCACCAGTTATGCCGTTTTGCCCAAATAAAGTTTCCTAAAATAGTAAGTGTCGGTTTGAATGCTTGTTTTCACAAATTAAAGTTTCCAATATGCTTAGAAATCATTTCTAAACATATTTCAACAATCAAAGTTCATCGAATCTTTCAAAACCATCAAAAGCCCTCTTTTGATTTTATAAAGTTTCCATTTTTAGTAAGTTTCTATAAAACCATGTTTTTGACAAAATCAAATATCCTAACGTGTTTCTAAACACTCCAATACATATTTAACAACATCTAGACATGTCTAACATGTCTAGATCATCAAAATTCCAAGACTTGCAACATAAAAGTTTCCTTTTATGGCAAGTGTATCAAATCATCATCAATCTACTATAACTCAACCAAGACACAAATCAAACATTCTAATACTATCAAATCAGTAAATCTATAACATCTATTCAACAAATCACCAACAAAATCGTGCACAATGGTCACATGGAGTTGCATGTGGCTTTTCACCCATTGCATGTCCGATCTAACAACTATTAAACAATTATAACTACCTTAGAATGCAAACTCCAGTGAAATCAGTGGCTGGTGATGCAACTTTAATGGTTGATGGTCGTTCTTAGCTTCTTTGCTCCTTCTCCAAGCTCCAAGCACTCCAAATCACCAAGGAGAATGAGGGAATGGTTTAGGATTGGCTTACCAGGGGTTAAGGGAAGTTTTAGCAGGGAGTTTGGTCGGAATGTGGTGTACAAGTTCGGAGAAAAACAAGAGAAAACCGATTGAAATGAATGGGGTTGGTTTTAAAGAAAATCTGATCTGCATGGCCTTCGCGTACCGCGGAGGCCGATCAAAATTGTCTGCAGCGTACCGCGGTAGGATTCGGGAGTTCGACTCCCGGTTTGCTTCGCGTACCGCGAAGACTTTCGCCGAGGGGCTTGTCGCGTACCGCGACGGGTCCATAACCTGGTTTTTTTGATTTCGTTGATACGATTTCGCTCGTACTTGATTCCTACGTTTATCCTAAACATCTAATGCACGTTTAAGCACATAAATACAAAGTAGCACATAAGTTTGACTGATCACCAACGTTCGTGAGACTCATGTGTGTGTTTTGATATTTCATCGGATTATCTTTGATAGTTTGTGTTCGTAACTAACGAAGTGTTTGCACGCTTGATTAATCCTAATCAACGTGTAATGCACAATTCAATAATTCCCCGAATCATTGTTTTGTGTTAGTGTTGTGTTTGCCGCACTTGGTTTCCAAAACCAATGTGCAATGCACGAGTCGATAGTTCCTCGAACTATCGCTTCGTAGTCGTTTGTGTTCAACTCATCTAATTAACAAAATTAAGTGAAATGCAACAAGTATAAATGTGAAATGTAAAGAAAGTAAGAGTATCAATTTACCTGAAATTGCCGGGTGTCACATCATCCCCTTGTTGAAAGAAATTTCGTCCCGAAATTTGGTTGTTGTTGGTGGTGTTTGAGAAGCAAGAGTGTTTGAGAAACAAAAATTTTCTGGTTGTCACATCCTCCCCTTGTTGAAAGGAATTTCGTCCCGGAATTTATTCGTTGTTGTCGACATTCGACGTTGTCTGTTTGAAGAGATGGGGATATTTGCGCATCATATGTGTTGGAGACTCTTATGATCAGTGTATATCGTACACTTTGTACCATACAGGTAGTGCCTCCAGATCTTGAGTGCAAATACCACGGCTCTATGTTCCGAGTTGTGGGTGGTGTAGTTCTTCTCGTGGACTTTCAGTTGTCGAGAAGCATATGCGATCACCTTTTCTCGCTGCATCAGCACACAGCCGAGTCCTTGTATCGAGGCATCGCAATATACTACGAAGTCATCCGTTCCATCAGGAAGAGATAAGATAGGTGCACTACGGAGCTTCTGCTTGAGAAGTTGAAATGCATCCTCCTGTTTGTCAGTCCAGAGATACTTCTTGTCCTTATGGGTTAAAGCTGTAAGGGGTTGTGCTATCTTTGAAAATCCTTCGATAAATCGTCGATAATAGCCTGCCAAGCCTAGGAATTGTCGCACCTCAGTTGGGGTCTTTGGTGCTTCCCAGTTCTTGATTGCCCCTATCTTAGATTTATCCACATGTATTCCTTGTTCATTCACAACATGACCTAAGAATTAGACTTCTCGAATCCAGAAGTCGCATTTTGAGAGTTTAGCGTACAGCTTCTCTTGTCGTAGCAATTCAAGAGCCAATTGAAGATGCTCTTTGTGTTCTTCCTGGGTTTTGGAGTAGATGAGAATGTCATCTATAAAGACTATGATAAACTTGTCGAGGTATAGTTTGCACACTCTATTCATGAGATCCATGAATACTGCGGGTGCGTTTGTCAGCCCAAACGGCATAACCAAGAACTCATAATGGCCATACCGAGTGCGAAAAGCAGTCTTGGGGATATCTTCCTCCTGAATCCTCAACTGATGGTACCCAGATCGCAGATCGATCTTAGAGTAGTAACTCGATCCTTGAAGTTGATCAAACAAATCGTCAATGCGGGGTAAGGGGTAACGGTTCTTGATTGTCACTTTGTTCAACTCACGGTAGTCGATGCACATACGGAACGTTCCATCCTTCTTCTTTACAAATAAGACCGGAGCTCCCCATGGTGAGAAGCTTGGTCTGATGAAACCCTTGTCCAGCAACTCCTGCAGCTGATTGGACAGTTCCTGCATCTCCGAAGGTGCAAGTCGATATGGTGCTCGTGCAATAGGCGCTGCTCCCGGCACAAGGTCTATGCGGAACTCCACTTGTCGAGGTGGTGGTAGTCCTGGTAGATCCTCAGGGAATACATCGGGATAGTCGCATACGACTGGGATGTCTTTTATTTTCTTCTCCTCTTCAGTCTTGTCGGTGATAAGCGCCAGAATGGCTGTGTCTCCCTTTCGTAAGCATTTGTGAGCTTTCATGCACGAGATGATGTTCAGAGGAGTGTCACTCCTTTCGCCCTTGATATCTAGGGTTTCTCCGCCAGGGAGAGGTATGCGCACAACCTTGTCGTGGCAAATGATTTCAGCCTGGTTTTCAGACAACCAATCCATGCCCACTACGACATCAAAACTGCCTAGTGTAACCGGCATGAGGTCAATCTTAAATTTATGGCCTGTTAGCTCTAACGTGCATTCTTTCAGGATGTGCTTAGTCACAATCAATTTACCATCAGCTAGCCCTACTGCATATTCAACATCTAAGGGTGTTGGGGTAATAGTAAGTATCTCACTAAAATCCTTAGATATAAAGCTTTTCTCAGCTCCAGTATCAAACAACACAGATGCATAATTATCGTTTAAGAGATACGTACCGGTTGCAAGGTTGGGATCCCTTCTGGCCTCCTTGGCCCCAATCACGAAGGCTCGTCCCCTCGTGCCATTGTTCCCATTGTTGTTCGGTTGGTTGTTGTTGTTGTTTTTCAGATGCGGGCAATCCTTCTTGAAGTGCCCTGGTTTCCCACATTCGAAGCAACCCTTCGGTGCTTCAAGCTGTTGTTGTTGTTGGGGTTGTGGGGTCTTTGCAAGTAGTTCACCCCTGCAATCTTTAGCTGCATGTCCCCCTTTTCCACAGCGCTGGCATTGAAAGCGGCCACACTGACCCTGTGCATGGTGGAAGTTGCACTTGTGGCATTTAGGGTGTTTCCCAGCATAACCTCCTTGGTTCTGGGTGGTTGGGATGGGTGGGGCATAAGCTTGGGTTGATACAAACTTACATTGCTGTGGTGGTGGTTGAAGAGTGGAAGTCTTGTTCAGGGTGTCATCCCACTTTCGTTTGCCCTTGTCGTTAGTTGTGGTGACAGCACCACGAGGTGCCAAGAGTCCTTGTGCGACAGCTGAATCGGTAAGCTTGTGAGTTAGTCGCACTGTTTGTTGCATGGTGATGGGGTCAGCAGAAAGTACCATGCCCTGAATTTCAGGTGGTAGTCCCTCAATGTACTTCTCTATGTGCTTGAAAGGTGGGTTTGCCATTTCCGGACACAGGTTTGCCAGCTCATAAGACCTGGCAGTGTAGGCCTCAACCTCGGAACCAATCGTCTTGTGGTTCCAGAACTCAGTCTCAAGTTTCTGCACCTCACCACGAGGGCAGTATTCGCGGTTCAACATTTGCTTAAAGTTATCCCAAGGCAGAGCGTTGGCTGCATCAAGCCCTAGGTTCTGAACGTTGGCATTCCACCAAGTGAGGGCAGCTCCCTCGAATGTCCCTGCAGCGAACTTGACCCGGTCCTCGTTCCTGCAGTTGCTCATGGCAAAGGCTGATTCCGCCTTCTCAATCCAGCGTAATACCCCAACGGCTCCCTCAGTGCCGCTGAATGAATGGGGTTTGCAATCCAGAAACATCTTGAATGTGCAGAGAGGAGGGTTAGGATTTGCTCCTGAGATATGCAAAGAGTAGAGTTGGGTTAAGTATCGGGTAAACGTGTTGAATTGTGATGCAAGGTGAATATGAAAAGGATTCGTCACCTTGGTTCAGTGGGTTTTGATTACGGGCAGCTTCTCGTGCAGCAAGTACCTCCTCAACCCGTTCGTTGATGAGGGCGTTCAGTTCAGCTGCAGTAAGGTTGATGTTTCCTCGTCCACCTGCATTCCTACGTCCTCCACGTCTTCCAGCCATGATCTTCATAGCAAGAATGAGTGTTAGTGTTTGTCCAGTGACCAACGTAGTGTGTGTGTGGTAGGTACTGAAGAAAAACATGTAGAGCCATCGGCTATCCCCGTCATGGGTAGTCACGTGCGGTGGTGAACGTAATGCATAAAAGATGTGTCATGTACGCAAGTATCACACTACTAAGCACTAAGTGTTGTGTAGAGACTAGTGGTTATAGACTAAGTTCACTAAATGCAAACCTAATTCGCAATAACCGGAGGCTCTGATACCAATCTGTCGCACCCCGAGAAATCCCGTCCCTTCCAGGGCGCGAGCGGCGGTAGATTGTCAGGATTGCAGTCTCCGGTCACGCAACATGCGAGACCTATATGTCTGATTTCGTACGTACATCCAATAATTTGGATAAAATAGTTTAGTAATATCAGAGTTGCGGAAGTAAAATATAAGTTAACAAAACAGTTTAACATTCATAGGTAGCGGAAGCATTAACTTAAAACAGTTTTCAAAACAACACAAGTTTAATGTTTGCGGAAACGATTAAAGATGATTTGATAATACAAAAGTAACACGATCAATGTTTAAGTATTATCAAATGGCCTAAGACACTACAGTAGATGCATGGACTCCATCCTAGCATCCTAGTCCTTGTACGCGTGCCTTAGTTACCTGAGAAAACATGCGAGTAAAGAGTCAACACAAAGGTTGGTGAGAGCACAGGTTTGTAATCAGCAGTAAACATTCAAATGTTTAAAGTAAGTGTAAGTAGGTATACTTTTCATTACAATGCCATATCAATTGATAGCTAGTCAATATGAAGCTAACATGCTGCCTCCCGCCATATCCATCCAAGATATGACAAATGTTGTTTGGTCAATTATGCACTGTTCCGACCTCCATTCGGGGTGGACATACGGCTCCCAACAGTGGGGCTTGTCAGGCCCAAATAGTACTATTCAGAATTACCACGCTGAGCGCTTCGCGGTATTAACGGTTCGAGGTGTGTTTAATGAGGACTTATCAGTTTTGTGAATGAATGCCACACATATGCATATACGATATTAGTATGTACAAAAATAACCAAAAATGTGTAAGTTGTTTAAAACAGTTGTATGCAATGTTTTCTCCCCCAAAGGTAGAAAATGTAAAAAGGGGCCGTGAACTCACCTGATTAGTAGTCCCGGTGTGTTTGTGTGTTCGCGTCTGCGACTGCTAGCAATCCCGCTAGTAGGCACCTATAACCATATAGGTGTGAGTATGTGTTTGGTGGTGTGTTGTATCCCATACAACTCCAAGTGTCGGTGTGCTCAACCGAGTGTGTGTGTCGACTTGTGTTGTCTCGACGAATCGTTGGTGTCACGATTGTTGTGCTTATGTGCCTCAATGCACATGAGACACCAATATGCGTCCTATGACTCTAATCACATAAGTTGCTAATTTTAGAAAGTTCCCAATTTAGGAAAGTGTGGTTATGAAATCCCATTTCATAAAACTAATGACTTCCAATAAGTTTACAAAACATGTTTAAACTCTTAAAACCGGTCGTTTGCGCATAAATCACCATTTATGCCGTTTTGCCCAAATAAAGTTTCCTAAAATTGTAAGTGTCGGTTTGAATGCTTGTTTTCACAAATTAAAGTTTCTAATATGCTTAGAAATCATTTCTAAACATATTTCAACAATCAAAGTTCATCGAATCTTTCAAAAACATCAAAAGCCCTCTTTTGATTTTATAAAGTTTCCATTTTTAGTAAGTTTCTATAAAACCATGTTTTTGACAAAATCAAATATCCTAAGGTGTTTCTAAACACTCCAATACATATTTAACAACATCTAGACATGTCTAACATGTCAATATCATCAAAATTCCAAGACTTGCAACATAAAAGTTTCCTTTTATGGCAAGTGTACCAAATCATCATCAATCTACTATAACTCAACCAAGACACAAATCAAACATTCTAATACTATCAAATCAGTAAATCTATAACATCTATTCAACAAATCACCAACAAAATCGTGCACAATGGTCACATGGAGTTGCATGTGGCTTTTCACCCATTGCATGTCCGATCTAACAACTATTAAACAATTATAACTACCTTAGAATGCAAACTCCAGTGAAATTAGTGGCTGGTGATGCAACTTTAATGGTTGATGGTCGTTCTTAGCTTCTTTGCTCCTTCTCCAAGCTCCAAGCACTCCAAATCACCAAGGAGAATGAGGGAATGGTTTAGGATTGGCTTACCAGGGGTTAAGGGAAGTTTTAGTAGGGAGTTTGGTCGGAATGTGGTGTACAAGTTCGGAGAAAAACAAGAGAAAACCGATTGAAATGAATGGGGTTGGTTTTAAAGAAAATCTGATCTGCATGGCCTTCGCGTACCGCGGAGGCCGATCAAAATTGTCTGCCGCGTACCGCGGTAGGATTCGGGAGTTTGATTCCCGGTTTGCTTCGCGTACCGCGAAGACTTTCGCCGAGGGGCTTGTCGCGTACCGCGACGGGTCCATAACCTTGTTTTTTCGATTTCGTTGATACTATTTCGCTCGTACTTGATTCCTACGTTTATCCTAAACATCTAATGCACGTTTAAGCACATAAATACAAAGTAGCACATAAGTTTGATTGATCACCAACGTTCGTGAGACTCATGTGTGTGTTTTGATAATTCATCGGATTATCTTTGATAGTTTGTGTTCGTAACTAACGAAGTGTTTGCACGCTTGATTAATCCTAATCAACGTGTAATGCACAATTCAATAATTCCCCGAATCATTGTTTTGTGTTAGTGTTGTGTTTGCCGCACTTGGTTTCCAAAACCAATGTGCAATGTACGATTCGATAGTTCCTCGAACTATCGCTTCGTAGTCGTTTGTGTTCAACTCATCTAATTAGCAAAATTAAATGAAATGCAACAAGTATAAATGTGAAATGTAAAGAAAGTAAGAGTTGCAATTTACCTGAAATTGCCGGGTGTCACAGGTTGTAACTTATAAGTATAAGTTGTAGATACATGTGTGTGTGTTAGCCCTAAAGTTTACTAACACAGTTATCATTCAGAACTTTAAACTCTCAGATATGTTTGTGTGAATCGTCACCCACGCAAACACACTGTCAGTTCATTGTTCATAAACGTAACTGAATTGTTATTTGAATTGTACTTCCTCACTAACGGACTCAACTAACTTGCATGTTTTTACATTGTTATCATTGAATTCCCATTGTTCTCTCATTGGATTGTCGGCAATCTGATTCCGGTCATTTGTGGATATCAGATCGCAACGGATGTGCTTTAGTCATTTGTTTGCACACTGTTGTTTATGGTGAGTTGTTGTATTTACTGTATTTAAATTTTCGTTTAAAGACATACAACTGTTGTTTGCTTTCTAGTCCTGTTGTCACACAACTGTTTACACATTGTATTTACACATAGTAAATAGTGAAAGTACACGTACCGTACGGACTCACCGGACGATCGGTACTGGTCGTTACAATTATGGGAGCTGGTTTTTAGCCTATTTTGGACGAATTTAGAGTAGTGTGAAGTGAGGTATGTGAAGATAGTTCTAGAAGGGTTTGAGAGGCAGAATTGGGAGAGATGGTAGGTGAGTTTTCTTTATTTGTTTGTATATGTGAAGAAGGGATAGATATAGTGGGAGAGGTTTGTTTGGGAGAGATTGGGTTATGTTCAGATTGGATAGACTCAGTTGGCATTGGCATGTCCTTAGTGGTGGAGGTAAAAGAAGAAGGGGCAGTGGTTGTGAGTTTTGTTGGTTAAGTGGGAGCTGATTTGGTAGGTTTAGGTTTTCTGCTCACCCCAGATGTTCCAGTTTCCATCTAAGCTTCAGCTTCCCTTTGTTTTTGTTCAGAGCTGGCCTTGGCAGCCTCAGTCAGAAACTGCTGATCTAAGAGTCAAGGGCTTTTTGTGGAGAAGAAACAGAATCATCCTTGGGAGTTGATCAGTGGTTATGCTAGCCACTGCTTCATATCTATCCGTGGTTAAAACCATCCGTTGTTACACTTTAAACATTCCGTGGTTTCTTTCCCTTTCGATATCTCTGTTCTTTCCAACACTTTTAACCTCAACACTTATCCATGGTTACTTTTCTTCCGAGAATAACGTCTTTCCGGAGTTAAAAATCTCTTCCGTGGTTAAAATCTTTTCTCTGTAGGTGTCTAATTCTTGATACTTACGCCTGATTTGACCGTCACTAATCACACTGCATGACTAGACTCCCTACAATTAATTGAATTGACCCTCATTAATTGTTCTCACGGCTCGATAATATCTTCTTATTTTACTTTTCTACCCTTCTCTTCTCTAATGACCACTGATCTTATTTATATCAGTGGTTATCTTCTTCAGTTCTTTCATAATGACTGAACGAAGTTTCTTGATCTTCTTTTGATGAAGAAAACCCTTCGTTCAAATTCAAACCTTCTGGATGCTGCTTATGGCGAATGACAACTGCTTGTCAGGCATGTCGTCTGGCACGACGCACATACATTGATTCCTTCTGAACTTGATGCTCATGATGATGGTGGAACGGCATCGGACCAGGATTTATTCCTTACAAAGCTTTGTTTGTACATCAGGGTGTGCATGAACGTACTCATTTGTCATTTGTCTTTGTCTGTCTCTTGCTCACAGGTTTGTCCAACGGGTAAAAACCCCAAGGTAAAACTTTTGGTAAGTTATAAGTAGTGGTGTTTTTTTTTTTAATTTTTGAAACTACCCTTCTGTGCAAATGGTTAAACTTCTTCCTCTCCTTGTGTAATCACACTTTGCACTCATAAATGCTCGGTATTCATCATCGCAAAAACGGCGTCTGAAGCTCCGAAAATCAAGCTGATTCACCACCTTGGAGCCTTCCTTGTTAAATCTTCTAATTACCCTCACTATAACGAAGCAATTGACATTCTGGTAAACTCTTTTGTTCATACTGCTCTCATACTAAATCCTCCTAACTCGGAAGTTGCTCTAAACCCGTTTTGGGTACACTCAACCTTGGTGACAAAGGATGACTTTGTTGAAAGCATCGCTTCGGTGGTCGCTGGTCAACAAGTCACCCTCACCCCTTCCAAAATAAGTGTTGCCCTAAATCTGAACGACACCGAGGCACCCACCACTATTTCTTCCAAACTTCTCCATAATGCTTTTGTTCAGTGTGATTATCAGGGTAACATGAAAAATAGGACTTTGTACAAAGCTTTCTTCTACCCTAAGAACAAATTTCTGTATCACACGATTCAACAGTGTCTTTCTCAAAAGGCGACTAGTTGGGGAGAAATGCCATATGGCATGCAATATATCATGTATGTTGTTCTGTCCAACGAAAAGATCAATTTGTCACAAATAATTTTTGATCATCTGGTACGTCAACAGAATAGCTCCAAATTTCTTTTGTATCATAGATTTGTGAGGGCTTGCATCTTTGCTGATCCTAATAATGTTTGTCAGATTGTTCCTCTATCAACTATCGAGGGCATTGAAAAACAAGTGTTCACTAGATTGAACACTGATGCAAGACACAGGGACGACACTGAGGAAACACCCATCCTTGGTGAACCCACATCCACCTCTTCTTCCACACCTGTATAGGTACCAGCCAAAAGGAAGACTTCTACCAAAGCCTCTAAACCTAAAAGGCCCAAAAAGACTGTTCAGGAAGATGAGATCCCTGAACACGTCTCTTCCCCCACTGGCAATTAGATACATCTGTTCCATCCTCACAGATGAATCAAGCATCTCCCCCCTATATAGCTCCTCATCAATCCTCTCAACAGGTTGATGTTGTACTCCAAAGGGAACCCTCTCCAACCACTGACGTGTCACTCGACACTCAGATGGCAATCGAATCTCCAAAGGACACCTCTGCTTCTTCTCCACAAAAAGCCCCCCACTCTCCTACCCATGTTCTCCATGAGATTGATTCTGTCTTTGAGCAACTTGATTCTCCTCCACCTTCACCAATAGAGGAACAACCACATAAAACCTTTGGTCAAACTCATCAACTCCTACCCATGGAGAAGAGGATGAGATCAGGATGTCCAATCCATCTAGACATCTTGATCATATATCTGGAGCATCCATCTCACAGGAGAACCCAATGGGATCTCATCTGAATGGATCAGGAAATAAGACTCCCCGTATGGCAACAGCCCATGAAGTTCTTGAAATTACGGATAGAAATTCCCGGAACCAAGAAAAAGGGGTCCATGACATTCTTGAGATGGACTCAGGTCATGATAAAACTGACTCACTAGTCGGGGATTCGGATGATATCTGTAAAAGGATGGATGGATTAGATCTTATAAAAAAATTAGTTGACGGATTCTATTGCTCATATTCAGGCTGATATGACTTAAACTCACTGAGTTAGTCACAACAGTCTTGAATAACCAAGTCCTGCAAACCAAATCCATCTCAACGCAGGCACCTTCACTTGAAGGTACCCCAAACATCCCACCTACTTCCACTGCCCCCACCTTCTTAGGCCAAGCTTTTCAAGAAATGTTAAACCCACTTCTTACTGCCCATCTCACCACCCTGCTTAAAAACTTTACCCAAGATTTCCTCACCACTCAAAAGATACAACTGGATCTACTAAAAATTTCAGTAGATTTCAATGTATCCTCTCTACAACATGAAGTATTTATCGATGCTCTTTTTCTAGAGTCTCTTACAGGGATTGATCCTCCTTCTCTCCATGGTTTAAAGAACAGGCTCATGAAGCCAAAAATAGGGAGAATGAACGGCTCTTGTCTGCTGCCCAAGCTGCGAAGAGGGCAGAAGAAAAAAATGAGCAAAGGAGGATGAAGGAAATAAGACTGAAAAATCAGTAGGTACTCCTCAAAGAAGCACTGGATCAGTAGTTCCAGACTGAAGCTACTAAGGCTAGCTTTGAGCAGAAGCTTAGGGAAGCTGTTTCTTGAATAAACACTGGAACATCTGGAGTTTCCAGGAAACCCAAACCTCCAAATCAGCTCCCACTGAGACAATAAAGCCTACAACCGCTGCCCCATCTTCTTATGCCTCTACTACTCAGGACATACCTATTCCAACTGGTTCTGCCCAATCTGAGCATAACCCCATCTTCCCTAAACATGTCTCTCACACCATATCTATCCTTCTTCACCCATACACACAAATAAAGAAAACTCAAATACCCTTTCTCCAAATTCTTCCTCTCAAACCATCATAGAACTATCTTCACATACCTCCCTTTCTTCTACTCTCAATGCCTCGAAAATTTGCCCAAAAACCAGCCCCAATAACCACTCAGTCTTTCTCAAGAAGACGAAAGAGTGTGGTCAGAAAAACCAAAACTCCCAATAACAAAACCTCATAAACCTCTAACTCCTACCCAACAACCTATATCAGACTTAAATAATGATCAGCCCATTATCTCTCTTATTTCAAGAAAGAGAAGGTTCATATTGGCTGATGATGATGATTCTGACCTGCCCAAACCACCACAACTTCCTCACCAATAAAATCAGCAGATGCTGAGAAATCAAAAACTTCTCCCATAAAGGAATCCTACTCTCCTGTAAGGACTTTCCCCTTTGATAAAGTCCTCCAAGAGACAAAGCATAAAGTAACGAAGAAGGAAAATAAGATCCTAGCCGGTTTAGAAGCCACTGGTCTCTTAGGAGATGAGCTGGCAAAGACCTATCAGGAACAAATTGCCTTGATGGGTCAGCATCAAGATAAAGCCTATCAGGCTGAGAGGTAGCAGCTGGTCAAATTTCTGCTGGATGAAGGGAAGTACAAAGTTGAAAACTTCAGCAACTAGGATATTACTAGCCTCAGATATGAAGCTGGTGTTTTATCCAAAAGAATAAAGGAAGAAGTCAAGAAGAAAATGACCACTGAGCAAAGAAGAAGAATAAAACACATCCTCATCCAAAATCAATGGGGACCAAAGAACACAATAACAAGATAGAGATGATGTTATGTTTGATGAATGGTCAAAGTTCAAAAGAGAGAACAGTGATCATCCTGAGCTTCGGAAAGGAGTCACTTCACCATCTCCCACTATAGTGACTCAGCTTAAGGATGCCAATCCAAGCACGATGCTTGATCATCTACTCAATGCACCTATGGGAAGCCTAGGTGTTTGGCCTACAGAATCTCCATCTGCTGTCAAATTCAGACCATACGTTGATGTTGATAAGGAAATTCTTCCTGGTCTTCTGAGGAACTATGAGACTGATCAACTTGCTTTAGTAAAGAAGGTACTTGATTCAAATGATCAAGTGAAAAGAAGAGAAATAATACATCGGCCGCTTGGAGCTCCTCTTCCTTTTGGTCTACCTTCTAAATCCCAGCCTCCTCAGATCCAAAACTCCAGAACCAGAATAAAGAGATGGTTTTGTGACTCTGTCTCCAAGAGCATGACCATTGAAAGATATAATGGTTCAAGAACTTTCTTCTCAAATTGGGATGAAATTCTCACTCTACCAAATAATGATCTGAAGAAAATGCAGCATATGACTCTAGATAATACTGATACAGAGTATGAAGTTCTGAACTATGTTCGAGCAATAATAATTAAAATAGGTCTTGCTTTAAAACAAAAATAAATGGTTTTGGCTTCATCAGTCCAGAGGGAGATTGTTGGAAAATAAGGACTGATGAGCAAAACCACTGAAGCCAAACAAATAAACAAACCACGGATTGACCAATCGCGGATGCTTCTCTTCCAATTGAAGAACTGCTTTAGCATCAGAAGATCAACAGCGGAAGATTCGCCAAAAAGAACTACCGCTGAACTTCTCTACATCGGAAGCTGACCATGATACCTTCGAAAGACAACCATTGCAGCGGAAGACATAAAATGATTCGGAAGACAATCTCCTATTTTGAAGTAACTGATTGTTTAATCAGCTTCCGATGAACATCTTCCGAAAGAATAACCGCTGAGAATCAGTACAACTATCTCAACCTCGAAAGACCTGAAGAATCCTGAAGACTCTTGTTTCTGTTGTTGTTGATTTTGTATTTGTACTAGTCTGATGATTTAGTGTCTGTAACTGTGTCAGTTATTTTTCTTATTATTTCTTTTCTTGTATCTCAGAATGTTGGGTATTTAAGTCCCAACATTCTCTGAGTAAAATGAATTACTTCCCCAAAATTCCTTGTGCTTTCTATCTGTTCTTCTCTCTCTAGCAAGAAAGTAAACAACGAAAATAACCTTGTGCAAAACATTAGAGGGAGCTAATACCAAAGCTTTGACTAAGTGTCTAAAGCCGTTAAACAACCTCTCCTAGGTGTTTGTTTTCAACAGTGGTTCACTAATTATCCGTTTTCAGGACAATTGTGGAGAATTATCCTTTTATATGTTTATATTAAGGTTCAAGAAATTTACTCTTAACCATATTTATTAACTCACATTTATCATACCTAATTTGGAAACAAACTTAGAAAAGGTTGAAGAGTCCAAAGGTTCGGTAAAAATATGTCCGCTATTTGGTCACTTGAAGATACATGTGCTAGGACTATCAATCCCTTTTCAAAACAGCCTCTGATAAAGTGATGCCTTATTTCTACATGTTTGGTTTTAAAGTGATAGACAAGATTTTTTATTATATTTTTCGCAGCTTCACTGTCTATTAAAAGAGGTGTCTTTAGTTAAGTTGTTCCAAAATCCTATACTTGGTATTGTAACCAAAGGATTTGGGTTGTGCAATGAGCTGCTGCAACGTACTCAGCTTCAGCAGTTGAATTTGACAATGATGTTTGCTTTTTTGCTTTGCCATGAGACCAAGAAATTTGTGAAGAACTGACATCCACCTGAAGTAGACTTCCTGGTGAGTGAGCATCCAGCATAATCACTGTTTGAGAAACCAACAAGCTTGCAAGATTGATTACCAGGATACGAAATACCTAGCATAGGATTGTCTTTTAGGTATCTGAATATCCTTTTCATAAATGAGAAATGGGATTGTTTAGGGGCAGATTGGTATCTTGCACAGACACATGTTGCACACATGATGTCTGGCCTTGATTTAGTAAGATACATCAAAGATCCAATCATGCACCTAGGCCTGTAAACGAACCGAACAGTTCATGAACTGTTCGGTAAGAAGTTCGTTTATGTTCGTTTATTTAATAAATGAATGAACACGAACATAAATTTTGTGTTCGTTTAATTAAATGAACGAACATCAACACACCTTGTGTTCGTTTATTTATGTTCATGAACAGTTCGGTTATGTTCGTTTATTTACGTTCGTTTATTTGTGTTCGTTAGTGTTCGTTTATGTTCCTTAACTATGTAATGTTAGTTTTTGTTCGGTTAACTAACTAATTTACAAATGATATGTATTTACATTTAAGAGACTAGTCGTTTGTGCTCGTTTATACTTGTTCAGTTATGTTTGTTTATGTTTGTTCAATAGTGTTCATGTTCGTTTATGATTGTTCAATGGTGTTAAAAAAATGTCCATTTAACTTTGTTCATTTATTTTAGTTTGTTTGTGTTCATTTATGTTCGTGAACAGTTCGTTTAATTTATTAATGAACGAACACAAGCGAACACAAACATATTCATTTTCTTAATAAACGAACACGAACACAAAATTCATGTTCGTTAATGTGTTCGTGTTCGTGTTCGGTTAAGTTTAAATGAATGAACAAGAACATGCCTGTGTTCGTGTTCGTTCGGTTCGTTTACAGGCCTTGATGCACCTGTAGAGAGTTTGATCTACATGTTCACCATTTTCATCTGGAATTATTCCTAGCGCGGTTGCCGTGGGGGTAGAAATTATTTTGCAATCATTCATTTCAAATTTATTTAGAAGATCTTTTACATATTTAGATTAATGAATGAAAATCCCATTAGGGGTTTGTTTGACTAGGAGTCCTAAAAATGTTTTTAGTTCACTTAAAACACTCATTCCAAACTTAGAAGACATTAATTTAGAAAATTGTTCACACAAGGAAGGTTTTTTTGATCCAAAAATTATGTCATCAACATAGATTTGAACCAGCAAAAGGCCCTTGTCTACCCTCTCGATGAACAAGGTCTTATCAATGGTTCCCCTAGAAAATTTATTTGAGAGAAGAAATTAAGAGAGAGTATCATACCATACTCAAGGTGCCTGTTTCAAATCATAAAGTGCTTTATCTAGTCTGTGCACCCAATCGGGGTGATGAACATCATCAAACCCTGGTGGTTGACAGACATAAACTTCCTCCTTTATAGTTCCATACATGAATACACTTTTATATGCATCTGAAATACCTTTATGTTGTGGGATATAGCAAATGCTAGGAAGAGTCTTATTGCTTCAACTCTGGCCATAGGGGCAAAGGTTTCATCATAATCTACGCCTTCCTCTTGGAAGTACCCTTGTACTACCAATCTGGCTTTATTCTTGTTTAGAACGCCTCTGTCATCAGTTTTATTTCTAAATACCATCTAGTTCCTATTGGGTATTTTCCAGTGGGTAAGGGGCAGATAGTCCAAACATTTTTCCTTTTGAACTATAATAGTTCATCCTGCATAGCTTCCACCCAATTATTATCTTTAAGAGCCTCCTGATACTCAGAGGGCTCAATTTGGGACAACAAAGCTGCATGAAGGTAAAATTTTGAACACCCTTACTTAAATCACCTAAGATCTGCTCTAAGGGATGATTTCTGTTGAAGGGAATGATGTGCAAACAATTATTTGTAGAAGCAGCATCAGAAGAATATGGATTTTCAGTGGGATCGGGAGAGCTTTCAGATGTGGTAGCATGAGGTTGTTCAGGTAAATCTGCTGGTACATTATCCGTTATCGGGGATAAGGGAGTAGATATCTGTTCATTCTGATCTTGAGGGTTTATTTGATAAGATGGTATAGAAGTAAAAAAGTAAGATACTGAACACTCCTCAAGAGATGATAGATCTTCAGATGTTTGGCAAGAATCTGAAGAATGAGATATGGAAGAGGTAGGAAAAGTGTAGGTAAAACTTGAAGATCAAATAGGTCATCAGAAGTAGAAGGAAAGGAGGAGGTTGATATTGATTCGTTGAATTTGACATCAATGGTTCCCTCAACAATTTTGGTTCTGAGATTGAAAGCTCTGTAAGCTTTAGAAGTTTAAAAGTATCCCACAAAGTATCCAGAGTCCACTTTAGCAGCAAACTTGGACAGGAAATCCTTTGAATTCAAGATGAAACATGGACACCCAAAAACGTTGAAGAAAGAAATGAGGGGCTTTATATTATGAAGGACCTCATATGCAGTTTTGTTATGTCTTTACACAATATGAAATCTATTTAAAACATAACAAGCAGTATTTACTGCCTCAGCCCAGAAGGATAGAGATAATCCTGAGTCAGCGAGCATGGTTCTTGCAGCTTCAATAAGTTTCATATTCTTTTTCTGCACAACTCCATTTTGAGCAGGAGTTCTGGGAACACTATATTGTCTAAGGATTCCTTTGGAAATGCAGAATTCATCAAGAACATGATTCTTGAATTATGTACCATTATCACTCCAAATTACCCTGACAGGAAGACCAAATTGTCTTTCATGTTGGATGATCAGGGCTTTTATTTTATTAGCTGTCCCATATTTGCTAAAGAGAAAGAAGGTCCATCAAAATCTTGAGTAATCATCCACAACAAATAATCAGTATCTTTTTCTGGCCAAGCTGGCTACCTTCACTGGACTGAACTGATCCATATGAAGCAGATTAAGACAGTTAGTTGATTTGGATTCCTCAATAGACTTATATGATGATTTATGATGCTTTCCCTTTAAGAAAGATTCACACTGACCTTCAAAATGAAATTCTTTTGAAGGCAATCATCTTACTAAAGAAAGGGTAAAAAGCTTGTGAAGAGTTTGATGATTAAGGTGACTGAATCTTATGTGCCAAAGTGCAGTTTCAGAAGATGATGCTTTGGATATGAGACATGTAGGAGAAGATTTTTGAGAATTAGTAGTGATGTCTACTACATAGACATTTCCACTTCTCTTAGCCGTTAGCAGAGTTGATCAATTAAGGTATTTATTTTCTAAATTATTTTAGAGAAAGAATTTTACAGCTGTCCTTGGGGAAAATGAACTGTAGTTTTTGTCTGCTAATTGAAAAACACTCAAGAGATTAAACTTGAGGTTTTCAACTAAGCTTACATCCTTAAACTGCAACTTTCCACTTGCATTGTTTCCAAAGGAAACAGATCAACCATTCTTTGGAAGGAAGTTATTTAGAATGGATCACCATCTGGTCATCTGCGTAGAGCCTCCACTTTCCACATACCATAAGTGATTTTTGTTTGAAAAACCTCTCTACACATTGAGGATCAAATGCAATAGGTTAGATATGGGTTATTGTTTACTTTTGAAGGAAAGAGAAAAGAAAAGAACATTTCAAGAATTTATTTGTTTTGTTGTGCATTATTCATCAACTTCTGTATCATTTGAATCAGCTGTTGCTGATTTTGATGCAAGATGTTGATATGCGAATGCATAGAGGGTGGGTTCACAACAGCAGGAGAATAGGAAGCGGGGATCACCATGGGATAAGGAGGTGGTGTCCCAAGAATTGATGGTCTGGGATATGCAAGTGGAAGAAGAGATAAGTGGAAGGGTGGATGGGTGTTTTGTTTTATTGCATTATTAGCTAATTGTCTACTTGCTTTCTTGGACTTCTTCTTTTTATTAGGGGGATTCCCTTTAGATGAAGAAGCCTGCTCAGCTTTCAACTTTCCAGCCTTTAGTCTATCTCTAGCTTTCTCCAAAAGAGTTTTTGTCCTGCAATTTTCAGTTGAGTGATTGTACTTGATGTATTGCAAGCAAGCAGCAGATAGTGAGGAGTAGTTTGGGATGAATGGCTTGCTGGCCTTCATTATTGGATAAGGAGGGTGGGGATGAGAAGTAGGAAATTTGATATCAACCATGAGCCTTTTTCCTTTGTCATGATAGGCCTTAGGGTTATCTGAGCCTTCAGGTTGTGTTGTACCTTCAGAACTTTGAGTAGAGCCCATGGCTGGAGCAATCTCAGTTTGTTTAGAATAGTTGTTGTTATGATCACTTTCTAGGTGTGTCTCTTCTGGTTTTTCCAAGCTAGTATTAGTGGGATATACAAACTTTGGAAATTGTCCAGACTGATACATCCTTGGAGGTGTGATCTTTAGAGTTGGTATTTTATCAGGAAGAAAGGTGGGGGATAGAGGTTCAAAAACATTTTCATTTATTTTACTGTCAATCGGGGCATAGTCCTCTGGAGGACATGTATGATTGTACCCGATTCCAAACTTAGCCTTGCTGTGAACTTGCTTACTAAGAAGCATCTTGAATCCTTTGTAGGACTCAACCCACCTTTCACAGCTGACTTTAGTTGTAGCCAGTTCATCTCTACAAGCCGAATATTTTTCATGCTGCAAATCAAATAATGCTTGTCGGTTGGATTTTCAGTTTTTATGACCGAAATTTGACTATTTTTATTCTTTACTAGTTTTTATACTTCTAAATTTTAATTAGCCAATAGTTGCTCAATCTCTTGGTTCCGTTGTTGTAGCAACATATTGGCTTTCTTTATTTTTGCAAGTGCATCAATGCATATATCAGTGCATACCTTTTCAAGGGTAAAGGAGGGTACCTGTGCCTCAGTAGATTCTGTTTCAGGTTGAACAGAAGGAGTGCAGTTTTCACCAACAGCCATTCGAGCAAATTATGTTGGATTAGCAGTGATGATGGCATAGCCTTTATCCTCAGGCATGCTGCTCCAGTCTACGTATTCTTGTGTAATAAAGAGCTAGTTGACTAGATGATGAAGACTGGATAGGACTGTTGTGTTTATCTGAGGAGGAGATGGTGCAATAATCTGAAGTGGGGCAGGAGTGAGCGGGTACATGCTGCCATTAGCAGCTTGTACATATTGTACACTAGGAGAAGGAGAGTTTTGTACAATGTGAGCTGTCTACTAAGATCTTTTGTGCTTTTGAAAATATGAAGAAGATGATGAATAAAGTGCTCCAGAAGTGTGAGACTTTGTGTTTGGAAAAGTCTCATATCGTGAAAAATTAGTGTTGGGAGCAATTCTGCACTCCCTGGCAAAGTGTCAAGTGCCATGACACCTGTAGCATTGTACTTTTACCTTATTTATACCAATTATGGTTTTCCCATGGATACCAGGAAATTTTCTTCTTGTCCTCTTATAGAGCTTGTTAGTTCTCATGCTAAAGAGGGCAAGTTGATGAAGGATATCCATTTCTTCCAAGTCATCACTTGGAGTCTGATGGAGATCATCCATGATAAAACATAGTTGGTCAGGGATGAAAGAATGGTCATCATAACCCTGATCATTGATCTCGGAGTTATGACTAAGAAGAGTAGTGTTCCCTTGAACATACTCCTCTTTTGATTTACCAGACTTTATCAATTTTATGTTCTAGTCAATCTCTCGCTCAAAAGTGAGCAACTTACCATGAAGTTGGGTAAGTGAGAGCTTGCCAAATTATGGTGAAGATCTCATAACTATGGAATATGTTTCTTATTTATCTGGAAGAGATCTTAAAAAGCGGTTAAGAACTGAGATGGTGGGGTACACTTGACCAGCCAGTTTTAGTTCACTTAAGAGATAAGTGAACCTTTCAAATTGTTGAGTCAGTGACTCATTATTTAGTTGTTAGGAAGTCTCGTACTGGTTGAGCCAATATCTCCCTCGTATTGGCCAAAACATCATTGGTACCCCCGAATTGCTCTTTTAGAGCATTCCACAAGTCCTTATCAGACTCATGGTAAAGAAGACAAAAATAGATTTCATTCGGGAGGGCCATAGCCAATTGAGCGTGTGCCTTGGTATCAAGCTCCAGTTTCTGGAAATCTTCTTCGGTATAGTTCTGAGGGTCCTTAGGGACAGAGTCTTCGGTCTTTGTGTCCAAGACCATAAGTTTATGAGGTTCGAACATCACAGACTTCCAACATCCAATGTGATTGTTGGATTAAAAGTGTAACATCCTTCTCTACCATATATTATATTGATGCCTTACCAAAATTTGTGGCTTAGTATCAGAGCCGGTGTTATGAGAGTCTAAACTAATTTTTTCTTCCATTGTGTTACAAATGATTATGAGCAAATCAATGGATGATGAGTTCTTAAGGTAGTTTGTTTGAATGGCTTTCAACAGAGTTTTAGTTGAAAACCAAGCACCTGCAAATTTTGAAAAACAGAAGAAACAGAACGCAGAAAACTAAGCAAGAAGATATCAAATAGATCTTTGAGTTTTAGGCTTGATGGTTAAACCAAGACTACAAAACACGGCTCTGATACCAATTCTTGAAAACTCGGAGAGGCTTCTTAACCATGAACAAAGACTTTAGACACACGGTCACAGCCTTGGTATTAGCTGCCTCTAACGTTCAACACCTAGTTAGTTTTAGTTGTTTAGTGTTTGCTAGAAAGAGATAAAAACAGAATAACAGCACAAGGAATTTTGAGGGAATGTAATTCAATTATCTCATGGAATTTTGGGGTATAAATACCCAACATTCATTGTTACAAGAGAAAGAAGTAATAAGACAAATAGTTGACATTGCCACAAATACTGAATCATCAGAAGAGTCCGACTAATACAAAGTCAACAACGACAGAATCAAGAGTCTTCAGAAGTCTTCAGTTCTTCCGAGGTTGAGATAGTTGTATAGAAGTTCAGTGGTTATTATGTCGGAAGGTGTTCTTCAGAAGCTGATTAAACAATAGTTATTATTTAATCAGAGGTTGTCTTTCGAAGCATTGGCTGTCTTTAGAAGGGATCAGGTTCAGCTATTATCTTCCGAAGTCAAGGAGGTATGCGGTAGTTCTTTTGCGAATCTTCCGCTGTTGAGCTTCCAATGCTGAAGTTCAGTAGTTCTGCATTTTGAAGAGAAAGTATCCGCGGTTGGTTAATCCCCGGTTTTATTCATTTGTCTCGCTTCAGTGGTTTTGCTCATCAGTCCTTATTTTCCAACATGTACATTTTTACTCTGATGTATGAATAAGCCGTCCTTTTTCTAATCTACTTGAATTCCCAGAAATAAAGCTAATTCTCCAATAGCACTCATTTCAAACTTCTGCTTCATAACCGCTTCAAAATGCTTGCATAATTGTTCATTTGTAGCTCCAAAGATAATATCATCCACATATATCTGAACAATCAAAATGTGATCGTTATTATTCAAGGTAAACAAAGTTCTATCAACCTTTGCTTTTGAAAAACCATTGTCCTACAAATTAGTTGACAATGTCTCATAGTACGCCCTAAGTGCTTGATGTAATCCACACAAAGCCTTATCAAGACAATAACAGTTTGTAGGATTATTTGGATATTCAAACCCAGGTGGTTGAACAACATATACTTCTTCTTTCACGTTGCCATATAAAAAGGCACTCTTGACATCCAATTGAAAGTCTGCACTTTTTGAAGCTAGCATATGAAAGGAACAACCAACCGGATCAATTCTTGCAACAGGAGCATATACATCATCATTGTCAATGCCCTCCTTTTGATTAAATTCTTGGACCACCAGTCTAGCTTTGTTCCTCACAATGATGCGTTTATCTTCCTTTTTACATTTGTATACTCATCTGGTACCTATGGGAATGACATCTTCAGGACAATCTACTAACCTCCAGACTCCAAATTTCTCAAATTGACTCAACTATTCTTCCATGGTGTTATCCTGGAAGACTCCTTCAATGATTCTTTAACATTCACTGGCTCTATCTGACTAATAAAGCATGAATACAAACATGAATTCAATGTCTCCTTAAAAGTTGACGATAAAACCTCATCTCATTCATCTTGAGCATGTTGACTTCTTATTTTGACTCTAGAATTCAAATCACCTATGATGTTTTCAATTGGGTGATTTATATTAACTTTATGAGTAGCAATCTACTCCACAGCTATTTCTTCTTCATGATTTGTAATATGTGTATCTTCTTCTGATAAAATCTCCCCCTGAAAGGTGTTAGTTAATCATGAAATTCATCTACAGGATGCAAATCTTTAGAACTTTCATGTTGTTCAGGAAAAAACAAAGTAGAAGAATTATCAGGAAAAACAGGAGAACCCCCTTCAGAAGATTCAAGAATAAATCTTGGAAATAAGGAGCCATGAATATTAATAGTATCACTTAAAGATTCAGCGAAGTCAGTAGAAGATGTAGGAAACAAGTTATGAAAACAGTCAAGGACTGAATCATAATCAAGTAGCCATTCTGGACCTTTTCCATGCAACGTGTTAGTGAATATACATACAGTGACTTTGTAAGCTTCTTCAATCACCCTAGTTTCCAAATTAAGAACTCTTTTATTCAAGGAGTTAGCTGAATATTCCAAAAATATTCCTTCCACATCCATAGGCTCAAATTTTCGAGAAGTCAACTTCAAATAAGTACATGTAGCTCCAAAAGGTTCTAAATGAGGAAGATTGGTCTTTCTATCTTTAAGCAATTGATATGATGTCTTGGCATGCTTATTGACAGTCAGAACACGGTTTATTGTTGTCACACCCCTGCGCCGCGTGCAGAATCCACGGCGCGGTGACGTATGAACAGTTGAATCATGCACAAGTATTGAATAAGAACAACCACAACGGATTACTATGTTTCATAATGTTAAGACAATTGTTTAGTTACAGACAGCTATCTACCAAAAGAAAGACAACTACAGACCCAAAATATAGTTACAAAAGAAGACTTCAAACAAGACAATTAAACAATCAGGATTTAGTGTGTTTCTAATCCATCCTAGCATGTTTCTTCATCTTGTTCTATCTTAGAATGGTCTCCTTAGTTGTCCCTGAAAATGTCTTAAACCTGATTACCTGAAACACGTGAAAAGTAACTGTCAACTACAGGCGTAGTTGGTGAGAACAATAGGTTTAAACATTTGTAAACATGAGTATATGATATAAGGCATAGGTAAGTTAAAGCAACATAAGATTCACACGGATGAGCTGCAACCCAAACTAACATCAAGTAAGAAAATGAGTGTAAACAGTCCAATCACTGTTTGCACGAGAGTCAACATATAATATCAAGTCCCAAACCACGTTTGGTGTTAGATAATGTGTCAACAGTTTTGATAAAACCATATGTAACCGAAATCTGCAGTTAGTTTATAAAACAGATTTAAAAACTAACTGCAGCAATCGGCCTGCCCCAATGTGTGTGTCCGCTTTCCCTTGTTGTGATCACCCAGTACTAACGCTAATGAATATGATACTTGATGCTTTTACAAGTTTGTTTACAACAATAGACACCATGTTTCTGAACCTTACTTTAACCGGATGTGTTAATGCCTTATTTGATAACATGAATTGAAAACCTAGATTTAATTCCACGAATTAAATCCTTTGTTTTGAATACCATGAAATGAACCACTTGATTTGAATACCATGATGTGAACCACTTGATTTGAATACCATGATGTGAACCACTTGATTTGAATACCATGATGTGAACCACTTAAATTGAATACCATGATGTGAACCACTTGATTTGAATACCATAAAATAGTGACCTTGTGTAACAACAAGGTTTATAACAAAAGAGTTTATAAAATCCTTTATTTATACAATTGAGTAAATCGGTTATAAAACAGTTCAAAGATTCTTTATAAAACCTTTTTAGTGAAAAGAGTTTAATGATTGATAATTCCTTTAAAACAGTTGGTGAATCCCTAGGATTCGTAAAATGAACCCATAATGTTTATAAGAATACACACACCTTGGGTAATGAAATATGATTGTAAACGATTGGTTTGATCACGTGTTCCACCCCAAAACAGTTATAAAACAGTAAAAGAGGGGCTAAAGTTCTCACTTGTCTGCAGTAGACTCTGAACTAAAACAGATAGCAAGTAGCAAACAGGACTTCTAATTGTTTCCTATAACATTGTAATCATACATAAGATATATGATTTATAATTGTATAGACTTTGATTCATTGATTGACTTGTGTTCTCATGATTGATTATCACATGATAACTTGTTCTCATGATTATGATTTGAATCACTTGATTGTTCATGGGTCCAAGAAACGAATATGAAATGTTCTTTTGTGCATAATCTTATGCATAAAATGATAAATGTTTGAGAATTTGATAACCATTGATTACTATGATTTATGAAAAGATGTTCCAATTGTTTAAGTCCTTGTGATTGTGAATTGATCTTCATGATTATTGTTAAGTTACAACTTAACCTATTCCTGATCGATTCACAAGTATCAAAAGTCGAAGACAACACAATTGGGCCTTAAACCCATGTAATGAGGGCTTAACAAAGGCCATGGGCCACTTAGATCACTATAGATCAATTGGATGTAGAGTTGGGCCGAAATGGATCTCGTAAACCAAACGAGTGAGTTATTGGGCCAAGTATATCGCCAAGGATAAAATTGGACCAATTAAGATCATAATGGGTCAACATAATCCCATTGGACTTGTTTTAACCTATGGGGTTGAATACCATTGCAATTTGGGCCGAATATGATTAGGGTTGGGCCGAATAGGTTTGGGCTGCCACCTTAGGCAGCGAACCTATTGGGTTCAAGGGCCTAGGTTCGTGAAGCTGGTGATGGTCAAGGGTTCGGCCAACGAGCATAACAAGGTTCGGCTACATGTTAACGAAGGGTTCGGTTCTCTTGGTATAGCTTGCATGGTTCGTTGCTAAGTGACCACATAGGTTCGTTGAACCTTCAAGGTTCGGTGAAGGATCGTGGAAGCCCCTAGGGTTCGGCTGTTGACGCTCTAGGGTTCGTAGCTTTGATGATGGTTCGGTTGATATCAAATGGTTCGCTAAGGTTCGACTGAGAAACCCTAATAGGCTCGGCATTACATGGTTCGCTGCGTGCATGGAAGGTTTGTTGCAGGTTCGTGATTCGCCTAGGGTTCGTGTGATCCATGGTGACTTGATGCAGGTTCGTGAAGACCACTAAGGGTTCGGCTGAAGACCTGCGAACCATTAGGGTTCGTGGATCCTCCCCTAAGGTTCGCCAATGGAAAAATGAAGGTTCGGCCGTCGAACCTGTTACCAGCATCATCACCATCATCGAAATCTCTGGATCCAGCCCACGATCTAAACTAATATAACTTCAGGGAGGGTTGCTAGTGGTGCGAAAATGGAAATGGAGTGCTAGAACCGGCTATGAGTCGAGTTTCAACAACACACCCATGAAAACCCTATTTTTCCGAACTTTAACTCGATCATACCTCGATTTTGGCCGGTTAATTCCACTGATTTCTTGTACTTTCGTGTAGACAATGTTGAGAGCTTCGCGTGGACACCAAGAATGACGAAATCCGTTGAGAAATAAGCGAGTTATGCGCGTTTGAAGCTCGGTTTTTAGAGAGAGAGAGAGTAGAACGAAAATCTAGTGAGAGAAAGGGTTGTTGGTGACATAAATGAGGGATTTAGCCTTGTTCAAGGCTTTTATAGTCCGGATGTTATTCGGGTCCGTTTCGGTCGCTCGGTTCGCGTTTCCGGAACGTAACGCGTATTTTACGCGAATAAAAATAAAAGAGTTGTTAAACTCATTAAAATGATGAGTTTCAAAATTGTAAAAATATAAAATAATCATTTTAATTATTTGTTCGAAAACAGATCGTTAAACAGTAACAATTGCGTGTATACCCACAATCGCGTACGTTTTCCGATCATATAAAAATAGTTAAAGCCGTTCACTCGTAATTATAAGTTCAACATTCGTATCATCATGGATCGTCACCCATAACTATACTCAGTCTCGCTTACGTATTACGATTTTGTTTGATTAATTGTCATAATATTCGTCTTAACACTACGCACTAACACTATCCTGTTACACCGAACGCAATATATATATAGGGCTCACTCTCGCTGCCCACCACTGTTTCGATATAACACAATACTGTTCTTACCTAGTGTAATCGACTGTAAATATTAATACATACTTGTTCCTAAATAAATAAGATCCTGTAACACACAAGCACACATTACGAACATAAGAAGCACATTGATTAACTGAACCTTGACACCCACTGTTCTAACATTGTTTACGACTACCATGACTAAATGTACAAATGTTACAGTCTCCCCTAGTTAAGGGAATTTCGTCCCGAAATTAACTAGCCGAAGATACTGTAAAAAGATGAGGGTACTTAAGCTTCATCTGGTCTTCACGTTCCCAGGTGAACTCAGCACCACGTTTGCCCTCCCATCGTACCTTTACGATCGGGATACGGCTGCGTTTAAGTTTCTTGACCCCATGATCCATGATCTCAACTGGACGTTCTATGAATTGCATGTTATTCTGAATCTGAATGTCTTCCAGTGGAATCTGAACATCATGATCTGCCAAGCATTTCTTAAGATTCGATACATGAAAAGTATCGTGAACATTGCTTAGCTCCACTGGAAGTTTGAGTTTGTAGGCTACGGGACCAATCCGTTCCAGGATCTCAAAAGGTCCAACGTACCTTGGTGCAAGTTTCCCTTTCTTCCCGAATCGGACAACGCCTTTCCAGGGAGAAACCTTGAGTAAGACTCGGTTACCAACTTGAAACTCAAGCGGTTTCCGACGTCGATCAGCATAACTCTTCTGCCGATCTCGTGCGGCCTTAAGCCGTGACTGAATGATTGTGATTTTGTCTGATGTTTCCTGAATGAGTTCTGGTCCTACGACCTGTGAGTCACCAATCTCGGTCCAACAGACCGGTGATCGGCACTTTCTACCATATAGAGCTTCGAATGGTGCACATTGAATGCTCGTATGATAGCTATTGTTATATGAAAACTCAATGAGTGGGAGATGAGTGTCCCAACTTCCACCGAAGTCAATGACACAAGAACGAAGCATGTCTTCAAGTGTTTGGATAGTCCTTTCGCTTTGGCCGTCGGTTTGAGGATGATACGCCGTGCTAAGATTAACACGCGTTCCCAAAGCCTTTTGCAATGATTGCCAAAAGCGAGAAGTGAAACGACTATCACGATCAGATATGATTGATGTTGGAGTACCATGTCGTGCAATGATTTCGTTGATGTACAATGTGGATAACTTCTCCATCTTGTAATCCTCTCGGATAGGGAGAAAATGAGCAGATTTGGTGAGTCGATCAACGATCACCCAAATCGAATCGAAACCTCGTGGAGTTCTCGGCAACTTAGTTATGAAATCCATGGAAATTTGCTCCCATTTCCATTGAGGAATTTCAGGTTGCTGTAGAAGTCCCGAAGGCTTTTGATGTTCTGCTTTGACTTTTGAACAGGTAAGACATTTTCCCACGTACAGTGCTATGTCTTTCTTCATTCCCGGCCACCAGTAAGATGTCCTCAAGTCCTGATACATCTTGTCGGCTCCAGGATGAACTGAGTATCGCGACTTATGAGCCTCATCACAAATGAGTGTGCGCAATTCTTCAGACTTCGGAATCCAAATGCGGCCATTCAGATATAACACCCCATCAGCTCGAGGTTCTAATTTCTTCTCAATACCACAATCCAAGTCTGTCTTGAGTTGATTGTTTGTTACTACTTGTTGTTGTGCAATACGAATCAAGTCTTTCAAGTTTGGCTGTGTGTTGATCTCCATGGCTCTTACACGAATTGGTTTGACTGGTTCCTTGCGACTAAGAGCATCCGCCACCACATTGGCTTTACCCGGGTGGTAACGAATCTCACAGTCGTAATCAGTTAGAAGCTCAACCCAACATCGTTGTCTCATGTTGAGTTCTTTCTGATTGAGAATGTGTTGTAGGCTCTTGTGGTCTGTATAGATGACACATTTAGTACCATACAGGTAGTGTCTCCAAATCTTCAATGTGAAGACCACAGCCCCTAACTCAAGGTCATGAGTAGTGTAATTCTTCTCGTGAACCTTAAGTTGTCTTGAAGCATAAGCAATGACCTTGTCCCATTGCATAAGTACACAACCGAGACCAAGGTTTGAAGCATCACAGTAGACAATGAAATCATCACTTCCTTCTGGAAGACTAAGGATAGGGGAATTGCATAACTTCTGTTTAAGAAGTTGAAATGCATCTTCCTGTTTCTGTCCCCATATAAACGCTTGACTTTTCTGAGTCAAAGTGGTAAGTGGCAAGGTTATCTTAGAGAAGTTTGCAATGAATCTTCTATAATAACCTGCCAAACCCAGAAATGAACGAATCTCTGTTGGAGTAGATGGGGTAGTCCAGTTCTTAATCGCCTCAATCTTCGCCGGATCTACATGTATCCCATCTTTGTTTATGACATGTCCTAAGAAGTGAACCTCCTTTAGCCAAAATTCACACTTTGAGAATTTAGCATAGAGTTGTTCAGCTCTTAGTAACTCTAAGACTTTCCTCAAATGATCCTCGTGCTCTTGTTCTGACTTGGAATAAATCAATATATCGTCAATGAAGACAATAACAAACTGATCCAAGTATGGCCTGCAGACTCGGTTCATCAAGTCCATGAACACTGCGGGTTCATTGGTCAGCCCAAATGGCATAACCACAAACTCATAGTGTCCATATCGAGTCCTAAATGCAGTCTTTGGTATATCCTCATCATTTACTCTTAACTGATGATACCCGGACCGTAAATCAATCTTAGAGAAGCAAGTTGCTGACTGCAATTGATCAAACAGATCATCGATCCTAGGCAGAGGATATCTATTCTTGATTGTCAACTTGTTCAGCTCACGATAGTCGATGCACATACGAAATGAACCGTCTTTCTTTTTGACAAAGAGAACCGGAGCTCCACATGGAGAGAAACTCGGTCTTATGAAACCTTTGTCTAAAAGTTCTTGAAGCTGACTAGACAGTTCTTGCATCTCAGACGGTGCTAATCGGTACGGTGACTTCGCCACTGGGTTTGCTCCAGGGACTAGATCAATTTTAAACTCCACTTGTCGGACTGGTGGTAGTCCAGGCAAGTCTTCTGGAAATACGTCTGGATATTCTTTGATAACTGGAACATCTCCAACTGCTTTCTTTTCAGGTTTCTTTTCCACTACATGAGCTAGGAAAGCATAATATTTCTTCTTCAAGTACTTCCTCGCCTTGATGCACGATACAATCTTCAATCCGCGGCATGGTTTCTCACCGTAGACTATCATCGTTTCGCCGGACGGTAAGGGAATTCGGATGAGTTTCTCCGAGCATACGATTTCAGCATTGTTTTTGGATAACCAATCCATTCCTACTACAACTTCGAAGCTTCCGAGAGTCATAGGAATGAGATCGATGGAAAAGAGATGGTCATTTAATCTTAGCTCACAAGCATGAATTATGGAATCTACAACTATGGTCTTACCATTCGCTACTTCTACAGTATAAGGAGCAGTAAGTGTGGATAGTTGCATATCAAGCAAAGAAGCAGTATGGGTAGAGATAAAACTTTTATCGGCACCAGTACCAAATATGATAGGAACATAATGATCATTGATAAGAAATGTACCCGTGATGACTGCCGGCTCTTCACGTGCTTCAGCAGTTCCAATAACAAAAGCACGAGCAGCAGCAGTATTGTTGTTGAGTTTTGGACACTGATTTCTGAAGTGTCCCTCTGCTCCACAATTGTAACAGGCTCTTCCGCCTGTAGCAGTAGTGGTAGTGGTAGCAGTTGTTGCAGCAGTAAGATGAGTAGCTCGGCATGTAGCTGCAAAGTGTCCCATTCGCCCACATTTGAGACACTTCTTGCATGGAGTGTTGGGCAGATGATGATACTGGAATTTGGTGCAAAGTGGAAACTGGCCAGTATAAGGCTTTCTGGCATTAGCATGTTGTGGCATAGCAGTAATAGGTGTGGCATGAGTAGGAGCAGCTGCAGTCAACGCTGCAAAGTTCTTGATTGTCTTTCGCTTTTTCCTCTTGGGATGGTGCTGTTCAGGCTTCTTGCCTTCTTCAATTTGAGCTCTCTTAAATCCCTTTCGGGTGAGCACTCCAGACTTCACATACTCTTCAGTAAGAGTAGCACCAAGTTGAATCGCCGCCTCTAGAGTAGTAGGGTTATTACCCATTACAGTTCCCCTGACTACTAAAGGCAAACCTTCAATGTACTTCTCTATCCTGCGAGATAGAGGAGTAACCAAATGGGGTACCAGAATGCACAACTCATGGAATCGAGTTGTGTACTTGGCATTTACACCACTGTCTTGCACCAGATTCCACATCTCTACCTCGAGTTTCTTCAGTTCATGACGTGGACAAAACTTTTCCACAAGTAAGTTCTTGAATCCGTCCCACGGTAAAGCTAGAGCGACTTCACGTCCTCTGGTGTTCTTCTCAGAATTCCACCAGGTGAGTGCGCCTTTGTGAAAAGCGCTTGAGGCCATCTTGACCTTCAGATTCTCAGGACATCCAGTGAAATCGAGAATGTCTTCAATGCTTTCCAGCCATTGCAGTAGGCCGGTAGCTCCCTCGGTACCAGAGTACTTAGGAGGCTTAGCATCGTTGAACTGCTTGAAAGTAAAGTTAGCAGTTCCAGCGTTAGTGGCATTGAGTTGTGTGCAGAATCACTGGTACTTCCCCGAAGATTCTGGGTGATATCAGTGACCATACCAGGAATCACATCCCGCATATGAACCGCGATAGCTTGAGCAATCTTGTTGATCTCATCATCATTACCACTTGTCGAGTCCCCAGCATTAGGGTCACGTCGGGGAGGCATTCTACGAATAGAAGCCGCAAGTGGGTCAGTAATGAGAAATGATACAATTGAACTTTCATGATAAGATCAGTAATATATCCATACTACTAGTATTATCATTCAATTGTAATATGATCCAGTACACGTATAAGTTATCAACTTATTTGCATACTTATCATGTGAATATGTACGATGTCCCATGATCTCTCCACCAAACCTACGCACTGACATTTTCCCGATATACCAAAAATAGCTTATATATAGGGCTCACTCTCGCTGCCCACCACCGTTTCGATATACCACGATCATGCCCTTGCTAGCATTTGGCAACACGTTTGTACTGATTTCCAAGTGTGTTCCATTGATTAAGAATCTCATGATCTTTGATCAACTTGAACTATGATTGATTCCATGATTGAACTATGATTATGTTATGCGTGCACCTACTAACAGTTGTTAACATGTAGAACTAAGTCATACGTGTGTTCTACACTTTCCTGTTAACCTATGTCAGTAAGTACTAATGATGTAATCACTTAAGAATTTCACTTAAGGTTTACATCTAAAGAATGTTCACAACTTGATTGATTCACCATAATGTTTGGTTCATCCAAGTTTGAATTGCACTATGATTTGATTCACCAATGATTGTTTCCCAAATGTTTGTATCCCATGTGTTTGACTAATGTTCCATGTTTCCAGTTGATCCCGAATCCTCACTCCAAATACAAACGCCGGATTCCCCCTAACATACTGAAATAAGCTTATATATAGGGTAAGCTCTCACCGACCCACCACTTACCTCAACACATCAGCGTTAATCCGTCGTCTATATTTGGGGCTAAGATTCCAACTGTTGATTGATTATGATTGTTTCATGATTGCCTCTTGTTCTGTGGATATGTTTATGATTATGTAAACCATGGTTCTTAATTTGCTTGAAATTAAAACCTTAGGTTTTAGCATGTGTGTCCTAGGTTAATTAACCTAGGTTCTCAATACTTACAGTATCGAGTATAATGATCTCTTGTGAGAACTTCAACTAAAGAATACTGTTACACAGATTCTAAGTTATAAAGTTCCTATGATAATGAACACCTGATAATGATAACAATGATAACAATGACAAGGATTTCAAATCAAGATTCTAAATTAATAGTTCTTGACCTTTGAATTCCTATAATGAGCATGACAAGGATTTCAAATCAAGACTCTAAATTAATAGATCTTGACATTTGAATTCCTATAATGAATGTGACAAGGATTTCAAATCAAGACTCTAAATTAATAGACCTTGACATTTGAATTCCTATAATGAATATGACAAGGACTTTAGATCAAAGATACCAATCTTTGCCTCTAAATCCCATAATGAATATGACAAGGATCTTAGATCAAAGATACTAAATTAATAGATCTTTGCCTCTAAATCCCATAATGAATATGACAAGGACTTTAGATCAAAGATATCAATCTTTGTTAATATTATCGATGTCACTGCAAAGTGTAAGAATTGTAAACTTAGAAAATTTTGAACATTTCCATCGATACTATTAGTATCAATACTACAGTGTTCATCAATACTAATACTATCGGCAGAAGAACACTTAACTAGATTTAAATTTTGAAAATCTTCAAAACACAAAATTAACAACAAAAATTAATACAGAGTAAACAGACAAACCCGATTATCATTTTAACAACAAAAACCCATTGTTTAGACTGGCAATTATGCTAATTTTAAAGAATGAAAATCAATAAAAAGTCGACACATCTACATTCAAAGATTTGATGGTTAAATATTGAAAAATTACCAGCCATTTTGATTCAAATATTATTATGAAACACTGATTTACACCACAAAAACAAATGATGATAACAACGCAAGATCGAAGGAAGAACATTTCTGAAAATACACAGTAGTATCGAAGTTGATAGTGTCGATACTGATAGTATCGAGACTATATATATTATAAACCTATTATCGATACTATTAGTATCGACAAAAATTAATTTAATCGATATAATAATATCGATATTAATATCGATGCTATCTTTATCGATACTAACAATATCGATAATATGAAAATTTCAAAAATAACTTAACTTTGAATATTGTTAACAATTTCAAATCAAATGTCAAAAACACCTTTTGTGTAAAATTAAAAAAGTTACACTTGAAAGATGAAATGTAAAATATTTTGAAAATTTTGAATTTATAAAACCAGTAAAAGGAAAATCTTTTTGTCTTTTGATAAAATGTTTGAAAAGATACATATGAAATCATACTCAACTTATTCTTATTAAAAATTTCTAAATTTTCAAATTTAAATTTATCAACCTAATACAAATACAAATACAATATTATTAATTTGGGTATTTAAACATATAAGCAATATAATCAAATTATGTGTAACATCAGTGCTGGAACCGTACCGGGACAGTGATCTTAAAGAGTAACATGAACAGTAAACAGGTATGAACTATATACATTTCAGTGCATTTTCTATTCATATCCATTGTCATTATCATTTTGTGTTATGAAACAACAAGTTCAGAAATAGTTAAGAGAAACAAAGTTCAGAACTATGGTTCTTGAGTCAGATAATTATCTGGCAACACAGAACCATCATGTAATTATGTGTTAGGATTATATTATGTATAAACGTATGTGAGGCTATACAGAACAAAACACACGGATGTTGTTATGTGAATGCTAAATTGACGGATTATTCGTATGGGTGACGATCTGTACGAGTAAATCTGGCAGTTTAACGTTCTGAATAATATCCGGTAATTAGAAAACAATATTGAAAAGTATAGTTATCGTTGTGTTCGTACGGGTGACGATTCGAACGAATACGCGCGACGACCGTACAATTCAATTTAAATAGTAAATTAATATTTTAAAAATTTAAAATAAATAAAAGATATTAGTTAATTTATTAGGAATCACAACTTAAAATAATTTTATAAACCTTAATTTAGAAACTGTGTCGTTCCGTGACGAAAACCACGATAAATGGCATTTTACGCGAGACCGAAAGAGGCCAAACTACCGGGTGTTTGGAACATTAAATGTGGTAATTAAATGCCACAACCACCACACCCAACTCTCTCTCTCTCTTCAATCTCGTTCCTCACTCTCTCCCTCTAATTCTCTCTCAAGAAACCCACTTCTCTCTAAGATTTGGAGCTCATTTCTTCGTGGATTCATGCATTCTAGGTGTCAAAGCGATCCTCTAGTCACGTAGATTACGAAAGTACAAGGATTTTAAACTTCCATCCACTGATATTGAGGTAAATTCTTGTTTTAAATTCGGTTTTAGTGGGTGTTTCACGATCTATATGGTTTTGTAGTTTTAAATCGGTCATCAACACTTAGAACTCTTGAGAATAATCATGGTGAATGTTTAGAAAGCTCTAGGAATGGGTTGTAACAGGTTGAGCTCGATGGTAGAGGACGATGAGACAGGTTCGCGGCTATCTTCAATTGGCCGAACCCTTTTGGTCGATTAAGAGGACTGCCGAACCCTCGATGGTTAGCCGAACCCATAGGTTCGCTGACCTGGGTGTTAACCGAAGCCATGTATTGTTGAATCAACGTAGAAATGGACTTGGGACTATCAAAACTAGTAGTGGGAACCTAGGGAATGGGTAATTGGCCATCAACCTAGGTTTCTCATGAGAATTGATTTCATAAGGTTCTTGCATGGAATACTCTAAGTATGTGTGTGCATGGGATAAATACTAGGGTTATTGCAATAAGGTAAGGTGATGAAATCAATTGTGGGTTAGAATCACTATAACAAGGGTTTTAGTAACACACATTTACAACTCAACATCAGTTGTTAGCATAAGTAACATGGATATTTATGTCACATGGTTCAAGGATTTCGAGTTATAATCAAGGAAAACTCAAAAGCTATCACCGGGTCTAAGTGGGCCCAATGGGCCTGATTAAGGCCCGTCACATGTCAAATGCCAGGCAATTCAAGTAATGAAATTTTTAATAACATAAAATGTTTTATGAACCTATTAAATTAGAATTAAATGACTTTCTAAATCTTATTAAATGTAAATGGAATTTACTTATAAATATTTAGTTAAAGGTTTATTATGATTATCTTTTTGGGAAATTGTTGAAAATGGACAATATAATTGTCTGGATTTGAACAGAAAACAAAGGAAACTCTGCCCAAAATTTTGTAAAAAAAAAATTAAAAGTAAGTTGTTATAATAAATTATGGGATTGGGTTTGTAAATGGGTATCTATGTTAGACTAGAAGACAAAATTTTAGAATCACACTAGCAATTAGGACACTTAGTTACACACATCGAGACCAAACCTTAGGTGTGACGACTAAAACATATACTTATTGTATTCGAATTCTTATAAAATAACTCAGGAACTGAAGAAACCTAAGCTACAACAAGAGCGCGCATTTTGTGTTAGATCATTTACATAGCAGCATAGGTGAGTTCATTGCCCCTTTTCTAAACATTTTGTTTAAAAACGCGGAGCTAAGAAGCATGCGTAAACTGTTTTATTTAAATTATTAATTAAATGCTTTTGAATTCTATATGTTTTGCATATATGAATGATATCCTAGATCATGTCTAGGTAAATTTTATGCAGGTTTTACTAAGTGTATCTACTTAAGATCTAAGTGGATAATTGAGTTAAACTAAACATTTCAATGAATCAAACGAAACTATTTTGACGAAACAAGTGTGTGAGTTCAATGAATCAAACGAAACTATTTTGACGAAACAAATATGAGTTCAACGAATCAAACGAAACTACTTCTACGAAACTAATATTCGATGTTCAACGAATCAAGTGTTTGACGAACAACGAATCAAGAGTACATTTGATCGACGAATCTAGTATTCCATGATCAACGAATCAAGTACATCTTGTAACGAAACTAGACGAATCTATAAATCATTTTCAGAGGAAGTCTGGGAAATATCAAAGATAACATATGCCAACGAAACAAAATGAATCAAGTACGAAACAAAAATCCTACATTTCCGGAAGTCCTAGCAAGACCGTTTGATTTGTAGGTCATATGTTTGATGATATTTACAGAATCCCCTAACTACTAAGTACCCTGATTGACAGACTAGTCTACTCGAGTTGACCAAGGCCCAATCATTAGGACTTATATTTTATTGAATGTTTAATTTTTTATTTAATTAAGCATTTATAACTGTTTCTACAAATAATGTGGTCGATCATAGTTGTGATGGACTTAAGAAATCAACATAGATTCCAAATTGTTGTATTTACAAGAACAAAGAACTGATGAACTAATGGGTTACTGGTAGAAGTAAAATGCTTAATTATCATTAACACCAATGTCCTATGAGGATTAGTATATGGTGGGACGGCGTCTGGGCGGGTTGTAGGCTCGACTCAGGGGTATGCCCTATATATAAGCATACCGATATGGATGATACATGTGATGTTAATGAGATTAAGGTTGTTACCCGAGGGTTTAACAAATGTTTTGAGTGTATGGTAGGTAAGAATGCTTAACTATCATTAACAACAGTGTCATATACGTATTAGTATGTGGTGGGACGGCGTCTGGGCGGGTTTGTAGGCTCGACTCAGGGGTATGCCCTATATATAAGCATACCGATGTGGATATTACATGTGATGTTAATGAGGTTAGGGTCTTTACCGGAAAAAGGTTTACAAATCTTTTTCAATTACTAAACTATATGAACTCACCAACCATGTGTTGACTTTAATTTTGCATGAGTTCTCAGGTGACGAACAGGTCAATTAAGAAGCTTATGTATCACACCCCTACGACGCGTGCGGAATCCACAGCGCGGTGACGATCGATGGTTGAATCATGCACAAGTATTGAATAAGAACAACCACAATGCATTACAATATTTCATAAAATTAGACCATTGTTTAGTTACAGACAATCTATCTATGTTACCAAAAGAATGACAACTACAGACCCAAAATATAGTTTACAAAACAAGACTTCAAACGAGACAATTAAACAATCAGGATTTTAATGTGTTTCTAAATCCATCCTAGCATGTTTCTTCAACTTGTTCTATCTTAAAATGGTCCCCTTAGTTGTCCTTGAGAATGATCTAAACCTGATTACCTGAAACACGTGAAAAGTAACTGTCAACTACAAAAGCAGTTGGTGAGAACAATAGGTTTAGCATTTGTAAATAATGAATCTGCATTATAAGGCATATGTATAAACAATGAATGAAAATACATGGATGGTTGCAACCCAAACTAACATCAAGTCTGTAAAACGTGTGCAAATAGTCAAAAGACTGTTTACTAGAAAAGCCAACATATAATCAAGTCCCAAACTACGTTTGGAGTCAGAAAATGTATCAACAACTTTGATATAACCATAATGTTACCAATTCTGCAGTTAGTTTTTAAAACAAATTTAAAAGCTAACTCCATCTTTGGTCTGTCCAAATGTGTCCGCTTTCCCTTGTTGTGATCACCCAGTACTAACGCTAAATGAATATGTAACTTGATGTATGTATAAGTTTGTTCACAACGATGAACACCATGTTTTTGAATACGATGACTTGAAACCATTGATTGAAATGCCTTATTTGATTATCATGATTTGAAAACCTTTCTTGAATACCATGAATTGAAAACCTTGCTTGAATACCATGAATTGAAAACCTTGCTTGAATACCATGAATTGAAATCCTTTGGTTGAATACCGAGAATAGAGTCCTTGTGTAATAACAAGGTTTAAAAATATCATTTTATTGAAAACACAAGATTTTAGTAAAAGAGTTTATAAAACTTATTTCTTAAAAGTATTTATCATTTATAAAACCATTTATGTAAAATTGGTGTAAAACAGTTTACTGTATCCTTTTATAAAACCTTGTAGTAGAAAGTGTTATCCTTTGAAAATAATTGAGAAATCCCTAGGATTTCTAAAGTGAACTTGTAACAGATGAACTGTAGCATAAATCCTGTATATGAAATATGTTTGGCATAAAGATTGTTTGATCACGTGTTCCACCCCAAAGCAGTTGAAAAACAGTAAAAGAGGGGCTAATGTTCTCACCTGTCTGCAGTAGACTCTGAACTATAACAAGTAGCAAATAGCAAGCAAGACTTCTAACTGGTTCCTATATCATTGTAATCATACATAGAATATAAGATTTATGATTGTATAGGCTATGATTTATTGATTGACTTTGGTTAACCGTTTGACTTTTGTTACTTGTTAGAGATTACATCTTGAATAACTTGTTCTCCTGTTTAAGAATGTTGTGTGAATTTGAATATCATGATTGAGTCACTTGATCAATATTTGATTCATGAAAAAGAGTGTGTCATGTTCTTTTATGCACAACTTGTATGCATAAAATTAACACGTGTTTATGATTATGATAACTCTTGTTTAATATGTGTAATCACCCATTGATGGAATCCCTTGAAAGTTAACCTAAGTCATAGTTATGACTTAGGTTTATTGTTTCAAGTTTGTCATGGATTCTTCGTTGTACGCATTTTACCCAACAATTTTTTGCATACCATGATAGTTTCATTCGAACTTAATTAGGCCAAACAATGTGTTCATGGGCCATGTAATGGGCCAAGGGTAAGATTGGACCTTAATTACATTGGCCAAGGAATTAAATTAGGCCGAAATAACCAACGTGGCCAAGCAAGACATGTGGCCTGATGTGAGTATTGGACCAAAGAAAGGACTCGACCGAAGGTTGTTGGGCCGCCACTCCTTGTTGTTCAGCGAACCTATCACCAAGGACCCCTGGGTTCGGCTGATTTCAAGAGGATAGGTTCGTGGGGTTTAATCCTAGGTTCGGCCACAGATGTTTCTCACAAGGTTAGGCTAAAATAATCCAAGGTTCGGGGGCGTTTGATGAGGGTTCGGCCAGAAGTTCGTGAATGCCATGCAAGGTTCGTTGTTGAACGGTTCGGCCAATATTCATGTGCATGGTTCTGCAACTATTGGTTCGGGAGAAAGGTCCGAGAGTCCTTAAGGGTTCTCGACACATCTGCTGGTTCGTTCCTCATGAGGGTTCGGTAATGTCATGGAGGTTCGCTACCCAGGGTTCGCGAGCTGATGAGGTTCGGCCGCCTCCCCAAGGTTCGGCAAGCTGTCGAGCAGGTTCGGCCAAGTCTACACTCCACGAACCCTGGTTCAACCCATCCTCTTCCTCGAACCAATCAGTCCCAGATGCTTATCTAGGTTTGTCCCATGCTGTGATAGGGTACTAGGGTTGAGAAACTCGAATGGTGGTGCAAGAACCGGCTATGTGTGTGTGTATCAAAACCCAAGAATAAAACCCTCTTTTTTCAGAATTTTCGTGGCTTCATACCTCAGTTTTGGCCGGACAAATCTCTAGATCAGTTGTACTTTCAGGTAGAGGAGACCACGAGCTTCGCGTGGACACCAAGAACATCCAATTTCGTCAAGAAACGAGCGAGATACGTGCGTTTGAAGTGTGGAATTCTAGAGTGAGAGAGGTTTCACGAAAATTGTAGAGAGAGAGAGGGGGTTGTGGCTGAAATATATAAAGGAAAAGCTTTCTTCAAGGCTTTTATACTACGAGTGGTATTCGGTTTCGTTTCGGTCGCTCGGTGTCGGTTTCGCTTATTTTTACGCGTGTATCGATACGATTACGAAATTAATATATTTTGCATAAATTTTGATGAGTTTCAAAATTGTAAAACGAAAATAAATTATTTTCTTTATTTTTGCATTTCGTTCTAAAACAGACCGTTAAACGACTACAATTACGTGTATACCCGCAATCGCGTACGTTTCTCGATCGTATTATTTATTTATTGTCGTTTACTCGTAATTAGAAGTTCAACATTCGTATCTTTGTGGATCGTCACCCACAACTATACTCAGTCTCTCTTACGCATTACGATTTTGTTTGATTAAATGCTTGTCATACTATTTGTCAAAACACTACGCACTAACACTATCCCATTACACCGAACGCAATATATGTATAGGGCATACCCCAGAGTCCAGCTACCTGCCTTATCTGACGCCATCCCACCACTGTTTCGATATAATACGATACTGTTCTTGCCTAGCATAATTGACTGCAAATAAATAATACATACTTGTTCCTATTCAGAGAATTCCTATAACACACAAACACAAATTATGAACACTTGAATCACATTGACATACTGAATCAAATACATATTGTACACCACTGTTTATGACTTCCATGACTAAATGCACAGATGTTACAGTCTCCCCTAGTTAAGGGAATTTCGTCCCGAAATTAACTAGCTGAAGGTACAGTAAAAAGATGAGGGTACTTAAGCTTCATCAGGTCTTCATGTTCCCAGGTGAACTCAACACCACGTTTGCCCTCCCATCGTACCTTTACGATCAGGATACGGCTACGTTTTAGTTTCTTGACTCCATGATCCATGATTTCGACCGGACGTTCTATGAATTGCATGTTGTTTTGAATCTGAATGTCTTCCAGTGGAATCTGAACATCATGATCTGCCAAGCATTTCTTAAGATTCTATACATGAAATGTATCGTGAACATTGCTTAGCTCCACCGGAGGTTTGAGTTTGTAGGATACGGGACCAATCCTTTCCAGGATCTCAAAAGGTCCAACGTACCTTGGTGCAAGTTTCCCTTTCTTCCCAAATCGGACAACGTCTTTCTAGGGAGAAACCTTAAGTAAGACTCGGTCACCAACTTGAAACTCAAGCGGTTTCCGACGTCGATCGGCATAACTCTTGTGTCGATCCCTAGCGGCCTTAAGCCTTGATTGAATGATTTTGATCTTGTCTGTTGTTTCTTGAATGAGTTCAGGTCCTACGGCCTGTGAGTCACCAACCTCGGTCCAACAGATCGGTGATCGGCACTTCCTACCATATAAAGCTTCGAACGGTGCACATTGAATGCTTGTATGGTAGCTGTTGTTGTACGAAAACTCGATGAGTGGAATATGAGTATCCCAACTCCCACCAAAGTCGATCACACAAGAACGAAGCATGTCCTCGAGTGTTTGGATAGTCCTTTCACTTTGACCATCGGTTTGGGGATGATACGCCGTGCTAAGATTAACACAGGTTCCCAAAGCCTTTTGCAATGTTTGCCAAAAGCGAGAAGTGAAACGACTATCACGATCAGAAATGATTGATGTTGGAGTACCATGACGAGTGATGATTTCGTTGATGTACAAGGTGGCTAACTTCTCCATTTTGTAATCCTCTCGGATTGGGAGAAAGTGACCAGATTTGGTGAGTCGATCGACGATCACCCAAATCGAATCGTAACCTCGTGGAGTTCTCGGCAACTTTGTTATGAAATCCATGGAAACTTGCTCCCATTTCCATTGAGGAATTTCAGGGTGCTGCAGAAGTCCCGAAGGCTTTTGATGTTCTGCTTTGACTTTGGAACATGTTAGACATTTCCCCACATACAGAGCTATGTCTTTCTTCATTCCGGGTCACCAGTAAGATGTCTTCAAGTCTTGGTACATCTTATCAGCTCCTGGATGAACTGAGTATCGCGACTTATGAGCCTCATCACAGATGAGTCTGCGCAATTCTTCTGACTTTGGAATCCACATGCGACCGTTGAAGTATAAAACCCCATCAGCTCGAGTTTCTAGTTTACCCCCAACTCCGCAGTCTAAATCTGTCTTCAGTTGATTGTCGATCACTACTTGTTGTTGTGCAATACGAATCAGATCTTTCAAGTTTGGTTGTGTGTTGATCTCCATGGCTCTTACACAAATTGGCTTAACTGGTTCCTTACGACTAAGAGCATCCGCCACCACATTGGCTTTACCCGGGTGATAACGTATCTAATAGTCATAATCAGTTTGAAGCTCAACCCAACGCCGTTGTCTCATGTTGAGTTCCTTCTGATTGAGTATGTGTTGCGGGCTCTTATGGTCTATATAGATGACACATTTAGTACCATAAAGGTAGTGCCTCCAAATCTTCAATGCAAAGACCACAGCCCCTAACTCAAGGTCATGAGTAGTATAATTCTTCTTGTGAACCTTAAGTTGTCTTGAAGCATATGCAATTACCTTGTCACGTTGCATAAGTACACAACCGAGTCCAAGGTTTGAGGCATCACAGTAGACAATGAAATCATCACTGCCTTCTGGGAGACTTAGGATAGGGGAGTTGCATAACTTCTGTTTAAGAAGTTGAAATGCATCTTCTTGTTTCTGCCCCCATATAAAAGCTTGACTTTTCTGAGTCAGAATGGTAAGTGGCAAAGCGATCTTTGAAAAGTTTGCGATGAACCTTCTGTAGTAACCTGCCAGACCCAGAAATGAATGAATATCTGTTGGACTAGATGGGGTAGTCCAGTTCTTAATTGCCTCAATCTTTGCTGGATCTACATGAATCCCATCCTTGTTTATGACATGCCCTAAGAAGTGAACCTCTTTTAGCCAAAATTCACACTTTGAGAATTTAGCATAAAGCTGTTCAGCTCTTAGTAGCTCTAAGACTTTCTTCAAATGATCCTCATGTTCTTGCTCAGTCTTTGAATAAATCAGTATCTCATCAATGAAGACAATAACAAACAGATCTAAGTATGGCCTGCAGACTCGATTCATCAGGTCCATGAACACTGCCGGTGCATTGGTCAGTCCAAATGGCATAACCACAAACTCGTAGTGTCCATATCGAGTCCTAAAAGCAGTCTTTGGTATATCCTCATCATTTACTCGTAACTGATGATACCCGGATCGTAGATCAATTTTAGAAAAGCAAGTCGCTCCCTGTAATTGATCAAACAGATCATTGATCCTAGGCAGAGGATATCTGTTCTTGATTGTCAACTTGTTTAACTCACGATAGTCGATGCACATACGAAACGAACCGTCTTTCTTCTTGACAAAGAGAACCGGAGATCCCCAAGGTGAGAAACTCGGTCTAATGAAACCTTTGTCTAAAAGCTCCTGAAGTTGACTAGACAATTCTTGCATCTCAGACGGTGCTAATTGATACGGTGACTTCGCCACTGGGTTTGCTCTAGGGACGAGATCGATTCTAAAATCGACTTGCCTGTTTGGTGGTTGTCCAGGCAAGTCTTCTGGGAATACGTCCGGATAATCTCTGATGACCGGAACATCTCCAACTGCTTTCTTCTCAGGTTTCTTCTCTACCACGTGAGCCAGGAACGCTAAGTATTTCTTCTACAGGTACTTCATAGCCTTGATACACGACACAATCTTCAATCCGCGACAGGGTCTCTCGCCGTAAACTTGCATCATTTCGCCGGACGGTAGGGGAATTCGAATAAGTTTCTCCGAGCATACCATCTCGGCGTGGTTTTTGGATAACCAATCCATTCCTACTACAACTTCGAAGCTTCCGAGTGTCATAGGAATGAGATCGTTAAGGAAAAAATGATCGTTCAATCTCAATTCACAATCACGAATTATTGAATTCACTAATATGGTCTTACCATTCGCTACTTCTACGGTGTAAGGAGCATCAAGTACAGATGGTTGTTTATTAAACAGTGAAGCAGTATTAGTAGAGACAAAACTTTTATCAGCACCAGTGTCAAAGATGATAGAAACGTAGTGATCATTAATGAGAAATGTACCCGTGATGACTGACGGGTTCTCGCGTGCTTCGGAAGTTCTGATAACAAAGGCATGAGCAGTAGCAGTTGTGTTTTTGAGATGGAGACATTGGTTTCTGAATTGTCCCTCTGCTCCACAGTTGTAAGAGGCTTTACCACCTGTAGTAGTAGGAGGAGGAGGAGGAGTAGTCGTAGCAGTTGTAGCAGCAGTAAGATGAGTAGCTCGACATGTAGCTGCCAAGTGTCCCATCCTTCCACACTTGAGACATTTTCTGCATGGGGTAGTGGGTAGGTGATGGTATTGACATTTTGTGCAAAGTGGAAACATGCCAGTATAGGGTTTTCTGGCCGTTGTAGGTTGTGGAATAGTAGTAATGGGAGTGGCTTGAGTAGGTGCAGCTGCAGTCATGGCTGCAAAATTCTTGATTGTCTTTGGTTTCTTTTTCGTGTGGTGATGTTGGTCATGCTTCTTGCCTTCTTCAATCTAGGCTCTCTTGTACCCCTTTCGAGTGAGCACACCAGACTTAACATACTCTTCAGTAAGTGTAGCACCAAGCTGAATTGCCGCTTCCAAAGTAGTGGTGTTACTCCCCATAATGGTTCCCCTGACTATTAGAGGTAAGCCTTCAATGTACTTATCTATCCTGCGGGATAGAGGAGTAACTAGGTGTGGCACCAGAATGCACAACTCGTGGAAACGAGTCGTATATTTTGCGCTTTCACCACTGTCTTGGACCAAGTTCCACATTTCAACCTCGAGTTTCCTCAACTCATGTTGTGGACAAAACTTTTCCACCAGTAGATTCTTGAAATCTTCCCATGGTAGGGCCAAAGCAACTTCTCGTCCCGTAGTGTTCTTCTCAGAATTCCACCAGGTGAGTGCGCCTTTATGAAAAGCGCTTGAAGCCATCTTGACCTTCAGATTTTCCGGACATCCAGTGAAGTCTAGGATATCCTCAATGCTTTCCAGCCATTGTAGTAAGCCGGTAGCTCCTTCAGTCCTAGCATACTTAGGAGGCTTAGCATCATTAAACTGCTTGAAAGTGAAAGTAGCAGTTCCGGCGTTGTTGGCATTTGAATTGTGTGCCGAATCACTGGTACTTCCCCGAAGATTCTGGGTGATATCAGTGACCATACCCGGAATGACATCCCTCATGTGTACAGCGATGGCCCGGGCAATTTTGTTAATCTCATCATCGTTGCCACTTGTTGAACCCCCTCCGTTAGGATCACGTCGAGGAGGCATTCTACGAGTAGAAGCCACAAGTGGTTCAGTATTGAGATAGAATACAATTGAATTTACATGATAAATTTAGTAATATATCCATACTACTAATATTATCATTCAATTGTAATATGAGCAAATACACGTATAAGCAATTAACTTATTAGCATACTTCTCATGTGATTGTTTGTGATGTCTCATGATTTCACTCCACCAAACCTACACACTGACACTTTCCCGATATACCGAAGATAGCTTATATATAGGGCATACAAAAGGGTCAAGCAAACTACTAGCCCAGTCGCCAGCCCACCACCGCTTCGATATACCACGATCATGCCCTTGCTAGCATTTGGCAATACGATTGTACTGACTTCCAATTATGTTCCATTGATTAAGAATTCCATGATCTTTGTTCAGTTGAACTGTGATTGAGTCTATGATTGAATTATGGTTGAATTTTGTGTGCACTTACTAACAATTGTTAACATGTAGAACTAAATCATCTGTGTGCTCTACATTTTTCTTGTTAACCTATGTTAGTAAGTACTAAACATGTAATCACTTAAGAATTTCACTTAAGGTTTACATTTAAAGAATGTTCACAACTTGATTGATTCACACACAATGGTTGTCTCATCTATGGTTGATTAGCACAATGATTGTTTCACACTATGGTTGTATCTCAAATGATTGTATCTCATATGTTTGACTAATGTTCAATGATTCCAGTTGCTCCCGAATCTTCACTTCAAATACGAATGCCGAATTCCCCCTGTCATACTGAAGATAGCTTATATATAGGGCTTAAGTAGGGTCAAGCAAACTGCCTGCCCAGCCGACATCCCACCACCACTTCAGTATGCCAGAGCTTGGCCGCCATTTGTATTTGAAGCTAGGATTCCAACTCTTTATTGATTCATGATTGTTTCCTGAACTATGAATATGATTATGATTGTCAAAACCGAGGTTCTTGATTTACTAAAAATCAGGACCTTAGGTTTTAATATATGTGTCCTAGGTTAATTAACCTAGGTTCTCAATACTTACTGTATTGAGTATAATGATCTCCTTGTGTGAACTTCAACCAAAGAATGCTGTTACACAAATTCTAAGTTACGAAGTCCTAATGATAATGAATAAATGATAATGATAACATGATGAGAATTTCAGATCAAAGATACTAAGAATACAGATCTTTGCCTCTGAAACTCTTAATGAACTCTGATTAAGAATTTCAGATCAAGGATACTAAGAATACAGACCCTTGCCTCTGAAATCCTTTAATGTATATACATTTGGGAACTTAATTTGGTTTCTAAAATTATAGAAATCCCAAATTTAATCCCTTGACCTTTAACTAACTCTGAAAAGTATAGTCCCTAAGATCATGCAAGCTTATTGTAGACTTAATGCTTAACTTAAGTTTACTTAGATCCTAAGTATCCTCAAGCCTATAGTACTTAGTCCTATTGGGTAGCTTAGGTTAGAGTCTAGGTCATTAAGTATTAGGTTTTTCCTAGTTCTCAACCTTGGCTCTGATACCAACCTTTCACACCCCCTGCGTCGTGTGCGGAATCCACAGCGCGGTGACGATCGATGGTTGAATCATACACAAGTATTGAATAAGAACAACCACAATGCATTACTAGATTTCATAAATATTAGACCATTGTTTAGTTACACACAATCTATCTATGTTACCAAAAGAATGACAACTACAGACCCATAATATAGTTTACAAAACAAGACTTCAAACAAGACAATTAAACAATTAGGATTTTAATGTGTTTCTAAATCCATCCTAGCGTCTTTCTTTATCTTGTTCTATCTTAAAATGTCCCCTTAGTTGTCCTTGAGAATGATCTAAACCTGATTACCTGAAACACGTGAAAAGTAACTGTCAACTACAAAAGTAGTTGGTGAGAACAATAGGTTTAACATTTGTAAATAATGAATCTGCATTATAAGGCATATGTATAAACAATGAATGAAAATACATGGATGGTTGCAACCCAAACTAACATCAAGTCTGTAAAACGTGTGCAAACAGTCAAAAGACTGTTTACTAGAAAAGCCAACATATAATCAAGTCCCAAACTACGTTTGGAATCAGAAAACGTATCAGCAACTTTGATATAACCATAATGTAACCAATTCTGTAGTTAGCTTTTAAAACAAATTTAAAAGCCAACTCCATCTTTGGTCTGTCCAAATGTGTCTGCTTTCCCTTGTTGTGATCACCCAGTACTAACGCTAAATGAATATGTAACTTGATGTATGTATAAGTTTGTTCACAACGATGAACACCATGTTTTTGAATACTATGACTTGAAACCATTGATTGAAATGTCTTATTTGATTATCATGATTTGAAAACCTTGCTTGAATACCATGAATTGAAAACCTTGCTTGAATACCATGAATTGAAATCCTTTGGTTGAATACCGAAAATAGAGTCCTTGTGTAATAACAAGGTTTAAAAATATCATTTTATTGAAAACACAAGATTTTAGTAAAAGAGTTTATAAAACTTATTTTTTAGAAGTATTTATCATTTATAAAACCATTTATGTAAAATTGGTGTAAAACAGTTTATTGTATCCTTTTATAAAACCTTTTAGTAGAAAATAATTGAGAAATCCCTAGGATTTCTAAAGTGAACTTGTAACAGATGAACTGTAGCATAAATCCTGTATATGAAATATGTTTGGCATAAAGATTGTTTGATCACGTGTTCCACCCCAAAACAGTTGAAAAACAATAAAAGAGGGGCTAATGTTCTCACCTGTCTGCAGTAGACTCTGAACTATAACAAGTAGCAAATAGCAAGCAAGACTTCTAACTGGTTCCTATATCATTGTAATCATACATAGAATATAAGATTTATGATTGTATAGGCTATGATTTATTGATTGACTTTGGTTAACCGTTTGACTTTTGTTACTTGTTAGAGATTACATCTTGAATAACTTGTTCTCCTGTTAAGAATGTTGTGTGAATTTGAATATCATGATTGAGTCACTTGATCAATAATTGATTCATGAAAAAGAGTGTGTCATGTTCTTTTATGCACAACTTGTATGCATAAAATTAACACGTGTTTATGATTATGATAACTCTTGTTTAATATGTGTAATCACTCATTGATGGAATCCCTTGAAAGTTAGCCTAAGTCATAGTTATGACTTAGGTTTATTGTTTCAAGTTTGTCATGGATTCTTTGTTGTACGCATTTTACCCAACAATTTTTTGCATACCATGATCGTTACATTCAATGTTGGTTTCAACTGATACTTTCATTCGAACTTAATTAGGCCAAACAATGTGTTCATGGGCCATGTAATTGGCCAAGGGTAAGATTGGACCGAAATTACATTGGCCAAGGAATTAAATTTGGCCGAAATAACCAACGTGGCCAAGCAAGACATGTGGGCTGATGTGAGTATTGGACCAAAGAAAGGACTCGGCCGAAGGTTGTTGGGCCGCCACTCCTTGTTGTTCAGTGAACCTATCACCAAGGACCCCTGGGTTCGGCTGATTTCAAGAGGATAGGTTCGTGGGGTTTAATCCTAGGTTCGGCCACAGATGTTTCTCACAAGGTTCGGCTAAAATAATCCAAGGTTCGGGGGTGTTTGATGAGGGTTCGGCCAGAAGTTCGTGTATAGGTTCGTGAATGCCATGCAAGGTTCGTTGTTGAAGGGTTCGGCCAATATTCATGTGCATGGTTCGGCCACTATTGGTTCGGGAGAAAGGTCGAGAGTCCTTGAGGGTTCGCGACACATCTGCTGGTTCGTTCCTCATGAGGGTTCGAAAATGTCATGGAGGTTCGCTACCTAGGGTTCGCGAGCTGATGAGGTCTACGCTCCACGAACCCTGGTTCAACCCATCCTGTTCCTCGAACCAATCAGTCCCAGATCCTTATCTAGGTTTGTCTCATGCTGTGATAGGTTACTAGGGTTGTTAAACTCGAATGGTGGAGCAAGAACTGGCTATGTGTGTGTGTATCAAAACCCAAGAATAAAACCCTCTTTTTTCAGAATTTTCGTGGCTTCATACCTCGAGTTTGGCCGGACAAATCTCAGATCAGTTGTACTTTCAGGTAGAGGAGATCACGAGCTTCGCGTGGACACCTAGAACATCCAATTCCGTCAAGAAACGAGCGAGATACGTGCGTTTGAAGTGTGGAATTCTGGAGAGAGAGAGGTGTCACGAAAATTGTAGAGAGAGAGGGTTGTGGCTGAAATAAATGAAGGAAAAGCCTTCTTCAAGGCTTTTATACTGCGAGTGGTATTCGGGTTCGTTTCGGTCGCTCGGTGTCGGTTTCGCGTATTTTTACGCGTGTATCGATACGATTACGAAATTAATATATTTTGCATAAATTTTGATGAGTTTCAAAATTGTAAATCGAAAACAAATTATTTTATTTATTTTTATATTTCGCTCGAAAACAGACCGTTAAAGGACTACAATTACGTGTATACCCGCAATCGCGTACGTTTCTCGATCGTATTATTTATTTATTGTCGTTTACTCGTAATTATAAGTTCAACATTCGTATCTTTGTGGATCGTCACCCACAACTATACTCAGTCTCGCTTACGCATTACGATTTTGTTTGATTAAATGCTTTTCATACTATTTGTCAAAACACTACGCACTAACACTATCCCATTACACCGAACGCAGTATATGTATAGGGCATACCCCAGAGTCCAGCTACCTGCCTTATTTGACGCCATCCCACCACTGTTTCGATGTAATACGATATTGTTCTTGCATAGCATAATTGACTGTAAATAAATAATACATACTTGTTCCTAGTCAAAGAATTCCTATAACACACATACACAATTATGAACACTTGAATCACATTGACATACTGAATGAAATACATATTGTACTACCACTGTTTATGACTACCATGACTAAATGCACAGATGTTACATTATGCTTTTGAACTAGGACTTCAGATAGAAGACTTAGTATTTTTGGACCTGCATACTTTTGGAACATCATTATACAAATATTTTGTATGTCTTGTGTAGTTACAAGATAGATATTTTATGATGTTTATGATAGATTTACATTGTTAAATTATGAACGATTCGGATGTAATTTAACTTTGTAATTCTATTCTATTAAGCATTTCTCATTTAGATCATGTGCAATGTAAACAATCTGATCACTCTGATTATCACTCACGATATCGCGCCCCGGGAACCTTCCGCCCGACACGGTGTGACAGATTGGTATCAGAGCCATGGTTATAGAGAAATATAGGTCACTTATTTAAACGGTTTGGCCTAGACTATAACCTAGGGACCTTTCATGTGGAGATCATAGGATTTAAGCTTGTATCGTGTCTTTTACAATCGGTCATTTCGCTAACCGATGTTCTTTCGGGTATAAGCAGAATGTCACCAAGGAGACAACCATCACCACTTCCTCCTACCCAGGTGATGGACCCAGCAGCAGTTGCACTCGCAACCCTAGTTACGGAATTGATGATGACGGTTCTCCCTGGAATCATCACTCAAGTCATGAGCGGGGAAGTGAACACTCGATGTTGCCCGGAGACAGTCACGGGAACTGAAGGATTTGTATCAGGAGAAACAAGCAAGAAGCGAAACAGTGTCGTCCTAAGAAATCAGGAGACCCTGTAATCTACATTGAGGCCATTCCCCTTCGCCAAATGGTCGTTACTCCTAAGTTAGAGAGTCGTAAGCGTTATGCTGGAAAAGCCCCTCTTTGTACCAGCTGCCACTATCACCACTGTGCTGAAACCTCATGCAGGCAATGCACCCGTTGTGGTAAGATGGGCTATTGGGATCATCAATGCGGATCCTCAATGGAATTAGTATTCAAACAGAAGGCTGGCAAATTTCCTTTATGTGCCACATGCTGTCTTCACCATGCTGAGAATAAACTGTGCAAACATTGTCTGAATTGCGGGAGGAAGGGACACTGGAGTCGTGATTGTAATAATCCCCGACTCATAACCAGAACCCTGGAAACTCTACGTATCCCCTTCCTCGTCACAACAAGGATTGCTATGTGTGCGGAATGTCCGAACACACTGCACGAGACTGCCCCGTAAGGGTATCTTCAGCAGGTCCAGTGCATTCTGAGGAAATGGTTACTTTGCCAGTCTCTGATGCAGATTTGGAGGGGGTGATCCCACAGGTATGCATATTTTATCCTGTAGGATCAGATGTTCTCATTTGATCAATAATAGATTATAGCAGCGGAATTCAAAGATGAATTAGCTCAATATTAGCAAGAACAAAAGTAAATTCAATCAAACAGTAAAGAACAAGTTTGTTATAGAAAGAGAAATTCTGCAAAAGTAATAATTCATTCAATCGCACTAACTTCGTTCTCAATACAAAATGTCAACTGCCCGTATATAAAAACAGTGACGTCTGATGATGTCACATGATGTTGACACCTAACAGACAAAAGATAACTACTGATTTAACTAAACTACTGAGAATGTCTACAACATCTGAAGACATTCTCTTACAATTACTGAAGACATAAAACTACTAAATTAAGACTACAACGTCTGATGAGTAAAATACTCATCAGACTTTTTACAAGTACTGAATGAAAACTACTGAAGACAAAACGAAACACCACAACATCTGAAGACTTACACTTCAGCTGTTGTATATAACTTCAGATCTTGTAACTTCTGCAAAGTGAATGTCAGCCGTTGTGTTCTTCTTCAGTTGTTGTAAGTGTTGTGAGACTTAGAGATTTTTCTGATCAGGCTCATTGGTTCTTTTAGTCCAACAAACTCCCCCTGAACCAATGCAGCCAAAAACCTCTAATTTATTGATTGTCTCACTTATTTTTATCCCAGGCAGAATGATTTGTCTTTTTCTTTGAGATCAGTATCAAAATGACCAGTTTAAGTGTATGCCTGATAATCAACAGCTTCTAAAAATCTAACAGACAAAATAGAGAGGGAACTCCATTGGGGAAATGGACTATGAGCATTAACCCCTCTCATTGAAGCTATTGATCATATAATAACCTGAATGACTCCCTGACATAGGCTTCAAGCAAAATTACCTTCTCTTCTGGAGTCAGCCTTTCAGGTTCACCTTCAAAGAATGACTCAGGTCCATAATACTCAGATAAGTACCTGGCCGTTGTCCCATCATGTAGCTCCACTCTGGTTATCTCTCTGTAAACAAATTCATCTGGATGCTTCCCTTCCAGAAATAAGGGAGGCTCATTTTGCTTAACTCCTTCCAGCTTTCTATACACTAATCCTTTCTTGATCATCTTGTTTTCTATGAACTTTGGAGCTTTCAAACCAGAGTTGTACACACTCTTAAAATCACTAATTATCTCCCAAGGATCAAGTACAGACCCTAACATAATATCAGCACTTAATACCTTATTGATCCTTCTGGCATAAGCAGCTGGAGCCTCTTTCTTGTGGATCCTGTTAATGATTCTTGGATCAGGCCACATCCTAATCTGTTCCTTCCTATACTGATATGTGAACCTCAGAGCATACAACCTTTGGGCTTCTTTCTTCATTGCTATAATGGTTGATGTCTGAGGATATTCCTTGTCAACCATTCTTAAGATGTGCTCATCATGCTCTTTCTGGTTCTCTTCCTCTTCAAGCTTAACTTTCACTGCCAACCTTTGAGATTCTGGTGTAATCTTTGGATGTTGTCCAAACACCAGAGGCTTTTCAGGCACATAGTTGGCAGGTGAGGTTACTCTCTTCTTTTGAACAACCAGTTCTGAACCAGTTTTTGAGGATTCAGGCTTTTGAACTTTTGCTTTAATTACAGTGGAGATAGGAAGCCTGTCTTCCTCATCAGATTCCTCCTCTTCTTGAATCCTTAAGAGTCTCCTTTTCTTGGGAGGAGCACCAACATCAACAACTTGAGTAGATAATTTGGTGAAAGGAGTTACTTCCTTTTGAACATCAGATATATCAATTCCAATATCTTGCTCAACTTCACCCATCTGAATTTGATCTTTTTGTGCTTGCATTTCCTCTTGTTCAATTTCTTGTGAAGCAGAGGTTGTAACCTCTTCTGCTGTTACTTTCTCAACATTTTCCTCAACTTCTTTATCACCAATTTCTTCAACTTCCTTTTCCACATTCTCTACATTAACTTGCTCAACCTCCTCCTCAACAACAGTATCAACCTCAGCAGATTTATTCTTCTTTTTGTCTCTTGTATGTAACTTGAATAGCTGGAGACCTTTCAGAAGCAATATCTTCAACTTCATTTCTTTGCCTTTTAGAAGCTGAAGCTGTGACTGAGTCTGTTCCTAACTCCCCCTTTTTGGCTGCAGGGGAAGAAGGAGTGTAAAGAGAAGTAAGCTTAGCAGTCACAGCATCATCTACCATTTGCTGGATTTGAGATTGTGAGGGTAACCTCTCATCAAGGGCTTGGGTGATGATGTTCTTTAGTAAGGGAGTAATGAGAGGAATAACAGTGAGAAGGGCAGCAGCTAATGCCTCTGGGGGGCTGGATCCCAAAGGATTAGTGCCTGAAGCAGAGGCTGGTGGCTTGTTAAATTGTGGAGTAGAGGTGGAAGTATTTGTGTGACCTTCAAGATTAGAAGGTGCCATCTGTGGGGTAATAGGGGAAGATGGACTTTTGTCCTTGGACATCTTGGTGAGTAGCTCATTGAGCCTACAGACCTCAGCCTCAAGGAGTTTGTTCTGTTGCAGAACATCAGCAAGGGTCCTTTGGTCATCATTAGCCTTGGCTAAATCATCTGACCTCCTGAGAGTATCAGGATCTACCTGAGTTGAGTGTGGCTCAACATGATCAGGTGCCCCTTTTTCTTGGAACTGGGGACTTCCAACCTCAGGGGTAATCCCTTCATCAGTGGTTGCCTCTGACAGGGTCTTAGCTATGTTACTACTATCAATCACTCCAAGTGATGGAGGTGAAGAAGTAGCAGCCCTGTCAGATATCAGAATCTCTCTTTCCACACTAGGAGATCTGATTTGGTAGTCAAAATCCTGTGGGTTATCAGAGACACTTTGATCCTCCCCCTCAATGTTGGAGCTAATCCCAGTAGTGATAGGTGTCTGGGTGGGGATAGGAGTGTTCAACTGATCCAGGATATGTTCAATGACAAAAGTTGGGCTTTGTTGGGTGGTTTCCATAGGATTTGGCTGTGAAACAGAGTGCACCCGGGGAGATTGGTGTTGTTCAATAGAAACCTTTTCAAATGAAAGAGGTTCTAGAAATGTGTCTGCCCCTTCAATGGTTGCACCAGGTTCCTGTTGAGAGGAAGCCTGGGCGGTTTGAGCTGGTGGAGTCTGATGGACCACTGGTTGACTACTTCCAGTGGCCATTTCATGCCTTGGTGAAGCATGGGCAGACTCAGGGGACTCATTTCCCTGAGCAGCCTTTTTGGGCTTTTTGGAGTGAGGAGTGGTGGGGACTTTAGATTTGTATTTGGAAGTGGAGACTGTGGGTTCCCTATGCTTGGGTTTTAGCTTTCGGGCAGCCTCTTTGAGAGTGAGGTTTGAGTTGTGTCGGGAATATACCTCCAACAGAACTGCTGGAGCAGATATCCCCTGACCAACAAGGCCATTGTGCTGTAACTGTTTTTCTATGATGGCCATGATAAATCGTGGATAAAGTAGCCATCTAGAAGAAACAGGCTTAGCAGCATGTTCAGTTAATTCTGAAAACAAAATTTGTGAAAAATTTAGTTTTTGAGATTCCAGAATTGAATACAATACCTGTTGCCACCTGGAGGACATCTGGTCCCATGAGGAATATCAGGCGCTCCGGATCATTGAAATGCTTCTTGTATAGAGTTGAATCGCTTAGGTCACCTTGGTATTCATGACTTGTGAAACAGAGGTCAGTTAAGTTCTTTGGGAATTGCATGACCATGTTCGCATCATCAAGGTGGAGAACCTCCCTTAGTTCAGCTGGGCTGATGTGCACATTATGACCATTTACTGTTGAACGAAGAGAGATCACACCAGTGCCAACATTGATGAGTTCTACATTCATCCAGAATTGATGAATGGATTCGACATGAATGGTTGGATTTATGAGAAAGGCGGTTTGGAATTGTGATGCATTCATTAAGTCAACTGCTTCATCAAACTTGGACCAGAAAGAGGATTTTGTAAGATAAGCGACGGAGTTATGACGAGGTTTCAGGTTCATGGTCGCCATGGATGCAAAGACTTGAGAGGGAAGATAGGTTTTTGAAAAAGGTTGAAAGTTCTGAGGAATTGATAATGAAACAACTGAAGAAGGCTTGAGTTAAATAGGGAAGACAACAGAGGTTGAAAAATCTGAAGAGTAAAGTTACTCATCAGATGTTGTCGACAGATATTGCTCATCAGTTGTTTTCAGCAGTTGCTCATTAGACTTTGTGAAAAATATGTTCATCAGAACTTGTGAACATTTTGGTCATCAGACTTTGTGAAAAAATTGTTCATCAGAACTTGTGAAAATTTTGGTCATCAGACTTTGTGAAAAAGTTGTTCATCAGAACTTGTGAAAATTTTGGTCATCAGACTTTGTGAAAAAGTTGTTCATCAGAACTTGTGAAAATTTTGGTCATCAGTATTTGTGAAAAAATTGTTCATCAGTATTTGTGAGAAATGTGTGACCTTCAGTACTTAGTGAACCAACACCCATTAGTACTTGTAACTTAGAGTTTTGGTAAAGGTCAAAGCTTTCCTTGAATCAGTACTTCTGATATTTATCAGAATTTACTGAAAATATCAAAAATTTCAAGGTAATAAAGAAAAAATTTTATTTAAAATTGAATATTTTTGGATTTTTGTAAAGTTTAAAGTTTATTTATTGAAAAAACCAATCTATTCAAGTTGCAGCATACCAAGCCTAAGAACTAAATTTTGAAAAGTGGAGGTGTCTAAAGGCTTAGTAAAGATGTCTGCAAGCTCATCAGCACTAGGAACAAACTTTGGAGCAATCAGACCCTTTTCAAAACAATCTCTTATAAAATGATGTCTGATCTCAATATGTTTGGTCCTAGAGTGCTGAACTGGATTCTTGACAATACAAAGAGCTGAGGCACTATCCATTAACAATGGTGTCTTAGACTCTTTGATGCCATAATCCAATAGTTGAGTTTGAAGCCAGAGAATTTGTGAAGTACAACTTGCAGCAGCAATGTACTCGGCTTCAGCAGTGGAAGTGACCACAGATGTTTGTTTCTTAGATTGCCAAGAAACCGGACTGTTTCCTATAAACTGACACCCACCAGATGTAGATTTTCTTGAAAGTTTGCATCCTGCATAGTCACTATCAGAAAAAGCAACCAGCTTGCAGGAATGTCCAGTGGAATACCATATTCCCAGTGATTGAGTACCCTGTAAGTATCTGAAAATTCTTTTAACAGCAATCAAGTGAGATTCTTTAGGTGCAGCCTGAAATCTAGCACAAACACATGTAGCAAACATAATGTCTGGCCTAGATGCAGTCAGATACATCAAGGAACCAATCATACATCTATAAAGAGTTTCATTAACTGAGTTACCTTTCAAATCAGCATCAAGTTGTGTGGTGCTGCTCATGGGGTTAGAACATGGTTTACAGTTTTGCAGGTCAAATTTCTTTAACAACTCTTTTGTGTATTTGGATTGGTGAATAAAAATTCCATCAGGATTTTGTTTGATTTGAAGACCTAAGAAAAACTGTAATTCCCCCATGGCACTCATTTCAAAATTTTTGTCATTAACTCAGTGAAATCAGCACACAACTTTGGATCAGATTTGAACAAGTAGCTTATGCTGTCCTACATTCTTTATGAATAAAGTTTTATCAATGGAGCCTCTAGTGAAGTTATTTTTTGAGGAGAAAAGTGGATAGAGTGTCATACCAGGCTCTAGGTGCTTGTTTCAGCCCATAAAGAGCTTTATCAAGCTTGTACACCCAATCAGGATGTTTATTGTCCTCAAAGCCTGGTGGTTGGCACACATACACTTCCTCTTTTATTTTACCATATAAGAAAGCACTTTTGACATCCATTTGAAAAACTTTAAGTTTGTGTAAGGCAGCATATGCTAAGAACAACCTAATTGCTTCTAGTCTGGCTACAGGGGCAAAAGTTTCATCATAATCAATACCTTCTTCCTGAGAGAACCCTTGTACAACCAGTCTAGCCTTGTTCTTAATTATTTGACCATTTTCATCTGTTTTATTCCTAAACACCCATTTTGTGCCTATTGCACACTTACCTGGAGGTAGAGAAACCAGCTCCCAAACTTGTTGCTTCTTGAACTGCAACAACTCCAACTGCATTGCCTCCACCCAGCCATTGTCTCTAAGTGCTGTGTGATAGTTCTTTGGCTCTTGTTGACTGACAAATAGAGCATAGAGACAAAAATTTGATAATTGACTTCTTGTAGAAACACCAGCAGAAATGTCACCAAGAACTTGAGATAATGGATGATCCTTCAGTTCTTGATATGGAATAAGATAAGTGCAAGTGTTTCCTGGAGGTCCAGGTGCTGCAGTTGATGAAGATTCAGGGAACAAAGCAGCAGGAATTTCAAATGATTGAGAAGATGCTAGAATTTCATCAGCATTGGTATTGAGTGGAACAGCTGGAGCAGGAAGAGCATCAGATTTGGCAGATATAGGCAGATTATCACTGAATCTGAATAAATGAGTACTTTCATCTTCATCATCTTGACTTCCTTGTGTGGTTTCTGTAGAAACTTTTGGTGGAACTGCTGTAAGTACCTCATCTGCTTCACTAATAGGCTCAACTGGGAATTCATGTTGCAAGATGTTAAGATCAAACATCTCAGCAGGATTTTGAGGAATGGAATCTTTGGGACATTCATTGAATTTAACATGAAGAGTTTCTTCAACAATCTTTGTTCTACAATTGAACACTCTATAAGCCTTGCAAGTTGAAGAATAGCCAACAAAATAACCTGCATCAACTTTGGAATCAAATTTAGTAAGTTGATCTTTGGTGTTGAGGATATAACATGGACACCCAAAAGCTCTGAAGAAGGAAATCAAAGGGGTTAGAGAGTGAAGTATTTTATATGGAGTTTTCAACCATCTTTGATTTACCAGAACCCTGTTTTGCACATAGCAAGCTGTGTTAACAGCTTCTGCCCAGAAGGTCAGTGGCAAACCAGAATCAGCAAGCATTGTTCTGGCAGCTTCAATCAAAGTCCTATTTTTCCTTTCTACAACTCCATTTTGTTCAGGAGTTCTGGGAATACTGTACTGCCTCTGAATTCCCTTTGACAAAAAAAATTCATCCAAAATGTGATTTCTAAATTCTGTGCCATTATCAGTCCTTACACACTTGACAGGAATAGAATATTGCTTTTCAACATACAACACAAAGTTCATAATAGCCTTGGCAACCTCACCTTTTGAGTGCAAGAAGAAAGTCCAGACAAACCTTGAGTAGTCATCTACAATAACTAGACAATACTTCTTCTTTGCCATAGACATTATCTGAACTGGCCCAAACAAATCCATGTGCAACATGTTCAAACAACCAGTGGATTTGGAATCTCCGATTGGAGGAAAAGAGACTTTGTGTTGCTTTCCTTTCAAGCATGCAGTGCAATTCTCATCACAACTAAAATCCTTTAAGGGAAGACCTCTAACCAATCCATGTTTCACCAATTGATTCATGTTTTTGATATTCACATGACCTAATCTTCTATGCCACAGATTGGATTCTGGAAAGAAGCCTTAGAGAATAGACAAGGATGACCCTTAATAGAGATTTTCTTTGATAAATCAAAAGCATATACCTTTCCCACTCTGTTAGCCTTAAGGAGTGTATACTCATCTAAGACTTTGCCAATCAGAGGCAACACATCAGAAGATAAGATCCTACAGTCTTGCTTGGTGAAAATAGAAATATGACCCTTATCACACATTTGACTAACACTCAGAAGATTATACTTAAGATTCTCAACATGATTTACATCATCAAATCTAATCTCACCATTTGTCACAACACCTTTCCCTATAATGTAACCCTTAGCATCATTTCCAAAGGACACAAATCCTTTCCTTCCAGTAAAATAGTTATGAAGGAGAGATCTGCTCCCAGTCATATGCATGGATCCTCCACTATCAACATACCAGATGCTATTTTGGCATGCTGAAGGACCCTGCATACATCAACACACTTAGTTAGACTTTTGGACCCAAACCATTTTGGTTTTGGGTCTGTTAACACATGATGAAACAGAAGTAACATTTTCAGTTGAAACAACACTTGAAGTAGTCTTATCAGAAGATTTTGCCTTGACTTTTGATTTTGATTTCTTCTTGTGAAATGAACCAACAGATGCCTCTGCTAGATTAACTTTTCCTAGCAGTTGTTGCATCATTAGCATCAGTTGATTATGGTTTTGAGTCAAAATTTTGATTTCATCAGACACATCAGAACTTGATTTTTTATTTTTGTGTTGTATCATCTTAGTGTCTTTAATTGAAGAAGAAACTTTCAAGTGTTGTTTCTCTGAATCTGGAACAATCCCTTTTCCTTTCTTGGATGTATTTGATTTATTTTCTTGTGAGGATTTTCCAGATTTTGAAACTACTGATGATTCAGGTACAAACTTGGAACTAAATTCATTTTTCATTTTGAGTATGTTCTTGTTTTTATGCTTTATTTTGTTGAATTTAGACCCTTTTCTGTACCAGCATTCATCAGTGGAATGATTAAACAACCTACAAATTTCACAAGGCACCCTCTTTTTCTTTTCCTTGTGAGTGTCTACAAGTACTGATGACTTATATATAGATTGTTTGTTCTTCAGAACATCTGAAGCATCAGTATTTGTAGCCAATTTGACAACAGCTGATGTGTTGACAACTTCTGAAGAGTTATTCTTCAGCACTTGTCGATCAACACATTCATCATCAGCAGTTGTTGCAATATCAACTTTTTCCACAACTGTTGATGAGTGACTCTGACTTATCAGAAGCCGTGCATCTTTCTCTCCAGTGCCATGCCCATCTGATTCAATCAGTTTTAAATTTAATTCATTTGAAACATTTTCATCAGAATCAATCTCAATTAAAACACTATCCTGACATGTTTCACCCTGGATAACATTTGTACATCCAATAGAATAAGAATAAGTTTCAATTTCCACAGTTTCATACTTAGATTTGCATGCACTTGACTCACTTCCCATTGATTCTTCAGCATCAGATTGTTCTGAAGATTTGGTGGATTGGTATACATTGTCCCCTTCAGACTCACAGTTAAGATTTTTTGGTGAATAATCAACTAGAGGGGCGGTATGATTGTATCCAATACCAAACCTCACATTTGATGCTGTTTGCTTGTTTAACAACAACTCAAACCCCTTGCAAGATTCAACCCATTTTTCACACTCTACTTGGGTTGCTGCAAGTGTTTGTTTCAGATCATTGTGTTTTAGAAGCATGACTTCCACCCTAGCCTTTTCATCAGACAACTGACACTTGAGTTTATAAATTTCAGACTCTTTTTCATTCAAAACTTTCTCAAATTCATTTTTATTCTTAGTCATGACCCTTTCTAAATCCAACTTCTCATTGATTAATTCAACATTTGTTTCTCTGATAGAAGCAAATGCTGAAATACATGATTCTGAACACAACTTGGCTTTTGATTCAGATGATACCTGAGATGTTGAAGAAGTTGAACTTGAGGTGTCAGTTGAGTCAATAGCCATCAAGGCAAGATTCCCAAATGGGTTATCTCCACCATGTGGACCAGCTTCAGAGTACAGCTGCATATTGAAATCAGATAAGTCATCAGGTAAACTACTCCAATCAGCTACTCCAGGGGTGAAGAAACTCTGATGCTGTTGTTGTTGAGATTGTTGATTGGTTTGAGATTTGCTAGGATCAGGAAGAGCAGGTGATTGTGGAGGAATTAATGCTGGAGTGTGAGTAGGTTGAGGCATGTAAAAGCAAGGATATGGATATGGCATAGGATTTTGTGGAACAAAGTGGGCTGGATAAAATTGTTGTTGACTGGTTCCAGAAGATTGTTGTCCTTTGTTTGATGTGTTATTGCTTGGAAAAGTCACAAAAGGTGCAGAAGAGCTAGATCCAGTAGATTTGCACTCTCTAGCAAAATGACCAAGCCTATGACACTTATGGCATCTCAACTTCCCTTTGTCAAAACCAACTTTGGTTTTGCCAGATAATCCAGGGAATTTTCTTCCTGTTCTTTTGTAGAACTTTTGAGATCAGATGTTGATTAATGCCATTTGACTCAAAATGTCCATTTCCTCTAGATCATCATCTGGGATTCCTTTCAAGTCATCCATCACAAAACAGAAATTATCACCATAATTTCCTGCATTACCATCAACTCCCACAAAAGCATGTTCAGTATTGTTAGTAGAAAAATCAATATGTTCATCATAAGAACATTCAGACCCATTAAACTCTGACTCTTGACCAATCAATGCAGTGTTACCAGGAACAAAATCATCAGCAAGTTTTCCAGATGAAGACAGTTTTCTCTTCTGTTCTACCTCTCTCTCAAAAGTTAAGAGTTTCCCATGGAGTTGGGTGAGAGATAGATTTTTTAAATTAGCATTAGAGCGTAGGACAATTGTATATGTGTCCCATCTCTCAGGCAATGATCTGAGAAATCTGTTATTCATCTGACTATTAGTATATTCCTGCTTAACCATTTTCAATTCAGAAATCAAACATGAGAACCGCTCAAATTGTTGAGTCAATGATTCACCCTTTCTATGAGAAAAGGTCTCATACTGCTGAGCAAGGATTTCTCTAGTGTTTGCTAAAACCTCATCGGTTCCACCGAATTGTTCTTTCAGTGCAACCCAGAGATCATGAGCAGTATCATGATGCATCAAGCCTGAATAAATCTCATTCGGCAAAGCCATGGCCAAAATACCATGAGCTTTTGCATCAATTTCAAACAGTCTAATATCCTCATCCGAATACATATCCGAAGGTTTCGGAATCATGAGTTTAGTTTCAGGATCAGTGATCATGGGTTTATACGGACCATGCACTACAGATTTCCAACATCCTGCACTGTTAATCGACAGGTGATGTAGCATTCTGCGTTGCCAAATGTTGTACTCACTCCGAACAAGCATCGGAGGCTTAGTTGCGGAGCCTGTATTGTGCGGATCATTGTTTGGAGTTGTCATGATCACAGATTCAAACAATTTCACCCGAATTAATGCAAATTTCAATCAATTGATTCAAAATAGATGGATATTGAAATACAAATCAACAGAAGTTAACAGAAAACTTCAATCTATAACAAATGCTTACTAATCGGCTAATTCGATCAACTTAGAGAACAAAATTTGAGCAGTTTCAGAGATCAATTGTTTAATCGATCAATGATTAACCTGCTCTGATACCAATTGTAGGATCAGATGTTCTCATTTGATCAATAATAGATTATAGCAGCGGAATTCAAAGATGAATTAGCTCAATATTAGCAAGAACAAAAGTAAATTCAATCAAACAGTAAAGAACAATTTTGTTATAGAAAGAGAAATTCTGCAAAAGTAATAATTCATTCAATCGCACTAACTTCGTTCTCAATACAAAATGTCAACTGCCCTTATATAAAAACAGTGACGTCTGATGATGTCACATGATGTTGACACATAACAGACAAAAGATAACTACTGATTTAACTAAACTACTGAGAATGTCTACAACATCTGAAGACATTCTCTTACAATTACTGAAGACATAAAACTACTAAATTAAGACTACAACGTCTGATGAGTAAAATACTCATCAGACTTTTTACAAGTACTGAATGAAAACTACTGAAGACAAAACGAAACACCACAACATCTGAAGACTTACACTTCAGCTGTTGTATATAACTTCAGATCTTGTAACTTCTGCAAAGTGAATGTCAGCCGTTGTGTTCTTCTTCAGTTGTTGTAAGTGTTGTGAGACTTAGAGATTTTTCTGATCAGCCTCATTGGTTCTTTTAGTCCAACATATCCTCTTACGTTAAATTATTTATTTGCGTGCAAATTTGAAATGCATGCTCTATGGTAGTTTTAGAAACAATAAATCTAAAGGAAACTGTAAACAAGTTCAGTGCAAATAAGTTAATAGAGATAGTGAGCTAAGGAAACCTTAAGCCAATAATTATTAATTAAATAAATAAAGATAGGGTGACTCCTAAGTACAGTTTAGATACTATAGTTAGGAAAAGAACCTTACCTACTTAGAGCACTAAAGGCCCGTAGACATTCAGACACTAAGTTAGTGTGTAGGCTGTCCCTTCTCACCTAGATCTCGTGGAACTTGAATCACTAAGTTTTAAAAACTTCGGTTCTAGGATGATAGGAGAGGTTGAATGTTAGAATCATGCTGGAAACATAGCTAAACTAGATAAGTAGATCAATGGAAATCAATTGTGAATACATGATGAAGACTTGCCGGAGAAAGCATCCCAAACCAGATATGGACATTTCGAGTTCATGGTGATGCCTTTCGGATTGACAAATGCACCAGCGGTTTTCATGGATCTCATGAACCGAGTGTGCAAGTCATATCTGGATCAGTTTGTCATTGTTTTTATTGATGACATCCTGATTTATTCTAAGAGAAAAGCAGATCATGAACAACACCTTAGAAAAATCTTGTAATTGTTGAAGGAGCAGAAACTTTATGCCAAATTCTCTAAGTGTGAATTTTGGCTAAGAGAAGTTCAATTTTTGGGTCATGTAGTTAACAGTGAAGGAATACACGTTGATCCTACCAAGATCGAGGCGATAAAGAATTTGGACACTCCGAAGACACCGACGGAGATACGGTCTTTTCTGGGACTGGCAGGTTATTACAGAAGGTTTATTGCAAACTTTTCTAAAATAGCTTTGCCTCTCACTAAGTTAACCCAGAAGAGTGAACCGTTTGTCTGGGAGCAGAAACAAGATGCCTTCTAGACTTTGAAACATAAATTATGTAATGCTCCAATTCAATCTCTCCCAGAGGGTGGTGATGACTTTGTTGTATAGTGTGATGCTTCCCATCAGGGACTTGGTTGTGTACTGATGCAACGGGACAAGGTCATTGCTTATGCATCAAGACAGTTAAAGGTTAATGAGAAGAACTACACTACTCATGATCTAGAACTGGGAGTTGTAATCTTTGCATTAAAGATTTGGAGGCACTACTTAGATGGCACTAAGTGTACCATATTCACTGATCACAAAAGTCTGCAGCACATCTTTGATCAGAAGGAACTCAACATGCGACAACGTCGTTGGGTTGAACTCCTGAATGATTACGATTGTGTGATCAAGTACCATCCGGGAAAGGCGAACGTTGTAGCTGATACCTTAAGCCGGAAGGAACGGGTCAAACCCTTGTGCGTTAGAGCAATGGGAATGACTGTGCAGACTAGTTAAAGAGATCAGATTATTCAAGCACAACAAGAATCAGTTGATAGAGGAAACCTGAAGAAAGAACTTGACTATGGAGCAGAGAAACACCTTGAGACAAAGCGTGATGGAATGATCTACTCCCAGGATCATATATGGATCCCGGCGGTAGACGAATTGAGAAAACTTATCTTCGATGAAGCACACCAGACTAAATACTCTGTTCATCCTGGCGCTGATAAGATGTACCAAGACTTGCATGGATTTTATTGGTGGCCGGGAATGAAGAAAGACATAGCCGAGTACGTCGGTCGATGTCAAACGTGTGCGAAGGTAAAGGCGGAACACCAGAGACCGTCTGATCTACTGGAATAGCCCGAGATTCCGCTCTGGAAGTGGAAACAAATAGCTATGGATTTTATTACCAAGCTACCCCGCACTTCCAGTGGTCACAATACAATTCGGGTGATCATTGATCGTTTAACAAAATCTGCTCACTCCTTGCCTATGCGTGAGACTTTCACGATGGAGAAACTGGCAAGACTGTACATCAATGAGATAGTGGTACGCCACCGTGTGCTATTGTCTATTATTTCCGATCGAGACAGCAGATTCACATCAAGGTTCTGGCAATCACTACAGAAATCTCTAAGGACGTAGTTAAATCTGAGTACAGCTTACCATCCACAAACGGATGGTCAAATCGAACGTACAATTCAGACCCTGGAGGACATGTTAAGAACCTGTATTTTGGATTTCGGTGGGAATTGGGACTCTCATTTGCCACTGATAGAATTCACCTACAATAACAGCTACGACAGCAGTATCGGATGTGCACCATTCGAGGCTCTCTATGGCCGGAAATGTCGATCACCGATCTGCTGGACCGAAGTGGGAGATAACCGCATAACTGGGCCAGAACTTATTCATGAAACCACTGATAAGATTGCCCAGATTCAGAGAAGACTACAAGCAACAAGGAGCGGACAGAAAAGCTATGCCGACAAACGGCGCAAGCCGTTGGAATTTCAAGTGGGAGACCGTGTCATGTTGTAGGTATCCCCATGGAAGGGCGTAGTTCGTTTTGGGAATAAAGGCAAGTTAGCACCACGGTACGTGGGACCGTTCGAGATCATCGAACGTATTGGTCCTGTGGCGTACAGACTGAGATTACCAGATGAACTCAGTGGTGTGCATGACGTATTTCACGTCTCAAACTTGACGAAACGCCTTGCTGAAGAATCACTTATCATCCCGATCGAAGAAATTCAAGTGGATGAACAATTGCATTTTAATGAGGAGCCTTTGGAGATTATGAATCGCAAAGTTAAACAATTGAGGAGAAGCCGTATTCCGATTGTAAAGGTTCGATGGACTCAAGGAGCGGACCCGAGTTTAGTTGGGAACGTGAAGATCACATGAAGTCAAAGTATCCCTAGCTGTTTGAAGAGGAAGCTGTACCCGATAATAACTCTTAAATTTCGAGACGAAATTTCTCTAAAAAGGGGAGACTGTAACATCAGTGCCGGAACCGTACCGGAACAGTGAGATTAAACAGTAGTAACATGAACAGTAAACAGGTATGAACTATATACATTTCAGTGCATTTTCTATTCATATCCATTGTCATTATCCTTTTGTGTTATCAAACAACATGTTCAGAAACAGTCAAAAAAAATAAAGTTCAGAACTATGGTTCTTGAGTCAGATAATTATCTGCCAACACAAAACCATCATGTGATTATGCGTTAGGATTATATTATGTATAAACGTATCTGAGGCTATACAGGAAAAACACACGGATGTTGTTATGTGAATGTTAAATTGACGGATTATTCGTATGGGTGACGATCTGTACGAGTAAATCTGACAGTTTAACGTTCTGAATAATATCCGATAATTAGAAAACAATATTGAAAAGTATAGTTATCGTCGTGTTCGTACGGGTGACGATTCGAACGGATACGCGCGACGACCGTACGATTCAATTTAAACAGTAAATTAATATTTTAAATTTTAAAATAAATAAAAGATATTAGTTAGTTTATTAGGAATCACGACTTAAAATAATTTTATAAACCTTAATTTAGAAACTGTGTCGTTTCGTGACGAAAACCACGAGAAATGGCATTTTACGCTAGACCGAAGGAGGCCGAACTACCGGGTGTTTGGAACATTAAATGTGGCAATTAAATGCCACAACCACCACACCCAACTCTCTCTCTCTCTTCAATCTCGTTCCTCACTCTCTCTCTAATTCTCTCTCAAGAAACCCACTTCTCTATAAGATTTGGAGCTCATTTCTTGGTGGATTCAAGCATTCTAGGTGTCAAAGCGATCCTCTAGTCACGTAGATTACGAAAGTACAAGGATTTTAAACTTCCATCCACTGATTTTGAGGTAAATTCTTGTTTTAAATTCGGTTTCAGTGGGTGTTTCATGATCTATATGGTTTTGTAGTTTTAAATCGGTCATCAACACTTAGAACTCTTGAGAATAATCATGGTGAATGTTTAGAAAGCTCTAGGAATGGGTTGTAACAGGTTGAGCTCGATGGTAGAGGATGATGAGACAGGTTCGCAGCTATCTTTAGTTGGCCGAACCCTTTTGGTCGATTAAGAGGAGTGCCGAACCCTCGATGGCTAGCTGAACCCTGCAGCGAACCTACACCCACCCTGAGCTACGAACCTGTCAACCTGGAACAAAACCCTACAACGAGCCCTGGGAAGGTGTCCCGAACCTGTGGCCAGCCAGCTATAGCCGAACCCTAGCCGAACCTTGTTTGTGACATTTCGTTCTTTATTACAAGGTAATTTCCTATATTCATGAATTAACATTTTAATTAATTACATCATGATTGAATATGTATATACATGTGAATCTATGTATATATGTAAGGAAATTACAAAATGAAACAAATCACACATGTCATTACGCAGAATTGCCGAATTACGCGTAATTTCTATAATAATGACCAAATACCAAATTCAAGGATCCAAAACTAAATCAATATCAATTATATGATTAATTGAAATGAAATAAGTGATAACATAACTAAATCAAAAAAATCCCTAAGTTCGATAAGTCAAATTGCGAAAACCTGCGAAAAGGCAATTCGGCATGCGTAATTGGCAAATTCATGACTACTCGAACTTCCTAATCACATTATAATCATAATGGGATGTAATTGGAAGCATGACAATGATAGTTGATCATTATTAGCAATTCCCGAAGCTAAACACGAAAAGCCGAACAAATAATCGCAAAATGGAAAAAAATCAAACAAAACCCTTGATTTTATTCCATGTCTATCCTATGTCCATATCTATCTTGTCATATCTAATTAAAATCAGCTAGATAAGGCCAAAATAAAACTTCCAAACTTGGAAAAGAAGTTGAATGCACATAAAAACAAAATCTTGACTTTGGTCAAGTTTTCTACACCCTTCTTCGTTCTCAAACCCTCAATTTCAACCGGGCCTTCTTCCCATCATTTCTGGAACCTTAAACACCTTTCAAACATCATTTCTAATCAATTCCAAGTGATATCCAAGCCCAAGATCAAGTGGAACCAAGAATCAAGCTCCAAAAGTTGGATTTTTGCTGATTTTCAAGCCAATCCTTGGCCAAGTAAGTTTCTAACTCAATACTTGATTCTAATAGCTTCATATGACTTAAATAAACACGTATGAATGATTGGTGAAGTTTGAAAATCATCAGATCTTGAAAACCCATGAAAAGGGCATTTTGGTCCAAAAAGTGGATTTTTCAAAGTTGTCCAAATTGAGATTTTTCTTCACAAAACATTAGATATATGTTAAAAACTAGGATCTGGAGATTTTGGCCGGGAAAAAGTGCAACGAAATTTGATTTGGCTCACAAAAACAATGATGACACGCTGTGGCCCTGGCGCGGCCCGGGAGTGGCCTGGGCGCGGCCCTGGCGCGGCCTGGGAGCAGCCCTTGGCTGATCGTTACCGAGATCGTCTAGGTCGTTACCGGGATCGTAATAGGAAACGACCAACCGGCTCGCCCCTGGCTAGGCCCGCCCGGACCAGCGACCAACCGGCTCGAGCCATGAGCCACAACCACCGAACCGCCACCACTAGCCACCGCCAAACCACCAGACCACCACCTCCGGCCACCGCACCGCCGCCGTCGCCGGCCGGAATCCGACGAATTTCCGACTAAAAGTCGCCGGCGGAAGAATATTCTGGCGAATATTCCGGCGAGATGGAATATTCCGGCGAATATTCCGGCCAAAATCTGATTTTGTCCGCGTTTCGCGCTCCGGTTCGCTATCCGATGATTTGTTTTCGATAAAAAGGACATATTTTGAATCGATTTCGCATTTCGGACTCGATTTCGCGAACCAGTTAACAATCCGGTGATCCGATTTTTATCTGATTTCTGATTAGCACTCCGGTTTCAATACATAACTCAATTTAAGTATTGGTTTGCAATACGAAAACATATTTTCAATCGATTTTGCATTCCGGACTCGATTTCGCACACCGTTTTGCAATCCGATGACCTGATTTTTGTCTGATTTCTAATTAACACTTCGGTTGCAATACAGGACTAAATTTAATCATTGAAATTCAATATGAAAACATATTCTCAATCGATTTTGCATTCCAACCTCGATTTTGCAATCAATTTCGTAATCCAGAAACCTGATTTTCGATCTAAAAGTCGATTAAGATTCTGGTTTTAACGACGGGATGCAATTATCATTAATTTGCAAACAAACGAGTATAATAACTCAATTGCTAAAAAGAATCAGTGATTTTAACATTACAAATTAATTGATGACCTTATGACATTGATTCTGAATAAATACATTATTCAGAATCAGTTTGATGAATTGAATTACATTATCCTTGATATTTAATGTCAAGGAATGTTCTGATAATCCAAATTGGATACAAAGAACTTATAAAACCTTAACAATATGCAGAATTCAAATGAAGCTGTGTGTAACATTGCAACAACACCGGTGAGTTTCATAGACCCCCTTTTTAATGTTTTGTTCTCCAAAACTCGGGGATTTAATTACAATAACAATATGATTACGTATTTCAATTACAGTGGTATACTTATATGATTTCATTACCCCTTTTCAAATCTTCGGATTTCTAAAACTCGGGATTTGCATTACAATTACATTATGGTTACATGATTCAATTACAATGACATGATTATATGTTGCTTGTGCATTTCAAATCTTGTTGATGATTACATGAAAATTGTGCCATGCTATTGTAAAAGTCCTCACATAACAACTGTAACCAATAAACTCATGGATGAGCCGGATGATAACAATGATAGTACTATCGGGCTGACAACCCCATTCACGGGTAGATAGCGTCTACCCTTGTGTGAATGCCTGTTACCATTTATTACATTACAAGATAACAGCTTAATGCAACCATAGGCATTAAGAGTGTGGCTAAGGTTTTACCTTCAGGTATTGCCGCCAATTACATTACAGTCACATAGGCTTTGGTTATGGGTTTTCATGGTGAATCATATTCATAAAGTTGTGTGTGCCTACATATTCAACATGTCATAGCATATCATATCACGTTATCATATCTATGAACTCACCAGCATCCTTGCTGATCTTTTATATTACAAAACCTTTTTCAGGGAGAAGGTAACAAGTGCGAGAGTGAGGATGCACGATTACAAGACACGTTTAGCAAGTTATAACTAGTTAATATTGTTTAAGAATGTTGAAACATAATGTATAATATAATAGTTATGATGTAATATATAGTGTGTATGGTTTGCCATGGATGTATGATTCCAAGTAACAATCAGTCACACCCATCTCTACGACCTCACCATCAAGCTTCCGCGACATGATACAACAGTTGCCGACTTCATGCGTCATTCAGTGACTATATCAGGTAAAGTGAGAGATGGGGGTGTGACATTGTTCCTTCGAGCGAACCCAGCTGGAGTAACCGAACCATATAAAAGGAGCGAAACCTAGGATGACGAACCATTTGAGTAGTGAACCTAGGCTGCATAGGACGAACCCTCTTTCATTGAACGAACCATGAAGGTTCGTGGGAGCTGATGCTTGGCCGAACCCTGGAGGCCGAACCTTTCCCCATCTTAGCCGAACCTCTTCTTTATTTTCAGCCGAACCTATGGTTTTTAAAACCCATTGGCCGAACCTACCCATAGGTTCGCTGACCTGGGTGTTAACCGAAGCCATGTATTGTTGAATCAACGTAGAAATGGACTTGGGACTATCAAAACTAGTAGTGGGAACCTAGGGAATGGGTAATTGGCCATCAACCTAGGTTTCTCATGAGAATTGATCTCATAGGGTGCTTGCATGGAATACTCTAAGTATGTGTGTGCATGGGTGCATGGGATAAATACTAGGGTTATTGCAATAAGGTAAGGTGATGAAATCAATTGTTGGTTAGAATCACTATAACAAGGGTTTTAGTAACACACATTTACAACTCAACATGAGTTGTTAGCATAAGTAACATGGATATTTATGTCATATGGTTCAAGGATTTCGAGTTATAATCAAGGAAAAATCAAAAGCTATCACCAGGTTTAAGTGGGCCCAATGGGCCTGATTAAGGCCCGTCACATGTCAAATGCCAGGTAATTCAAGTAATGAAATTTTTAATAACATAAAATGTTTTATGAACCTATTAAATTAGAATTAAATGACTTTCTAAATCTTATTAAATGTAAATGGAATTTACTTATAAATGTTTAGTTAAAGGTTTATTATGATTATCTTGTTGGGAAATTGTTGAAAATGGACAATATAATTGTCTGGATTTGAACTGAAAACAAAGGAAACTCTGCCCAAAATTTTGTAAAAAAAAATTTAAAAGTAAGTTTTTCTAATAAATTATGGGATTGGGTTTGTAAATGGGTATCTAAGTTAGACTAGAAGACAAAATTTTAGAATCACACTAGTAATTAGGACACTTAGTTACACATATCGAGACCAAACCTTAGGTACGACGACTAAAACATCTACTTATTGTATTCGAATTCTTATAAAATAACTCAGGAACTGAAGAAACCTAAGCTACAACAAGAGCGCGCATTTTGTGTTAGATCATTTACATAGCAGCACAGGTGAGTTCATTGCCCCTTTTCTAAACATTTTGTTTTAAAACGCGGGGCTGAGAAGCATGCGTAAACTATTTTATTTAAATTACTTACTTAAATGCTTTTAATTTCTATATGTTTTGCATATATGAATGATATCCTAGATCATGTCTAGGTAAAATTTATGCAGGTTTTACTAAGTGTATCTACTTAAGATCTAAGTGGATAATTGAGTTAAACTAAACATTTCAATGAATCAAATGAAACTATTTTGACGAAACAAGTGTGTGAGTTCAATGAATCAAACGAAACTATTTTGACGAAACAAGTATGAGTTCAACGAATCAAACGAAACTACTTCTACGAAACTAATATTCGATGTTCAACGAATCAAGTGTTTGATGAACAACGAATCAAGAGTACATTTGATCGACGAATCTAGTATTCCATGATCAACGAATCAAGTACATCTTGTAACGAAAATAGACGAATCAATAAATCTTTTTCAGAGGAAATCTGGGAAATATCAAAGATAACATATTCCAACGAAACAAAACGAATCAAGTACGAGACAAAAATCCTACATTTCAAGAAGTCCTAGCTACACCGTTTGATTTGTAGGTCATATGTTTGATGATATTTACAGAATCCCCTAACTACTAAGTACCCTGATTGACAGACTAGTCTACTCGAGTTGACCAAGGCCCAATCATTAGGTCTTAGATTTTATTGAATGTTTATTTATTTAATTAAGCATTTATAATTGTTTCTACAAATACTATGGTTGATCATAATTGTGATGAACTTAAGGAATCAACATAGATTCCAAATTTTCGTATTTACAGGAACAAAGAACTGATGAACTAATGGGTTACTGGTAGGGGTAAAATGCTTAATTATCATTAACACCAATGTCCTATGCGGATTAGTATGTGGTGGGACGGCGTCTGGGCGAGTTGTAGGCTCGACTCAGGGGTATGCCCTATATATAAGCATACCGATCTGGATGATACATGTGATGTTAATGAGATTAAGGTTGTTACACGAGGGTTTAACAAATGTGAGTGCATGGTAGGTAAGAATGCTTAACTATCATTAACAACAGCGTCATATACGTACTAGTATGTGGTGGGACGGCGTCTGGGCGGGTTTGTAGGCTCGACTCAGGGGTATGCCCTATATATAAGCATACCGATGTGGATATTACATGTGATGTTAATGAGGTTAGTGTCTTTACCAGAAAAGGTTTACAAATCATTTTCAATTACTAAACTATATGAACTCACCAACCATGTGTTGACTTTAATTTTGCATGACTTCTTAGGTGACGAACTGGTCAATTAAGAAGCTTATGTTTTTGGACCAGGACTTCAGATAGAAGACTTAGTATTTTTGGACCTGCATACTTTTGGAACATCATTATAAAAAATATTTTGTATATCTTGTGTAGTTACAAGCAGAGGTGCACAAACCGGTTAACCGGTCGAAAACCGGTTTTGGAATAACCGAACCGGTTAACCGGTCAAAGGCTAGAAACCGGTTTTTTCCAATAACCGGTTCGGTTAATAACCGGTTTTTCAAGCTCAAAAATTGAAACCGTATAATAACCGAAACCGGTTAACCGAACCGGTTAACCTATAAATAACCGATTTTTTAGTGAGTGGGACCGGTTAACCGGTTATTAACCGGTTTGGTCTCTTGAAACCTCAAACCGGTCCCAAACCGCCGGTTTTTTCAAAAACCTATAACCGATTGCAATAACCGGTTTAAAAACCGGTTTCTAACCGGTTACGAACCGGTACCGGTTCGGTTAACCGGTTTTTTTGTGCATCTCTAGTTACAAGATAGATATTTTATGATGTTTGTGACAGATTTACATTGTTAAATTATGAACGATTCGGATGTAATTTAACTTTGTAATTCTATTCTATTTAGCATTTCTCATTTATATCATGTGCAATGTAAACAATCTGATCACTCTGATTATCACTCACGATATCGCGCCCCGAGAACCTTCCGCCCGACGGGGACTCCGATCCAACCCCGCCGGCTCGGGGTGTGACATTATGAATAATTAATATTCGATTATGTCGCACCCCGTGAAATCCCGTCCCTACCGGGGCGCGAGCGACGGATGTCAGGATCGTAGTCTCATCTGTCGCACCCCGAGAAATCCCGTCCCTTCCGGGGCACGAGCGACGGACTTTCAGGATCGCAGTCTCCGGTCACACAATGTTGAGAGACCTACATGTCTAGTTTCGTACGTACATCCAATAACTTGGATAAAACGGTTTAGTAAAATCAGAGTAGCGGAAGTTTAATGTGTAGGTTACCAAAACAGTTAAAGTTCATAAGTTGAGGAAGCGTTAATAAAATAGTCTTCAAAATAACATAAGTTTAAAGTTTGCGGAAACGATTAAAGATGTTTAAACAATACATGACATAACGAAATGATAAATGTTCACAAAGACTAAAGCACTATGTAGATGCATGGGACTCCAGCCTAGCATCCTAGATTCCTCGTGCACGTGCCTTAGTTACCTACATGCGAGTTAAACGTCAACACAAAGGCTTGTGAGAGCTCATATTTTATGTCAGCAATAAACATCAAATGTTTAAAGAAAGTGTTTTGCAGGTCTACATTTCATTACCATGCAATATCCATTGATAGCTGGACAATATGAGTTATACCATATGCGGGTTCGCAACCGAAGCTAACATGCTGCCTTCCACCATATCCATCCAACAAGATATGGCGATGTTGTTTGGTCAATTATACACTGTTCCGACCTCTAGTCGGGGTGGCCATACGGCGTGAAACAATGGGGCTTGTCAGGTCCAAATAGTACTATTTAGAATTACCCTGCTAAGCATAATGCGCTATTAACGGTTCGAGATGTGTTTAATGAGGACTTATCAGTTTTGTGGATGAGTGCCACACATATGCATATACGTGATATTAGCATGTACAAATGTAACCAAAAGTATGTTGTTCAAAAACCAGTTTGTATGCAATGTTTTCTCCCCCCCAAAGGTAGAAAATGTAAAAAGGGGCCGTGAACTCACCTGATAAGCAGTTCCGATGTGATTGTGTTCGCGTCTTGCGAATGCTAGCACCTGCTAGTATGCACCTATAACCAATTAGGTGTGAGCATGTGTTCTGTGATGTGTTGTATCCCATATAACTCCAAGTGTCGGTGTGCTTAACCGAATGTTTGTGTGTTGACTTGTGTGGACTCTACGAATCGTTGGTGACACGTTGGTTTCGTTTAGTTTGATTATGTGTCTTAATGCTAGTAAGACACCAACATGCATTCCTATGACTCTTATCATGATGATTTCACATAAGTCAGGTTTCGGAAATAGTAACGTTTCTGTTTCGGTAAAAGTTTCTGTATTTGGAAAGTTTATATTTTAAGAAAGTGTGGTTATAAAATTCCATATCATAAAGTTAATACCTTTAATAAGTTTACAAAGACACTTTTAAACACTTAGAATATATCGTTTGCGCATAAATCACCGTTTACGGCGTTTAACCCAAATAAAGTTTCCTAAAATGGTAAGTATCCGTTTAAAAGCTTGTTTTCACAAATCAAACTTTCCAGTATGATTAGAAATCATTTCTAACCATATTTCGATTATCAAAGTTCATCAAAACACTCAAAAACATCAAAAGCCCTCTTTTGATTTACAAAAGTTTCGTTATATAGTAAGTTTCTTCAAAACCATGTTTTTGACAAAATCAAATGCCCAAATGTGTTTCTAAACACTTCAATATGCATTTGACAACATCTATACATGTCTAACATGTCTAGACCATCACAAATCACCAAAATGCAACGAAAAAGCTTCCTAATATAGTAAGTTTCATAATATCATCATCAAATCAACAAAACCCAATCCTAGATGATTTCTATCATCAATCTACTTCAAAATATATCAATAAACACTCTAGACTCATTAAAAATTCGTGCATGTGAGCGGATCGGAGTTGCATGTTACCAAATACACTTGCGTGTGGGTTTTTACCCCTTGCATGTACGATCTAATCACTAATAAGCATGTAAGACTACCTTAGATGCTCCTAGAATCGCACAAGATGGTTGTAGCAGCTCTAGTTGCTCCTGGACAGCAACGATTTGAAGAAAACAAAGTGACGGTGATGATCTTCAAGCCCACCAATCTTCCCCATCAAGCTTCTTGTGAGTTCCTAGCTTCAATCTTCAAGTATGGGAGCTCCAATGGCTTCCAATGGGTGAAAAATGCATCTAGCAGCTGGCTGGGAAGGGAAATGGCTGGATATTTGAGTGTGGGTTCGAGTAGAATTAGTGAAAGTAGAGTAGGTATCATTTTTGTGGCTTTGAAGAGATTTTTCAGCGATTTAGCTGTCAGGCGTACCGCCTGGCGAGGAGCGTTGGCTCCAGGCGTACAGCACGGATGACCTTCATCCAGTTCTTTCCTTTCCTTCCCACGTGTACCGCCTAAGTTCTCTTGTTGGGCTCAAGCGTACTGCATGGAACTCCAGACAAGCCTAATAGGCCCAATTTCATCGTTTTGATCCGTTTTTCGATTATTTCACGCTTATAACTCATCGTTTAAGATCGTTTGACCTTAATTACCAATGTTAGGTCATGCGTGACTCAATTATCATTCAATCGTTTGTTCACCAACGCTCGTGAGACAAGTGTGTGTTTCGATAATTCCTCGAATTATCGGTGATCTTTTGTGTTTGTATTTTACAAAATGTTTGCACGCTTGATTAATCCAAATCAACGTGTAATGGACAATTCAATAATTCCTCGAATTATTGTTTTGTGTTACTTTTTGTGTTCGCCACACTTGGTTTCCAAAACCAATGTGCAATGTACGATTCGATAGTTCCACGAACTATCGTTTCGCAGTAGCTTGTGTTTAGCGCATCTAATTAAAAAAATTTTAAGACATGCAACAAGTATGAATGTGAAATACAAAGTTGTAAGGGTTGCAATTTACCTGAAATTGCCGGGTGTCACAGATTATTCTAGAAATACTTAAAATTCTGTAACTTAAATTTAATATCAATCATTATTATTAGAGAAATTGAATTAATGAATTTAAATGAGTCTCATACTTAATTAGATATTAACCTATTCAATCTCAGAATTTATTGAGGATAAAATATATACTGCCATTGATCTTTTCACATATATAATAAATTAATGGAATAAAAATTTCACATTTTGATCAAAAATTATAGATGTAAATAAATTAATGGTATGAATAGTGAGCACATGTGTGTGTGAAACATACAACAAAGAGTCACAATGCATATTATTAGAGGAAATATAGTATATGTTTTAAAAGATCATTGATGGCATTAAATGAATATATATAAATCTACTCTCAATCCGTTTTGGTTGAAACTTAGTTAATGCAAATCAATTTTAAGATTAGATAACTAATTAATTCAAATAGTTTTGAAATTTGTTGCCTAGTATCATTCAAAGTTAACTATTTAAGTTTTTCTTAAATTCAAATTCAATTATTCAATCAAATAAAATATTAATTAAATGCTTTAATACACTAATTCGATATCATCATATTCATATGCATAAATGTTGAAAAACTAAATTTTAATCATTCAGAAATATCAATTCAAATAAGCCAAAAACTCTATAATTTTTCATAAACTTGGAAGCAATTTTCAAAGATTTTATATTTTTCTCATTATTAAAAACAAATCAAATTTGAAAGATAAAAACTAAAAAATTTAAGGTAAAAATTAAAACAAACTTTCAAATGTTATTTTTATAAAATTTTCATTCAAAATTAATCATCCTGAGTCCTTCTACAAGAGAAGAAAAACGAGTTGAATTAAAAGCTTTTGTGAAAATGTCTGCAATGTTGTCAACAGTATCAATTTTCAAAAGTTGAATTAACTTTTTCTCTGTACAATCTTGAATAAAATGATGACGAATATCAATGTGTTGTTCTTTTATGTGAAACAGGATATTCAGTAATTGCTTTTGCGGCTGTATTTTCAACAAAAATAGAAGTTGTTGTATATTTTAAACTGTAATCTCGCATTTGTTGTTGAATCCACAAAACTTGTGAACATCAACTTGAAGTAGCAACATACCCAACCTCACATATGGAGATGGCTACAGTAAGTTGCTTCTTACATTGCCAAATTACATATTTATTACCAAAGAATTGACAACCCCTGTTGTTGACTTTCTCTCTAGATTACAACCATTATAGTTAGAATCTGAAAAAGCAATAAAATCCATGCTATCATCGTAAGGGTACCAAAGTCCAAGACTTGGTTTTCCCTTCACCTAGCAAAAAATTCGTTTCACAGCCTTAATATGTGAATATTTAGGCTTTGCCTGAAATCTAGAACACAAACAAGCTTCAAACATGATATCGGATTGAGATGTTGTTATGTACATTAAGGAACCAATCATTTAACGATATAGATGTTGAGCAACATCTATACGATTCTCATCATTCCCTAAATTATGATAAGTACAGATAGGAGTAGAAATTGATGTACAATCATTCATCATGAACTTGTTCAAGATGTCATGTTCATATTTACTTTCATGTATGAATAAGCCATCGTTCTTTTGATCTACTTGAATTCTCGAAAAGAAAGCTAATTCTCCCATAGCACTCATTTCAAACTTCTATTTCATAAACACTTTAAAATCCTTGCATAATTATTCATTTGTAGCTCCAAAGATAATATCATCCACATATATGTGAACAATCAAAATGTCATCATTTTTCTTCAAGATAAACAAAGTACTATCAATCTACATATATGTGAACAATCAAAAGCCTTATCAAGACGATAACACTTTGTAGGATTATTTGGATCTTTAAACCCAGGTGGTTGAACAACATATACTTCTTCTTTCACTTTGCCATATAAAAAGGCACTCTTGATATCCAGTTGAAAGACTTTGAACCTTTTGAAGCTAGCATATACAAGGAACAATCAAATTTCATCAATTGTTGCAATAGGAGCATATACTTCATCATAGTCAATGCCCTCCTGTTGATTAAAACCTTGGACAACCTGCCTAGATTTGTTCCTCAGAATGATGCCTTTATCATCCTTTTTACATTTGTATACCCATCTATACCTATGGGATTGACATCTTCAGGACAATCTAATAAACTGCAGACTCCAAGTTTCTCAAATTGACTCAACTCTTCTTCCATGGCTGTTATCCAGGAAGACTCTTTCAATGCTTCTTTAACAGTCTTTGGATGATTTAAATCACCTATGATGTTTTCAATTGGAGGAGTTAGATTAACTCTATGAGTAGCATTCTCCTCCATAGCTATTTCTTCTTCAAAATTTGTAATGTGTATATTTTCTTCTGGTAAAATCTTCACTGAATTTCAGATTCAACAATAATAGATGGATCATTAATTGAATCATGAAATTCTTATTCAGAATGCAAATCTTCAAAACTTTCATGTTGTTCAGGAACAAATGAAGAAGGATTATCAGGAAAAATAGGAGAACCTCCTTCAGAAGATTCAAGAATAAATCTTGGAAATAAGGAGCCATGAATATTAATAGTATCATTTCAATATTCAGTGGGATTAGTTGAAGATGAAGAAAACAAGTTGAGAAAATAGTCAAACACTAAATCATAATCAAATAGACATTCTGGTCCTTTTCGAGGAAAAGTTTCCTTGAATCTACACACAGTGACTTCGTTTGCTTCTTGAATCACACTAGTAAAAAAACTAAGAACTCTTTTGTTCAAGGAGTTAGTTGAATGTCCCAAAAATATTCCTTCCACAACCTTTGGCATAAATTTTGGAAAAGTGAACTTCAAATAAGTACTTGTAGCTCCAAAAGGTTCCAAATGAGGAAGATTAGGCTTTCTGCCCTTAAACAATTGATATGATGACTTGTCAAGCTTATTGACAGTCAGAACACGATTTAATGTATAACATGCGATATTAACCGCTTCAGCCCAAAAACTAATCGGAAGATGAGAATATGCAAGCATAGTTCTTGCTGTTTCTATCAAAGTACGATTCTCCCGCTCTGTAACACCATTTTGTTGAGGGGTATAGGGAGCACTAAACTGATGAGAAATACCTTTCTGAATGCAGAAAAACTCAAGATTATGGTTTTTGAATTCAGTACCATTATCACTTCTCAAAAACCTCACATGTGTAGAAAATTCATTCTCAATCTTGAGGATCAGATTCTTCAAAATCTCTGGAGTTTCCGACTTAGCAGCTAAAAAGAAAACCCAAGAAAATCTGGAAAAATCATGAGTAACCACTAAAGAAAAGGATCTTCCACAAATACTCTTAACTGTCACTAGATCAAAAAAGATCCATATGTAACATAGTTAGAGGAGTATTGATGGAATTGTCAACTTTAGGCTTATATGATTGCCTACGCTGTTTTCACTTTTGATAGGAAATACAGTGATCAGTCATCAAAGACTTAGATGGAACTCCTTCAACTAACCCATCTCGGATCAAAAAGTTCATTTTGCGTAAATGAACATGTCCCATTCGTCTATGGCATGAATTGAATCTTTTTCAGTAGCCTTAGAAAAGAAACATGTAAGTTGAGAAGATGAAGTGGCAGAAGACATATCTAGCTGATATGTATTATTGTGTCTTAGAGTAGTCACCACGATCCAATCATCATGTATCATCACTCCAGGCTTCATTATGTAACAAGCTTTGTTATCAAAAATGATAGAATAATCTTTATCACATACTTGTGAAACACTCAACAAATTGTGTTTGAGCTGTTCCACAAAGCTGACAAGTTCAAAACTTATTCTAACATTCGATAACACTTCCTCTTTTGTGATATAACCACCAGTATTTCCAGCAAACTTAGCAAATCAACCATTTGTACGCTTAATATTTATCATAAGATCCAAATTCCCATTCATATGCCTATAACAACTACTATCAATATACCATGTATTCTTTGAAGTACTTGATAATAAGTCCTGCACATATAAAGGTAAATCAGTTAGAGACTGGAATCCATGTCTTAGTCGTGTGACTTTTAACATAGATGGAAGAAACATGTTGATTTTCATCAATAGAAACTTTTTCCTTAACAACTCATAGTCGATTAGGAATGGGTTTGTAAGCAATAGTCTCATTTTGATGATAGACAATTTGTTTAGCTGATTTAACGATTTTCTTTGGAAAAAAAGTTAATTAAACACAATTCATCAGTTTTGGATTTCTAAAATCTGATTTGACATTCTGTTTAACAACTTTCTTTTCCTTAAGTGGAAAACAATGAACAGACTTTACTAGTTTTGAATGATGTTTAGATGTTGAGCTATGTGGAGTGAATGTTGTTGTGATGAAATCAATCAGATTAATTAGCTTATTAGGGATTTTCTTCCTACTCTCCTTGGAAAGAACAACATGTGACTTACTATCATCTTTTGGTAGACTAATTTTTTGAATCTTAAACTTCGAACTAGACCTTTGTGAAAATGAAGCTACATATCCATTGCAACCAGAGTTCCTAAACTCAACAGGTTTACCACTATGAACATCCCAGTTTACACATGGTAATTCTTGTGAAGAAGAAGTTTGTAATGAAGACAATGCACTCTTATTTTTGAAGAATACAACATTTGATTGATATAATAATTTGTCAAGATCCTGTTGATCAGTTTGTCACTTTATCCGAGACTGTTTTGAACGGAAGTTGATCCATCTTAAAAAGGTCCACACAGATGACAATCTGGCGGATATTTTCACTAAAACGTTCGACACAGCTCGCTTCCACCAACTAATTTCCTCTCTCAAACTAATAAGTTTGGTTAAAACAATTTTTGTAAATACTTTAAAATTTGTGTTTTTTTATTTTAATTTTTAGATCACAAATTTAGATGGAGAATATTAACAAAAACAAAAACAAAAAGATTCTCGATTTTTGAGTCTATTTACAAAAACAATAAAAAGATTTTTGATTTTTGAGTCAGTTTAAGATGATCTACAAGTTTAGGGAGAGTGGAATCTAAGATAATTACAAAAAGATTTTATTTAGGCACTCTGGTGAAGTGGTTCAATGGGAAGTGAAATGATTTCTAACACTTTAAATTCATTAACTTAACATAATTTCTAAGAGAATAACAATTTTAGATAACTATAAATTACTAAGAAGTGAAAGCACGTTTTCAAATAAAAAGATTGGACATGATCATTTATAAAAATATTGAACATATGTAAATAAATGAGAAGTATTGGAAAATTAGATAACCGAAAGGATGCAACAACTATTAGACTTTTTGTATAAGCCTTCAAGATAAAATTGAAAATGTTTTGAGAATACTCGGGTGTTTTCTATGTTTTGTTAAAACAAAGAGCGGTAAATACTTACTATAGCATCCTCTATTTTGCGTAAGCAAAGACCTGGATGTGTGACATTAAGGCCAATGTATCTGCAGGTCAGTAAAATAAAAAATGCCAATGAGCACAAAGATGATAGAACCCCTCCTTGTTCTTGAATCTAATCTGATAGATCTGTTCTTTCTTTTCTCGTCTTAAACTCTGTCAAAACGTTTTAAGTTCTTTGAAACACAATTAAATTTTGAAACAAAAGATTTCTCAAATTTGATAGGTTGCATGTACGTTAGCTTTAACAGTCTGATTGCCCATAAACTTCCCAAAAGGACTTTTCAGAAAAACAGGTAGAAAATTTTGATCATAAGTCTTATTTTTGAACTATGGATAAAAAAGTGGAAATCATTGGTGGGGTATAATTATTTTAAAGTTTCGTTTCTATAAGAAATTATTTTAAGATGTCAAATATCTAATATAAATTTGATCCCACAAAATTGACCCGACTCAACTTTGAAGTCGCCCAAAGTTCCTGAGTTTATTTATTTTATTTTATTTTATTAAGTTAGAAATTTAAAAATAATTAGTATTCGAAATAATAGTACTCGAAATATAGTACACGAACTGGTATCGAGTAATGGTCATCATCTATATATACTTCGAGGAGGAACAAAATCGAGTACCATAACTTTCAAGTACCCGATCTTCTCTCTCTTGGCGATTTCAAATTCTGGACTAGATTTCGAAAATCCATTCTGACCACCTTGTAGATCTATATTAACTGAACCAAGGTATAGATTCTCATAGGATTTTGACCGTAGAATAAAAAGTTATCGAACAAAAACAGAACTCGAGTACTTCATTCCCTAAATAGAAGAAATCTTGGTCAAATCACATATAAATACTGAAGATTGGAAACCGATCCTTGGATATGTTGGTCGACTTCCATTTTCGAGCATTTTGAGTACAAATAGGAGTTCTAAGGAGAAAAATTGATGAAGTTATGGAAGACTTTTGGTTCTCGAAAATTTGAATTTTGAGAAATCCTGTTCGAGAATCAATTTTCGAGTACCAATGTTCGAGAATCCTAGTTCGAGAACACATTTTTGAGAACTGACAAAATTTCGAATACTGATAAACTTTCGAGAACTTCCATATTTTTGAAAAATTTATATTTTTCGAGAACTCCCATATTTTCATAAACTCTTGAGTTTTCGTGAACTTCCACATTTTTCAAAAACTCTGATTTTTTGAGAACTCCTTTGACTTGGGTTTGATCGTTGTCCTTTGACTCTAATTTGACCTTTTGACTTTTAATGTTGACTATTGACTTTTTAATTTTGACTTTAACTTTTCATTTGTTTAATTTTTTACTAAGTTAGCTCGTTTTTGTATCAGATGGCTGAGTTAAGGTTCGTCCAGGATCACAACATGTCTGCTTATCTTGGTGATCCTCCAAAGAAGCACGGGATGTACAAGAGCAGGGTGGACGATCTAATAATTTCACTAGTAAACTACGCCATAGTGGAGCATCCACAGATCATCACTACTTTAATCCATGATTTCTGGAACTCCATATCAAAGAGGACCGACGCTAACGGGAATGTTAGCTTGATTAGTAAGTTCAGGGACAACCTGTGATCATGACAGAGCAGATCATCATGGAAAGTATTCAGTTCAGGGATAAAGACACTAATCCTATAGAGCTTGATCAAGAGTTGATCCCGAGCACTTTGTTCAGGATGGGCCATGAGGTTCTTTACCCTCATACGGAGAAGAAGCTTCTTCACCTGTATTGGAGATATTTGGCACACATTGTCACTCAATGCCTCTTGTATGGTGGCGATTTCCTTGGGCCTCGTTTTCAACTATTCATGGATGATCTTCTATAAAAAGCATGCCAACATAAAAGGGAAGAGAAAGGAGCGATTCTTGGCATTTCCCAGGTTTACCCATATTATTATCAACAAGAGGCATCAGAATCTCATCCCAACAGTTGGAACACTGGCCATCAAAAGGATGAAGGAACACATTTTCTCCTACATGACCATGAATAAGAAGGGGAAGAAAAAGTATATTGAGCCAGTGACTCCTCCATTATCTCGGGCAGAACAGGAGGAAATCCAAGAAACTGATTATGTCCCATCTCCTGAATCATCTCCTAAGAAGAAGTGACTGAAGATGATGTCCAAGAGGGCAAAAGACCGAAGACTAAAGAAGAAAGCAACTGGAACCTCTTCATCCTCTCATACTCCTCAGACATAGCCACCACCACCACCAAAGCCTCAACCACCACCACCAAAGCCTCAGCCATCACCACGAAAGCCAAAACCAGCCACCGAACCTAAACAACCCACTAAACCAGCCACATCCACTAAACCTACTGAAGAAGAAGAGCAGAGTGTTCAATATGGCGATTGAAGATCTGACTGGATCTAAATCTGTGATCCAGGAAGAAGACAAGGCCAAGAAAGACAATGACGATGATGATTTGGAAGATAAAAAAGAGAAAGATGATTATGACCATGATGATGATGAAAAGAAAGATGACAAGGATGATGATGATGTTGTTGGGGGTGATATTGGTCAAGGCACGAGCTCCTTAGGGCAAAAAGATGATGAACCCGCCAAAGATGACCAGGGCGGTTTGGAAGATAAAGAAGAGAAAGATGACGATGACCATGATGATGATGACAAGAAAGGTGATAAGAAAGATGATAAGGATGATGATGATGATGCTGGGGTGTGATATTGGTCAAGGCACGAGCTCCTCAGGGCAAAAAGATGATGAACCCGCCGAAGATGACCAAGGCGGTGATGACTCCAGCGATCTGTCATTCTTAGAGAAGCCTCTAGACAAATATGATGATTTGTTTCAAGATCTTCCTAAGAACTTTATGCTTGAGGGAATCAGTGAGGAACTGAATGATGATGATGTAGGTGACTTAATTACTGACATGACCATGAACTCAATACTTGATGCGGTTTGCTAGAAAGAACGTGAAGAGATTGCCGAATCTTCTGCTGTAGCATTTAAAGAAGAAGAACCTGAAAACATCATAATCGGCAACATCTCGACAGACCTCTACATAGACTATTACTATGCTCACAAATATGTCAACGCACTAGGTGAGGAAGTCACATCACTGGGCAAGATGATAGACAGCTAGTTTGATAAACTGAGTGATTGGACTCCTGCTCCTCTAGAAGTGCAAAAATCTTGGATGGGTGAAGAATCGGATGAACTGACTAAGGTCACATACACCACCGAATCCCGACATGTGTTGGTTGTTCGAAACGAAAGTCAGACACGCAGATGTACCTAGTCAAAAGAAGGAACAGAAAGCTTGATTATTTCAAGCGACGGGAAGACTTTTGTTCGATGCCAAAGTTAGATATTCAAAGCATCAACAATGTCATCTTCTACAACCCATCCAAGGACAATCAAGCTGAGTTATTCGCAAAGTTCATCAAAAACTAGTGTTACAAAGATTTCCCAATAATGAAGACTGCTAAAGGGAAACGATTTAGATCTTCAAGTATTCTAGATCCAGTGAAGAAAGAGCCACGGATCTACTATAAGTATCCTCCTCCAGCAACAGAGAAGGCCATCCCAGTCTCAACCAGAGTCCCAGATAACATGCTGAAGAACTTTGACTTTGGTACTTCGATGAGAAGACACACACAACTGCTATTCTGAGGACAAAGGGTGACATCAACGATGTGGACATCATTTTGGACCCCATGGACCTACTAAAGTTTGGCAAGTATGGTATGCAGAAGCTGCATGACACCCCTATCAAGGTCTATGGAGGTTGGGATGATGAGGCCAAACCCTTCACACGAGTTGTTGCTTTTGCCATTAAGATGAAGCTATATCCAGAGATAAAGACTGACAAAATCAACCTGTGACCATATGAAGACCAATTTAGTTCATTTTCATGTACCTAAATTTTTGTGTACTTTAGATTTCGAGTACTTAAACCATTTTCGTGTACAGAGGTTCGAGTACTCCTAGGAGTAGTATAAATAGACGTATTTTGTACTGCCCTAGGGTTCGATTCCCGAGGAATTGCTCTCTAGGTGTATTGAGGCGGTGTTCTTGTATGTTCACAAATATATATAAAGTTTGCATTTTTCTACTTCTTTTCGTGATTCTAGCTTGGGTTCCACACTCTTTGGAGACATTTGGTATGGATTGGAGTCATAAAGCTCAAGTTTTGATCGAGATCTAGACCTACGATATTAACAATACCAATGGTAAAAAAGTCAAAACTGGTTTGTCGATATTGTTAGTCTCGAACTAAAAAATTTCAATTCTTGACAAGTTTTTCAAGTTGGAAAAAAATTCTTCAATGACACGTCTTCATATTATCATCAAAATTGATCAAATTTTCATCAAAAGTCTTCAACAATCACGAAAACCACCAAAAAAATTTTTCTGCCAAGATCATAACCGAGCAATGGCTCTGATACCACTTGTAGGTCAGTGGCTAGGATCTAGATGATATGGTGTAACATGATATAGCGTACGGAATCCATAAAATCATGTTTGAACAAGAATAAAATATATCAAGTAGCATAGAACTGAACAACACAATGAAAGAAATTAACTCTTCTTGTACTATTCGCAAGAATTCAGTTCGTACAACTAGAGAGAATTACAATGTTAAGAAATCAGAATTATGTCTAGGATTGATACTAATTGTATCGAAGTTAACATATTTATAGGTATCCTGTCGATACTAATAGTATCAAAGATAACCTCTGTCGATACTAATATCATTGATGATGTTACTATCGATACTAATAATATCGAAAGTACAACACTTCGTCAATTCTACAATCATCCAAAATAAAAACAAAACAAAACAAAGTCAAACAAAAAAAAACAAAATAAAATTAAACTAAAACAAATACAATAATCACAAAGATCTTCACATCAACTCAATTGCATTCTTGAGTGTTCAAATCAAAAACCGAAGCTGATGTTATCAGGTACTAACATAATGCATTTCTCTCCTTAGGGAAAGCTCATTTAGTGCCCCAAGTCAGTCAAGAAAGTTAAGAAAACATGCTACTATTCAAAGGGTTCATGAACAGTTACAATGCATTCATTGCAGGTGAGTTGGCACCAGCCAATCTGACACAAGATAATCTGGAGCAGATTAATCCTGCTGATGTGGAGGAAACGGATATTGCATGACAGATGGCCATAGCAGTCTTTAGAGAGAATAATTTCCTCAAGAAATACGGGAGAAGAAGCTTGGGTTTGACAAATAAAAGCTCAGGTGCTACAATTGTGACAAGCCGGGTCACTTTGCTAGAGAGTGTAAGCAGCCGAAGAATGCAAAGGTGGCTAAGAAGAAAATAGATGATTCCTTGGGAGTTGGAACATCTAAAGCTCTAGTGACTCAAGAGTTAGATACATATGACTGGAGTGATCAAGTACATGAGTTGGAGATGACGTTGAGCCATGCATCATGGCTAAAGTGGATGAAAACCGTAACGAGGTAACTGAAAATCTTTGCTCTACCTGTTGCATTGAAAAGGTTTATAAATATCGATCTCATAATCAAGGAGGTCACCAAACTAAAATATTTTAACTCTGAAGTTCTTAAAAATGAAGATATTTTCAAAAAGAAACTTGATGCTGAAAGGTGTGACATTTTAAAATTAAAAGGGCTTTTGAGTGACAAGGAATCTAACTATCAGGATGCCAAGCGTCGGATAGAAAAGATTACCTTAGAGTTAGATCATGTTAAAACTTACTAGTCCAAGACTAAAATTAGAGTTGAAAAATATGACTACTCAAGTAACTTCATGGCAAACATAGTCAATTTTGAGGTCAGGGGAACTCCATGTCAGGGGAACTCCATGTCCGTATATGTTCGAAAGGTTGTATGAGTTGTTCATGAAGTTAATTGTGACCCGACATGGAGTTCCTGTTTCCGTTTGGTCGGACAAAGATACAAGGTTCAATCCTAGATTCTGGAAGCAGTTTCAAAACATGATGGGAACAAGACTGAATCTCATGACCGTCTATCACCCTTAGACGGATAGACTATCTAAAAGGACCCTCCAAACATTGTAGGATATGCTTAGGGCGTGCATTATCGATTTCAGAGGAAGTTAGGATGAACACTTGCCACTGGTGGAGTTTTCTTACAATAACAGCTACCATACCAGTATTAGAATGCCCCCTTATGAGGCATTGTACGGACGACGATGTAGGACCCCAGTGTGTTAGGGGTGAGGCTGGACAGAAAGAAATGGGAAACAAGGCTGTCGTGATCGATATGGCTAAAAAGTTACGGGTGATAAAAGCACGTATGAAAGCCGTACAAGATCTCCAGAAATCCTACGCTGACAGTCGAAGGCCAATAGAGTTCAATGTTGGCAACTGAGTGTTGCTGAAAGTATCACCACGGAAGGGAATCATTCGATTCCGAAGGAGAGGGAAGCTGAGTCCAAGGTACATTAGACGGTTTCGGATAGAAGCTCGGTTAGGGAAGGTCATGTATGGATTAAACCGACCTGAGGAACTGCACGGGATGCATCCTACCTTTTCTCGTGTCACATCTTAGTAAGTGTTTGGCGGATGAGCAAGCACATGGTCCTTTGGATGACATCGAGGTGGATGACCAACTGAACTGCATTGAAGAACTAGTTGTGATCGTAGACACGAAGGAAAAGCAACAACGGTACAAAAAATTTTGGCAAGCCAAGGTTCAATGGAAGCATCACAAAGGATCAGCTGCCACGTGGGAAACAGAAGAGGAAATGAAGAGATTGTATCCCAGTCTGTTCGAGATGTAACCAGGCAGGTTTCAGGACGAAACCTATTGTAAGGAAGGGAGACTTGTAACACCGCAAATTTCGATGCAGGTTATTTGAACTTACAAGTGGGTAACGGATAATTAACTTGTAGGAAAAGGAAGAAAATAAAAACAAGGATAAATATCACGAAAATAGAAATATATGAAAGTATTAGATGTTCACGAAGCCAAAGTACACGAATTCAGCATCGTGAACTCCATTTTGTGAACCTTAGTTCGTGAACTTAGCCTATATATTTGCAGTTCCTTGTAAAACGTGTTCACCTTTGGCTGGAAGCACTCTCTCCCAAGTACTTGAAGTTGACTGTTCGAGAACTTCAAGGGTTGATTGTAACTCGCTCAATTAGGGGATCGATCGATGGATTGGATAGGAAAGAGTCTCAATGTTAAAACAGATTGCTTAAGAAATAGAAATTCTGGAATAGAATTTTGAGTGATGGAATAAATTAAACTTTATATCGAAGGTTCACATTCCTGCAGTGTGAACTAAGGAAATACCTCTCAACAACATAAAATTCCAATACATCTACATTAGCTACCCAGAAATGGGAATAATTAAGTTAAAGGCGTGTACATTAGAGACGTACATAGAATAAGTTTTTGATGAGAGTTTGTAGATCAAAGATTCACTATCAAGGATAATAGAAACAACAATCACAGGCAACAGTGGTCGTTGGTTATTAAATATGACTAACATGATATCTATAAGAGAAAGATGAAATGAAGAATTTATCAATCTTATAAGTATGAGTATTCAAGTCTAAATGTGAAGTGTGTCCCATAACTCGGATGAAAATGTATACCTTCTCCTCGGTCTTCAGGATTGTTCAAACACTCGTGTAACTTTGTAGTTAGTTGAGGAGTACACATAGTTGATAGTCATAATCAAAACATCTGGGGTTATGAGCAATTATTTGATTAAGAAATACATATATTTTGAAATGGCTGTATATAGAAACTTTAAATTCCTGAACTCCCTAAAATCATTTGAATTGACAGCATACATACCTTGACAACAAAGAAGTCATGATTCCAATAGTATTTGTAGTAAAAAGAAGAGGAGAATACAGAAATGTCGTTTCCACTAGAATAGGATGAACGAAGAAAATATAACATACCATAAAATCATCGTTGACCTCTTGTGTCTTAAATCCTATGCTCAGCTGCCAGTGTCAACTAACGTTTGTTCCAACAGTCATTCACATAACTAGTATTTATGCGTATATGCATAAACAATATGTTCAAATTTTATTTTATTTATGCCTTAGAACTCACCATGTAAGTTCAAATTCACCATTATGTGTGCACCCATAATCCCGAATTTAATTTACATGGTTGTTCTAGTTTAACCATTCGTGTGCTTCATATGCATGGGAATTCATGGTCTCACTAGTATCAAGTTTCTATTTGTTTAAGCCCCTAGATTACTCAGGTTAAAGTCTATGAACTTATCCTAAGGTTCCTAATTCGCTAAAACCTTTGGCTCTGATACGAACCTGTCACAATCCAACCAGGGGGATTAACTAATGATTGATTCAAAACACAAAGTAGTAGACGACCAAAAAAAATATTTTACATTGCAACCAAAGGTTTAGTTGTAGGTCCTCAAACAGATCAAGATCCAAACTTTATCTCTGTAAACATCATCATTGATCTCTAACAAGTGCGGAATCCAAGTTAGAAACAAGAAAGCAAGTAGAAAAATGCAAACTTTATAAATATTGCAAAACTTCGAGTACAAGCGCCTCAATACGTCTAGAGAGCGTATGCCTCGGGATTCCAACCTAAACCTGTACAAAATGCGTCTATTTATACTAGGCCTAGGTGTACACGAAATCTAAATACATGAAAAGGTTCGAGTACACGACCACTTCGTGTACTCGAAATGCTGTACACGAAAATTAAACTGAAATCTGAGATTTGACTCTTCCGTGTTGACTTTGTCAGTCTTCATCGTTCAGCAGGCTTTACAAACTCCCCCTAGACTGGCGAAGTCATCCTATCGGAAGAGAGACATTGTGTGGCCCTGCTCCAGCATACAGCTTCAGCTTCATGGCATAAGCAACAACTCGTGTAAATGGCTTAGCCAGCTCATCATTTCCGGAATATACTCGTATAGGAGAGTTGTGCAGCTTTATCATGTCATCTTTACCATACTTCAGAAGATCCATAGGGTCAAGAATCATGTCGATGTCATCAACATCATCTATGTTCCTAAGAATAACTGCAGCAAGGTTCAGATCATCAAAGTACCATGACAGAAAGTTAGCCAAAGAGTTATCAGGAACTCTTGGCGAGACGGGCACTGCTTGCATCACATGAGGAGGAGGGTACCTATAGTACACCCAAGGCTTCTTCGTCTTTGGATCAATGATGCACGAAGAGACAAAGCGTCGTCCCTTAGCTGTGCGCATGACAGGAAAATCCTTCTCACACTGATCTTTGATAAACTTTGCGAACAAATCAGCCTGTGAGTCCTTAGACGGATTGAAGAACATAGCCTTGTCGATGCTTCTGATGTCAACTTTAGGTAAGGAACAAAAATCTGTAGGCTTCTTGTAAAATTCGACTTTTCCACTCATCCGTTTCACCAAGTAGATATCTCTCGGTTTGTCGTACATCCAGCAGCATATATTTGATCTATCATTGCGAACTGCAAAAAGGTTTCTGTCATCAGAAATGAAGGTATGCTCTGGATGTTGATCTCCCATTTCTCTGAACCAAGCCTCTTTGTCTACAGGAGGGGCCGGCGTCCAGTCTTTCTTACGATCAAACCAGCTATCTATCACTTCATTCAGTGAGGTGACCTCATTTCCCAACGCATCGATGTATTTGTGGGCATACAAATAATCAATATAGGGGTCTGAAGAAACGTTGCCAAGGATGATGTTTTCTGGTTCTTCTTCTACAGATGCCCCTGCAGAAGATTTGGCTTGGTCGTTCTTCGCATCACTCGGAGATCCAAAATCAAAACTATCTGGAAGATCATCAAAAATGCTGTCAAGTCTGGATCCAGTCTCGTCGGGCTGTACACAATCGCCAAAGAGGATGTCATCTGGAATGTCTCCAAATAGATCATCATACAAACCAGAAGGCTTGTCGGAAGATGATGGATTCCCAGAGTCTCCACCCTGATCTTTGTCATCAGGAGGACCTTGGTCTTTATCTTGGTCATCTCCATCTTTATCATCTTTGTCGCCTTGGTCGTCTTTATCATCCTTGTCCTTCTTTTCATCTTTATCTTCCTTTTGATCTTGTTCATCATTTCCATCATTATCATCATCATCACTGTCGTCACTGTCATCACTGACATCCATGACTTCATCTTCAGACTCGGATACTTCTTCTCCTTTGAGTCGTTTGATATCCCTCTGCATCTTGTGGTTCTCTAACAGAAGAATTCTGATGAATTTCTCATGCGCCTTAACCTTTCCTCTGCACTTGTTCAGATGAGAACATATTTTGATCTTCCCTTCTCGCAAGTTCATGATCATCTTGTCTTTTCTCTCAGCATCCTTTTCTAACTGATAGACTCGCTCTTGAAGTCCGATCAGATCCACAGGCACCTGTTGTGGTTCGTAAGGTGAATCGGAACGCAAAGGAGATTTTCCTTTGCTGCTTCCGGATTGTGGTGTAGGTGATTTGGCTTCGGTTTTGGCTTTAGGCTGAATGGTGACTGATGGACGTGTGGAGGGAACTCGGATGATGAGTTTGGTTTTCGAAGGTTTGGATGCAGGTTTAGGTTGTTGTGGCTTAATGAGTTGAGAAGGTTTAGGCGGTGGAGGTGGTTGAGTGACAAGTGGTGGTGAAGGTGGTTTTGTGACATGTGGTGGTGATGGTGGTAATGTAACATGAGGTGGTGATGGTGGTAATGTGACATGAGACGGTGATGGTGGTTTAGTGATGTGAGGTGGTGATGGTGGTTTGGTGACAGGAATGGGTTTAACTGGTGCCTGTGTCATGACAGCAGCAGCAGAAGAGAAAGATAAGCTGGAGAGAACAGACTGAAGCCTTGGGTCTCTTGCCTTTCGTGCCATAGTCTTTTGCCTTTTCTTCTTTGGCGAAGATTCGGGAGTGGGAGTATAATCAACATCTTGAATATCTTCCCTTTCTTGCCTTGTGAGAGGTGGCCCCTCTGGGACAAAATCTTCACTTGATGAAGAAGAAGAAGCATCAGCTGCAGCTTTTGTAGCTTCACTTGCTTTAGCTTTAGAACTTGTAGCCTGAGTGTCATGCTCTTCTGCCACTATAGCCACTGGGGTCCCTGGCATATCCTCATCCATCCCATCTCCCACAAATCTCCCGAATTTGATCAAGGGTCTCTGACCGGTGTATTGCTTCTTTCCCCGTTTACTCATCTTCATGTAGCCGAAGATATCGTCTCGCATCCTCTTAACTTCCAGCGAACCAAATGTGCGTTGCAGATTCGGATATCTTTTATCCAGAATAATCTGAATGAATCTTGGAAAGGCCAGGAATCTTTCTTTCCTCTTGCCTTTGATATTCGCGTGCATATCCTGAAAAATCATCCTTGAGAAGTTGAAGTCTTCTCCAAGTGCTAGGGCCACCATGCATGAACTCAGTGTCTGATTAAGCACATCATATCCTCCCTTACGTCCGGATAAACATTGTGTCACCACATGTGCCAGATACCTCCAGTAAGCGTGTAACAGTTTCTTCTCAGTAGGTGGGTAGGCTCCTTCGTGTCCCATCTGGTAAACAGTTCGGTTTACCAGACCTTGGTCTAGCTCCACAGGGTCAGATTCCTTGTCTCCAAACTGCAGACAATCCCTGATGATTTGCTCTGTAATGATGATGGAGTGACCCTGGATCTTTCCGACTATACTGATGTTTCCATCTGCATCAATACCCTCCTCAACCGTACTCCAGAAATCTCGAATAAATGAGGTAACGATTTGAGGGTACTCCATGATAGCGTAGTTGACGGGAGACAATATCAGGCCTTCGATCATGCTCTGAAACTCTGAGTGCTTGGCTGGTGGTTCCCCAAGGAAAGCAGTCATGTTATGATCATGTACAAACCGTAATTCAGCCATCTGAAACAGAAAACTGATTAAGTTAGACGAAGTGTTGAAGCAATACTCGAAAATTTCAAAAATTTTTCAAAAATTTTCATAAATTTTCTAAGTGTTGAAGTCATCTCCTCGGAGCAAGAGGTGTACACGAAACAGATCGAGTACACGAAGTAAGTTTTGTACACGAAGTGTGTTGTGTACACGAACTTAGTCGAGTACACGAAGTCTGATCTGTACACGAAGTCTGATCTGTACACGAAGTTCATTCTGTACACGAAATATTCGTGTACACGAACCTGAGAATTTCGTGTACTTAAAATCCTTAGAAAAGTTTATCATTTTGGCTCCATAGAAATTCTAAACCGATTCAATATACTCGGAATTGAAAGGCGACCAACATATTTACAAATTGACCTTCAATTCCAAGTATTTCTTGGTCAATTTGACCAAAAGCCTCCTGTATACGAAAATCACGTACTCGAAATTGTATTTTGACCATAACTTTCAAATCCGCGATCAAAATTTGATAAAAATCTATACCTAGAGTCGCCTAGTGATGATCTATAAGATAGCCGGAGTAGAATTTCGAAAACTGGTCTGGAAATGAAAATCGCCTTATGGTGTAATCGAAACTGAAATCGTGTATACGAAAATTATGGTATACGAAATTGGGTATAGTTGAACTATTTATAGACCTGATTTCGTGTACGTAATTTCGTGTACTCGATTTCGAATACGCACAATTTAATTTTCTTATTTCAAATTTAATATTCTAACTTTTCTAAAATAAAATAAAATAAAATAAAATAAAATAAAATAAAATAAAATAAAATAAAATAAAATAAAATAAAATAAAATAAAATAAAATAAAATAAAATAAAATAAAATAAAATAAAATAAAATAAAATAAAATAAAATAAACTTTGAACAAGTTTTAAAGTTTAGTCGGCTCAAATTTGTGGGATCAAATCTGTTATCAAAATTTTAACTATATTAGATAATTTCTTAAAGAAGCACAACCTTTAAATAGCTATTCCCTACCAATTATTTCCACTCGTTATTTCATCTCTTAAAGATCAGTTATATGATCAAGTTTTTCTGAAAATATCTTTTGGGAAAATTTGTGATCAATTAGATTGTAAGACTAGATTAATATGCAACCTATCAGTCTTGTTAAATCCTTTGATTCAAACTTTGATTGTGTTTCAACGAACTTCAAATTATTTTGACAGAGTTTTAAGATGAGAAAAGAAAAGAACAGATCTAGTAGGTTTAAAATCAAGAACAAGAAGGGGTTCTATCATCTTGTGCTCATTGGCATCTTTTATTTTCTGATCTGCAGACACATTGGCCTTAACGTCACACATCCAGTTCTTTGCTTACGCAAAATATAGAATGCTTCAGTAGGTATTTCCCGCTCTTTGTTTGCACAAAACATGGAAAATACCCGAGTTTTTCAAACACAATTTCAAGTTTATAGAAACACAATCTTGTTTTGATTTAAGGATTTAAACAAGAAGTCAAATAGTTGTCACACGTTTCTAGTTATCTAATGATCACAATTTCACACTTATTTATCTATTTATATGTATTTTAAGTTTGATCAAGTCTGATTATTTAAGTTTTGAAAAACTCATTTCAACTTCTTAGCATAGAATAGATATTCAAGGTTGTGATTTCTTTTGAGATCATAATAAGATAGTGAAATTTTGATCCTTAGAGATTATTTCACTTCCCAATTTGATCGATTCACTTTGCTTGTCCAAATAAAATCTTTTTGTATTTTCTTAAGTTTTTGTAAAATTAAAATTTAAAAATGTTTTTGTAATTTTCTTTGAATAGCTAGAGACAACATCTCCTTTTCTTAAGATTTCAAAACTTAACTCCCCCTAAACTTATAGATTATCTTAGACTGACTCAAAAACCAACCAAAAATCTTTTTGTTGTTTTTGTAAATTTTCTGACTCAAGGAATGAAAAATCTTTTTGTTGTTTTTGTAAATTTTCTCCCCCTAAATTTGTGACTATGGGAGGACACAAATTTTAATGTATTTACAAAAATACTTTTAATTAAAGCTTATTAATTTGAGAGAGGCAAGCAGGTGATGGAAGCGTGCTGTATCGAACGGTTTTGTGAAAAGGTCCGCTAGATTGTCATCAGTATGGACCTTTTCAAGATGAATCAGTTTTCGTTCGAAACAGTCACGAATGAAGTGAATCCGGATGTCAATATGTTTAGTTTTGGAGTGTTGTACCGGATTCTTGACGATTTGTAGGGCTGCTTCATTGTCACAATAAATAGGAGAGTCAAGAAAGTTCAAACCGTAATCGAGAAGTTGTTGTTGCATCCAGATAACCTGAGAGCGGCAACTGGAAGCAGCAACATATTCAGCTTCTGCAGTGGATGTGGATACTGTGGTCTGCTTCTTGCATTGCCATGAAACAAGACGATCTCCCAGGTACTGACACCCACCCGTGGTTGACTTCCTATCCAGGTTACATCCACCAACGTCACTGTCTGAGTAAGCAAATAATTGAAACTCAGAGTTCTTTGGATACCAAAGTCCGAGCTTAGGTTTCCCGACTAGGTACCGAAAGATTCTCTTGACAGCTATGAGGTGAGATGCCTTCGGATTTGCCTGATATCTGGCACACTGACATACTGAAAACATAATATCTGGACGACTAGCAGTCAGATACATCAGAGAACCAATCATCGAGCGATAGAGATGCTGATCAACATCTTCACCATCCAAATCCGAAGTCAGGATAGGACGTGCAGCCATGGGAGTGGATGCCGGCTTTGACTCCGTCATTTTGAATTTGTTCAAAATGTCTGTGACATATTTTCCTTGGTGAATCAGCACACCCTTACAATCTTGCTTTACCTGCAGACCTAGAAAGAAGGTCATTTCTCCCATTGCGCTCATCTCAAATTTCTTCTTCATTACCCCTTCAAATTCCTTGCACAACGCTGAGCTGGTGGAGCCAAATATGATGTCATCCACATAGATTTGAACGAGAATTAAATCATTCTTATCTTTGCGGACGAACAAGGTCTGATCAATAGCTCCACGAGTATATCCATTTGCGAGTAGGTGATCAGTAAGCGTAGCATACCATGCTCGCGGTGCTTGATGAAGGCCGTAAAGAGCTTTGTCTAACTTGTAGACATGCTCTGGATACTGAGAGTCTTCAAAACCAGGGGGTTGGCACACATATATTTCCTCCTTTACTTTTCCGTATAAGAAAGCTGTTTTCACATCCATCTGATATACCGTAAAGTTCATATAGGAGGCATAAGCCAAGAAAATCCGTATGGCCTCAAGTCTCGCAACCGGTGCAAAGACTTCTTCATAATCTATCCCCTCCTGCTGATAAAATCCTTGAACGACCAGTCTGGCTTTGTTTCTGATAATTACACCAGAATCATCTCTCTTGTTTCTGAAAACCCATCTGGTTCCTATAGGCAATTTTCCCTTGGGTAGAGGAACCAGATTCCAAACCTTTAGCTTCTCAAACTGCATCAACTCTTCTTGCATTGCCTCCACCCAGCTGGACTCCTTTAGAGCCATTTTGACATTCTTGGGTTCAACCTGTGAAATAAAACAAGAATATAAACAAGAGTTAATAGGACCTGATTGACTTCGAGTGAGTGTCTCTTCAGGCAACGTGTTCTGAACTGTAATGGATTTGCTTCGAGTAAGAACGCCTTCTGAGAGAGGTCCAATAATATTCTCCACTGGATGATTCTTGTTTACACCAAGTGTTGGCACTTCTTCTACAGCCAGATTATCTAGCAGGTTGCTGATGTTATTGACTTGTTCTTCACTTGAAGAGGAAATGTGGTCAATAGGAGCAGTTTCACTTGCTTCAGCTCCAGGATCCACACAATGTTCCTCAGGAATGCTATCTGAGAAGAGTGGATTATCAAAGGTCTGGTGGGAAGAGGATGAGACTTGATCCGTTTCTGGAAGTGGTTGAACAGACTGAGAAGTGTCAGGTTCTGATGGGAGAACTTCTTGTACAGGGGTCGGCTGAGCTGGAGGGGCACGATGATACATTCCTGGAGGGTCAACTGTCAGATGACCAGGATCACAAGGAACATAGTCAACTCTGTAGTCCATGTCATCACCTGTGAAAAATTCATCAGCTTGCTCAGATCCTCCTGCATTCTCAGATGGAGTACTGAAGGGCCTAAAAGTGGAGTCATACTCAAACAGCCAGTTTGGACCAGAACCAGCATCAGTAGAGTTCATTTCTTGCCAATCTATGTAGTATGATTCCACAATCATCCGAGTTTTCTTGTTATAAACTCTGTATGCTGCCCTTTCAGACGAGTAGCCCACGAAGTAACACTCATCTGCCTTATCATCAAACTTATGATTAGGCTCTGTATGAAGAAGAGTGCAAGGACATCCGAATGACTTGAAGTGTCCAACTTTGGGCTTCTGATTGAATAGAATCTCGTAGGGAGTCTTATGATGACGCTTGTTCAGAAGTGCTCTATTTTGAACATAGCACGCAGTGTTAACTGCCTCAGCCCAGAAAAAGATTGGTAGCTTTGATTCTGACAACATTGTTCGTGCAGCTTCTATAAGCGTTCTGTTTCTCCTTTCAGCAACTCCATTTTGCTGAGGCGTCCTAGCTGCACTGTATTGCCTAGCTATCCCTTTTTCATCACAGAAATCTATAAGAGTCTGATTTCTAAATTCAGTTCCATTATCAGTTCTGATCACCTTGACCTTTAGATTCTTCTGATTTTCAATCAAGGTAATGAACTTCTTCAAAATCTCTGGAGCTTCATCTTTCTTAGCTAGAAAGAACACCCAAGTGAATCTGGAATAATCATCTGTCACAACGAGACAGTATGACTTTTTCCCGATACTCATTACGTTAATTGGTCCGAAAAGATCCATGTGAAGAAGTTGAAGAACTGAAGAGATGGAAGTGAACAATTTTGGCTTGTGAGGTCTCTTGTGTTGTTTCCCTTTTGCACAAGCGATACATTTCTCAATAGTGGAGAAATCTTTAGAAGGTAGACCAATGACGTGATCTCCCTTGGCCAGTCTGTTCAGATTCTTTAAGTTTACATGACCTAGTCTCCGATGCCACAACAGACAATCATGCTCCGATGCTTTAGAAAACAAGCAAGTGTTCTCTGTAAACGAATCTGAGCTCATGTCAATAATGTATGCATTGTTTATCCTTGGAGTTCTCATCAGAATCCACTTCTCAGGCACTACAAAGCCAGGCTTCAGAATAAGACATTCTTTGTTTGTGAAGTGTGTGGAAAAGCTCTTATCACAGATTTGAGAAACACTCAGAAGACTGTGATTGAGCTCTTCAACATAGTACACATCTTCAAAACTAAGAGTTCCATTAGTGACCGTGCCCTTCATGCTTATCCTTCCTCCCTTGTCTCCAGCAAATGATACATAACCTCCATTGAATGGTGTAACTTCATGCAACTGAGAGAAATTCCCAGTCATATGCCGGGAACAGCCACTATCTACATACCAAACGTGTTTAAGCTTGCTTGGCTTTCCCTGCACAGTATACATTCAATCAATGAGAAACAGGTACCCAAATCATAACAGATTTAGGTGTTTTGGTAATAGAAGAAATTCTATCCTTGGGTTTGGGTTTGGGTCTTTCTGGATTAAGCTTAATATGTCTTGTCATGCTTCCACTGCCCTGGTCAACTGGTTTTATCTTATTTTTGAAAATTCTTTGATTTTGCTTATGAAAACCAATTTGTGTTTTGTTTGATTTCTTATGTCTTTTTGCAGTGGAAGGTGTCTGAATCACCTTTTGAGAGGTTGCCTTAGGCTTGGAAGATGGTACATTCCTCGCATGTTTGTTAACAGATTTAGCCTTAGGGATGACCTTCTGATTCTTCCCATAGAAGAAATCAGTAGGTCGGTGCAGACAATGTCTAGCAATGTGGCCTGGTTTCCCACATGCATAACAGCAGACCTTTTGGTGAAATTCAATTGGGTCAAAGGGCTTTACATCACAGTTACTTTGACTAGAGAAAGAGGTGGGAATATAAGGTTCACAGTTAGGATTTAACAATGAACCTTCCTCTTTGGTAACTGTGGGATGAGCCGGTGCAGTCTGTGTTGTTAAAGGAGAGAAAGTTGATTTTATAGCAAATGTTTTCTGAAAATGTTTTGGCATATCATTGATATTAATGTTAATTTCATCAAACTTTCTATTAAGATCAATTGTTGGAACAAAAAATGATTTGCTAGTAGATGATGAACAATCTGTGCTCCTCCCTGCACTTCTTTCTACCTTCTCCTCCTTTAAACCTGCAACACTTAGTTTTTCTGCACAAACCTCAGAATCATCAGTTATAACAGGGTCAGCTGAAATCACAACTGGTTCGGTGGGAAAATCACAAGCATGACTAGAATCCAATTCCAAGTCATCAACAGATGTGTTGATTCTTGGCATGCATGAGTAATTTTGGTTAAAAGGTGGTGCACATTCACTATACCCAATCCCACTACCCCTCTTTTCCCGAAATCGCATTGATGTCATATTTTCTAAAACTTTGCTTGAATAATCAAATCTTTCACATTTAATTGATGATTTAGAGAGTTGAGATTTGACTTGATCCAACTCTAGAGTGAGTTCATCGATTTTTCGTCGAGCCTCTCGATAGTTGGACTCTTTATCACTTAGAAGTTCTTTTAGCCTTGCCACATCCCGACTCTCGGCTTCAAGTTTCCTTTTAAAAATTCCTTCATTTTTAAGAAATTCGGAGTTAAAGTATTTAAGTTTGTTTAATTCTTTGATTAGTGATTCATTGTGCGACCTGTACTTAAATACTTTATTTATGCATGAGGTAGAGCAAAGATTTTCAGTTACCTCCTTTTGCTTGTCGTCTACCTCAGCCATGAATGCATGACTCAGAGTCAGTTCCAGTTCCTGCACTTGATCACTCCAGTCATAGGAGTCAGTCTCCTGAGTCACCAACGCTTTAGAAGTGCTAGCGCTTCCTCCAGCAGCTGTATTTCCTGACTTCTCTTCAGGCTTCTTTTCTCCCCCTTCCTTAGCCACCTTTGGCTGCTTACATTCCCTGGCAAAGTGACCCGGTTGGTCACAGTTGTAGCATCGTAATTTTGACTTATCAAAGCCAAGCTTCTTTCCCGGAGCATTTCCAAAGCTGTTTCTTCCATATTTCTTGATGAACTTCTTTGCTCTGAACACAGCCATTGCCATCTGCCATGAGATATCCATTTCTTCAACATCAGCTGGATTAATCTGCTCTAGATTGTCTTGAGTGAGATTTGAGGGTGCCAATTCTCCTGCAATAAAAGCATTGTAGCTATTCATGAATCCCTTAAATAGCAGTAGATTCTCTTCACTTTCTGGATTGACTTTAGGCACTGATCCAGCTTGTCCAGATGACAGAAAAGCAGTCTCAAAAGGAACTCCATGAGAGGAAGGAGGCTGATAATGATGCATTCCTGATGATTGATGATTAATTGCTGATAGAAGAGCAGAGTTTTCAGAAGTAGGTGCAATGCCCATTGAGCTGGCATGATTCAGTGCTCTCTGCTTATCATCCATGTCATATGAGTTGATGATTGAGATCAGCTCACTTAAAGAAGTCTTGTACATGTCCTTGGTCCTTTTGATAGTTGTACAGTTAGAGTTCCAAGTGTAAGGTAGTGAATTCAGCAGCTTCTTGTTTACCTCTCCTTTAGTCATCTCAATCCCAGAACTAGTCATCTCAGTCATCAGATGAGTGAATCTGTTGAGTTGTGCTTCGAGAGACTCCCCCTTGATATGATTAAACATGTTGAACCTTTGTCTGAGCATGTCCTTGCGACTCTCTCGCATGTCCTCATTTCCTTCAAATCTTTCAACTAAGGCATTCCAGAGTTCTTTAGCAGTCTTGTGTTCCTTGAATCCGTGAGCAACATCTGTTGACAAAGCCATTGTGATCGAGGCATATGCCTTTTCATCCTTCTCCATCATGAGTATATCATTGTCAGTATACAGTTCTGGATCCTTTGGAACGAGAGGACCATTGAGCTCACTCTGGAATGAAGGTACAAAGGGACCTTCTTCAATTGATCTCCAAAGCTTTGGGTCGGTATACTTGATAAATGACTGAAATCGAAATTTCCAGTCTTGAAAGTTATCTCCTGACACGAGCCTTGGTGGCTTTGTTCCGGTGCCGATCTCATTGTCAAGACTGAGCAAATTAGACAAATTAGTCAGATTCTTTGTACCCATTGTGAGTCTGAAGAATTTCTAAGTGTTGTACACGAATTCCTTGTATTTCCCTGTAGATGATAGTCAATAAAGCTGCCCGAAGTGAACAACACTCAAAATTCTGGATGTAATCGAAATTCGAGTACACGAAACTGAAGTACACGAAACTGTGTACTCGAAATATTTGCGTATTCGAAACTTTGTGTACTCGAAACTTAATCCTGTACTCGAAATTGATGTTGTACTCGAAACTCTCTGTATTCGAACTCTAGCTGATCTTCAAACACTCTGCCTATACTCGAAATAGCTGAACTCTAAAAATTTTGAACTCGAAAATACTTAAGAAAAATTTATAAAATTATTTCTTAAGATTCAGAGTCCCAAATTTATGCAGTAGCTAGTAGGAGTAAAGAAGAATGATAAAGTTGCAAACTTGCCTAGAAAAGTTGTCACCTTGATGATGAAAAGAGCACTCAAGCTCTGATACCACTTGTAGGTCCTCAAACAGATCAAGATCCAAACTTTATCTCTGTAAACATCATCATTGATCTCTAACAAGTGCGGAATCCAAGTTAGAAACAAGAAAGCAAGTAGAAAAATGCAAACTTTATAAATATTGCAAAACTTCGAGTACAAGCGCCTCAATACGTCTAGAGAGCGTATGCCTCGGGATTCCAACCTAAACCTGTACAAAATGCGTCTATTTATACTAGGCCTAGGTGTACACGAAATCTAAATACATGAAAAGGTTCGAGTACACGACCACTTCGTGTACTCGAAATGCTGTACACGAAAATTAAACTGAAATCTGAGATTTGACTCTTCCGTGTTGACTTTGTCAGTCTTCATCGTTCAGCAGGCTTTACATTAGTCTAAGTATCTAATTTGTTTACAACAAATCTATATATATGATTAAACTAATGGGAGATTGTCTAGAGTTATTGGGTCCATCCAGGGATCAGCACACTTTATAAATCTTGAAGCCAAGTTCCTCGTTTTACATGTAGTGTTCTTGTTCAAGCAACCAAGTATCCAAGCCATACCTGTTTCTAATTACCTAAAAGACATGCTAAAGTATGTCAACTATAAAGCTGGTGAGCTCACGAGTTTAAATATATAGACGCAATAATAAATAGCATGTGATAATTCAAACCAATACAACCAACCATGTGCCAAGCCCAGGCGTCTGCCTCCTACATTGTTTGCCTATGACATGGTCACCATAATCTAGCTCCCATTCCGAGACCAGTTCCTGTCATCGGTTCAAATGTGTCATGATGAATATATGCCACAACGGTTGACATTAACCTCAATGGGGTTTCAACCCTATTTTTATAGGGCCACCCTTTCAGGCCACTGTGCGTGGAGGATTCCGCAAGTAGTACTACTCATATACACCGGCTCACCTCCGTAGTTAATGGTTGTATATGATGTTTCATGCCTAGGGGAAGCAATTAAATTTGAACGGACATTCATTATCACATAAATATAAATTTTATAAACAGTTTTTGGAGCATGCTTCCAATATCCCAATATAGTAAAAAGAAAAGGGGATCTCATGAACTCACCTGGTTGCTTTAATGGCTTCATTGTGTTCCTGTACAAATATGTCAGTGTGCCTCTATGCATGATTGCTATGTTCAAGGAGTTATCATGAAAGCAACTTCCTATTGTATCAATATATGTGTAACTTGTAATATCCATAGATGACAGGAATCAGATGGCCGATAACTCAGTATTAAAAAAATGTAAATCCAAGGATATCAATGTGAAAACAGGACAGTTAGTTGAGTCCGTCTGTGAGGAAACACAATTCAAAACATAATTGCACTGTCATTTCAGAATAACGAACTAGCAGTGTGTTTGCGTGGGTGACAATTCACACAAACATATCTGTGAGTTTAAAGTTATGAAATGAGGACTGAAAAGTAGAAAACAAAAGTCAGAAAGCCAAACCATCGTCGTGTTCGATCGGGTGACGATTCGAATGAATACGCGCGAAGGTGACGCGATTTGACGAAACGAAATTAATTAACGATTTCGAATATGATAATAAAATAAGGAAAATAATTATAAAATATTTATTAGGAATCACAACCTTAAAAATCTAAAAATAAACCCTTTTTATTTAATTACGTAAATACGCGCGTAACGTGCCGTAAACGCAACGAAAACGCAAACCGATCAACCGAAACAAACCCGAACACCACGGGGTATAAATACCCTAAATGAGGGCTTTTTCCTCATTTATTCCACTCTCTCTCTCTCTAAGCTCACAAACCCGGTTCTCTCTCTCTCTCTCTCTAAAAAACCAATCTTCAAATCCTCGTATCTTGCTCAATACTTGATGAAATTTTGTGTTCTTGGAGTCTAAACGAAGCTCTTGATCTCCTCTACCTAGAAGTACAATCGATCTAAAGAGTTATCCAGCAAAAATCGAGGTATAGAAGCTTGAAAGTCTCGAAAATTAGGGTTTCTTCACCCTTATGTTAAACCACAACCCATAACCGGTTCTAGACCAACTTCCACGAACCCTACACCCTCGAGAACTCATTATCACATAACACTAACATGGGAACAGCCCTGCAACAGCAGAGGATTCGATGATGATGATGAACCAGGGTTCGTGAAAGGCCTGCAGTGGCCGAACCATCGACCGGCCGAACCTTGTACCAACCGAACCCACAAGGGTGCCATGAACCCTGCATGGTCACGAACCCTACAGCTCAAACCTTTTATTGCGAACCAAAGGAGCAATGAACCATCATCACCGAACCTAGGGGCTCACGAACCAAATGGTTGCAAACCTCAAGAAGGCCGAACCTCCACCTGAACGAACCTTAAGGTTCGCCAAATCTGTGACCGTTATCGAACCTACACCATGGCCGAGTCTAGATGCTGCAACCGAACCAGGGGTAGCCGAACCCTAAGGTTCGTTGGACCTAGGCCATGTCTTTATTCGACCGGAACTTCCTTCGGGTAAGCCATAAATGGGCCATACTCTATACGGCCAACATTAGTTCATTCGGCCCATATACATTTCATATGACCCATATACCTACATTCAGGCCCAGTAAACTATTCGGCCCATGATATGGACTCAGCCCAAGGGCTATTGAATTGGCCCAACAGTTTGACCCACACATAGCTCGGCCCACATTAGTCACTCGACCCAAGCGTAACCTCAACCGGCCCAATCCCCATCATTCGGCTCACATTCAATGATTCGGCCCACACGAGTTATTCTGAAACAAAAACTTGAAACCAATTCAATTAATATCATGCATGGGATTTCTTAAAATACTACAAAGTCGGTAAAGGATTCATAAAACAATAATGACGCAAGTGATTTCAAAAACCATATGAAAAGTTTAAAGTGTAAACATAAGTGTTACACTTAGAAACTTGTAGAAACTCAATTTCTATAATATGACATGGTTCTTTGTGGCTATGTAACAAATATTTTCAAGTTTAACAAGAACAACATGTGGATTTCTAAAATATAAACCTAAGTTATACATATGACTTAGAATGGTTTATAAGGATCCAATCAATACAAGTAACGAACACATCATGATAAGGTTGTGAAATTACAAGAATAAGTTGTGACAAATGAGACATAAAGACTTAGAGTATTAACAACATAGAGTAAGCAAGGCCAAATGATGACCGGGACTCACGAGTGGGAGCCAATTTTAGGGCTAACACATACACGCACACAAACACCTAAAACTTATACTTATGAGTTACAAACATTGTGAAATCAACACAGGATCGTGAAAACAACAACAACTACAACAAAGAGTGTGTGCATTCTTGTTTAGACCTAGTCAACTACAACAACTACAAGGTGAGTTCATACGCCCCTTTTCTAATCTTAATTGATTTTAAACTCTCGGGGCTAAGAAACATGCTAAAACCTTTTATTTATTTAAACGTTTTAGTACAACATACTGTTTATACTATGATTTAGATAATATTACTTGGCTTATTATCGCTTATCATTGTATGCATGCTCGTATGATTATAACATGACTGAGATAACTAAGATGTAACATGATAATGTAACTTCATGAATCATCAACACAATAGAATAAGATAGTTGTAAGACTTTATCTTATAACTTTTAATTATTCTTACAAGAACAAATAATCAGATTATCACATGTGAACATGATGACAACAACAACAAACATGAATGATATGAAGATAACATATATTCACAATATCATTCAACACCAAAGTTAGATAAGTGTAATAGGGCAAGTTCCTATAACACTCAGCTTACAACTCGGTGCAGATTACAAGATAACACGAAACATATATCATCCACCACCCGAGTCGACTAAGTGTAGCAATACTAGCTCTTATGACATTGTAGTGGGAACAGGGTGACTATATGGAACAACAAGAATGATAATCATGATAACGTACCTTCATGATAACAACATCATGCACACAACAACTAACATAGTTTAATGAGACAAGATCTTATATAACTTTGTTACGAACAACGAGAACACACAACATTGAGAACAAACAACATTGGTGAACACAATACAATTGATTACTATTGAACTGTTTGTATTATATTATTTCAATCATGTGCCATGTATTCAAGTTGATCATTGTAAGTCCCTCACACAAATCGCTGACCAGTTAGTTTGACGTGACTAAACCGACGATAGCATAATAGTACCATAGGTTTGACAAACCTCCAGCTTGTAGGGCTGGTATGTTGATCGTATTGATCATTGGCCGGTAATGTATGACCGGTGACAGGGCGACAAACAGTCAGGGTCTTGTAAGAGACACATGGTGATATTAATGTACAGTGATAATTCTAATTAATCCATCGATTCCTATTGACTAGTAGACTAAAGAATTTATTTTCTTTCATGCCATATTACTGGTAATAGTTTTGATGAGGCCTCTGGGAATATAAAGTGGTAGAGGTAAATCGGATGCATTGTAATCTGATTACGTGAGGATTGCAATGGATTCCTTTTAGGCTCTATGCACTTCAAGTTGAGATCAAGATATCAATTGGTTAACTAACACTCTTATTATTAAAAGTGATTAACAATTAACCCCACAAGAGTGAGAATAATAATAAGGTTCAGATTAAATTAATTTAATTTCCTTAACACATTGAGGGTTTATCCATACTTCGGTTTGATAACTAAACCCCTTTTATTATATTATTCTACATATAACACTGAGCGATGAACACAACGGATGGGTGAATATCAAACGGGATGAACATGTTAGATGAAAATGGTTATCTATAGTTGTATTGCAAGTGGTGTTGAGTTCTATTAGGTATGTGGTGGGATGTTGGCTGGGGCTTGTTCCCCTACATATGCCCTATATATAAGCATAGCTAATAGGATTAGATACAACTTGTAGATATAACTATGGAGAGGCCATTGTGTGAACAGATGAATCAAACACTTACAAGTATCATGTACGACATTGTGACTGTGTATGTGAACAAATCAATGTTTTCAATTATCAAACTTATGAACTCACCAACCTAGTGTTGACTTTGTTTAAATGCATGTTTTCTCAGGTGACGAATAGGTTTAGTCACTAGATATCAGAAACATAGCTAGTGGACTTTTAGAAGACCTAGCTACATTTTGTGTTCATACATTTGGAATGACAAAACAATGAATCATCTTTTGTAAATCTTGTACAGTTACAAGATAGAAACTCATTGATTCTTTTGGATAGATTTACTTAGTTAAATTATGAACGATACATTGTAATTTAACTTTGTAATTCTATATCATTGTCATGTTAGCATTTCTCAATTATATATCATGGGTTATGCAAACAATCTGATCATTTTGATTATCAAACGATATCGCACCCCGAGAACATTCCGCCCGACGGGAAAGTCGATCCAGCCTGTCGGCTCGGGGTGTGACCAGTATAGTAGTAGTCATGGTACTTTACTTAATATATTCACCTAGATTGTTAGTATTAATGGTATTTAATAGAAATTTCATATAAAATAAAATATTAGCAATTAACTTTAGTATATAAGATGTTATACATGTTGGAGTCATTATTTATACTAACTATTTTAATTGTTATAGATATTGAATAAAAGAGTGTTTAAAATATTCATAATGAAATTTCTATGTTTAAATGTAAGTAAACATTCTTAATAGAAATTGGTATCTTATATATATATAAAAGTAATTATTCTGAGTATGAAAACTAAATAATTAGTGTTTAATTAAAGAATTATTATCAAATTGGTATCTTATATATATAAAACCATATTAGTATCGAGTCAGACACATTTTTTAAGTTCATAATTGTTTAACACTATCATATTACATATAGTGTATCTAGGCACATTTATCATATCAAGTCACACCTAATTTATATGTTGTTTGCTTATATGTTTATTAAGCAAATAGTTTCCATGTTGGATTAGATATATACATTTATATTATATACATATATATTTATTTATTGATATGTCTTGAATTTGTTCCTAATAATATTATTACCTTGCAAAAATCATGTTTCAAATTATGATTATGAATTAATAAATCAAAACACTCATGTTTAACTATTGGTTTAACTTTCAACATCTTATTTTGTTTAAACATTCAGATTGGTTGATCCAAAAGTTATAAAACTCATTCAAATAATAATCTAAATAATTTGTTAATATAATGAGTTTTCAATCAAATGGAAAGCCTATAATTCATACATTATACTGATATATTTGTTAGCAAAGTATTTACATATAATGATGTGGTTATATATATAATCGACTATCGAATATCTACTATTCCCTTGCATATACATACATTCTTGTAACTTATGAGAACACGAGAGAAGTTTACTGTAACATCACTGTAACTCAGGTTGTCCGTACATATTTAATTTTACTGTCACGACCTGATATGATAATTATTAATGATGCATTATTTGATGCTATTACTGATATTGGTATACATATTGAGAACATATTATTCAATGCATAAACCATGGGAAGTATAGTTGAAACACAACTAAACATAGCCAGAAAGTTTATCGCTGTTGAATTCACAGATTATGGATTGTTGGTTTGGAATGGTAAAAGATTAGGAGTTGGTTATTGTTTGGCTACTAAACATAGTCAAGGACACATGGTCATGGTTTATCGAAATAGCGGTGGGATGGTGCTGGGGAGGTTTCGACCTACCCCTACATATGCCCTATACATATGAATATTTCGGTCTGTCATGGATGTGTCAGTGATATGGTTTATTGGGATTAGGATTGGGAAAATATAATATTAAAGATAATAAGATAATGAAAACGATATTGGAATTGATTACGCGTTTGTGAGGTTACGATTATTAATAACACGCGAATGGTATTTCAGAAATATTAACTTGCTAATGTATTCGCGTGGGTGCCGATTCACACGAATATAATTATTAAGAATAATATTCTGAAACGATATTCCATAAATCGTAAATCGAATCGAAATACGATACGAGCGTCGGATTCAGAAAGGTGACGATCTTTACGAATACGTACGTAAGTAACGCCTTTCGACGAGATAAGGAAATAATATCTAACGATATTAATTTAAGAAAAGAAAAACTGAAAATGTTTATTAGGAATCACAACCTAAAACAAATCCGAACAAGTTGTTTTATTTAAATAATTAATTTAACGAAAGTAAACGGAAGTATTTTATTTAAACGATTTCATTTAAAATCATTTCATTAAAACGAAAAACTTATTTGTTTAAATTTTGTATGTTTTAAATGTGTTTTACAATGAAAACCGAGCATATTATAATTTTATCGCGATAAAAACGAGACTGAGCACGCAGGGGACGATACGCGGTATAAGGAAGAAGAATTCTTCTTCTTCCCCATTTCTCACACACATTTCTCTCTCTAAACTTGCTAACCAACCACCCTACTCTCTCTCTACCTTCTCTCTAGTTTTTCTCCTTCGTTTCTTGAGGGAATTGCGAGATCTTGGTGCCAAAGTGTTTGTGTGATCGAGAGGAACGAGAAAGTACGAAGAAATCTCACGTATAGTCGACATTTAGAGGTAAATCTGATATTGTCTTTTTGGTTTTTACTAAACAACTTAATATGTTTAAGGTTGCCAACTTTGGACCGCGGTTAGGGTTTTAAAAGTGTTGAATGAGATAGGACTAACTGATAGTGTGACACCCGGCAATTTCAGGTAAATTGTGACTCTTACATTCTTTACATTTCACATTCATACTTGTTTCATTTCATTTAATTATGTTTAATCGGACGAGTTGAACACACACAACTGCGAAACGATAGTTCGAGGAATTATCGAATCGTACATTGCACATTGGTTTTGGAAACCAAGCGTAGCAAACACAACACTAACACAAAACAATAATTCGGGGAATTATTGAATTGCGCATCACACGTTGATTAGGATTAATCAAGCGTGCATACACTTCGTTAGACACGAACACAAACTATCAAAGATAATTCGAGGAATTATCGAAACACACATGACTCTCACGAACGTTGGTGAACAAACCTATGTGCTATTATATGATTATGTGCTAAACATGCGTTAGATGTTTAGGATAAACATTAGGAATCGAGTACGAGCGAAATCGAATCATCGAAATCTAAAAACAAGAAAAAGGACTCGTCGCGGTACGCAATAACCACATGGCGAACTGCTTCGCGGAACGCGAAGCAAACCGGGAGTCGAGACTCCCGAATCCCATCGCGGTACACGATAAGAAATTTTGATCGGCCTTCGCGGTACGCGAAGGCCATGCAGATCGAAATTTTTATTTAAACCACCCCCAATTCATTTGTTCGGTTTTTCCCTCATCTTCTTCGAGTTTCCACCTATTCTCTCGACCAAATACACTGAAATCAGGCCTCCAAGCCTCTGAAATCAGCATTGGGAGCTATCCTTTGGAGTTGGAAGCCATTGAAGCACAAGGAAGTCGTTGTAGTTCATCCACAAGCTTAGAGCAACCACCGAACCAGTAGATCGTCATTTCCAGAACCTGTTCTAGCACGAATCTACGCCTCTAAGGTAGTTTTAAACGTTTTCCTAGTGTTAGATCGTGCATGCAATGGGTAAAAACCCACATGCAACTCCATATGGTTATTATGCTCAAATTTGTTGGTGATTTGATGAGTATTTGTTGTGGATTTACTGATTTTATAGTCTAGAAATGTTAGAATTGAGTTTTGGTTAAGTTAAGTTTGATTTGATGATGATTTGGGCAAAGTTGCCATAAAAGGAAACTTTTATGTGCAAGTCTTGGATTGGTAATGATTTAGGCATGTTAGACATGTCTAGATGCGGTTAAATGTATATTGAAGTGTTTAGAAACACATTTGGATGTTTGATTTTGGCAAAAACATGGTTTTGAATAAACTTGGTATTTATGGAAACTTTTAAAAATCAAAAGAGGGCTTTTGATGTTTTAAAACGTTTTGATGAACTTTGAGCATTGGAATACGCTTAGAAATGATTTCTAACACATTTGGAAACCTTGATTTGTGAAAACGAGTTTTAAAACGGACACTTTCCTAAATTGGAAACTTTCTAAAAATGGAAACTTGTGCGATTAGAGTCATAGGATGCATTATGGTGTCTTATGTGCATCAAGGCACATAAACACAATAATTGTGTCACCAACGATTCGTCGAGTCCCACTAGTTAACACACACACACTCGGTTGAGCACACCGGCACTTGGTGTTGTATGGGATACAACATACCACAAAACACATACTCACACCTATATGGTTATAGGTGCCTACTAGCAGGATTGCTAGCATTCGCAGACGCGAACACATACACCGGAACTGCTGTAACAGGTGAGTTCACGACCCCTTTTACTTTTCAAACCTTTGGGGGAGAAAACATTGCATGATAAACTGTTTTGTGAACAACTCATTTTATTGTATATGGACATGCTCTATCACTATATATATATGTGTGGACAACATCACAACTAAAAGTCTTCGCGATACTCCACGGACCGTTAGTAGCACGTAGCGTGGTAATCTTGAATAGTACTATTTGGGCCTGACAAGCCCCACCCATCGCGCCTGGAAGGCCAACTCGACTGTAGGTCGGAATGGGTGCAATATTGACCTATACTTTGCCATTGTCTTGTGATGGACATGGAGGGAGGCACAAATGTCAGCCTCGGTACGACCCCGCATATAATATAATTGTATTGACTTGCTATCAATCGATACTGCATTGTAATGATATGTAAATAGCAACTCTTACTTTAGACATTGGATATTTACTGCTTATGATAAACCTATGCTCTCACCAACCTTTGTGTTGACCTTTTACTCGCATGTTTTCTCAGGCAACTAAGGCACGCACTTGAGGATAGGATGCTAGGCTGGAGTCTCATGCATCTACTTAAGTGTCTTAGGATATTGAGAACATATATCATTTCATTTTGTTATGTATTGATAACTACTTAAACTGCTTCCGCACTATTACTCTGTAATGTTTCTGAAAACTGTTTTTTGTTAACGCTTCCGCTATTTATGAATGTTAATCTGTTTTGATAACCTACACTTACTTCCGCAACTCTGATTTTACAAAACTGTTTTTTATCCACGTTATTGGATGTACATACGCAACCAGACATGTAGGTCTCGCAAGTTGTGTGACCGGAGACTGCGATCCTGCAAGATCAGCCAGCCGTCGCGCCCCCGTCCGGGACGGGAGGGCCGGAGTGCGACAGATTGGTATCAGAGACTCCGGTTATTGCGAATTAGGTTTGAATTTAATGAACTTAGTCTATAACCACTAGTCTCCACACAACACTTAGTGCTTAGTATTGTGATACTTGCACACATATCACATCTTTTATGCACTATATTTATCACCACCTGTGACTACCCATGACGGGAAGAGCCGATAGCTCTACATGTTTTCCTTTCATTACCTACCGCACACCCTATCTTGGTCATTGGATAAACTCTAACACTTATTCTTGCTATGAAGATCATGGCTGGAAGACGTGGAGGACGCAGGAATGCGGGTGGACGTGGAAACATCAACCTGACACAAGCTGAATTGAACGCACTTATCAACGAACGAGTTGAAGAAGTGCTTGCTGCACGGGAAGCTGCCCGTAGTCAAAACCCACTGAACCAAGGAACAAATCCTAACCCTCCTCTCTGCACGTTCAAAATGTTCCTGGATTGCAAACCTCACTCCTTCAGCGGTACAGAGGGTGCCGTTGGACTATTGCGTTGGATTGAAAAGGCGGAGTCAGCCTTTGCTATTAGCAATTGCAGGAACGAAGACAGGGTCAAGTTTGCTGCCCTCACGTGGTGGAATGCCAATGTTCTGAACCAAGGGCTTTATGCAGCCAACGCCCTACCATGGGATGATTTTAAGAGGATGTTGAACCGCGAATGCTATCCTCGCGGTGAAGTGCAGAAACTTGAGACAGAATTCTGGAACCATAAAATGATTGGTTCCGAGGTTGAGGCGTACACTGCCCGATCGTATGAGCTAGCTCACCTGTGCACGGAGATGGCAACCCCACTCTTCAAACACATAGAGAAGTATATTGATGGATTGCCACCTCAAATCCAGGGAATGGTACTCTCTGCTGACCCCATCACATTGCAACAAGCCGTTCGGTTAACCCATAAACTCACAGACTCAGCAGTTGCACAGGGACTTCTACCATCTTGTGGTGCTGTAACCACAACCAATGAAAAGAACAAACGCAAATGGGATGACACCCTGAGCAAGACTTCCACTCTTCAACCACCACCACAGCAACGTAAGTTTGGGTCATCTCCGGCTTACGCACCACCTGTCCCAACCAGCCAAAACCCTGGAGCCTATGAAGGCAAACACCCCAAGTGCAACAAATGCAACTTACACCATGTAATAGGACAATGTGGTTCTATCCGATGCCAACGGTGTGGAAAAGGTGGGCACCTCGCCAAAGACTACAAGCGTGAGCCACTTGCAAAGACCCCACAGCCCCAACAACAACAACAACTTGAAGCACCGAAGGGCTGCTTTGAATGTGGAAAGCCAGGGCATTTCAAGAGAGATTGCCCGCATCTGAAGAACAACAATAACGGGAACAACAACTGTCCGAAGGGACGAGCCTTCGTGATCGGGGCTAAGGAGGCCCGGAACGACCCCAACCTTGCAACTGGTACGTATCTCTTAAACGATAATTATGCTTCTGTATTGTTTGATACTAGCGCTGAGAAAAGCTTTATATCTAAGGATTTTAGTGAGATACTTGCCATTACCCCAACCCCCTTAGAGGTTGAATACACGGTAGAGCTAGCTGATGGTAAATTAATTATAACCAAGCACATTCTTAAAGAATGCACTTTAGAGCTAGCAGGACATAAGTTTAAGATTGACCTCATGCCAGTTACACTAGGCAGTTTTGATGTCGTAGTGGGCATGGATTGGTTGTCTGAAAACCAGGCTGAAATCATTTGCCACGACAAGGTTGTGCGCATACCTCTCCCTAGTGGAGAAACCCTAGACATCAATGGTGAAAGGAGTGACACTCCTCTGAACATCATCTCGTGCATGAAAGCTCACAAATGCTTACGAAAGGGATACACGGCCATTCTGGCGCTTATCACCAACAAGACTGAAGAGGAGAAAAGAATATAAGACATCCCATTCGTATGCAACTATCCCGACGTATTCCCTGAGGATCTACCAGGACTACCACCACCTCGACAAGTGGAGTTCCGCATAGACCTTGCACCGGGAGCAGCACCTATTGCACGAGCACCTTATCGACTTGCACCTTCAGAGATGCAGGAACTGTCCAATCAACTCAAGGAGTTGCTGGACAAAGGTTTCATTAGACCAAGCTTCTCACCTTGGGGAGCTCCAGTACTGTTCGTAAAGAAGAAGGATGGCACGTTGCGAATGTGCATCGACTATCGAGAGTTAAACAAAGTAACGATCAAGAACCGTTATCCCTTACCTCGGATTGATGATCTGTTCGATCAACTACAAGGATCAAGTTACTACTCTAAGATCGATTTGCGATCTGGGTACCATCAACTGAGAATTCAAGTGGAAGATATCCCAAAAACAGCTTTTCGCACTCGGTATGGCCATTACTAGTTTTTGGTCATGCCATTTGGTCTCACAAATGCACCCGGAGTACTCATGGACCTCATGAATAGAGTGTGCAAACCATACCTCGACAAGTTCATCATTGTCTTCATAGACGATATTCTCATCTACTCCAAAACCCAGGAAGAACACAAAGAGCATCTTCAATTGGCTCTTGAACTGCTGCGACAAGAGAAGTTGTACGCTAAACTCTCAAAATGCGACTTCTGGATTCGAGAAGTCCAATTCTTGGGTCATGTTGTAAATGAACAAGGGATTCATGTGGATAAATCTAAGATAGAGGCAATCAAGAACTGGGAAGCACCAAAGACCCCAACTGAGGAGCGACAATTCCTAGGATTGGCCGGCTATTATCGACGATGTATCGAAGGACTTTCAAAGATAGCCCAACCCCTTACAGCTTTAACCCATAAGGACAAGAAGTATCTCTAGACTGACAAACAGGAGGATGCATTCCAACTTCTCAAGCAGAAGCTCTGTAGTGCACCTATCTTATCTCTTCCTGATGGAACGGATGACTTCGTAGTATATTGTGATGCCTCGATACAGGGACTCGGTTGCGTGCTGATGCAGTGAGAGAAGGTGATCGCATATGCTTCTCGACAACTGAAAGTCCACGAGAAGAACTACACCACCCACGACTTAGAACTTGGAGCTGTGGTATTTGCACTTAAGATCTGGAGACACTACATGTATGGTACAAAGTGTACAATATACACTGATCACAAGAGTCTCCAACACATATTCGAGCAAAAGGAATTAAACATGCGACAACGTCGCTGGCTCGAACTCTTAAGTGACTATGAGTGCACTATCAAGTATCACCCGGGGAAAGCCAATGTAGTGGCCGATGCCCTAAGCCGGAAAAACACATCGAAACCCAAGAGGGTACGACCTTTACAACTCACCATCCATCCCAACCTCCCTAAGCAGATACGTATGGCCCAGGTGGAGGCACTCAAGGCAGAAAATCTAGCGGCAGAATCACTAAGGGGAATGGAGCAACAACTTGAGGTAAAAGCCGATGGTTTACATTATTTCATGGAACACATCTGGGTTCCACATCATGGAAACCTACGAGACCTTGTGATGGACGAGGCTCACAAATCCCGATATTACATTCACCCTGGATCTGATAAGATGTATCATGATCTGAAAATCCTCTATTGGTGGCCACACATGAAAGCCGACATCGCTACTTACGTAGGAAAATGCTTGACTTGTGCCAAAGTCAAGGTCGAATACTAGAAACCCTCTGGATTACTCACACAACCCGAGATCCCCATGTGGAAGTGGGAACAAATATCCATGGATTTCATTACCAAATTACCCCGTACTCCTAGTGGATGTGACACTATCTGGGTAATTGTGGACCGACTGACCAAGTCAGCACATTTCCTTGCGATCAAGGAAAGTGACAAGATGGAAAAACTAGCCAGAATCTACGTTAAGGAAGTGGTCTCACGTCACGGAGTGGCAATCTCCATTATTTCAGATCGGGACGCTAGATTCACTTCTAACTTCTGGAAATCATTGCAAAAGTCGCTTGGCACGCGGTTGGATATGAGTACAACATACCACCCACAAACTGATGGCCAGAGCGAACGCACCATACAAACACTCGAAGACATGTTACGAGCGTGCGTAGTAGACTTCGTTAATAGCTGGGAGACTCACCTGCCACTGGTGGAGTTCTCCTACAACAACAGCTACCACACCAGCATCAAGGCAGCGCCTTTGAGGCACTCAATGGCAGAAAATGCCGATCCCCTATCTGTTGGGCGGAAGTGGGCGACAGTCAGCTCACTAGCCCGGAACTTGTACATGAAACAATGGAGAAAATCGTACAAATCAGAAACCGCATGGCAGCAGCTCGTGATCGTCAAAAGAGCTATGCCGACAAACGCCGAACTCGACGGAGTATTGGACCCTTGGAAAGGCGTTATTCATTTTGGTAAACGAGGCAAACTGAACCCACGGTATATTGGACCCTTCGAAATCCTGAAGAGGATTGGTCCAGTGGCATACCAACTCAACTTGCCAGCCGAACTCGACGGAGTTCACAACGTATTTCTTGTCTCGAACCTGAAGAAATGTTTATCAGATGAGACACTTATAGTTCCACTGGATGAGATCCAGGTGGATGAACAACTACGGTTCGTGGAAGAGCCGGTAGAAATAATGGACCGAGAAGTCAAACAACTCAAGCAAAGTAAGATTCTTATTGTTAAAGTCCGATGGAACTCGAAATGCGGACCCAAATTCACGTGGGAACGTGAAGATCAGATGATGCGCAAATATCCCCATCTCTTCAAACATACAACGTCGAACGCCGACAACAACGAATAAATTTCGGGACGAAATTCATTTCAACAAGGGGATGATGTGACAACCAGGAAATTTTTGTTTCTCAAACACTCTTGCTACTCAAACACTACCAACAACAATCAAATTTCGGGACGAAATTTCTTTTAACAAGGGGATGATGTGACACCCGGCAATTTCAGGTAAATTGCGAGTCTTACATTCTTTAAATTTCACATTCATACTTGTTGCATTTCATTTAATTAAGTTTAATCGGATGAGTTGAATACACACAACTGCGAAACGATAGTTCGAGGAATTATCGAATCGTACATTGCACATTGGTTTTGGAAACCAAGCGTGGCAAACACAACATTAACACAAAACAATAATTCGGGGAATTATTGAATTGTGCATCACACGTTGATTAAGATTAATCAAGCGTGCAAACACTTCGTTAGACACGAACACAAACTATCAAAGATAATTCGAGGAATTATCGAAACACACACGAGTTTCACGAATGTTGGTGATCAAACCTATGTGCTATTATATGATTTTGTGCTAAACATGCGTTAGATGTTTAGGATAAACGTTAGGAATCGAGTACGAGCGAAATCGAATCATCGAAATCGAAAAACAAGAAAAAGAACTCGTCGCGGTACCCGATAACCACATGACGAACGGCTTCGCGGTACGCGAAGCAAACCGGGAGTCGGAACTCCCGAATCCCATTGCAGTACGCTATAAGAAATGTTGATCGGCCTTCGCGGTACGCGAGGGCCATGCAGATCAAAATTTTTATTTAAACCACCCCCAATTCATTTGTTCGGTTTTTCCCTCATCTTCTTCGAGTTTCCACCTATTCTCTCGACCAAATACACTGAAATCAGGCCTCCAAGCCTCTGAAATCAGCATTGGGAGCTATCCTTTGTAGTTGGAAGCCATTGAAGCACAAGGAAGTCGTTGTCGTTCATCCACAAGCTTAGAGCAACAACCAAACCAGTAGATCGTCATTTCGAGAACTTGTTCTAGCACGAATCTACGCCTCTAAGGTAGTTTTAAACGTTTTCCTAGTGTTAGATCGTGCATGCAATGGGTAAAAACCCACATGCAACTCCATATGGTTATTATGCTCAAATTTCTTGGTGATTTAATGAGTATTTGTTGTGGATTTACTGATTTTATAGTTTAGAAATGTTAGAATTCAGTTTTGGTTAAGTTAGGTTTGATTTGATGATGATTTGGGCAAACTTGCCAAAAAAGGAAACTTTTATGTGCAAGTCTTGGATTGGTAATGATTTAGACATGTTAGACATGTCTAGATGCGGTTAAATATATATTGAAGTGTTTAGAAACACATTTGGATGTTTGATCTTGGCAAAAACATGGTTTTGAATAAACTTGCTATTTATGGAAACTTTTAATAATCAAAAGAGGGCTTTTCATGTTTTAAAACGTTTTGATGAACTTTGAGCATTGAAATATGCTTAGAAATGATTTCTAACACATTTGGAAACCTTGATTTGTGAAAACAAGTTTTAAAAAGGACACTTTCCTAAATTGGAAACTTTCTAAAAATGGTAACTTGTGCGATTAGAGTCATAGGATGCATTATGGTGTCTTATGTGCATCAAGGCACATAAACGCAAGAATCGTGTCACCAACGATTCGTGGAGTCCTACTAGTTAACACACACACACTCGGTTGAGCACACCGGCACTTGGAGTTGTATGGGATACAACATACCACAAAACACATACTCACACCTATATGGTTATAGGTGCCTACTAGCAGGATTGCTAGCATTCGCAGAAGCGAACACATACACCGGGACTGCTGTAACAGGTGAGTTCACGGCCCCTTTTACTTTTCAAACCTTTGGGGGAGAAAACATTGCATGATAAAATGTTTTATGAACAACTCATTTTATTTGCATATGGACATGCTCTATCACTATATGTATATGTGTGGACCACATCACAACTAAAAGTCCTCGCGATACTCCACGGACCGTTAGTAGCGCGTAGCGGCTTGCGTGGTAATCTTGATTAGTACTATTTGGGCCTGACAGGCCCCACCCATCGCGCCTGGGAGGCCAACCCGACTGTAGGTCGGAATGGGTGCGATATTGACCAATACTTTGCCATTGTCTGGTGATGGACATGGCGGGAGGCACAACTGTCAGCTTCGGTACGACCCCGCATATAATATAATTGTATTGACTAGCTATCAATCGATACTGCATTGTAATGATATGTAAATAGCAACTCTTACTTTAAACATTGGATGTTTACTGCTTATGATAAAAATGTGCTCTCACCAACCTTTGTGTTGACCTTTTACTTGCATGTTTTCTCAGGCAACTATGGCACGCACTTGAGGATAGGATGCTAGGCTGGAGTCGCATGCATCTACTTAAGTGTCTTAGGATATTGAGAACATGCATCATTTCATTTTTTTATGTATTGATAACTACTTAAACTGCTTCCCCACTATTACTCTGTAATGTTTCTGAAAACTGTTTTTTGTTAACGCTTCCGCTATTTATGAATGTTAATCTGTTTTGATAACCTACACTTACTTTCGCAACTCTGATTTTACAAAACTGTTTTTTATCCACGTTATTGGATGTACGTACGCAACCAGACATGTAGGTCTCGCAAGTTGTGTGACCGGAGACAGCGATCCTGCAAGATCAGCTAGCCGTCACGCCCCCGTCCGGGACGGGAGGGCCAGGGTGCGACAGATAGAAGCCATAGACGACCTGCAAAAGCTAAGAACTCGAGGGTGATGTTGATCGGGAGCTGGTTCGGTGGAGGATAGGTCGGCCGAACCTGTTAGGGGGCTGGCCAAACCATCCTTGCTCAACCCTGCAAAAAGGTAGCGAACCTCATTGACATGACCGAACCCTTGCACCATGCTCAGCCGAACCTTCTCTCTTCAGTGAGTCTAGACACAAGCCTTTTGCATGGTGGCCGAACCTTTCTCATGCAGGTTAGCCGAACCCTAGGGAGACCCGAACCTGTTTGAACGAACCTCTCCTGGCCGAGTTTCCTTTAACCTAGCCGCCCTTTTGGTCTGCAAACCTAAGGAGGCTGCCGAACCTTGGCACCTGAACCTACCTATGGCTGAGTTTTCCAGCGAACCTAATATATTGTGGAGCTGAGTGTAGCGAACCTAGGCTCACAATCATTTTCGTAAGCCGAACCTTGGACCAAGGTGTTAGTCGACCTAGTGCTGAACGAACCTAAGGGCTTGCCAAACTTAATGGGCCACAAACCTGGGCCTAGAGCCGGACCCAAGAGGCAGCGAACTGAAGTTTTGTTGAGCCATGAATCCAGTGCTATTGAGTCTAGGTGATCGAACTAGGATTAAGGGTGAACAAAAAAAAAGGAATATGAGATTTTGTGTACTCATGCATGCATGGGAAATCTAAGAAATACCATCTTCTTTATGAATATAAAATTTAAGAATGTGAGATTTCTAAACATTAAACATTTTAAATGAGTAATCTAAGTATGACCATTTAAACCTAAATGTGATTCTAATAGCTTAGGTTTAATGTGGACACTTTAATATAAACATGCATGGGGATATGGATATGTGTATGATGAAGGTTATCACCTTTAAAGAATACGCGTCCATGGGAGGTACACATAAGATCTCACCACTCGTTTATCACCATTTGTTAATTAAAACTTACGAGTTTAAATTATATATTAATGATGAACGATTATAAAATATTGAGTGATTCATTTTAACTTAGACAAAACAAATTAAGTTAGTGGCACGCTTTATAATTAAGAGTAACCACGTATGGGCACTTAGCAGAAACAAAACGCATAAACTTATGAATCTAAACATATATTAAATACAGATTGTTGAGTTATTTATGAGTTCGTATACGCGAGCGCGCATTCTACGAAGACACTGATTATAAGGACTCAGGTGAGTTCTCATAACCTCCTTTTAAACTATTTTGTTTTAAACTCAAAGGTGGAACATGTATACCAATATTTAAAATATTATGTTGATAACACATGGATGACACCTGTGTATTGTTATGATATTCAGATTATTCGATTATCATAATTCCATTAGTCGTTGCTGTTGACTCCGGTCATCTGCAATGATTGCATGTATTGTCACTATTCCGTGGGTCGTTGTTGTTGACTTCGGTCATCAGCAATGATTACATGTATTGTCACTATTCCATGGGTCGTTGTTGTTGACTTCGATCATCTTCAATGATTGCATGTATTGTCACTATTCCATGGGTCGTTGTTGTTGGCTTCGGTCATCCGCAATGATTGCATGTATTGTCACGTGGATTGCCACAACTCCGTGTGTCGTTGTCATTGACCTTGGTCATTCACAAAGATGCATGTATTGTCACTTATACTAATTGAGAATTTCGATGATTGAGATTGGTTGAATGTATATGTGATTGATTATCTATGATTATTTAAAATATGTGACTGTGTGTTTGTGATTGTGTGTTGGGTTATGTGTTGGACTATCTCGCAGGTGCTCATATGGAATTTCTCAGGAAACTATAAACTTTTATAATCATTTTGTAAAACATTTTTAAATATAAAAACTTATGATTACTCACCAACTACTTTGTAGTTGACACTTGATTTTTCTACTTGTTTCAGGGCACGAGGAGAAGTAAGTAGGGCAGGATAGCTCTACATATTTTGGACATCATCACATAGGATTCTTGGACTTAGCTAAAATAACTGAAATTCTGGCGATTAGAATTTAGTTAGTTTAGCTAAATCTTTTGTGTATTTGATGTAACTAATTCACGCTGAACATGATTTTTGATGTAATTAATCTGGTTGATTAATTGATATGTAATGAATTAAATAGATGCCCACGAGCTTATGAACAATCTACACATCCCTCATGGCATCCCGACGTTTCCGCCATCAGTCGGGGTGTTACAGATTGGTATCAGCGCCTGCATTATGGGGAATTAGGTTACTAGAAATGGTTGACCTAGTCTATAACCATAGGATACCCTAGTATGAAACTATTTCATACACTAGTTAGTATATTCAGGATTTCATGCTTATGTGTTTATTACATGTTAATTGAACTCCTGTTAAACATATGATTTACATATGCTACTTACTGAGTGTTTGCTTACTTGTGCCCTAATGACTCGATAAGGACATACTCCTGATGTATTGTAAAGGTGGTGGGACGGTGGTTTGGGAGGTTGCGACTACCCATATCATATGCCCTATACGTATACCATTTGCTGTATATCGGGTGGATGTCAGTATTGTGGAATAAGGGAACTATCCATTTGGGAAATTATCTGTTTAGGAAAATACTTACTTAGGAATTGCCGGTTTAATTTTTGATCTCCAGGCAAGGACACACTCGTGGTATACTACAAAGGTGGTGGGACGGTGATTTGGGAGGTTGCGACCTACCCTTACATATGCCCTATACATATACCATTTGTAGTATATTGGGGGTCTGTCAGTGTCAGGAACTTAGGATATTATTAGGAAATGCTGGGAAAGTTGTTGATGGAGTGTTGTTTGGATTTGGTTTGGATTGACATATTGGATAATCATATTAGATGAACACATATAAAATCACTTATGAACACACTTATTGGACATGTGGGTGAATAGGATCAACGAACGATACGAACACTAGCAATAGACTGAAGCCTTGGACGATGATATAGACACTTGGTGAACATATGAACGCATATTGACAATGCTAACACTTGGTGATGGTATGAACACTTGAAGAGAGTAAATTATAGGGAGGATATGAACACTTAATGACAATAAGAGCACTTAGTGATGATATGAACCCTCATTGATAATTATGAACATTGGGATATGGTGTGAACTTTTAGTGAACTTAGACAATAGGGGAACTTTAATGTCAGGTGAACTTAGACATTAGGCGAACTTAGAAATAGGCAAACCTACATGTCAGGTGAACTTAGACATTAGGCGAAACTAATTGTCCAAGGGAACTAGAGACCACTTCACTCAAAATTATCCTACCTAGGATAAGGTTTGTGAAGTGAGGTAATGGTAGGATACATGATACACCCTAAATTCTAACAAGGGCATAATCGTGGTGCTATGCAACGGTGGTGGGACGACGTGTGAGGCGACTGCGGTCAAATCTATGTATGCCCTATATATAAGCTTGTTGCACTGCATCGGGAGGTTGTCAGTGTTGGTATAGGGTGGAAAATGTTTAAAAACATAGGAGTAGTTAGTTTATATTAGATATGACCAACTAGGATGCGTTAGTGCAATATTAGGAAATTAATACATTGTTATGAGTTTAATGACAGATAGGAGAAAAATATAGTTCCTACATGTAATCCTAACTCTTGAAATGAACTCATTTGACCATAGTTTGTATAACTTACGTTGTAAACGGTAGTAACATGTTTCTAATATCCTCAGAAACATGCCGCCGCGCCGTCACAACGGAGATGATATGAACCATGATGAAGCTAACGATAATGCCGACACCGGCATACAAGGGTTAGCAACACTCATTACTGGATTGGTGAATCAACTAACTCAAGCCAATCAAACTCTCAATCAGAACAGGGGTGGTGCAAACCTACCACTCTGCACGTTCAAACACTTCAACTCCTATAATCCACTGAAGTTTACAGGTTCTCAGATGACCACTAGTCTGCTGCAGTGGTTTGAGAGCATGGAGAACGCCTTCATCAACAGCGACTGCCCTGAAAATCTGAAGGTGCGCTTGGCCACCAGTATTTTCCAAAAGAAAGCATTGAGTTGGTGGAATGGCGAAAAGCGAACTAGGGGAGTTGATGCTGCCCTAGCACTGTCCTGGACTGAGGTCAAGAACTTGATGACCACTGAATTCTATCCTCGCAGTGAGATGAGGAAGCTTGAGACTATGTTCTGGGAACTCAAACATGATAGCGGGGAGAATGTGATTTATAATACTCGCTTCCATGAGTATAGCTTACTGGTACCTCATCTGGTGACGCCATTGGAGAGAGAAATAGAGAAGTACATAGGCGGTCTGCCTATGCAGATTCAAGACACTATCTATGGAAGCAACCCTAAAACACTGGAGACTGCATTACGTCTATCTGCTACACTTACTGATAATCACGTGAAGGCTGGAACACTCACACGAAAGGGATCTAAGAAGATGACACTAAAGCAGCTACAAAGGAGGCTTCAACTGAAGTCAAGACTGAACATGGCAGTTCATCCAAAAGCAGCAACAAGAAGAGAAAGACCAGGAACTTCATGGTTACTACTCCTGCTGCTAAGTCTGTGCAGCAATCATCAAACAACACCACTTTCAGAAATTATGTTGGGAATACTCCCCAATGTAACACCTGCAGCTATCATCACACACCTAACTTGCCATGTCGCGTCTGCAACAACTGCGACAAGTTTGGTCATTTGGCAAATTTCTGTCGGAGTGCACCGCAAGCACAAAGGATGCAACCCGCTCCGCTTGCACTGCCAGCTCCGCATGCTCAACCGATACAAGCTGCATCGCCAAGTGCCTGTATACGCAAGTGCCTGTACAGGCAAGAGCCTGTTACAAATGTGGCGAAGTGGGTCATTTCAAGAATCAATGCCCAATACTGACGGGAAACAATCAACAGGTGGCAAGAGGCAGAGCGTTTCAACTGAATGCTCCAGCTGCTCAAGCCAGCCAGGATGTAGTCAACGGTACATTTCTGATCAACAACTCTTATGCATCTGTCTTATTTGATTCTGGTGCTGATAGGAGTTTCGTTTCATATGATTTTGAATGCATGTTTGGTAGAACACGTACACACTTATATAAACCGTTTAACGTGGAAGTGGGTGATGGAAACACTATTGATATTGACACTGTTATTATTAGATGTACTGTGAACTTAAATGATCATGTTTTCCCAATCGATCTTATACCTATGCAGCTTGGTAGCTTCGATGTTATCATAGGCATGGATTGGTTAGCCACCCACAAAGCGGAAATTGTCTGTCATGAGAAATATATTCGTATTCCCTTACCTTTGGGTGAAACTTCAAGAGTTTTTGGGGAAACTTCTAGTAAAGGTCTTAAGCTGATGTCATGAACTGAAGCACACAAGTACCTTAGGAAGAAATGTATGGCATTTTTAGCACACGTTGTGGAGAAAAAGGAGAAGGGAAAGGGCATTGAAGACGTTCCTGTGATAAGAGATTTTCCTGAAGTATTTCCAGACGACTTGCCTGGTCTTCCACCAGAACGTCAAGTAGAATTTCGAATTGACTTAGTACTCGGTGCGAACCTAGTCGCCAAAGCTCCTTACAGACTTGCGCCTTTGGAGTTACAAGAATTGGCGAGCCAACTGCAAGAACTGACTGATAAGAGATTCATTCGCCCGAGCCATTCGCCATGGGGTGCACCGGTTCTGTTTGTCAAGAAAAAGGACGGGTCATTCCGAATGTGCACAGATTACCGTGAGTTGAACAAGTTGACCATTAAGAATCGATATCCACTACCGCGCATCGATGATCTTTTCGATCAACTTCAAGGTTCGGCATGGTTTTCAAAGATCGATCTTAGGTCTGGGTATCATCAGCTTCGTGTACATGATGATGATATTCCCAAGACGGCCTTCAGAACAAGATATGGCTATTATGAATTTCTGGTAATGCCTTTCGGCCTTACCAATTGACCGGCGGTTTTAATGGATCTCATGAACTGTGCTTGCAGGCCATACTTGGATAAATTTGTGATTGTATTCATTGATAATATTTTGATATACTCAAAGAGCAAAGAAGAACACGAGCAACACCTTTAGATGGTTTTGGAGATCCTAAGAGAGGAGCGACTGTATGCTAAATTCTCCAAGTGTGAATTCTGGCTTAAGGAAGTTCAATTCTTGGGACATATAGTCAATGAAAACGGTGTTAACGTGGATCCTACGAAGATTGATGCGGTGAAGAATTGGAGTACACCGAAGACACCAACTGAGATTCGATCGTTTCTTGGACTTGCCGGTTACTATCGGCGGTTTATTTCAAATTTCTCCAGGATTGCTGTCCCTCTTACTTCTTTAACTCAAAAGGACAAACCTTATGAGTGGGGACCAAAGCTAGAAGAGGCATTTCAAAATTTGAAGCAGAAACTTTGTGATGCTCCTGTCTTGACACTGCCTAATGGAAATGATGATTTTTTGGTTTACTGTGATGCATCCAACTTAGGTCTTTGTTGTGTTCTCATGCAACGCGGAAAGGTTGTGGCCTATGCATCAAGACAGTTAAAAATTCATGAGAAGAACTACACTACACACGACTTGGAACTTGGTGCTGTCGTGTTTGCTTTGAAGATATGGAGGCATTATCTTTATGGCACAAAGTGTGTAGTCTTTACAGACCATAAAAGTTTGCAGCATATTCTCAATCAGAAGGAACTTAATATGAGACAACGGAGATGGGCTGAACTGTTGAACGATTATGACTGTGAAATTCGCTACCATCCTGGCAAAGCGAATGTAGTTTCAAATCCATAGTGTCCGAGTGCACACTAATCTCCACAATGATGTCCTTATAGCCCAACAACACTCATTGGCTCAAGATAGCTTGAAAGATGAGATGTCTTGTTGGGCCGAATTACTATTGGAAACTAAGGATGATGGCTTGATGTATTACTTGAATCGGTTGTGGATACGGAACAAGGATGATCTTAGGATGATGATTTTGGATGAAGCTCATAAGTCACGTTACTCAATCCATCCGGGAGCTGACAAAATGTATCAAGACCTTAGAGTCTTATACTGGTGGCTTGGGATGAAGAAGGATATTGCTGAGTATGTTGCCAAGTGCCTTAACTGTGATAAAGTCAAGGCGGAACAACAGCGACCTTCGGGATTGTTAATACAACCAGAAATACCCATGTGGAAGTGGGAGAGTATCTCCACGGATTTTATTACCAAACTCCCACGAACTACAAGTGGTAATGATAGTATTTGGGTGATAATTGATAGATTAACCAAGTCGGCTCATTTCTTACCGATACACGAGACGTACCCTGTGCGGATATTAGCACGTATCTACATTGATGAGATTGTTAGCCGACATGGAATTCCCTTAAGCATAATATCGGATCGTGATGCTCGTTTCACAGCACGATTTTGGGAATCACTACATGAAGCTTTTGGAACTAGATTGGATCTTAGCACTGCCTATCATCCTCAAACGGATGGACAGACGGAGCGAACGATTCAGACACTGGAAGATATGTTGAGAGCTTGTGTCATCGATCTCGGTGGCAACTGGGATAGCCATTTACCGTTCGATGAGTTCTCGTATAACAACAGTTATCACGCGAGCATTGGTATGGCACCATTCGAAGCTCTTTATGGTAGAAAATATCGGTCACCTATTTGTTGGACCGAGGTCGGAGAATCGCAGATCACTGGTCCCGAGATTATTCAAGAAACGACTGACAAGATGTCACACCCCGAGCCGGCGGGGTTGGATCGAAGTCCCCGTCGGGCGAAAGGTTCCCGGGGCGCGATATCGTGAGTGATAACCGAAATTATCAGATTGTTACATTGCACATGATACATAAATGAGAAACTTGCTAAAATAAAATAAAATTACAATGTTAAATTACATCAGTTAAGTTTATAATTTAACAACGTAAATCTACTATCACATCATAAATCTTCTATCTGCACAAGATATACAAAATAAACTATATAATGATGCTTCAAAATATGAAGGTCCAAAAAGCTAGGTCCTCTATCTGATAACCTAGTCCAAAGAAATAACTCTTCAGTTGACCTGAGAAGTCATGCAAAAATAAAGTCAACACATGGTTGGTGAGTTCATATAATTTAGTAATTGAAAATGATTTGTAAACCTCTCTCGGTAAAGACCCTAACCTCATTAACATCACATGTAATGTCCACATCGGTATGCTTATATATAGGGCATACCCCTGAGTCGAGCCTACAAACCCGCCCAGACGCTGTCCCACCACATACTAATGCGTATATGACACTGATGTCAATCATAGTTAAGCATTTTTACCTACCATTCACCTCTGATTTAGATTCTGCATTCCAAAATTTGATTTACCTTTGATTCTCTTGAGTTCCTCATAGTACATGATTTCCCAAAAGCAATTATAAAAATATAAGGTTAAATATTAATTAAACAAGTAAATAAACATTAAATACAACTAAGACATGATGATTGGGCCTTATTTGACTCAATCAATAAGACTTAGTTGTTGGTGGTTGTCCAAGTTGTACCCTCTCACACGTCACCCATATCAGGCATAACTCACAAGGAGTATACCTGAGCATGCCGGGATTTTAATGATGCCCATATCAGCTTGACCCAATGGTATACTGTACATGCTGGGACTTTACGGATATCCTTTGATTCTTGATCTCTTTGATTCTCTTGATTATGATTTCATTTGATAGTTCACGTTATTGCCCATATAGCTTTACTACAAGAGTCTATTATTTATGCCGGGACTTTATGCGTGTTATACGTGGTCTTGATTTCTATAAAACTAACATCCACCTTAACTCAAGTATAAATTATTTCATTAGATCTTAATGATTTCATTATTTCAATGATTCACACACATTTATGATTTCTGATTCCTTGAGTCTCTTGATTTGATCTTTAGAATTCCCATGATTTTCACAATGATAATTGATGCACGCTGAATTAGATTTCCTTGAACATGATCTTTAGTTTCCTTGATTTCACTTTGAATTTAGGTTCTTGAATTTGAGCTTGATGGACTAAGGGTTTTTTTAAAGTTTAGAGTTAACGTATTACTCATAAGAGTAATTTAATCAACTTGATAATTGATCTGTATAGTAATTACCTAGACAGGAGTCTAGGAGTATCACAAGCATAACTATATAACATATAATGAATAAAAGCATTTAAGTAAACAATTTAAATAAAACAGTTCACGCATGCTTCTCAGCCCCGCGTTAAAAACAAAAATGTTTTATAAAGGGGCAATGAACTCACCTGTGCTGCTATGTAAATGATCTAACACAAAATGCGCGCTCTTGTTGTAGCTTATGTTTCTTCAGTTCCTGAGTTATTTTATAAGAATTCGAATACAATAAGTATACGTTTTAGTCGTCGTACCTAAGGTTTGGTCTTGGTGTGTATAACTAAGTGTCCTAATTACTAGTGCTTCTATAACTTAATCTTCTAATCTAATTTAGCTACCCATTTATAACCCAAATCCCAAAATTAGTTATAGCAACTTACATTTAAATTTTTCACAAAATTTGGGCAGAGTTTCCTTTGTATTTAGTTCAAATCCAGACAATTGACATTGTCTATTTTACAATCAAATCCCAACCATTTATAATAAACAACTTTTGTAACTATATATAAACTTCAAAAGAAACCCATGACATTCATAAACTGTAACTATTAGCTATTATTTAAAGTCATTTTATTTATTAAAACATAAGTTATTCTATGAAAAGCTGCAAGTTAAACGTGTTAGAACTTGAGTTAACCAAATTTAGATCAATCCTAAGTCCTTTGATAGTTCTTTGTTTCCCAACTTGATCCTTGTTCGTCCTCATATATAACCTAGCTTAGAATGCTCTATTGAACAATCTAATTTGGTTATAAACATTCGTATGAAGTTTCTAAGTGTTAGATGTAAATATTGAAATGAACACCAACACTTTATGCAATATCATTAAGATTGCCAATTTAACTCATTAAGTATGAACGACTCCTATTAAGTTGTTATAGCATTTCAACTAATACCCTCGTTATCAATCTAAGAAAGTATATCTTAATTAACACTAAGGGTAAGTTGCATGTATTTGAATGTCCTATGCCATTCCCACACACAGATATGATTTAACTCATGCATGCTCAAGTATAAAAGCCCCATGCACCATGATAACTAAGGATTTTAAGTTCAATTAGGTTTGACACCCTCCAGGGCAGCGAACCTATGGATGCACACCAAGGTTCGGCTAAGGAAGAAGGGAAGGTTCGGCTACTAAAATCCTGCATGGGTTTGGCCCAAGGATAACAAGGTTCGTTCACCTTGGTTCGTGAGGCTGCTAAGGGTTCGGCTGCTTATAGCTGAGGTTCGTGTAATGGTTCGACTAACTCATGCATACGAGTTCGCTATCTAGCTAGGGTTCGCCGGGCTAAGGTTCGGCCATGATGGAGTTAAAGGTTCGGCCGGAGGTGAATGGTTTGTGGTCCTAAAGGTTCGGCTGAATTCATTGGTTCGGCTAATAAGATACGACGTTCGGCTCTTCATGCTTTGACATGCAGGGTTCGTTGGTTTCAGGGTTCGCCATAGGCTCGGCTAGAGTTTCGGCCACAGGTTCGGTGCTGCACACCGACAGGTTGGTTGAAGGTTTAGTTGTAGGTTGTCACAGGTTCGGTTCAGAAATCTCAGGGTTTGGCTGACCAGAGTGAGGTTCGGCCCTCTAAACGAAGGTTCGGCTGGTGTTTCACCGCCCCATCAGGGTTCGGCCGACTGAACACCCCCCGAACCTGTGAAAATTCGTGCATCACTAGCTTCATTCTCGCAAGCATCACCTGTTACAACCACAATCTATCTATTCCTACGTGTGTATCTATGTGTTTTGTGAGTATTTAGACTGGTTAGAAGCATCAAACAAAAAGGGTTTCGTGATACCCTAGAAACCAAATTTAAAGTGAATATTTACCTTGTACTTTCATGATCTACGCAATGAAAGGAACGTTTTGACACCAACTATGCTCGAATCCGACTAGAAATGGGTGTTGTCTTCTAGAGAGAAGGAGGAGAACACACTTTCTAGAGAGAGAGAGGGTCTTGAACGAAATGGAGGAAAGAAAAAGAGAGGTGGAGGTTGGTGGAAGGATTTAATGCATTCATTAATGGTTTCATCAATACCTGGTCCTTCGGTATCGTTCGATTTCGCGTAACAAGTCGGTTCGCGTGGTTTTCTTCGCGAAACGACTCGATTTATAAAATAAGATATATATAACATTATTCTAAGTTGTGATTCCTAGAAAATTAACAAGTATCTTTTATTTATTTTAAATTTTCAAATATTTAATTAACTGTTTAAATCGAATCGTACGGTCATTGCGCGTATTCGTTCGAATCGTCATCCGTACGAACATGGCGATAACTATACTTTTCAATATTGTTTTCTAATTATTGGATATTATTCAGAACGTTAAACCTTCAGATTTATTCGTACAGATCGTCACCTATACGAATAATCCGTCAATTTAGCATTCACATAACGATATACGTATTGTTTTGTTCTGTAAAGCCTCACATACGTTTGTACATAATAAATCCTAACAAATATTCCAATGATAATTTTGTGTTACTAGATGATTATCTGACTGTTAAACCATGTTTTCTGAGTTTTGTTTGTATGAAATGATCATAAATTCACTGTTTAATTTATAAAATGATAACAGTATATGATATGAATATAAAATGTACTGAAATGTATGTAGTTCGTACCTGTTTACTGTTCATATTACTGTTTAAGATCACTATTCCGGTACGGCTCTGGCACTGATGTTACAGTCTCCCCTTGTTAAAGAAATTTCGTCCCAAAATTTAAGAGTTGTTATCGGGTACAGCTTCCTCTTCAAACAGTTGGGGATACTTTGACTTCATGTGATCTTCACGTTCCCAAGTAAACTCGGGTCCGCGCCTTGAGTTCCATCAAACCTTTACAATCGGAATACGGCTTCGCCTTAGTTGCTTAACTTTGTGATCCATAATCTCCAAAGGTTCTTCAACGAAGTGTAACTGTTCATCTACTTGTATTTCTTCGATTGGAATGACGAGAGACTCGTCAGCAAGGCATTTCTTTAGATTCGAGACATGAAACACGTCATGCGCGCCACTGAGTTCATCCGGTAACCTCAGTCTATACGCCACAGGACCAATACGTTCGGTGATCTCGAACGGTCCCACATATCACGGTGCTAATTTGCCTTTCTTTCCAAATCGTACAACGCCTTTCCATGCGGATACCTTCAACATTACACGGTCTCCCACTTGGAATTCCAACGGTTTGCGCCGTTTGTCGGCGTAGCTCTTTTGTCTGATCCTTGTTGCTTGTAGTCTTCGCTGAATCTGGGCAATCTTATCAATGGTTTCCTGAATAAGCTCTGGCCTAGTATACGGTTATCTCCCACTTCGGTCCAACAGATCGGTGATCGACATTTCCGGCCACAAAGAGCCTCGAATGGTGCACGGCCGATACTGCAGTGGTAACTGTTATTGTAGGAGAACTCGATCAGTGGCAAATGGGAATCCCAATTCCCACCGAAATCCAAAACACAGGTTCTTAACATGTCCTCCAGGGTTTGAATAGTACGTTCGCTTTGACCATCCGTTTGTGGATGGTACGCTGTACTCAAATTTAACTGTGTCCTTAGAGATTTCTGCAGTGATTGCCAGAAGCTGGATGTAAATCTGCTGTCTCGATTAGAAATAGTAGAAAATGGCACACCGTGACGTACCACTATCTCATTGATGTACAGCCTTGCCAGTTTATCCATCGTGAAGGTTTACGCATCGGCAAGAAATGAGCAGATTTTGTTAAACGGTCAATGGTCACCCAAATCGTATCATGACCACTGGAAGTGTGGGGTAGCTTGGTAATGAAATCCATAGCTATTTGTTCCCACTTCCAGAGTGGAATCTCAGGCTGTTCCAGTAGGCCAGACGGTCTCTCGTGTTCCGCCTTTACCTTCGCACATGTTAGATATTGACCGACGTATTCGGCAATGTCTTTCTTCATTCCAGGCCCCCAAGAAAATCCACGCAAGTCTTGGTACATTTTATCAGCGTCGGGATGAACGGAGTATTTAGTCTTGGGTGCTTCGTCAAAGATAAGATTTCTCAATTTGTCTATCGCCAGGATCCATATACGATCCTGGTAGTAGATCATTCCATCAGGCTTAGTCTCAAGGTGTTTCTCTGCTCCACAGTCAAGTTCTTTCTTCAGGTTTCCTCTATCAACTGATTCTTGTTGTCCTTGAATAATCTGATCTCTTAAACTGGTCTGCACCGTCATTCCCATTGCTCTGACGCGCAAGGGTTTGACCCATTCCTTCCGGCTCAAGGCATCAGCTACAACGTTTGCCTTTCCCAGATGATACTTGATCACGCAATCGTAATCATTCAAAAGTTCAACCCAACGGCGTTGTCGCATGTTGAGTTCCTTCTGATCAAAGATGTGCTGCAGACTCTTGTGATCAGTGAATATGGTACATTTAGTGCCATATAGGTAATGTCTCCAGATCTTCAATGCGAAGATTACAGCTCCCAGTTCAAGATCATGAGTAGGGTAGTTCTTCTCATGAACTTTTAACTGTCTTGATGCATAGGCTATGACTTTGTCCCGTTGCATTAACACGCAACCAAGTCTCTGATGGGAAGCATCACAGTATACAAAAAAGTCATCACTGCCTTCTGGGAGAGATAGAATTGGAGCATCACATAGTTTCTGTTTCAATGTCTGAAAAGCATCTTCTTGTTTCTGCTCCCAGACAAACGGTTCACTTTTCTGAGTTAGTTTAGTAAGAGGCAAAGCTATCTTAGAAAAGTTTGAGATAAACATTCTATAATAACCCGCCAATCCCAGAAAAGACCGTATCTCCGTCGGTGTCTTCGGAGTATCCCAGTTCTTTATCGCCTCGATCTTGGCAGGGTCTACGTGTATTCCCTCACTGTTGACCACATGACCTAGAAATTGAACTTCTCTAAGCCAAAATTCACATTTAGAGAATTTAGCATAGAGTTGTTCTTTCTTCAACAGCTCCAAGATCTTCCAAAGGTGTTGTTCATGATCTGCTTTGCTCTTAGAATAAATCAGTATGTCATCAATGAAGACAATGACAAACTGATCTAGATACGGCTTGCACACTTGGTTCATGAGATCCATGAAAACCGCTGGTGCATTTGTCAATCCGAAAGGCATCACCATGAATTCGTAATGCCCGTATCTGGTTCGGAAGGCCGTTTTCGGTATGTCTTCGTCTTGAACTCAAAGCTGATGATATCCAGACCGCAAGTCAATCTTTGAGAAGTATTGCGCCCCTTGCAGTTGGTCAAACAGATCATCAATCCTCGGCAATGGATACCGATTCTTGATGGTCAGTTTGTTCAGCTCCCGGTAATCTATGCACATTCTGAACGATCCGTCTTTCTTCTGCACGAACAAGACCGGAGCTCCCCAAGGTGAGTAGCTCGGTCTAATGAAACCCTTGTCAAGTAGCTCCTGTAACTGGTTTGACAATTCCTGCATCTCTGAAGGTGCTAACCTGTAAGGAGATTTAGGAACAGGAGTTGCTACAGGAATTAAGTCAATGCGAAACTCTACTGGTCGCACAGGTGGCAAACCTGGTAAGTCTTCAGGAAATACTTCCGGATACTCTTTCACAACTGGTACATCTTGTATCTTTTTCTTCTCTTTCTCCTTTTCCCCCACATGAGCCAGAAACGCAACGCACTGCTTCTGTAGACACTTACGCGCTTTTATGCAAGAGATGATTTTGACACTACGTCTTGCTTGATCCCCTTTAACTTCCAATACGCGATCACTCGTCAATGGAATACGAAGCAGCTTTTTAGAACAGATGACTTATACTTAATTAGAGGAAAGCCAATCCATTCCAACAATGATGTCGAAACTACCCAACTCCATCGGTATCAAATCGATGGTAAATGTATGACCGTTAAGTGTCAATGGGCAATTCCTATAAACCATACTAACTGCGATCTGTTTCCCGTTAGCTACTTCAATAATATAAGGGGTGTCTAATTGTTCCTCTATAGAATCTAGTTGGCATGCAAAATCGGTAGAGATAAAACTCTGATCCGCACCAGTATCAAATAGAACAGATGCATATAAGTCATGTAAGAGAAACGTACCAGTGACCACATTCGGGTCCTGGCGTGCAGCGGGTGCTCCAATAACAAAAGCTCTTCCACGTGGAGCTTGAACTGCCGGTTGTGCCTTTTTCGGGCAATTCTTTGAAAAGTGGCCTTGTTCGCCACAACTGAAACATCCACCATTGTTCTGGTTGGTTGGTGGAGGGAGAGCTAGGGCAGCATTGTTGGCTGCAGGATTTGGTGTCAGTCTGCACAGTTGGACCCAGTGCCCTTTTCTTCTGCAACCCGTGCATTGACGGCACTGGTTATTTGCAGCATGGTGGTATGGCACTTTGTACAGAAAGGATGTGGGCCAGTATACTGTTTCGTGGGTACATTTTGTTATGCCGCTGCTACTTGGTTGAGGGGAGTAGCCACAGTGTAGTTTTTAATGAATTTCTGTTTCTTCTTCTGGTGTTGTTGATGATGAGGTTTCTTTGAAGATTCCTCATTGCGTTTTCCAGTGTCTGCCTCTTTCTTCAGAACTCCTAAGGCTACCATCAGATCAGTGAGTTTTCCAGACAATCTCACTGCAGACTCAACAGTATTAGGATTAGCTGTAAAAACTAATCCCTGAATGCAGGCGGGAAGTCCACCTACATAACGATCAATTCTTTTCTCCAAAGTTGGTACCATGTCTGGTACCAAAGCAACCAACTCGTGATAACGAGTTGTATACCCCATGTGATCAGCCCCTTTCATCACATGGTTGGACAATTTAACCTCCAGTTTCTGCAACTCGTTCTTGGGGCAGAACTCTGTTCTCAGCAATGTCTTGACATCTTCCCATGGCATGGCCATAGCTTCTTCTCTTCCTCTGGAATTGATTTGACAATTCCACCAAGTCAAAGCCCGCTTGTTGAATGTTCCAGCTGAATAACGGACTTTGTGGTGCTCTGGGCAGCTACAGAGATACAGAGTGGCTTCAATCTTTTCAATCCATTGGATTAATCCAACGGCTCCTTCAGACCCACTAAAGTTGGGTGGCTTACATCCCACAAATGATTTAATGGAGTAGTGTGATGAACTACCAGTATTTCCACTGGCTTCCCCTGATGAGTTGCCAGTGTTATTGATTTCATTGCGGAGACGGAGGAACATCTCCGGTATCGCCTCCTTCATTTGGTTGGTCATCTGATTACTCAGAAAAATCATCATGGCGATAGTAGCAGGATCCATCATCGGTGTTGTGCTCGGGCCTAGTGGTGGGTTGAGTAGAGGAGGAGGAACAAATGGAGGAGGAGGAGGCGGCGGTGGTGAATCAGATGGTGAAGGAGTAGATGAATGTGGTGCCAAGTCTTGCGGTGGTGGAGGCAACGAAGGAGTCTGTCTTCTCAGCGGCATTCTGATCATAACCAATAAAGTTACCGGTTAGTGCAATGATCGAATACAGAAGACAATATGCAAGTAAGTCTTAAGTCCTATGTACTCTACATGCAGGGTCCCTAGGTTATAGTCTAGGCCAAACCATTTAAATAAGTGACCTATATTTCTGTATAACCATGGCTCTGATACCAATCTGTCACACCCCGAGCCGGCGGGGTTGGACCGAAGTCCCCGTCAGGCGGAAGGTTCCCGAGGCGCGATATCATGAGTGATAACCGAAATGATCGGATTGTTACATTGCACATGATACATAAATGAGAAACTTGCTAAAATAAAATAGAATTACAAAGTTAAATTACACCAGTTAAGTTTATAATTTAACAATGTAAATCTACTATCACATCATAAATCTTCTATCTTGTATCTGCACAAGATATACAAAATAAACTGTATAATGATGCTTTAAAATATGCCTGTCCTAAAAGCTAGGTCCTCTATTTGATAACCTAGTCCAAAGAAATAACTCTTCAGTTGACCTGTTCGTCGCCTGAGAAGTCATGCAAAAATAAAGTCAACACATGGTTGGTGAGTTCATATAATTTAGTAATTGAAAATGATTTGTAAACCTCTCTCGGTAAAGACCCTAACCTCATTGACATCACATGTAATGTCCACATCGGTATGCTTATATATAGGGCATACCCCTAAGTCGAGCCTACAACCGCCCAGACGCCGTCCCACCACATACTAATGCGTATATGACACTGATGTTAATGATAGTTAAGCATTTTTACCTACCATTCACCTCTGATTTAGATTCTGCATTCCAAAATATGATTTATCTTTGATTCTCTTGAGTTTATCATAGTACATGATTTCCCAAAAGCAATTATAAAAATATAAGGTTAAATGTTAATTAAACAAGTAAATAAACATTAAATACAACTAAGACATGATGATTGGGCCTTATTTGACTCAATCAATTAGACTTAGTTGTTGGTGGTAGTCCAAGTTGTACCCTCTCACACGTGACCCATATCAGGCATAACTCACAAGGAGTATACCTAAGCGTGCCGGGATTTTAATGATGCCCATATCAGCTTGACCCAATGGTCTACTGTACATGCCGGGACTTTACGGATATCCTTTGATTCTTGATCTCTTTGATTCTCTTGATTTTGATTTCATTTGATAGTTCACGTTATTGCCCATATAGCTTGACTACAAGAGTCTACTATTTATGCCGGGACTTTATGTGTGTTACACATGGTCTTGATTTCTATACAACTGACATCCACCTTAACTCAAGTATTAATGATTTCATTAGATCTTAATGATTTCATTATTTCAATGATTCACACACATTTATGATTTCTGATTCCTTGAATCTCTTGATTTGATCTTTAGAATTCCCATGATTTTCACAATGATAATTGAAACACACTGAATTAGATTTCTTTGAACATGATCTTTAGTTTCCTTGATTTCACTTTCAATTTAGGTTCTTGAATTTGAGCTTGATGGACTAAGGGTTTGTTTAAAGTTTAGAGTTAAAGTTTTACTCATAAGAGTAATTTAATCAACTTGATAATTGATATGTATAGTAATTACCTAGACAGGAGTCTAGGAGTATCACAAGCATAACTATATAACATATAATGAATAAAAGCATTTAAGTAAACAATTTAAATAAAACAGTTTATGCATGCTTCTCAGCCCCGCGTTAAAAACAAAAATGTTTTATAAAGGGGCAATGAACTCACCTGTGCTGCTATGTAAATGATCTAACACAAAATGCGCGTTCTTGTTGTAGCTTATGTTTCTTCAGTTCCTGAGTTATTTTATAAGAATTCAAATACAATAAGTATACGTTTTAGTCGTCGTACCTAAGGTTTGGTCTTGGTGTGTGTAACTAAGTATCCGAATTACTCGTGCTTCTATAACTTAATCTTCTAATCTAACTTAGCTACCCATTGTTGGATCGATCGGGAGCTCGGAAACAATCCGAATCCAATGTAAAACTACTCGACAGCCTCTTGAATAGTGCGGAATCCTATTCCAGGGTTTTCCAATCGAAATCAACAGGAACCGTGGTGATCCGAGGTTGTAGGAACAACGTGGAAGCAACGATCGAACACCACGGGTTGTGAATCGAACTTGGATGATCACTAGCCGCTCAAATCTCCTAGGGTTTTGACACTTGAATCTCTGAAAAAGAAGGAGGGCTCTGGAAAGTTGGGGTTGAAATGATTTGAACTTGTATATATAGGCAGTAGTCATTCGGCCGAATGAGTGGCCGAAGCAGCTCATTCGGCGAATGACCAAGCTCGAATGAGCTGTCAATCGAATGAGTCATTCGGCGAATGACTCATTCTATCGCTAGCCATTCGCTGGTTTCATCATTCGGCGAATGACTTCATTCTAGAGTCATTCGCCCGAATGTGAGATCTTCATACTCAACTCTAAATTTAATCAAATCAACTAAACATATAATCAGTAATAAACATTAAGAGATATATATAAAGACAACTTCCATTAATAATTTGAACATTACATGATAAGAGTTACAAAAACTGAACTAGGGACAAAACATGTATCAACAAACTCCCCCTTGGACCTAGTTCAACTCTTGGAAGTGTCTTTCTTCAAATACTGAAGTGCCTGTTCCATATCCTGTACGTCGAAGAAAATCTGGTGACGATACAGTGCAATAACATCTTTGTGGGACAAGTTAGTCAACCACATAGGATCAAAAATCCTAACAGTCTCCCACTGTTTGTCTTTGTACAGAACTATCACAGCCTCACCAGTTCTCCCATCATAGTACCACCATCGAAAGTCCTCCATAAAGTCCTGTCGCATCTTCCGTAATGGAATCTTCTTCATGACTTTAGGAGGAAGCCACTTCAGGATGACTTTATGCTTGCGGGTATCTCCGTCAATTTCTGGCAAATAATAACGTTCCGGCTGTTGGGGCTGGAAGTTTACCCACCTTTTCCTGTACTCGTACTGTATTTGCCTAGAGAACCAGGCAGACATGCCAGAATCCTCACTGTACAGTAACTTCAGACGTGCTAGTTGATTTACTTCAAAGCCCGGCAGCGTCTTGAAGTCGTGAGGGTGCTTGAAGTAATCGATCCCCCTTTCTCTCTTCACAGCATAGCACCCGAGATCATGGAAGTATGCCCAGCTCAGGATTTGACCTCTAGCTTTGTAGCCTTTGGTTCTGTAAACTTTCTTGTGCGTTGCTGGCATCTTCTCGGTGCTTTGCTTCTTTAAGACCTCCCAATAGGTCTGCCATTCCTCTTTTCTTCTCTTTTGGTCATCTGCTTCGGCTTTGCTGGCTTCGACTTGTTCCTCTAAGTATCGAACCAGTAGATCTTCAGTCTCTTGATCAAACTGATCAGTAAATATCGGCAACTCAGCCTCAACAGATGTATACTTTGGGTACTCTTCTTCTGTGATGTCTTCTAAGATAACTTCGTCGATGTCATCAAAGACTTCAGGCTCCGGTTCATCAACGATAGGAACGGAGGTATCATCAGTGATCACCTCGTCCGGATTAAGCCTGAACAGCTCAGCAATCTGCTCTCTGGAGAGGCAGTGAATAATTTCTCCTTCCTCTTTGTCATAGCTGACCGAGTGCTGTATAATGCCCTGAGCGTCCAAGATCATAGTCAATGTCTCATCTAGCTGACGTCTCAAGGGCACAGCTTCTACTTCCTCGGTCGCTGTGGGTTCATCTGTCTGTGCAGGAGGAGGTGGAGAAGAGGCTTTCTTCTTATCATTGGCTCTCTTGGATCGAATCTCTGACGAGGGAGGTGCTTGATCATCATTGTCATCATCATCATCATCAGTACCAGATGATTCAGAAGACCCACTCCCAGATCCGTCCTTGTCATCATCAGCATCATCATCAGATTCTTCATCCTTCTCAGAATCTTCATAATCAACATGTTCCTCCTCAGACTCTTCTTCTTCTTCCTCATCCATCTCCTTGTCTGATTCATCGGAACGGTTTTCAGCACCTTCTATCCTGGGAGTGCCCTCCTTGGAACCCTCGACAAGTTCAGCAAGGCGAGCATTTTCAGCTTCCAACAAGAGAATCCTCTCGCTGAAACCAGAGGCTGTCAGAGCCAACTGGTTATGTTCATCTATGTACTTGAGTAGTTGCTCCTCTTGCTGAGCAGAACGAGCTCTAAGATCAGCTCGTTGATCAGCTGCCTGCAGCAACAGGGCATCCTGATCGTTTATCCTTTGGGTGAGCTGAGCAATCTTAGACTCTTGCTCCATGTTCTTCTCCATCAACCTGAGAACCATACTGTTCAGTGTGCTAAGCTGATCCACAACTGAAACAGTAGGTATGTACATATCAGCTCTTGATGTAGACGGGCCAGAAGAAGCAGCAACATATACTGGCTCATGAGTGACAGGAGTGGTCAAAGGGGCAATAGTGGTCTGTGTAAGAACATCCCTTGACCGCGTCAATGAAGAAACTGACACAGTTGCTACTGAAGTAACAGTAGTTGTAGCAGCTGAAGTCAGTTCTGACCTCCTTTGGAATGAAAACCTTGATCTCTTTCCCCTTCCAACCCTAGAGGATGTAGGCTGAGAGGCAGCAACAGTCACAGCCACCGAAGCAGAAGCAGAAGACCGAGGTGGAGGAGAGATATCAAACTCTGGTATAAACAGTGGATCAGTGATCTCCTCCATCTCTTCTTCTGTCCTCTTCCTCTTCCTGACAATCATCTTCCCATCTACCATCACCTTCTCATATCCTTCCTCCACTAAATCATCAGAGTCAGTACTCTCTTCATCACCATCTCCAACACCCTCATCACCAGAGTCCTCTGACTCAGCACTACCTTCAGAAATATGAGGAACAGAAGCATCAACAGAAGTAGTAACAGTAGTGGTAGTAGTGGCCAGGAAGTCTTAATCCATCAATGAATCAATATCTTTGTCATCTTCCTGAGCTGTAGACAAAACAGCATCACCACCAGTAAAAGCTCCACTCACATCAACCATGCTCACAGCAGCAGCAGTGGTTATGCATCCTGAACTCACATCCATCACATCAGAACTCACCGCAGCAGTGCTCACAATCACTGTGCTCTCACCCCCTCCTGCACCACTAGGACCTGCCCCATCACCACCATCACCTCCATCACTGTCATCTCCACCAGCTGGTACAACTATGTCTTCCACATCTGAATCGGAGTCATCATGCCTCCATCTGCGACCAGCAGGAGCTCGATAATCAGGTCGAGAGAGATGACCGAATAATGATCTGGTGGTTGGCTTCCTCTCCTTCCCTCTGTATGACAAGACTCTGTTAAGAGTGGTGTCATTCATGTGCTCTAAACGTATAACATCAGCATTGATCTTGGGAAGATCTGGAACTTGAGCGTCGATAATCTGCTGCAAAAACCTAGGATACATGAGAAACTTCTTGTCCCCCTTTAAGACCACGTTCTCCTTCATATGAATAAAGATCATCTCTGAGAAGTTGAAAGGCTTGTTAAGCACAAGAGCAGCAAAAGCACACTGGATAGTCTCACGCATGTCATCGAATCCTCCTCGCCTTGATCCGAGACAGTGAACTAAGACATGAGCTAGATACTTGAATTGTGGAGACATGAATGCTTTGTTGAGAATGCCCGCTCCAATGTCACCCTCATACTTGCACCTAAGAAAGCATCCACGAACTAAAAAGCGATCAAGTAGTGATGGCTGATCTGGAGAATCTTGAAACCCACATATTCTCCTGATGTGTTCAGCAGAAACAACAATGTCATGCCCTTGAACTTTTCCCCTGATAACTGTAGGCTCGGCCTCACAGTCTATGTCAGCAGATGACCAGAAATCCTGCTGATGCAAATGGTAAGGCACATGAACAGTCGATATAGCAGTGAAGATCCTCGAACCCCTCAGAAAAGTAATAATCTCTGAGTAGTGCTTGGCGTTCGGTGTGGTCAAATCCAAATGAGCACATATGTTGTGCTTAGGGACTGATTTGTAACCTGCCATACTGAACAACAAAAGAAATAGACATGTTAGTACAAGTCAGTCAACAGGAAACTGAAATTAAAAATCAGATTTAAATTTCAACATATTGGCCGAATGACATTCATTCGCCGAATGAAGCCTATGATCGAATGAGTCATTCGCCGAATGGGGTTCATTCATCGAATAACCATCATTCGTCGAATGAGACATAGGCAAGGCTAGTCATTCGTCGAATGAGCCATTCGTCGAATGAACTTCATTCGCCGAATGAGTCATTCGCCGAATGACGACATTCGGTGCACATTCTGAATTCAAAATCCCTCTTTTCAAAAATCACGAATCAGTCCACAAAACTTGTGTGTAAACACTCAGAGTCAACCGACTAAGACATTTAAAACTTGACTTAGATAGATTTAAGTACATTTTGATGATCTATTGACACGGCGAAAAATAAAACCCTAAATCCCAAAATTTCTATCTGTTTTCCATGATTCCACGGTTGAAAATGTATGTCAGTCATTCCCCATATACCTGAGATGAAATAGAATGTGATTTTCAGAAGCAGGGTTAACAAGGATCACAGAAAATCGAAAGAACTGAAAATGTGTGTGAATCGCCGAATGAGGTGCACTCTGATGTAGCGAAAGAGAAAATGGTCGAATGACCTTCATTCGGCCGAAGGACTATTATATAGTCAAGCTCATTCGCCGAATGAGCTAGGCGAAAGGTCTGATGTAAATTAGTCTCATTCGCCGAATGAGTGTTGCGATTGAAACATTCGACGATACTCATTCGCCGAATGAGAATGTTGAATGAGACATTCGACACCCTTCATTCGTCGAATGATGAACACTTTGTGTGATTGATTCAGTCGAATGACTCATACGCAGAATGAGTTCATTCGGCCGAATGTATGAACTTTACCTCTCATTCGGACGAATGAGAGATGAAAACCTCCAAAACTCAACTTTTTCAACATTTGACATTTTGAGCAACAAACTTTTAACAAATTATGAAGATATGTCTGGTTGGTTCAGGATTCAGATATGACAGACATCCAAATCTACAAATGATCATCTAAAACAAGATTGAGAATAGAAAATCTTTTTGTATTTTTTCTGAAACAAGCACTACAACTGTACAAACAATAATTAAAAACAAATAAACACATATTTTTGTGAGAAGTCCATTAATAAAATAACACACATCTCTAATCACATCATATTGTCTTCAATGAACGCTTCACTTCCAACACAATTTCATTATGATACGATTACTGATATATTTGTCCAGACATAAACCGAACAATACATAACTACTAAACAAACTATATGATCACTCATATTTTCTGATTGAGTTCCCCAATTCATTTCACCAATAAAGATCAAAATCAGTTCAAAACTCATTTCAGCATATCTTAAAACCAGTCATCATGAATTCAATAAGATTCAAACATTTATTATCTTTTTGTATTTTTCTTGTTCTATCCAAATGGATGGCTTCAGCTAGGTCCGTCCCAGTAATATGGCACATGTATGGAATCGAACTTTATTTGTTTAAGTATTTCTCAAGCTTAATACCAGCTTGCATTAGGTTTTCTTCAAGCTTAATACCAGCTTGTTTTTAGTTTTTCATCAAGCTTAATACCAGCTTGTTTTTGATTTTCCTCAAGCTTAATACCAGCTTGTTTTTAGTTTTTCATCAAGCTTAATACCAGCTTGCCTTTATTTTTCTTTGAATGAAACCTCATTTGATTCCATGATGACAGGTGTATGCTTGATTTGAGTCAAAAACCGTTTCTCACTCAAATGATTTAATAAAATGGATCCCACAGATCAAACTTTCTAAGTTATCACAAGTTGTTTATTCATTTTGTATAGTCAGCCTATCAGTACATCCCATCACAATTCTCTTGTGATTTTAGTTCATACATTCACTTCTGCTTCTATGACATGATAAGATTAATGCACTACTTTATTAAGCAAGACCATCTCAATTTTTAATTTTTCTATTGTTTTTGGTTTTTCAAATTTTCTATTGTTTTTGGTTTCTCAAATTTTCTATTGTTTTTGGTTTTTCAAATATCATAATATCTCCCCCTAAAAACCTAAAAATATAAAATCTTTTTGAGTTTTTGATGATGAAAATAAACTATACAGGAAAAAGTAAAAGACTGAATTAAAATAAACAAAGCAAAGACTATCTAATGAAAAGTGATGATCATTTGTTTGACTCAGATGAGGATTGAACTTCATCCTTTTGGAAAACACCATTAGCCGATAACAGATATAAAAATCTGGGTTTGTCAAATGCTATTGTAAAAAGATCAGCTTTTTGGTGATCGGTGTGAATTTTCACTACTTCGATTAATTTCTTTTCAAAACAATCACGTATGAAGTGATATTTTATGTCGATATGTTTAGTTTTGGAGTGCTGAACTGGATTTTTAGTGACAGCAATGGCAGCAGTATTATCAACATAAATAGGAGTGTTAGAAAAATGTAACCCATAGTCCCTGAGTTGTTGTTGAATCCAGATGATTTGTGAACAACAACTAGGAGCAGCAATATATTCAGCTTCACAGGTTGAAGTAGACACCGACGTCTGCTTCTTGCACTGCCAGGTGACCAATCGGTTTCCAAAGAACTGACATCCTGCAGATGTTGACTTGAAATCTCCCTTGCATCCGCCATAATCTGAATCACTATATGCAGTAAGCTCAAAGTTATCATCATTAGGGTACCATAAGCCAAGTTCCGGTGTACCCTTCAGATAACGCATAATCCTTTTGACAGCAATGAGGTGAGATACTCTTGGCTTTGATTGATAGCGTGCACACAAGCAAGTAGCGAACATGATATCTGGCCGAGAAGCAGTAAGATACATGAGAGATCCGATCATTCCTCGGTACAGAGTGGCATCAATTAACTCCCCCTTTTCATCTGGAGTAATCCCGTGATTAATCGCCAGTGGGGTACCAGCAGGCTTTGCGTCAGACATACTGAACCGGCTCAGAATGTCACCCGCATATTTGGTTTGATGAATAAAAATCCCTGCCTCAGACTGATCCATCGAACTCATTTCAAATTTTTCTTTCATAACCTTCTCGAATTCCTTGCACAGATTATCATTTGTGGAACCAAAGATTATGTCGTCCACATACACTTGCACCAAGAGTAAATCACTGTCCTTCTCACGGATGAATAATGTGCAGTCAATGACACCTCTTCTGAACCCGTTGTTCAGAAGGTGAGTAGAAAGTGTCTCGTACCACGCTCGCGGAGCTTGATGCAATCCATACAAGGCTTTGTCTAGCTTGTAGACTTGGTCACGATGCAATGGATCCTCAAACCCGGGAGGTTGACTGACATACACTGTTTCACTGATGACACCGTGAAGGAACGCACTCTTGACATCCATTTGATAGACCTTGAACTTTTTAAAGGATGCATAAGCCAAGAAGATACGAATGGCTTCGAGTCGAGCAACTGGAGCAAACACCTCATTGTATCCAATCCTTCTATCTGTCAGAATCCTTGAACCACCAGACGTGCCTTATTTCGCACTATGATCCCGTGATCATCTTTCTTGCAACGAAGAACCCATCTAGTGCCAATGACTTTTGCACCTTTGGGTCTATCAACTAATTGCCAGACCCCTAACTTTTTGAACTGCAAAAGTTCTTCTTGCATTGCATCAACCCATGATTCTTCCTTAAGAGCTTCAGTGACAGTACGTGGTTCAACTTGAGAAATAAAGCAGGAATGAGCACAAAAGCTTACATCTGCAAAATCAAGAATGTCAGCAAGACCGCCTGAAGAAATCTGATTTCTAGTCTTCACTCCATCCAAAGGACTTCCAATTATGTTCTCTTGAGGATGAATGCGATTGATTCTTCCAACAGGATGAGCAGGAACCTCAACCTCAGGATCTAAGTTATTCAGATTCAAATCCTCAAGACCGGGTACAAGGTTATCAACAACTGGTTCAGGAGCAGCTGGAGGAGTGTCATCTGTGTCTGAGCTATCATCATTTAGCTGTGTAGTACGAACGGATGCAGATGAAGGTTGAAAGGTTTCATCAGGTGCATTTTGTGCATCATACAGCATCTGAACAGCGACATCTTCATCTGAATACATGGGGGGCATGTTGAATGAATCAAAGAGACTGGAATAATCAAACATCCAATCTGGCCCTTTTCCAGGTGGGGGCATTGTATATTTCTGAACGTCTACATGGTACCACTCCTCCACATTATGAGTTGCAATGTTGTAAACTCGTTTATTTGGAGTGCTATACCCAAGAAAGTACCCTTCTTCCACCTTTTCATTGAACTTGCCCTGCTCATGTTTCTTAAGCATAGTGCATGGAGCACCAAACGGTTCTAGATACTTAAGATTTGGCTTTCTGTTATGGAGCAGTTCAAAGCAAGTATTCCCATGTCTCTTCACAATAAGTACCCGGTTCAATGTATAACAAGCATTAGCTACAGCTTCGTTCCAGAATTGAACCGGTAGAGAAGAATCAGCAAGCATTGTTCTAGCAGCCTCAATCAATGTCCTGTTCTTGCGTTCAGCAACACCATTCATTTGTGGAACATATGGAGCACTAAATTGTTGCACAATGCCTCTTGCATTACAAAAATTCTCCATGTTGTGATTTTGAACTCCGTTCCATTATCAGTTCGAAACTGACGAATCTTGAGCTTATAAAGTGATTCAAGTTTGGTAACCAAAACTTGAATGCAATCAAACGTTTCAGATTTCTCCTTCAAAAAGAAAACCCAAGAGTATCTGGAATACTCATCAGTGATGACAAGACAGTATTGATCTCCAGCTATACTCTTCCAATTCACAGAACCAAATAAGTCCATGTGAAGAAGCTCAAGAGGAACATTGATTGAATGAAACTTTTTCAGCTTATGAGACTGCTTAGATTGCTTTCCCTTCTTGCATGATACATAGATATCAGACAGCTTAATATTCTTCAAGCTAACTCCCTCAACCAGATTATTGTGAACTAAATGATTCATCTTACGTAAACTCAAATGACCCATCCTCTTATGCCAAAGGATTGAATCTTTTTCAGTTGCCTTTGTCATAAAACATGAAGCTGTGCAGGATGTAGTTGAAGCTGTGGCCATATTGAGAACGTACAAATCTTGCTTCCTTGGAGCAGACATCAGAATCCAATCTTTAGGGATCTTAACACCTTGCTTGAGAATGTAACATTTTGACTCATCAAATAAGACCTTGTACTCTTTGTCACAAATCTGAGAGACTGACAGGAGGTTGTTTTCCAGCTGTTTAACATATCTGACATTATCAAATGAAACTTGTCCATTTGTCAGAATTCCCTCTCCTGTAATAAAACCGCCTTTATCTCCAGCAAAAGCAACATATCCACCCCGAACTGCATTCACATTGGTGAGCAGAGAAATATCACCAGTCATGTGTCTGGAAGCCCCACTATCAACGATCCAATTGCTGTTAACTCCAGCTTTTGGGGAAACCTGCACAATAAAGAGACAATTAGTTTACCTTGGGAACCCAAGCCTTTACAGTCTTGGGTTGACCCATAGAGTCTCGGATCCAAACATCAATCCATTTCCCTTTAGGAAGAGAGTTATCTGAAATTGGTGGAACAGAATCCTCAGATGATTTAACTTTCCAAATTGCATTTTTATCAAAAGAGGTTTTCAGATAAATGGATGATGATTTTGCTTTGTTAACTTTAATCACATTTGGAACATTCAAAGTTTCCAGTTTTCCTTTTCCCTTGTCTGAAGTCTTAAACTGAATTGGTGGTTTAGACTTTAGTTGAACAGGCTTAGGTACAGATTTTACCGGTTTTGGTAAAGTAGATTTTAAGTTTTTGAAAGAAACAACCTTAGGCCTGATCAACTGAGGGCAAAATCTCACAATGTGCCCTGACTCACCACATTCAAAACAAACTTTATCACCTTTCTTATGAAAATGTTTTAGATCAGAAAAAGATTTTTTAGTTGATTTAAAGACATTTGCTTTCTGACAATCTTGTTCAAAACCCAAACCCTTTTTCCCTTTGTTACCAAACAGAGCTGAATTGGTAGCACAATTAGCTTCAGACTCTTGTGAAGCTTTAACAAAGCATAATTCTTTGTAAATCTTTGATTTGCAGATTGGGTCACCTTTCATGACAATAGGAGTTTGATTCTGAGGAGTACTGTGCTTAGATGAATAATCTGATTCATCCTCAGAATCAGAGACCCAATCTTCAACAACTCCATCCACCAGTGATCCCTTAGTCTGTGATCCTTTACATCTTTGTCATTTGGAGTATTGACAAAGGCATTGAGGATTGGTGGAGGACAATTTTGATAATTAACCGGTTCCTTCCCCTGATCAGTACCCCTACTGATCATATGCTCAATGATATAAGAAGAGCTTTCATAGCTCTTGAGCTTCTGACCTAGAGTCTCATAGTCACATTCAACCATTGCTAACTTCTTCTTGATCTCATTGATGGTATTGAGATAAGAAGTTATAGCATCTTGCTTGTTCAGAACAGCGATCTCTGCCTCAAGCAATTGTTGGTTTAAAAGATCAATTTTAATCTAAAAATCTTTTTCATTAGATTTTAAAACTTTGTTTGCTTCAATGCACAGGTCGAGATCATTCAACAAGTCACTGTTATGCTTCTGATAAGCAAGAACTTTACTCCTAAGGTCAACACAATTGAAACAATCAGAATGGGAAGATGAACAGTCAGTGTATACCTGCTCAGATTCTGTAGAAGCAGAAGAGTTTGCCATCAAGGCAAATTGAGTAGATGAGTCATCAGCTTCACCATCAGAACCTTGAGTGTCTGAATCTGTCATATTGTCTGATTCTGAACTTGAGATTTTGTCATCAGTCATCAATGAGTCTTCACGAATGCTTTCCTCTTTATGATCTTCAGACTGTTGAATCTCAGCCACACAAGCTTTATCTTGATCTTCCTTATCAGCATTAAACCTGAAATCCCAGTTCACCCCTTCATCCTGTTGAACCATTAAAGCTTTACTTGCAGTGGATGAAGATCCAGCTTGAGAAGGAGAATCAATGGGGTCTAGTCTCCTTTCTGGATTGGCGGAAGAGGATTTCTGATGCTGAAATGGATTTTTGTTCCCTGCTTTCTTTGGCTGTTTGCACTGCCTGGCAAAATGACCCTTCTCACCACAGTTGTAGCATGTCACAGATGCCATATCAAACCCAAACTTGGACTCTTTGTTTAGATTGATATCCTTCCCAGTTCTTTTAACAAACTCCTTAGCTCTTCTAACCGCACTAGCCAATGCCCACACAATGTCAATTCACTCCATGTCATCAGGATCAATCTGAGAGTAGTCATCATTGGTCAAATATGGATTGCCGATCTGACCAGCAACTAATCCATCATATGAGCTAACCAATGTTGACAAAAGACCCATATGCTCTTTTGCAACCTCTACTGTGACCTTGTCAAAGTTCTCTGTTTTCAGACTGGCGGTAGGCTGATGATGCTCTTGTTGTGAACTTGTTGAAGAAGATTGACTGAAATGCATCTGAGCTGTAGATGGAGCCTCAGATGTTTTAGAAACAAAAGCAGTCTTCAGAGGAGCATGAGTTGTGGATTTATCGACTGTGGGAGTGGAGTAGTATAGAGAAGGATCCTGAACTTGCACAACCCTCTTGGCTTTCCATTTGTTCTCTATCTCCTGCTCTTTCAGTTTCTGAATAAAATCATTGATGTCCATATGAGCCAACATCTGGTTTTGCTTGAGTACCATCAAGAAAGACTCCCACTTTGGAGGTAGAGCATCTGCCAAACACTGAATCTTCTCCTGAGTTGTAGTTTTGACCTCATGGTTGAACAACTCACTCAACAAATGATAAAACCTAGCAATCAGTTCATCAAGTGACTCATTACCCACATACATAAAGCTATTGAATTCTTTTCTCAAAGCTTTAGACTTAATGCTCTTCAACGCATCATTCCCCTCATATCTTTGTTGTAAGGCATCCCAGAGGTATTTGGAAGATGTAAATTGTCTAAACTGATGGAAGATGTCTGTTGCAATGGACTGTGACAAAATGGCATATGCTTTCTTCTCATAGTCATACAACTTCCTTTGAGGCTCGGTCATTCTTGTAACAAGCATAGGAGTTCCATCCTTGTTCAAAGGCCTCAAATAACCTCCTTCTATCATCATCCACAGATTTGTATCCACCCCATTGATATGGATCTCAAATCTATACTTCCAACGAGGGTAATCATCTAAAGTCAACAACTTAGGAGCTTTATTTGAGTTCCCTGTCTCATTCTCTGTCAATAAGAGAGTCTGAATGCGATGGTTTTGGTTAGCCATGAGTGCTAGATCCTCCATTTGATCAGAAGTAATAAAATTCAACACTTAGAAAAATTTCAGGAAAACTGGCGAATGAAGGGTGTCGAATGTCGGGGACCGAATGACCTGAATATGGCGAATGAATGCTGAGTATGACAACTAGCGAATGGGATGATCGAACAACCTATTCGGCGAATGTCTGATCGAATGAACTCTTTCGCCGAATGTGAGTGGAGTATGAGACTTATTCGGCGAATGAAAAGGGCGAAGGAGCTATTCGCCGAATGAGTCCTATTCGGCGAATGGAGAGCTTTCAGCAACGAAAATCGAGATATCTTGTGATTTTGACCAAATCTAAGCACCAAATTTGGTACAGAAGTTCAAGACATGATAACAAAACAATTGGGAAAGAATTTTGACAAACAATCCACAAAAACCCTTGGTTTTTCAATGAAATAGTAACTTGGAAAGCAAGAAAAGTAGGGTTTTTGGAAGTTACGAAAATCAGGGTTTTGGGGAACTCAGATCTAATGATTTAGAGTGGAAATCGAGTAGAATCAAGAGCCAAAGCTCTGATACCACTTGGTTGGATCGATCGGGAGCTCGGAAACAATCCGAATCCAATGTAAAACTACTCGTCAGCCTCTGGAATAGTGCGGAATCCTATTCCAGGGTTTTCCAATCGAAATCAACAGGAACCGTGGTGATCCGAGGTTGTAGGAACAACGTGGAAGCAACGATCGAACACCACGGGTTGTGAATCGAACTAGGATGATCACTAGCCGCTCAAATCTCCTAGGGTTTTGACACTTGAGTCTCAGGAAAGAAGGAGGGCTCTGGAAAGTTGGGGTTGAAATGATTTGAACTTGTATATATAGGCAGTAGTCATTCGGCCGAATGAGTGGCCGAAGCAGCTCATTCGGCGAATGACCAAGCTCGAATGAGCTGTCAATCGAATGAGTCATTCGGCGAATGACTCATTCTATCGCTAGCCATTCGCTGGTTTCATCATTCGGCGAATGACTTCATTCTAGAGTCATTCGCCCGAATGTGAGATCTTCATACTCAACTCTAAATTTAATCAAATCAACTAAACATATAATCAGTAATAAACATTAAGAGATATATATAAAGACAACTTCCATTAATAATTTGAACATTACATGATAAGAGTTACAAAAACTGAACTAGGGACAAAACATGTATCAACACCCACTTATAATCCAATTCCCAAAATTAGTTATAGCAACTTACATTTAAATTTTTCACAAAATTTGGGCAGAGTTTCCTTTCTATTTAGTTCAAATCCATACAATTGACATTGTCTATTTTACAATCAAATCCAAATCATTTATAATAAATAACTTTTGTAACTATATATAAACTTCAAAAGAAACCCATGACACTCATAAACTGTAACTATTAGCTATTATTTAAAGTCATTTTATTTATTAAAACATAAGTTATTTTATGAAAAGCTGCAAGTTAAATGTGTTAGAACTTGAGTTAACCAAATTTAGATCAATCCCAAGTCCTTTGATAGTTCTTTGTTTCCCAAATTGATCCTTGTTCGTCCTCATATAATTTGGTTATAAACATTGACATGAACAATCTAATTTGGTTATAAACATTCGTATGAAGTTTCTAAGTGTTAGATGTAAATATTGAAATGAACACCAACACTTTATGCAATATCATTAAGATTGCCAATTTAACTCATTAAGTCGACTCCTATTAAGTTGTTACAGCATTTCAACTAATACCCTAGTTATCAATCTAAGAAAGTATATCTTAATTAACACTAAGGGTAAGTTGCATGTATTTGAATGTCCTATGCCATTCCCACACACACATATGATTTAACTCATGCATGTTCATGCATAAAAGCCCCACGCACCATGATAACTAAGGATTTTAAGTTTAATTAGGTTTGACACCCTCCAGGGCAGCGAACCTATGGATGCACACCAAGGTTCGGCTAAGGAAGAAGGGGAGGTTCGGCTACTAAAATCCTGCATGGGTTCGGCACAAGGATAACAAGGTTCGTTCACCTGGGTTCGTGAGGCTGCTAAGGGTTCAGCTGCTTATAGCTGAGGTTCGAGTAATGGTTCGACTAACTCATGCATACAGGTTCGCTATCTAGCTAGGGTTCGCCTGGCTAAGGTTCGGCCATGATGGAGTTAAAGGTTCGGCCGGAGGTGAATGGTTCGTGGTCCTAATGGTTCGGCTGAATTCATTGGTTCGGCTAACAAGATACGAGGTTCGGCTCTTCATGCTTTGACATGCAGGGTTCGTTGGTTCCAAGGTTCGCCATAGGCTCGGCTAGAGTTTCGGCCATAGGTTCGGTGCTGCACACCCACAGGTTCCTTGCAGGTTTAGTTGTAGGGTGTCACAGGTTCGGTTCAGAAATCTCAGGGTTCGGCTGACCAGAGTGAGGTTCGGCCCTCTAAATGAAGGTTCGGCTGGTGTTTCATCGCCCCATCAGGGTTCGGCCGACTGAACACCCCCTGAACCCGTGAAAATTTGTGCATCACTAGCTTCATTCTCGCAAGCATCACATGTTACAACCACAATCTATCGATTCCTACGTGTGTATCTATGTGTTTTGTGAGTATTTAGACCGGTTAGAAGCATCAAACAAAAAGGGTTTCGTGATACCCTAAAAACCGAATTTAAAGTGAATATTTACCTCTAAATCCACTGATGACTGCTTGTAATTCTTGTACTTTCGTGATCTACGCAATGAAAGGAACGTTTTGACACCAACTATGCTCGAATCCGACTAGAAATGGGTGATGTCTTCTAGAGAGAAGGTGGAGAACACACTTTCTAGAGAGAGAGGGTCTTGAACGAAATGGAGGAGAGAAAAAGAGAGGTGGAGGTTGGTGGAAGGATTTAATGCATTCATTAATGGTCTCATCAATACCCGGTCGTTCGGTCTCGTTCGGTTTCGCGTAACATGTCGGTTCGCGTGGTTTTCTTCGCGAAACGACTCGATTTATAAAATAAGATTTATAACATTATTCTAAGTTGTGATTCCTAATAAATTAACTCGTATCTTTTATTTATTTTAAATTTTCAAATATTTAATTAACTGTTTAAATCGAATCGTACGGTCGTCGCGCGTATTCGTACGAATCGTCACCCGTACGAACACGGCGATAACTATACTTTTCAATATTGTTTTCTAATTATTGGATATTATTCAGAAATTTAAACCTTCAGATTTATTCGTACAGATCGTCACCTATACGAATAATCCGTCCATTTAGCATTCACATAACGATATCCGTATTGTTTTGTTTAGTAAAGCCTCATATACATTTGTACATAATAAATCCTAAAATATAATCCCATGATAATTTTGTGTTGCCAGATGATTATCTGACTGTTAAACCATGTTTTTTGATTTTTGTTTCTATGAAATGATCATAAATTCACTGTTTAATTTATAAAATGATAACAGTATATGATATGAATATGAAATGTACTGAAATGTATGTTGTTCGTACATGTTTACTGTTCATATTACTGTTTAAGATCACTGTTTTGGTACGGCTCCGGCACTGATGTTACACAAGATCCGCCAGATCCATGATAACCTGTTAGCTGCACGCAGTCGACAGAAGAGTTACACGGATAAACGACGAAAACCATTAGAGTTTGAAGTTGATGATATGGTATTACTTAAAGTATCGCCTTGGAAGGGCGTTATACGATTCAGGAAGAAGGGTAAGCTTGCTCCACATTTTGTAGGCCCTTTAAGATCCTCGAACGGATCGGGAAGGTTGCCTACAAGTTGGAACTTCCTCCTGAACTTAGCAATGTACATCCGACATTTCACGTGTCCAATTTAAGAAAGTGCTTAGCTGATCAAGATCTTCAGGTACCACTCGATGACATTTGCGTCGATGATACCATGCATTATGTTGAAAAACCAGTTGAGATAATGGATCGTGAGGTTAAAAAGCTCAAACACAGTAGAATTCCGATTGTCAAAGTACGTTGGGAGTCGAAGCATGGTCCAGAATTCACCTGGGAACGGGAAGATCAGATGAAGCTTAAGTACCCACATTTATTCACTACAGTTACTCCAAGTTGAATTTCGGGACGAAATTCCCTTAATTAGGGGAGACTGTAACATCACTGTAATTCAGGTTGTCCGTACATATTTAATTATATTGTCACGACTTGATATGATAATTATTAATGATGCATTATTGGATGCTATTATTGATATTGGTTTACATATTGAGAACATATTATTATATGCATAAACCATGGAAAGTTTAGTTGAAACACAACTAAACAGAGCCAGAGAGTTTATCGCAGTTGAATTCACAGATTATGGATTGTTGGTTTGGAATGGTAAAAGATTAGGAGTTGGTTATTGTTTGGCTACAAAACATAGTCAAGGACACATGGTCATGGTTTATCGAAATAGCGGTGGGACGGTGCTGGGGAGGTTGCGACCTACCCCTACATATGCCCTATACATACGCATATTTCGGTCTATCATGGATGTGTTAGTGATATGGTTTAGTGGGATTAGGATTGGGAAAATATAATATTAAAGATAATAAGATAATGAAAACGATATTGGAATTGATTACGCGTTTGTGAGGTTAGGATTATTAATTACAAGCGAATGTTATTTCAGAAATATTAACTTGCTAATGTATTCGCGTGGGTGACGATTCACACTAATATAATTATTAAGAATAATATTCTGAAACGATATTCCATAAATCGTAAATCGAATCGAAATACGATACGAGCGTCGAATTCGGAAATGTAACGATCTTTACGAATACGTACGTAAGTAACGCGTTTCGACGAGATAATGAAATAATATCTAACGATATTAATTTAAGAAAAGAAAAAACTAAAAACGTTTATTAGGAATCACAACCTAAAACAAATCCAAACAAGTTGTTTTATTTTATTTATATAATTAATTTAACGAAAGTAAAGGAAGTATTTTTTTTAAACGATTTAATTTAAAATCATTCCATTAAGAAGAAAACTTATTTGTTTAAATGTTGTATGTTTTAAATGTGTTTTACAATGAAAACCAAGCATATTATAATTTTATCGCGATAAAAACGAGACCGAGCACGCGGGGGACGATACGCGATATAAGGAAGAAGAATTCTTCTTCTTCCCCATTTCTCATGCACATTTCTCTCTCTAAACTTGCTAACCCGCCACCCTACTCTCTCTCTCTACCTTCTCTCTAGTTTTTCTCCTTCATTTCTTGACGGAATCGCGAGATCTTGGTGCCAAAGTGTTCGTGTGATCGAGAGGAACGAGAAATACGAAGAAATCTCACGTATAGTCGACATTTAGAGGTAAATCTGAGATTGTCTTTTTGGTTTTTACTAAACAACTTAATGTGTTTAAGGTTGCCAACTTTGGACCGCGGTTAGGGTTTTAAAAGTGTTGAATGAGATAGTACTAACTAATAGAAACCATAGACGACATGCAAAAGCTAAGAACTCGAGGGTGATGTGGATGGGGAGCTGGTTCGGTGGAGGATAGGTCGGCCGAACCTATTAGGGGGCTGGCCGAACCATCCTTGCTCAACCCTGCAAAAAGGTAGCGAACCTCATTGACATGACTGAACCCTTGCACCATGCTCAGCCGAACCTTCTCTCTTCAGTGAGTCTTGACACGAACCTGTTGCATGGTGGCCGAACCATTCTCATGTAGGTTAGCCGAACCCTAGAGAGACCCGAACCTGTTTGAACGAACCTCTCCTGGCCGACTTTCCTTTAACCTAGCCGAACCCTTTTGGTCTGCGAACCTAAGGAGGCTGCTGAACCATGGCACCCGAACCTACCTATGGCTGAGTTTTCCAGCGAACCTAAAATGTTGTGGAGCTGAGTGCAGCGAACCTTGGCTCACAATCATTTTTGTTAGACGAACCTTGGACCAAGGTGTTAGTCGACCTAGTGCTGAACGAACCTAGGGGCTTGCCACGCTTAATGGACCACAAACCTGGGCCTAGAGCCGGACCCTAGAGGCAGCGAACCTGAAGCTTTGTTGAGCCATGATTCCAGTGCCATCGAGTCTAGGTGATCGAGCTAGGGTTAAGGGTGAACAAAAAAAAAAGGAATGTGATATTTTGTGTACTCATGCATGCATGGGAAATCTAAGAAATACCATCTTCTTTATGAATATAAAATTTAAGAATGTGAGATTTCTAAACATTAAACATTTTAAATGAGTAATCTAAGTATGACCATTTAAACCTAAATGTGATTTTAATAGCTTAGGTTTAATGCGGACACTTTAATATAAACATGCATGGGGATATGGATATGTGTATAATGAAGGTTATCACCTTTAAAGAATACACGTCCATGGGAGGTACACATAAGATCTCACCACTCGTTTATCACCATTTGTTAATTAAAACTTACGAGTTTAAATTATATATTAATGATGAACGATTATAAAATATTGAGTGATTCATTTTAACTTAGACAAAACAAATTAAGTTAGTGGCACGCTTTATAATTAAGAGCAACCACGTATGGGCACTTAGCAGAAACAAAACGCATAAACTTATGAATCTAAACATATATTAAATACAGATTGTTGAGTTATTTCTGAGTTCGTATACGCGAGCGCGCATTCTACGAAGACGCTGATTATAAGGACTCAGGTGAGTTCTCATAACCTCCTTTTAAACTATTTTGTTTTAAACTCAGAGGTGGAACATGTATACCAATATTTAAAATATTATGTTGATAACACATGGATGACACCTGTGTATTGTTATGATATTCAGATTATTGGATTATCATAATTCCATTAGTCGTTGCTGTTGACTCCGGTCATCTGCAATGATTGCATGTATTGTCACTATTCCATGGGTCGTTGTTGTTGACTTCGGTCATCAGCAATGATTGCATGTATTCTCACTATTCCATGGGTCGTTTTTGTTGACTTCGGTCATCTGCAATGATTACATGTATTGTCACTATTCCATGGGTCGTTGTTGTTGGCTTCGGTCATCCGCAATGATTGCATGTATTGTCACGTGGATTGCCACAACTCCGTGTGTCGTTGTCTTTGACCTTGGTCATTCACAATGATGCATGTATTGTCACTTATACTAATTGAGAATATTGATGATTGAGATTGGTTGAATGTATATGTGATTGATTATCTATGATTATTTGAAATACGTGACTGTGTTTGTGATTGCGTGTTGGGTTATGTGTTGGACTATCTCGCAGGTGCTCATATGGATTTTCTCAGGAAACTATAAACTTTTATAATCATTTTGTAAAACATTTTTAAATATAAAAACTTATGATTACTTACCAACTACTTTGTAGTTGACACTTGATTTTTCTACATGTTTCAGGGAACGAGGAGAAGTAAGTAGGGCATGATAGCTCTACATCTTTTGGACATCATCACATAGGATTCTTTGACTTAGCTAAAATAACCGAAATTCTGGCGATTAAAATTTAGTTAGTTTAGCTAAATCTTTTGTGTATTTGAGGTAACTAATTCACGCTGAACATGATTTTTGATGTAATTAATTTGGTTGATTAATTGATATGTGATTAATTAATTAGATGTCCACGAGCTTATGAACAATCTACACATCCCTCGTGCCATCCCGACGTTTCCGCCATCGGTCGGGGTGTTACATTTACATTTGTAAAACATTTGATTAAGGTTTTTAAATGTTTTAAATTCCCTTATATCTATCAATATTATATAATAAATGAAGATAAATTTGCTTTGGTGTCATTACCACAACAGTTCTACGATTAAAATTGACATGTGTCATTATCACATCAATTTTCAGATTAATTTTGACACATGGCAAACTCACATGAAAATTCAAACCTTCAAAAACTCTAAATATTATTTTGAATAATATAAACTTAATTACTCCTATTTCTTAGCAACAAAATGCTCTTTTTGAATATAATAATTTAACTTTTTTTAACTTATTTAATAATTAATCTTTTTATTATTTTCCATTGTTAATATAAAATATGATTGATAGCGTATCATATTATTCTAAAAAAAATAATTTGCCCTGCTGAAAATAATAAATTTGTTTTCGGTATTCATATTCTTAATTTTAAAATAATTACGTACATTTCATCAAAAATTATATATTTTTTAAACTAACTTTAAATTAAATTTTATTTTAATTTCTCAGTCTTATCCTAAAAACATGTAATTTCAAATTATCTTTATCAAATACACTTTTAGTCCAAAATTTTAAATTTAAATAATTTCAAAAGTGTATTGATATTTTATTTAAGTTGTTATTCAATATTTAACTAATGCATCTTTGAATTTCATTATTTTACTCCTCTATAATATTTACTTATATAATCACTTTATCATTTTTTATATAAACAAAAATAAATCCATTTAACTCTATTCACAAATAAAAAAAAAAATTCTTCCTCTACTATTTACTTCTTTATACGATTTCAAATATTTTCATACTTCATCCTCTACTACTATGTTAAATGTATAAGATGTTTACTAATCATTAAAGTATGTAATCTATGTTAAATATACTAATTTGTATTCGTAACATGTACAAAAATTTATTAATATTCCGTTAATATAAGTCTGTTAGTTACCCTACTTTTATGAAAAAAAAATATTTTAGTAAGCATTTTTTGTACATATATGTTTGTAGAACATCTTATACATTCTACGTTTACTTTATCATCTTTTATTTGTTTAAATATCAATTTCAATATAAAAGTCTTTAATTGTGTATGGGTATGTTTTTATTTTTAATTAACAAAGAATGTTATTATGGTTATTTTTTACATTTAATCACATGATTTAACACGTTTTATTTTTCCTTTATCTTTTAAACTAAATTATTTTGAATTCAAATATCCTATTATATAAAGTTTTTTAAAAATTTTCTTTCACCTGCCTAAACTCAACATTCTATAGCCAAAGTTTCATTTTAATAATGTATATTAAAACAAATAAATCCAATGTTTCTTTGTCAATTTTGATTTGTATAAATATCAATATTAATATAGAACTCTTTGAACCTTATATATATATATGTTTTTTTTTCTAATTAATAAAGAATGTTATTATTGTTATTTTTATAATTTTATTCAAATAATGTAATATATATATATATATGTGTATATGTGTGTATATATATATATACTCCCTTGTCACACCTCGAGCCAGCGGGCCGGATCGTGTGTCCCGTCGGGCGGAAAGGTCTCGGGGCACTATATCAAAAATGATAATCGTGATGTTCATATTGTTTACATTGCACATGATATATAATGAGAAAATGCTAAATAAAATAGAATTACAAAGTTAAATTACATCAGTTTTGTTCATAATTTAAAATGTAAATCTACTATCAACATCATAATTCTTCTATCTTGTATCTGCACAAAATATACAAAATAATCGGTATAATGATGTTCAAAATATGCAAGTCCAAAATACTAGGTCCTCTATCTGGCATCCTAGTCCAAAAGCATAACTTCTTAGTTAGACTTGTTCGTCACCTAAGAAACTCATGCCCGCGCTTTGAATTCCATCGAACCTTGACAATGGGAATACGGCTGCGCCTTAGTTCTTTAACTTTGCGATCCATAATCTCCAAAGGTTCTTCAATAAAATGTAATTGTTCATCCACTTGAATTTCTTCGATTGGTATGACGACTGATTCGTCGGTAAGGCATTTCTTTAAATTCGAGACGTGAAACACGTCATGCACACCACTGAGTTCATCTGGTAGTCTCAGTCTGTATGCCACAGGACCAATACGTTCAATAATCTCGAACGGTCCCATGTATCGTGGTGCTAACTTTCCTTTCTTCCCAAAACAAACTACACCTTTCCAAGGGGATACCTTTAACATGCCTCGGTCTCCCACTTGAAATTCCAACGGTTTGTGCCGTTTGTCGGCATAGCTCTTTTGTCTGCTCCTGGTTGCTGGTAACCTTTGTTGAATCTGAGCAATCTTATCAGTAGTTTCCTGAATAAGCTCTGGCCCAGTTATTCAATTATCTCCAGCCTCGGTCAAACAGATCCGTGACTGACATTTTCGACCATATAGAGCCTCAAATGGCGCACATCCGATGTTGCTATGGTAACTGTTGTTGTAGGAGAATTCGATCAGTGGCAAATGGGAGTCCCAATTTCCACTGAAATCCAAAACACATGTTCTCAACATGTCCCTAGGGTCTGTATCGTACGTTCGCTTTGACCCTCCGTTTGTGGATGGTAAGCTGTACTTAGATTTAAGTGCGTCCCTAGATATTTCTCCAATGATTGGCAGAACCTTGATGTAAATCTGCTGTCTCGATCAGAAATGATAGACAACGGTACATCGTGACGTACCACTATCTCGTTGATGTACAGTCTCGCCAGTTTATCCATCGTTAAGGTCTCAAGCATTGGCAAAAAATGAGCAGATTTGGTTAATCGATCGATGATAACCCAAATTGTATCATGACCACTTGAAGTGCGGGGTAGCTTGGTAATGAAATCCATAGCAATATGTTCCCACTTCCAGAGGGGAATCTCAGGCTGTTCCAGTAACCTTGACGGCTTCTGGTGTTCCGCCTTTACCCTTGCACACGTAAGGCATCGACCGACGTACTCTGCTATGTCTTTCTTCGTTCCCAGCAACTAATAAAATCTCCGTAAGTCTTGGTATATTTTATCGGCACCTGGATGCACTGAGTACTTGGTCTTGTGTGCTACATCCAAGATAAGTCTTCTTAATTCGTCTACCGCGGGAATCCATACACGATCCTGGTAATAGATAACTCCATCTGGTTTTATTTCGAACTGTCGTTCTGCTCCACGGTCAAGTTCCTTCTTCAGATTTCCACGTTCAACTGACTCTTGTTGTCCCTGAATAATCTTGTCACGTAGAATTGTCTACACAGTCATTCCCATTGCTTTTACGCGCAAGGGTTTGACCCCCTCCTTTCAGCTGAATGCATCAGCAACGACATTTGCCTTACCCGGATGGTACTTAATCACACAATCGTCATCATTCAAAAGCTCAACCCGACGTCGTTACCTCATGTTGAGCTCCTTCTTATCAAAGATATGCTACAGACTCTTGTGATCAGTGAATATGGCACACTTAGTGCCATATAGGTAATGTCTCCAGATCTACAACACAAATACCATTGCTCCCACTTCTAAATAATGAGTAGTGTAGTTCTTCTCATGAATTTTCAACTGTCTTGATGCATACACGATAACTTTTCCTCGTTGCATCAACACACAACCAAGTCGCTGATGGGAGGCATCACAGTACACGACAAAATCATCACAGCTTTCAGGGAGAGATAAGATTGGAGCATCACATAACTTCTGCTTCAATGTTTGGAAAGCACCTTCTTGTTTCTGCTCCCAAACAATCGTTTCGCTTTTCTGAGTTAACTTGGTGAGAGGCAAAGCTATCTTAGAAAAGTGTGAGATAAACCTTCTGTAGTAACCTGCCAGTCCCATAAAAGACCGTGTCTCCATCGGTGTCTTCGGAGTATCCCAGTCTTAATAGCTTCGATCTTGGCAGGGTCTACATGTATTCCTTCGCTGTTGACTACAGAACCCAAGAATTGAACTTCTCTTAGCCAAAATTCACACTTAGAGAATTTCGCATAGAGTTTCTCTTCCTTCAACAGCTCCATGATCTTCCTGAGATATTGCTCGTGTTCTGCTTTGCTCTTGGAATAAATAAGTATGTCATCTATGAAAACAATGACAAACTGATCCAGATACGGCTTGCACACTCGGTTCATGAGATCCATGAAAACCGCCAGTGCATTCGTCAATCCGAAAGGCATCACCATAAACTCGTAATGCCCATATCTGGTTCGAAACGCCGTCTTCGGTATGTCTTCGTCTTGCACTCTGAGATGGTGATATCCAGACCGCAAATCAATCTTCTAGAAGTACTAAGCTCCTTGTAGTTGGTCAAACAGATCATCAATTCTCGGCAATGGATACCGATTCTTGATGGTTAGCTTGTTCAGCTCTCTGTAGTCTATACACATCCGAAAGGATCCATCTTTCTTCTTCACGAACAAAACCGGAGCTACCCATGGTGAGTAGCTCGGTCTGATGAAACCTTTATCAAGTAGCTCCTGTAGTTGGTTTGAAAATTCCTGCATCTCGGAAAGTTCTAACATGTAAGGAGATTTAGCAACAGGAGTTGCGCCAGGAACTAACTCGATACGGAACTCTACCGGTCTTGCGGGTGGCAAACCTGATAGGTATTCAGGAAACTCTTCTGGATATTATTTCACTACCGGTAAGTCTTGACTCTTTTTCTTCTCCTTCTCTTTCTCCACCACATGTGCCAGAAAAGCTACACACTGCTTCTGTAGACACTTACGCGCCTTTATGCATGATATGATTTTGACACTTCTTTTTGCTTGATCCCCTCAAATTTCTGGCACATGATCGTTCATCAATGGAATTCGAAGCAGCTTTTCAGAACAAATGACTTTCACTCTGTTGAGAGATAGCCATTCCATCCCAAAAATAATGTTGAAGCTACCCAACTCAATCGGTATCAAATTGATTGTAAATGTATGACCATTAAGTGTTAACGGACATTTTCTGTATATTGTACTAACTGTGATTTGTTTTCTGTTAGCTACTTCTATGATGTAAGGGGAATCTAACAGTTCCTCAATAGAATCTGGTTGGCATGCAAAATTGGCAGAGATAAAACTCTGATCCGCACTAGTGTCAAACAAAATTGAGGCATAAAAGTCATGTAAGAGAAATGTACCAGTGACCATGTTCGGGTCTTGGCATGCAGCTGGAGCTCCTATTGAAAAAGCTCTTCCCCGGGGTGCTCGAACCGCTGGCTGTGCTTTCTTTGGGCAGTTCTTGGAAAAGTGGCCGATTTCACCACGGTTATAGCATCCACCGTTGTTCTGGTTGTTGAGTGGAGGGAGAGCCAAAGCAGCATTGTTGACTGCTTGATTAGGTGTCATCCGGCAGTGTTGGACCCAATGGCCCTTTCATCCACATCCCGTACATTGTTTGCAGGGAGTATTAGCAGCATGATGGTATTGAAACTTGGCACACAGAGGATATGCTCTAGTGTAGGGTCTTTTGTTAGGGATATGTGGTGCAGATGTTGCTTGGTTGAGAGGTGTGGCCATCGCGTAGTTCTTGATGACCTTCTGTTTCTTCTTGGGATGATGATGAGGTTTCTTATATGATTCGTCTTTAAGCTTGCCGGAGTCGGCCTCTTTCTTCAGAGTTCCAGAGGCTACCATCAGGTCAGTGAGTTTCCCTGATAGACTAACAGCTGACTCCAGTGTGACAGGATTTGCTGCAATGACTAAACTTTGTATGCAGGCGGGTAGTCCACATACATACCTGTCAATCCGTTTCTCCAGAGTTGGTACCATGTCTGGCACCAATGCAACCAACTCGTGATAACGAGTAGTATAACCCATGTGATTAGCCCCCTCATTACATGGTTTGACAGCTCGACCTCCAGTCTCTGCAGCTCATTCTTGGGGCAAAACTCATTTCTCAGTAGTGTCTTGAATTCCTCCCATGGCATCGCCATAGCTTCTTCCCTTCCCCTGGCATGAATCTGTGAGTTCCACCAGGCCAAGGCTCGCTTGTTGAAAGATCCAGTAGATTAGCGAACCCTGTGATGTTCTGGACAGCTACTGATGTCCAGAGTAGTCTCCATCTTTTCTATCCATTGGATTAACCAAACAGCTCCTTCAGTCCTGCTAAAACTACACGGCTTACAACCTACAAATGACTTGTAGGAGTAATGAGATGCACCGCCAGTATTTCCACTGGCTTCCCCTGATGAGTTACCAGAGTTGTTGTTGTCGTTCAGAATACGGTTGAGCATATCTGGGATCACCTCCTTCAGCTGATTAGTCAGCTGGCTGCTCAGTAAGGTTGCCAGGGCAACGGTAGCAGGATCCAAATTTTGAGTCGCATTCGGGTCAACCGGTGGAGTGTGTGGAGGAGGAAGTGGAGGTGGTGGTGGAGGCATAAGAGGGGGAGGTCTTCTCGGCGGCATTCTGATCACAACCAATAAAATATCGGTTAGTGCAATGATCGAATGCTAATGACACAATGCAACTAAGTTCCTATGTCCTGTGTTCTCTACATGAGGGTCCCTAGGTTATAGTCTAGGACAAACCGTTTAAATAGATGACCTATATTTCTCTATAACCATGGCTCTGATAACAAACTGTCACACACTGAGCCGGTGGGACGGATCGTGTGTCCCGTAGGGCGGAAAGGTACCGGGGCGCGATATCGGGAATGATAATCGTGATGATCAGATTGTTTACATTGCACATGATATATAATGAGGAAATGCTAAATAAAATAGAATTACAAAGTTAAATCGCATCAGTTTTGTTCATAATTTAAAACGTAAATCTACTATCAACATCATAATTCTTCTATCTTGTATCTGCACAAAATATACAAAATAATCGGTATAATGATGTTCAAAATATGCAAGTCTGAAATACTAGGTCCTTTATCTGGCATCATAATTCTTCATATAGTTTTATTTGAAAATGAATTGAGTAAACCTGTCCGAATGACAACCTTAACCTCATTAACAACCACTTATACTATCCAATCTAATATGCTTATATATAGGGCATACGTAGGGGAACAAGCCCCAGCCGACATCCCACGACATACCGAACTACATAGTACATTGTTGTTAATGATAATTAAGCATTTCATCCCATTTACTAAATCACATATTTGAACCGTTTGAAAATGATTACACTTGGATCGTCTGAAAGTGATAACCTTTGAACACCCAAAATGACAACCTTAACCTCACTAACAACCAGCTATACTATCCAATCAAATATGCTTATATATAGGGCATATGTAGGGCAACAAGCCCCAGCCAACATCCCACCACATATCGAACCACATAGTATATTGTGGTCAATGATAATTAAGCGTTTCATTCCACACCATTGACACATTAGTTCTTCTCTTCTTAGATCTTGTAGTTCCAAAAAATAGAATTTCTATTGATTTCTTAAGTCCATCACGCAATGATGATCAACCACAACAGTTGTAGAAACATTACAATAATTGCTTAAATAAGTAAATAAATAAACATTTAATAAAATCTAAGACCTAACGATTGGGCCTTGGTCAACTCGAGTAGACGAGTCTAGCAATCATGGTTCTTGGTAGTAAAGGAGATCTGTAAATCTCATCAGACATGCGACCTATAATCAATCAGTCTAGCTAGGACATCTTTTGATATACAGGCTTTTATAGTTCTTTAGATCGTCTATATTTCATATAGTTCTTAAGTTCTTTGGCGCATGTTATCTTTTATATTTCCCAGATGTTCCTCAAAACTGGTTAGGGAATACGGTAAATATCATCAAACATGCGTCTCATATTCGATCAGTCTACCTAGGACATCTTTCAAACCAGAGATTGGCACATGCTATCTTTGACATTTCCCAGTCAAACCCTTGGAAAATAGTTCTTTGTACATAGTTTTTTGAAGTAGATCGTTAGTTCTTTGACAACACGCCACCGAAAATAGTACTTTGATTTGTTCGTTAGTTCTTTGAAATTAGACCTTTGAAAATAGTTATTTGTTTTAGATCTTTATTTCTGTGAAAATAGATCTTGAAAAATAGTTCTTGGTCTTTAAAATTGTTAGCTAGTCATGATGAATAGATAAGTCTTTCTGAAATTCTTAAATTAGTTTACCTAGATAAAATCTAGGATAACCATTTTACATATAAAGCATATATTAAGTAAAAGCATTTGCGTAAAACATATGTAAAGAAAAGGTTTATGCATGCTTCTCAGCCTCGCGTTTGAAAAAAAATGTTTAGAAAAGGGGCAATGAACTCACCTGTGTTTCTATGTAATGATTCACAACAAAATGCACGCTCGTTACTTGTAGACTATGTTTCTTCGGTACCTGAGTTGTTTTAAGAAGATTCGAATACTATAAGTATTTATAATAGACGTATCTAGCGTTTTTGGTCTCGGTGTGCAACTATGTGTCCTAGATCTTACTAATGTGTTGCTATGATTCTCTCTAACTAGTCTAAACGTATTACCCATTTAGTAACCCTTATCCCGTGAATAGTCAATATTAAACTTTGTGACGTAAGGTTTGTGTTGTTTTCATCCAAAGTCTTTATTTAAAACATTTTAAATAATTTAGTTTACGTTAAATCATTAAGTTAGAAATCATTTAATTTAATTTAAAGAAGTTTATAAATCATTTTCTTTTATTAAAACATAAATTATTTTAAGAAAATACAAGTTACATGATTAGACTTAGGTTAATCTCATTCGATTAACCTTAAGCCCGTTCCTAGATCTTGATTTTCCCAAGGTTCTCTGATTGCTTATGTGTATAACCCATCCTAGATAGTTCAAATGAACAATCTAAAGTGGTTATATGTTCGTATGAAATTTCTAAGTGTTAGGTGTTATAACTAAGTGGGTAACACCTAAACTTAGTTGTGTTCTTGATCCTTGATTAATTCCCATATGTTTTCCCTTAGTCTTTTGCCTCATAATATAAACCATATTACCGTTTATAGATTTCATGAATTGAATTACTCGATACAAGTGACCTTACTCCCGTTCTTGTTAAAATCCATGTTTAACCCTTAGGTATTACAAGTTGGTTACGTATCATGAAAACCCTAATAACCCTTGATGTTGAAACTTTAATCCTTGATTAACATCAAATTCCATTTCATAGATAAAACATCTATGTTGTATCTTATATTAATTTAGAGAGATGGATATTGAAATCCATGGCATAGGTGATGTACAAAACTGATTTATGCTACAACCCTAATATAATTTCATGCACTTAGTCACCTTCTCAACCCATGCATGCATGCTATGCACATGATCTTGTTGTATGAATGACACCTATACAACCGAACCATGTAGGCCGACTAGATGCTCCTGCAAATTAACATGGCCAAATAGTTCATGCTAATATGGCCTTGCGAATGGGGGAGTTGGTTCGGCCGAAAGAAAATGGCTGTGAATAGCTGGTCGACCAAAGGTGATCCCATCCGTATGATGGGGTGGTCGAATGAGGCTTGGTCCGAGCCAGGGCTCGTGTGAATGGTCTTGGACCGAAGGAGAACTGCCATGCGAAGGAAGCCATTCGGCTAAGGAGGCTGTCCCATACGGCTTGTGGCCATTCGACCGACCGCAAGTGGCTCCATTCGGCCGCACGAATCCCAACAGGTGCAGCCCAAGTTTTCGAAGCAAATGGCTATACCGTGTTGTAAAACTCAAATCTACCTTAAATCAGATGGTTCCAAGCTCAGATCGGTTGCACTTTCGTGATCTACAGGTTGTAGTGGTCATTTTGATACCAAGAAGGCTCGATTTGGTTGAGAAATAAAGAATTTGAAGCTTTGAATCCTAGAGAGAGAAAGTAGAGAGAGAGAGAAACGAGATTGGGAATGATGGCTAGTAGGTGGAGGTGGATATGGCCATAAATGCCATATTAAATGGCTTTCAAAATACCCGTGTGTTCAGTCTCGCTTGGTTTCGCACGGTTTCGCGTAGGATCATCGGTTTTCTTTTGTTTTCATAACGAACTTCCCGTTTTAAAAGTAAAGTTTGTGAATGTAACTTAAGTGGTGATTCCTAGTAAATTAACTAAATATCTTCCATTTATTTAAATTTTCAGAAAATGTTAAATTTAACTGTTTAAATCGAATCGTACAGCCGTCGCGTGTATTCGTTCGAATCGTCACCCGTACGAATACGACGATAACTGCACTTTTCAACTTGGTTTTCTAATTGTTGGACATCATTCAGAACGTTAAACTTTCAGATATATTCGTACAGATCGTCACCTTTACGAATATTTTGTCAATTTAGCATTCACGTAACGACATCCGTTGTTGTTTTGTTCCATAAATCCTCACATAAGTTTATGCATAATAAAATCCTAACTAACAATCACATGATGGTTCTGTGTCTTCAGATAATTATCTGACTGTTGAACCATAGTTCTGAGTTACGTTTCTGCAATTAATTTGAAATTGTTCCATGATAAGCATCAATGATAATGATATATGAATAACAACTGAAATTTATACCTGATTTACTATGCACGTTACTGTGTGGATCACTGTTTCGGTTACGTTTCCGGCACTGATGTTACATCCCTTCATGCTTTAAATACAATTATATTTATTCAAACATCTTATTATATCATCTCTAAAAGTTTATTAAACATACATAATGATCATTTGATTAAGGATTTAGATAATCCTTATGACTTTATTGAGTTTGTTTATACTTTCATTCTTTAGAGTTTAAAAGATTCCAATTTTTTTCCAAGAAAATGCCAATTTTGCATCCAAATTAAGTTGTAGATGAAACAATAATCATTTGTAATCTATATTTTCAACAGATGCAAGTAAATACTTAAGTTCAAATAGTATTCATGAGTTAAAACATTTACATGATGGTATTGATTAAAGTTTATACTCACTTGACATATTAAATGGTCTTAAAATTTCCAATTTAGCTAACGACAAGTTAGTATCAAAGGTTGTGTCCCTCTAATGTTACTAAGCAATGTTGATAAAAAATAGTTTATACAACACGATTAGATTAACAATCATCTCTCTTGAAAGTCGTGTTATTGAAGCAGAAGTAATATCTTGAGGTCATATAAGTAACCGAATATTCATTCTTATAATAACTCTAACATGTAAGATAAGAAGAATCCGTTTAAATTTAAATAAACCAGTTTCCTCTCGCAATATCATTTGCAATGACAATAAATTAATGTTAATACCAATTGTTATAAAAAGTAGGATTATTATTGAAAAAACATTTTTTTTCACAAAGATAAGTATATGTTGCTTTATCCAGAGTCAAAAAGTAAGAACGGTATGAACTTTTAATTTTCGATAAAGACGATAATGTTATTAAAAACACACCCAATTATGTATACAAAGAAGATTTTAAAGATTTATGTTATGTTTTTGTAATTATAAAATGTATTCACTTATAGTGGATTATGTTATTACCATATATTTTAATTGTATCATTCTCTATAACCAATCCCGTGTAACACGCAGGTTTATAACCTATTATCTTATCTTACTACTATATATAATATATATTGGTGAGAGAAATTTGCAATGTCTTAAAATTAAGAAATGTACAACATAGGGAGCTTGTGGTACCACCTTTCAAGCTTTCCATTTTGCAAGAGGCTTTTCCTGGTTGACCATCTTTGTTACTTGTTGCATTCAGAACAGCAACCTTGCAGGAAAACCCCAGAACTCAACATAGCATGAAAAAGGAATTTTTCCTGAGGGCTTCTGTGCGTAAAGACAAGGGATTCGAATTTCAAAATTCATAACCCATGGAATCTCAACAAAACCCTAGCCCCAACATCACACACGTAACCAGTCTCTCTCTCATTATGTAGGAAGCTTAGAAGACACCATATTGAAATCGATGATCCAGAAAACCATCGTTGAAGACAAATAAGAATTTTCTTCATTTTCTTCTTTCCTTTTCCCTGTTTCACTTCCCCATTAGATGGATTATTGAATGGGGTACCTCCATTTTCTTCTTACTAAAGAATTCAACGAAGTCCTTAGTCAAAGAATTTTTTTCATGAATCAAGCATGTATTTTATTGATTTCGGCACAAAGATGATGGTTGTTCAAGGATTTACGAGATATGAAGCTTTTGGATTAGGGTTCCATTGACAACCTCCTCCTTCATAGTGATTTCCACTATTTCGTCTAACAAGGTATTTCTCCTTCTTTGGTATATGTTTTTGGCTTTGGTCTTTATTTACAATTGATGAAGTTTTCTTTTTAGCATTGATGACTGAAGATGGTGCAATAATTTTATATATTTGTTTGATAATTTATGTAGGAGTTACCGGATATAAGCATACGTTTATATTTTTGGTTTAATGATTGTATCATAAGGTGGCATTTGGTTATTAATAAATCTTCTATTGATGTTGCAGATATTCTAATGTATATTTTTCTTGCATCAATTTTGTGTTTCTGTGAATAAATGATTCAATGTTTGTTCATGCTAATGTGTGTGAAGTCATTAATTTATGTTAAACCATTGTAGATCTTTCGTAGTCTTAACAACAAAAGTTGACACCTAAAACCTTCTACTTCTGGAATTGAAAAGGGTATAACATAGCTGATTGGCTGAGCTTAATGCTTTTGTTGTTTAATAATATATTATTAAATATTAATAGTGATTGCTGGTCTTTGATATATCCAACTTTGAAGATGTCACGTGCATATTTAGCAGGTCCCAAGCATGGATACAAAGACTAATTGAATAGATGATGCATATGAAAGGACTACAAGTATTGCGTATGTGATTTTAACAGGGCTTTATTCATAATCGTCTTTTTTGCAATGTTGATTACTAATCTTCTTTGCTTGCAGATGAGGAGGCAAATGCTTTTTTAGTATGCACTAATATTTTCATAAATTATGAAACAATATTTTCTTTTTTTAAATAAATTCTAACCATTGGTTTTCATCCATGTGTGCAGTACTTGGATGAAAGCAAGTCTCTGATCTTGAAGATTGTTGAGAGCCAAAACTCATGAAAGATGGCTAAATGTGCAGAGTGAGAACAAAACTTATTTTAATTATTTGATCATTTATTTTTCATTATCAAATCAAGTACTTAAATAATCATAATTTTGTTAAAACACTTCAAGAGATGCATATTATACATGATGGTTGTTGCTTCAAACGACATAATTTGCATACTCTCTTTCAATCATAGGACCCCTTGGCTTTGGTGAACAAACTTATAAATTTGTTAACTCTCGGTCACTAAAGATATACATAACTAATACAGAGAATGCCTTAGTTAAGGTTTATGATAAAGATATTTATCATTATTAATAGAATGATTTGATTAAATTTTAATTCTTATTGTTAGCATTGAATTTGTACTTTTAAAAATAAACCTTATATACTCTCTTTAATAAAAATTAGGCTGCTTGAATGGTTGATGACGGCACACATCAAGCCAAGCTTTAGAGGAACCTTATGTACCTTGCTGCATTTGCTGAATCTCAACGTCAAGCAGCTACTCTTCATCCTCAGGTAATTATCATACTTTTCGAAATCAAATTACATTACCAGTTTGTAGCATCAATGATTGTACAACAAGTATTTGCAGTTGTACTACACTATGACTCAGTATCTTCAAGTTGAGATGATATAGCAACCAGGAAGTAACTACATGCAGCAGGCTAGCAGCACCAGGAAGCACAACAAATGTCTCCACAAGCACTCATGTCGACAGAAGCACTCATTCATTGTGAAAGCTGAAGTTGATATGAGTTTAGACAGTAGTACTATTTATTTTAGACAGTTCAAAAAACTATCAAATATATGAGTTTCAAGTCAAACTTCTTTTTGTCACGGTTGGCTCTCCGTACAAAAGCTCCAAGGAAAGCAACGATCTCTGTGAGAAACGGTAACCTTGCGGCCTACCACCGCCGCTACCACCACCACCTACGCCGGTCGGCTGCTCACCACCCACCCCACGCATTTCTCTTTCGTTACCCGATCTCCTCCTCAATCACGGTAAACCCCTCTCTCTCTTCTTCTATCTCCTCTCTCTCTCTCTCTCTCTTTCTCGCTCACTCTCTCTCTCTCTTCTCTAGCCTCAGCTCCCTCTCTGCTCTTTTATTCTCTCGCCCCTCCCCACACTCAGACCCTCCCACAATCGCCGGCCGGCTCGGAAAACCAAAATCCACAACCTAAAACCCGTGAATTTCTGAAACCGTAAAATTCATAGTCCCGCCGGTCCCACACTGAAATCCATCCCCCTCCTCCTCCTACCCCACCCTCACCACCGCATCTGTTAGAAAAGGAGCAGGGAACCATCACAAAGCCGCAACCAGCAAAACCACCATCACCGCCATTGACGGTACCGCCCTAAACCACCTCACCCACTGCAGCTAAACCAAACCCCCTTTTCGTTTCCTTTCTTTTCTGTGTTGTCTCACAAACCAAGGATCTCAACAGGAAACCACTGGGACTGTTACAAACTATGGAGACAGGAAACAAGGATTTGGCCATGCTCCCTTTTGCTATTATGATTCTTTCAGGTTAAACAGGAACACAGAAATTGATCGCGGACATCCCTGGTTAAAAGAGAAGACAACGATACAAATCGATCACGCTTGGATTGGCGGATCCCGCTGTGAGATTGTTCCCTCTCTTTTTTTTTGCACACCTTGCCTATTTGTCTGACTTTATCGAAGGAGTTGTTAGTATTTGTTTATATTTGAATTTGTGGTTATTGGGAGGTTTTGTGACATTTTGTGTGAGTTTGTTGTGTTCCTTTACGACCTACTTATGTGTATTGTTTTTCCTTGTTGAGACTTGTATCTTTGACTTGACAACATAGACGGGAGAGAACAGTATGATAATTTTAGATCACGTCTGGGGGGAGAGGTGTGGGTAGAAGGAATAATAGGACAGGGGAACTTTTGCGCATAGGATCATGGAACATCGAAACCCTTACGGGAAGAATTTTGGAGCTGGTGGATGCACTCAGAAGACGCAAAGTTAAAGTTGCATGCCTGCAGGAGGCAAGGTGGAAGGGAACAAAAGGAGCAGAATGCAATGGATACAAATTGTGGCACTTAGGATCCAATGGAGTAAAGAACGGAGTAGGATTCTCAGTGAGCAGAGAACTTCAGGACCAGTTGGTGGAAGTAAGAAGATGCAATGATCAGATCATGATGTTGAGGATGGTGATAGGAGAGGAGGTGATCGCAATAGTGAGTGCCTATGCACCACATGTTGGGTTGGGAGAAAATAAAAGGAGGGAGTTTTGGGATTGCATGGATGAAGCTATAAGAAACATCCCAAGAGATGAGAAAGTTTGTATAGGAGGAGACTTCAACGGCCACATTGGAAAGGAGGAAGACGGGTTCCCCACAGCCCATGCGGGTTTCGGTTTTGGATCCAGGAATGAGAGTGGGGTCATACTTTTGGAGTTTGCGGTGGCTCATGACCTAGGCATCATAAACTCCTTTTCCAAGAAGAGAGATTCACACTTGATCACGTTTAGTAGGGGAGGACGGGACACTCAGATTGAATACCTCATGATGAAAAGGGCGGATCGTGGCAGGTGGTGGGACTGCAAGGTATTCCCGAGGGAGACGGTGGTGTCGCAGCATAAACTCTTGGCAATGGATATTGTTATGTGTAAGAGGCTCATAGATGTAAAGAAGAAGATACCTCAGATTAGGTGGGGCGCCCTGAAGGGAGAAAAGAATTTGTTATTCATTAACAAGGTACTCGAAGGGAGGCATATCAGTAGATGCGAAGACACAAATACCTTGTGGGAGGAAATGGCCGAAAGGGTGACTAGAGCGGCAAAGGAAACACTAGGGATGTCGACAGGTAATAAAAGTGGGCAAAAGGAGTCCTGGTGGTGGAACGAAGAGGTGCAGATCAAGGTTCGAGAAAAGCAACAAAGGTTCAGAGAGTTTTCCATATGTACAGAAAGAGCAGAGAGGGCACGACTGAAGACGAGGTACAAAGAAGCGAAACGAGAGGCAAAGAAGACAGTTTCAGAAGCTAAAAGTAAGGCTTACATAGAGATGTATAAACTCCTTGAAACTAAAGAGGGAGAGCACGCCATGTTCAAGATTGCAAAGGCTAAGGAGCGAAAGAGGCAGGACCTGGGAGTAGTGAAATTCATAAAGGGAGAGGATGGACGTGTGTTGGTAAAAGAAAGCGAAATAAAATATAGGTGGCAAACATACTTCCACGGTCTTTTCAACAAGAGCAACTATCAAGAAGAAAATAGTGGAGACCCCACAAACACAGGAACATAGGGAAACAAATGCTATTGTACACGCATTACCAAAGAAGAGGTTCTTACAGTGCTCAAGAGGATGGGTAGGAGGAAAGCGGTGGGACCTGACGATATTCCAATTGAGGTATGGAAATGTTTGGGGGATGAAGGTTTGGGGTGGTTGGCAATGTTGTTCAACACTATACTGAAAACCGGGAACATGCCAAACAAGTGGAGAAGTAGTACGTTAATCCCTCTATACAAGAACAAGGGTGACGCACAGTGTTGTGAAAACTATAGGGGGATCAAGCTGTTGAGCCATACCATGAAACTTTGAGAAAGGGTGACTGAGACCAGACTGAGAAGAGAAACCCAAGTTACCGCAAATCAGTTTGGATTTATGCCAGGAAGATCGACAATAGAGGCGATACACATTCTGCGGAGATTATGGAGAAATACAGAGAGAAGAGGAAGGACTTGCATACGGTATTCATCGATCTTGAGAAGGCGTATGACAGCGTACCACGGCAGGTGATTTGGGATACCTTGGAGAGTAGAGGTATTCCCTAGAGGTATATAGAGGCAATCAAAGATACCTACGAGAATGCTAAGACCAGTGTCCGAGCACCGATGGGAGATACAAACTTTTTCCCAGTGGAGGTAGGACTAAACCAAGGATCAGCATTAAGCCCCTTCCTTTTTGCAGTTATTCTAGATGAGTTGTCGAGATCTATCCAGGATCATATCCCATGGTGCATGCTTTTCGCGGATGATATTGTCTTAGTGGCAGAAACAAAAGAGGAGCTAAATTGCCGTTTAGAAGAATGGCAAACAACTCTAGAACAGAAAGGCTTACGCATAAGTAGGACAAAAACTGAGTACCTACATTGCCAGTTTACCGAGGCAAACGAGGTAGATGAAGACGATCAGTTGACTATTGGAGGTCAGGAGGTGCCAGAGGCGACAAGGTTCAAATACTTAGGATCGTTTATACAAGGCGATGGCGACATTGACAGCGACATAGCTCATCGGGTTCAGGAAGGGTAGAAAAAGTGGAGAGCAGCAATGACCATCATATGCGACAGGAAATTCCCGGAAAAATTCAAAGGTAAATTCTATAGAGTGGCAATCAGGCCAGCCATGATGTACGTCACCGATTGTTGGCCGATTAAGAAGAACCAAGCTAGAAAGCTGGAGACGGCGGAGATGAGGATGCCGAGATGGATGTGTGGACACACAAGGCTTGATCGGATAAGAAACGAGGTTTTTCGGGAACGATTACAGGTGGCAAACGTCTCGGACAAAGTTAGGGAAGGAAGATTGAGATGGTTTGGGCATATCAGGAGAAGAAGCCAGTCGGTGCCTGTAAGAAGAATACAGTTGCTCACGATGGAGGGGAAAAGAGGGAGGGGACGACCGCGGTTGACATGGGATGAACATATAAGACAGGATTTGGCAGCACTACACCTCTCGGAGGACATGATCTATGATATGAGTCAGTGGAGGCGTAGAATAAAGGTGCAAGATATATAGGTCCTTTCATAGGTTTCTTGACATAGGGGTCGTCGGTTTTTGTTGTGTCTGTGAGATGGGTTGGGTTTTATGATATGTGTTTTATGTGTCTTTTGAATGTTTGCGGGATGGTGGGTTAGTATGTGTTATCTGTAAATGTGTTTATGAGTGTTATATGTGTTATATGAATGTTCGGGATTTATGTTTTGTGTTCATACGTGCTGTTTGCTGTTTTGGGATTTACTGATATGTGTTTATTTGTGTTATTTGTTTATTTGCGGGAGGGTGGATTGGGTGTTAGCTTTTTCTTACATAACATACACGATTTAATGTTTACATGATCGTTTAAATCGTTGGTGTTTTCTTGTTTGTATTTTGTACTTCATGTTTTCTGGTTGGGGTTGCATGTTATGTTATGTTTAAATATAATAATAATAATAATAATAATAATAATAATAATAATAATAATAATAATAATAATAATAATAATAATAATAATAATAACAACAATAAAAAAGATAAAATAAAAATAAATAAAAAATAAATAAAAAAATGTTTTTTTGAGCCGGGGGACTCTACAAAAGCAGCCTCTCTATTCTACTTGTAGATAGGGGTAAGGTGTGTCTTTATCTTTAACCTCACAAACCCCACTATAAGTGGGATTTTACTGGGTACGCTTGTTATTGTTATATTTTTTGTTTAATAAATAAGCCAATGCTAATTTGTAGGCTAAGTTGGCTGGAAAAAAGGTGTCTTCAAACTTAGGGGTAGTGAATGCATCATTCGAACTGTATCTTCATGTAGTGATTGCAAAATTGGTCAATTATCACATGTTTCATCTGGCAGTGAAGAGTTGGTAACTTCTTATTTGTGTGTGAGGATTTTTCTTTTTAAATTATTGTGTTTATGATTCAATAGCAATTGTTTCTTTCGCTTTGGCAACGTAAACCATATTCTTCAAGAAAAAAATAAAATAAAATAAAATAAAGAAAGGATGTAAAAAATTGATACGTACCATATCCATGCATATTTTCAGAAAAAAAAAAAAACTTAATTCTTGAAAGATGAATGGTGCATTTTGCTTTTGTTCTTAGTGTGTTTTGAATGTATTTGGATAAGCCATTCATATTTGATCATGACTTATTAATGTTAAGTGAATGCTGCATATTTGATTTTTCATAATTGTTTATTAATCAACTAATCAGCTGGGTAACAGTAAAACAACATCAAATGGTAACAAAAGCTGCTACCAGCAGAGTAACAACAGCAATTGTTGTGATTTAAATTTGCATAAATTGTGTTAGTGGCATTAGTGTAGCAACATGGTAACACCAGCAAATATCAGCAACGGGTGATTGATTTACCGTTTTTGTTAAGACTGTATAATACCCATAAAACGTAAAAATGGAATTTTTAAATAAAACAATAAATATTAATTAAATTAAAACTCAATAAACAAAATTAATTGATAATAACGTTTCAACAAATTTAATTACAAGTTTCGATGTATTAGCAAGGCAATATAGTTACCGAACATTTAGACAACTAGGATAAGTGAACTATTTAAATTAACAACCTTCAACTCAGTTATATTAAACAAACCGAAACGAATGATCTAATCATACACCTATTGTTTACAATAGTTAAAATTCTATTTAAACATCACTTTATTAAATTGGTAATATCTAATTAAATATCACGCGACAGACACTCATAACCGTATTCAACTAAAATGAAAACCGACATAGAACCGACCCATACCCGAATCATATTCTAGTTATATTTATTTTGTAAACTGTGCATAATAATAATAGTAATAATAATAATAATAGTAATAATAATAATAATAATTAAAAAAAAAAGAAAGAAATCTTGCATAGCTTAATATTGGCCGACATAACAAATATACTATATAATACATAAACCGACTTCTCAATCACTCACATATATTATTCCATCCCAAACCGTGTTTCTGTTTGCGTCCACGCAAAGGAAAACGAGATATTCGCCGGAACCACCACATCGTCGCCGCTTCACCACGGGGTTATGCTACGGTCGAGGTAAATTCTAATCGATTGAATCTAGTAGTTCCGGTTGGTATTATAGTGAAACAGGCTGGACCTTCAAAGATAAGTGTGCCAGATTAAGATTTAGTATTTTCAGATCACCCTCAAGAAATCCAGATGGGAAGAAGGCGAAGATTTTTTTTTCGTGTCACTTTCTTAAATTAGCTTTTTTTCTTCTCCATTATTTTCAAGTGTGTTTATATGCAGGGTTATGGTAATATTGTAGCAGGTGCATCTCAATATAGTATGGGGCTTTATATAGGAAAGAGATTAAACTAGAGTTTTTTTTTTTTTTTTTTAATTTTATTCAATACTTTCTCAAATACAAGATTAACATTGCTACATATGTGCCACCAACTAATTTCAGTTGGTAGCATTTGACTCTTTGGTAGAAAATTTATTCTCATGCACACTCTAACGTTTATTCTTTCCTCTTTCTATGATTTTTGTAGGACAAGAGCTAGGCACATCATATAGTAGTGAGCTTTATATCCATACAATCAAGGGAAGATTATATACATAGCTAATTATTGACTGTTTTTTAGTTGGACTTTTGAATAGAGAACTAAGCGTGTGGTTTAATGTCACTTGTATAAATTGGTAAAGTGTCGTCGCCGCATCGTGCAGGTTTTCTGCTAGCATGTGTGTATATATATATCAATAATGAATGGTGATTAAGTCAAATGGGAAAACAAACTGTATGTATGTAGTGTGTTATTCTTATTCTTCAATAAAGATATAGTTGTATTTAGTCATGTGTGTGGTGGGGTGGCGACTCCACTTGTTGGTACATATGCCCTATATATAAGTATTTCTTGACTAAATGGGACTCTATCGGTATTGAGGACAAAGATGAGAACATTGCTGGAAGTATAACTTGAGAAAAAAATTGTTAAATATTTCTGTAACCCTAAACTTTGCATGTTTTCTCAGGTAACGAACATGTTTAGTCACCAGGATTCAGGAAATATAGCTAGTGGACCTTTGTGGTGGACCTAGCTACTTTTGTTTGCATATATTTTGAATACATCTTGTGAATCAGTTTTGTATATCTTGTGCAGATACAAGATAGATTAGTAATGATTCTTTTGGTATATTTACATGTTTAAATTATGGAACATCGCTAATGTAATTTAACTTTGTAATTCTAGTTCAATTTAGCATTTCTCATTATATGTCATGTGGTCTAAATACAATCTACTCATTTCGATTATCACTCGATATTGCTTCCCGGAACCATTCCGCCCAACGGGAAAGTTGATCCAGCCCGCCGGCTCGAGGTGTGACACAATGGTATTCGAGCAATGGTTGTAGAGAAATATAGATCATTCTACTTAAACGGTTTGGCCTAGATTATTACCTAGGGACCCTTCAGTAGAGAATATACGATTTAGAAACTTGTTTGCATATGTCTTCTGCATTCGATCATTGCACTAACCTATGTTCTTTCTGTTGTGATAAGATTGCCGCCAAGAATACCACCATTGCCACCACCGCCACCTCCTCCTCATAACCCACCTACTAATCATGAGTTGGATCCTGCTACAGTGGCATTAGCCACTCTGCTGACGAATCAATTGAAGGAGGTGATTCCCGATATGATGAACCGTCTTAACAACAACAACAACAACAATCAAACTAGACATTCCTCTGGTGAAGGAAGTGGAAACACAAGGAATGTTCCTGGTTACTCCTACAAGTCTTTTGTGGGATGTAAACCTCTGAGCTTCAGCGGTCATGAGGGTGTTGTTGGCTTGATCCAATGGATCAAGAAAATAAAGAACACCCTTGGTGGAACTCCAAGTTGCAGGCTCGTGAGAGAGATGAGGCATTAGCTATCCCATGGGATGACTTCAAGACATTACTCCAGGGTAAGTTTTGTTCAAAGAACGAACTTTAGAAGGTAGAGACTGAATTGATGAAACATATGATGGTGGGAGTAGGGCATCTGGCTTACACTACCAGATACCATGAGGTGGTGGCATTGGCGCCTGATTCGGTGTCAACTTTGGAGAAGAAGATTGACCGGTACATTTGAGGACTACCGGCTTGTATTCAAGGGCATGTGATCGCCGCAAACCACACCACAGTGAAAATGGCTATCGCTCTGTCAGCTACTCTCACTGATGTGATGGTTTCCTCTGGTGTAATACCCGACAAACGGCGGAATCATCGGGATGCCACGAGGAATGTGAGATTGTTCAAATGCTCGTGGCCAACTAAAATGTACCATCACATAGCATTTAATCATTTATGGTAATTACACAAAAATCATGTTCATCATGAAGTTGTTACAACAAGTTATACAAAAGATGTAGCTAAGTTAACTAAATCCTAGTCTTCAGTAGATCTAGTTAAGTTAGCTAAGTCCAAGGTCCTATGTGAAGATATCCAAAAGTGTAGAGTTATCCTCTTCTACTTAGCTTCATTCCCTTAAACACGTCCAAAAACAATTGTCAACTACAAAAGTAGTTGGTGAGTTCTCAAAGGTTTTAGAATAAGTGAGAGAAAAATTATAAGCTTTCACCTGTGATACTATGCATTAAGAATGAATCTCATAAACTATCACAAAACAAATATAACAAAACAGATCATATAGTTCAACAACATCCAAGGGTTATCAACAACACAACAACCCATTAAATTCATATAGTTCATTGCTTAGCTCTCTGGTAATCGGGCATAGGAAACGGAGCTTTACTCGAATCCAACAATTAGGATTTGACGATATGTTTGAGCAATGAGTCTTTGTTTGATTGATCTTTTGAAATCTGAATTGTTAACCAAGTATATGTAATTAAAATTGGAGTGACTCATTCTTGTGGGTATCCATAAGAATGGCTCATTCTCGTGGGCCATTCATATGAATGGCTCATTCTTCTGGCCATTCAGATGAATGCCTCACTCTTATGGCTATTCATATGAATGACTCATTCATGTGGGCTTTCACATGAATGACTCATTCTTATGGGCCATTCGCACGAATAGCTCATTCTTATGGCCTTTCATACGAATGACTCATTCTTGAGGGCCATTCGCACGAATGGCTCATTCTTATGGCCATTCATACGAATGACTCATTCTGGTGGGCCATTCTTACGAATGTCTCATTCTTAGGGGCCATTCCTATGAATGGCTCATTCTTACGGGCCATTTGCCTGAAACGAAGGTTAGCCATGGTGGAGATGACGTTTTTGCTATTTATCGCCAAATTGGTGATGATTTTGAGTTGGGAATGGTAGTTGAAATTGTTTGCAACTAGAAACATTTTGAACTAGTTCTTGTCGGGTTGGTGAGAAAACCCTCAAAACACGAAACCTCAAGCTTTGATCTACCTTGTTTGACGTTGTTTGAGCTTGTTTTTCTCGTGGTTTCGTAATGTAGATGAGTGGAGAAGCCTTTTGACACCAAAATCATTTGAAATAATTAAGAAATGGAAGAGATTTCTAGAGAGAGAAGGTAGAGAGAGGTGATGGGAATGTGTTTTAGATAGAGAGAGAGAGAGATTTTGAGAAATGAAGGGAAAAGTGAAGAAAATGAGCTTTTATAGCCCGGGCCAAACTCATGTGTTCGTTTCCCTTATAAATACGTGTTATCTTATTATTTTCTCGTTTTTAATGAAATAATCTTCAAAACGTGAAATGTTTTATAAAATAGTTGTACTTTAAATCTCTTAAAGTGGTAATTCCTAATAAATGTTTTTTATCCATTTTTTTATTTTAAAATTCGTGAAAATGATATTTATTTTAATTATCTCGTCGGGGTGCATAACTCACGTTTAAATTCGTAAAGATCGCCACCTTTACAAACACAACGTTCGTATCGTATTCCAACCCAATTTATAAATTTTTGTAATATCCTTTAAGAATTATCAATCCTAGTAGATGCATTCATGTGAATCACCACCCACTCTAACACATTATTAGGTTAACCTTTCTGAAATAATAATTGCATTTTAAATTGATATTTGTGTCCTCACCAATGTATGATGTTTCATTATCACCATTATATTAATTCATTTATTTAAATAAAACATTCAAGAATTCTCCTCACTAAATCATATCACCGACACATCCATGATAGACTGAAGTAATTTTTTGTATAGGCCATACATAGAAGTCGGTCACAACCTATTCAGACGCCAGCCCAACACCACTTCAATAAACCATAACCTATGTCTTTGCCAATATTTAGTGATAGAAACTTACACCTTTACAAATCAACAACAAAACTTCAGATTCTCCTCACCAAACCATATCACCGCGATACTCATGACAAACCAAAGAAAGTTTATATATAGGGCTTACGTAGGAATCGGTGGCAACCTATCCAGCCGTCAGCCCACCACCTCTTCGATAGATCATGACCTATGCCCTTGCATATATTTGGTGATAGAATCCTAAACTATTACCAATACAGTTGAACAATATATATCATGCATGTTGAAATGCAATAAACACTCTAGGCATGTCTAGTTAAATGGAAAACTTGAACCTCCATATGTTTTATGCATGTTAACTGTGTGTTCTCATAAACGCGAATCAAAGTTTAAATTGAAAATCTCAGGTTATATAGCATCAATAACATAATATGTTCCATCAACAATACAATCTTTGCAATAATAATTTACCTAAAAACCAGTGATGTTACATTCTCCCCTAGTTGAGGGATTTCCGTCCCGAAATTCAACTAGAAGTAACCATAGCAAATAAATGTGGATACTTAAGCTTCATATGATCTTCTCGCTTCTAGGTGAACTCTGGACCACGCTTGGATTCATGTCACACTTTGACTCTTGGAATCCGACTGTGTGTGAGTGTCTTAGAATCACTGTCCATGATCTCGACTGGTTTCTCAACAAAGTGCATGGTATTGTCGTTGCGGATATCATCAAGCGGTACATGAAGATCCTATACAGCTAAGCATTTCCTTAGGTTTGACACATGGAAGTTCGGATGAACATTATTGAGTTTGGGAGGAAGTTCCAGTTTGTAGGCCACCTTCCCGATTCATTCAAGAATCTTTAAAGGATCCACATAACATGGAGCAAGTTTACCTTTCTTCCCGATGTGTATAAGTCCTTTCCATGGTGAGACTTTAAGTACTACCATATCATCATCTAGGAAATATAAAGTTGTCACGGATCTGGTGAATCTTGTCAGTCGTTTCTTGAATGATTTCGGGACCAAGGATATGCGATTCGCTAATCTTGGTCCAACATATAGGTGACCGACATTTTCTGCCATAAAGAGCTTCAAATGATGCCATACCAATGTTCCCATGATAAATTTTTTTATACGAGAACTCAACTAATGGTAAATAGCTATCCTAGTTCCCACCAAAATCGATGACACAAGCTCTTAGCATATCTTCGAGTGTCTGGATCATCCATTCCGTCTGTCCATCCATTTGAGGATGATAAGCAGTGCTAAGATCCAATCGTGTTCCAAAAGCTTCATGTAGTGATTCTCAAAATCGTGCCGTGAAACGAGCATCACGATCTGATATTATAGATAAGGGAATTCCATGTCGGCTAACAAATTATATGTTTGTTTGTATAAATGATATCTTACTTAAATGCTTTTAAATTCTATATGTTTGTGTGTATAAATGATACCCTAGATTATGTCTAGGTCAATTTTATGCATGTTTCATAAAAGATTGTCTACTTATAATATATGTGGATAATTATTTCAGGCTTGAGAAAACATTTTGATGAATCAGGTAAACGTTTTCAACGAATCTATTTTTGTTAGTACCCTGATAACATCAACTTCAGTTGTTAAATTGAAGACTGAAGATGTTAGCTGATTCGATATGAAGATCTTTATGTTTATTGTATTTGTTTTTGTTTTCAATATATGTTTTATGTTTTTTTTGTTTAGTTTAAATATTGTCTTAAGTGTTAATATTATCGATTCTATTAGTATCGATAGTAGTACTATCGGTACTAGTAGTATTGACAGATCTTCTTATAAATAGATGAGGATTGATGTGTTTAGTATCGATTGGAATATAACTTAGAGTATTAACTTTGTAATTTTTTTTCTACTTGTACATTCATCATTCAAGACATTAACACAAGAAGATTGATGTCATTTCATTGTGTGTGATTGATTCTATTCTTCTTAATTCATTATTTTTTGTTCAAACTTGATATTATGGATTCCGCACTTAATATCTAGTCATACCAGATCATTCTGATCATATCCAAGGACCTAAAAGTAGTATAAGAGCATTTTGCTCGGTTGTGATCTTTGTTGAACAAATTTTTGGTGAATTTTGTTATTTTTCAAGACGTTTTGATGATAATTTGATCAATTTTGATGATCAAATGATGATTTCATTAAAGATTGGTTCCTACACTTGAAAGCTTGTAAAGATTCAAATTTTTGAAGTTCTAAGTTGTTAAGTTCGAAGAAAACGGTTAATGATCTATTTAGCATCGATATTGGTAGTATCAATAATACTTCTATCAATATTAATAATATCTACAAGTTTTACATCAAACTTACTAGTATCAATAAGTTCTCATTGATACTAATTGTATCGAAGACACAGTATTGTTGATACTACTAATAGGGTTTACAAGAATGTCTCGCGTTTAACTGAGGATGAAAAGAAGTTGTATTATATGGAAATGAAAGACTATGTTTTGCTCTCTATGGCACTTCCCAAAGAGATTTTTCAATCTTTTAAGACACAAAAAGATGTGAAGGTAGTGACCAGCTCAAAAGAAGTAAAAGAACACTTCTCAAGACACAGCTTGAAGTATTCAAGTGTCTAGACTATGAGACTTTTGAGGAATTGGTTAGTAGACACACTTTATTATTATGTGAGCTTAGAAATTTGGATTATGAGGTTTCTTTGGAGGAGCAAAATGATAAACTTTTGGATGCACTTTCATCTTCATGGGAGACAAATGTTGAAAACAGAAACCAAAGGAGAAGCTGTTTTACCAGGAACAAAGGCTTTAGACACTTAGTCAAAGCTTTGGTATTAGCTCCCTCTAAAGTTTTGCACAAGGTTATTTTCGTTGTTTAGTTTCCTGCTTAGAAAGAGAGAAAAAGAACAGATAGAAAGCACAAAGAATTTTGGTGGAAGTAATTCATTTTACTGAGAGAATGTTGGGACTTAAATACCCAACATTCTGAGATACAAGACAAGAAATAATAAGACAAATAGCTGACATTTTTACAGACACTGAATCAACATACTAGTACATATACAAAGTCAACAACAACAGAAACAAGAGTATTCAGGAGTCTTCAGGTCTTCCGATGTTGAAGTAGTTGTACTGATGCTCAGTGGTTATTCTTTTGGAAGATGTCTATCAGAAGCTGATTAAACAATCAGTTATTTCAGAATAGGATATTGTCTTCCGAGTCATTTGATGTCTTCCAAAAGTATCATCGTCAGCTAGTGTCTTCCGAGGTAGATAAGTTCAACAGTAGTTCTTTTTCGCGAATCTTCCGCTGTTGTTCTTCCGATGCTGAAGCAGTTCTTCAATCAGAAGGGAAGCATCCACGGTTGGTCAATCCACAGTTTATTTATTTGTCCGGCTTCAGTGGTTTTGCTCATCAGTCCTTATTTTCCAACAATCTCCCACTGGACTGATGAAGCCAAAACCATTTATTTTTGTTTTAAAGCCAGACCAATTATATTTCTAAGAGCTCGAACATAGTTCAGAGCTTCATACTCTGTATCAGCATTATCCAGAGTCTTGTGCTGCAGTTCCTTTATATCATTATTTGGTAGAGTGAGAATTTCATCCAAATTTGAGAAGAAAGCTCTTGAACCATTATATCTTTCAATGATCATGCTCTTGGAGACAGAGTCATAGAACCATCTTTTTATTCTTGTTCTGGAGTTTTTGATCCGAGGAGGCTGGGATTTAGAAGGTACACCCAAAGGAAGGGGAGCTCCAGCAGGCCAATGTATTATTTATCTTCATTTCACTTGATCATTTGAATTAAGTACCTTCTTTACTACAACATGTTGATGAGGCTCGTAGTTCCTTAGAAGATCTGGAAGAATTTCCTTATCAACATTAACCCAGGTCCTGAATTTGAAAGCAGATGGAGGTTCTGCAGACCCAACACCTAGGCTTCCCATAGGTGCATTTAGCAAATGATCAAGCATTGTGCTTGGGTTGGCATCCTTGAGTTGAGTCACTATAGTGGGAGAGGGTGAAGTGACTTCTTTCCAAAGCTCAGGATGATCACTGTCCTCTCTTTTGAACTTGGACAATTAATCAAACAGAACATCATCTCTCCATCTTGTTATTGTATTCTTTGGTCCCTATTGATTTTGGATGAGGATGTGTTTTATTCTTTTTCTCTGCTCAATGGTCTTTTTCTTCTTGACTTCTGCCTTTATTCTTTTGGATAATACTTCAGTTTCATTTCTGAGGCTAGTAATATCCGAGTTGCTGAAGTTTTTAACTTTGTACTTCCCTTCATCCAGCCGAAACTTGATCAGCTGCTCCCACTAAGCCTGATAGGCTTTATCTTTCTGCCGATCCAACAGAGCAATTTGTTCCTGATAGGTCTTTACCAGCTTATCTCTTGAGAGACCAGTGGCTTCTAGACCAGCTAGGATCTTATTTTCCTTCTCCATTTCTTTATGCTTTGTCTTCCGAAGGTCTTCATCGGAAGGGAATGTCCTTAAAGTTGAATATGATTCGTTTATTGGAGAAGTTTGTGATTTCTCAGTATCTACTGACCTTATTGGTGAGGGAGCTGTGGTGGTTATGAGCAGGTCAAACTCATCATCATCAGCCAATATGAGCCTTCTCTTTCTTGAAATTAGAGAGGCAATGGGCTGACCATCATTTAAGTCTGAGCTAGGTTCTTGAGAAGGGGTTATAGGTTTCTGGCTATTGGGTGTTTTGGTTTTTCTGGCCACACTCTTTTGTCTTCTTGAGAATGAGTGAGTGATTATTGGTGCTGGTTTTTGGCCAATTTTGGAGGCATTGAGAGTATTAGGAAGGGAGGTTTGTGAGGATAGTTCTAGGAGGGTTTGAGAGGCAGAATTTGGAGAAAGGGTAGGTGAGCTTTCTTTATTTGGATGTATATGTGAAGAAGGGATATATATGGTAGGAGAGATCTGTTTAGGAAAGATGGGGTTGTGCTCAGATTGGACAGAACCAGCTGGAATTGGTATGTCCTGAGTAGTTGAGGCAAAAGAGGATGGGGCAACACTTGTGGGCTTTATTTGCTCAGTGGGAGTTGAGTTAGAAGGTTTGGGTTTTCTAGATACTCCAGATGTTCCAGTGTTTATTTGAGCTTCAGCTTCCCTTTGCTTCTGTTCAGAGCTAGCCTTAGCAGCTTCAGTCTAGAACTGTTGATCCAGTGCAGCTTTGAGGAGTGCCTCTTGATTTTTCAATCCTATTTCCTTCATCCTCCTTTGCTTAATCTTGTCTTCTGCCCTCTTGGCAGCTTGGGCAGCAGACAAGAGCCTTTTATTCTCCCTCTTTTTGGCTTTATCAGCATGTTCCTTGAACCAGGTAGAAGGAGGAGCAATCCAAGTAAGAGATTCAAGAAAGCGAGTATGGTTAGTAACTTCATGTTGTAAGCAGGAGACTTTGGTATCTACTGAAATTTTTAGTAGATCCAGTTGGATCTTTTGAGTGGTGAGAAATTGTTGGGTAAAGGTTTGAAGTAGGGTAGTTAGATGGGCAGCAATGTGACATCTCGGAATTTCCATGTCAGCAATTTCTTTATTTTAACTAATAATATGAATTACTGTTGCATACATGGCACTAGAATCATTACTAGTTAGTGTGACACGTGGCACAACAGACCAAACGCACCGATAATTCAAGGAATTATCGCAAAACACAACGCACGTGTCTTGAATAACGATCGTTGGTGAAACCACAGTACACTTTCACTGCACTTAGGTTCTAGGGAACCTAAAATATTGGGAACAATGATTAAATGTCGAGAAATGATGATCGTAATCGAAAAATACGCGAAAATCGGTTCGAAACAACAAAATTAGGCTTATTGGGCTTCTCTGGGACCCGTCGCGGTACGCGAGGGACCAACAGGAGGATTTATAGCGGTACGCGACAGGCATCGCGGGGGTTTGACTCCCGAAATCCGTCGCGGTACGCGAAGCTTCTTTTAACCATCCACCGCGGTACGCGACGGAGTCCTGACGACAAATCTTTATAAAATCAAGACCACCATGCCTATTAACACCACCCTCATCATTTCTCCAGTTCTACACACCAACTCTCGACTATTCCTCTCTGAAACACTTTGATTTGACCCTTGGGAAGCCATTGAAGACCTTCATTGAAGCTCCAAGCTTGAAGGTTTGAAGATTAAGAGCTTGAAGACCCATTGGAGCTTAAAACCACCATTACAACCATCCCATTCTTGAAAGAACCTGCTTTTCAGAAGCTTTTGAGGCCAAGAGATCACTATTTCAGGAGTTCTTGAAGCATTAGAAGGTAGTTCTATATCCAAAACACACTTCTTTCACCTTTACACTCACATGCATGACTTTAAACACACATGCAAGCACCCTTGATGCACAAACCCGAATTTTAGTTCTGGGTTTGATGATGTTTACATGATATTTGATGATCCATGAGGATTAGATGATGTATCTTTACATTCCATGATGATGATGGTCATAGTAGCTAAAGTGATGGATTTAGCAACATGCATGAATGATCTAGGTGGTTTTACACGTTTGTGGATATTGAAATGTTGTTATGAGTGTTAATGATGATGATATTCAAGGTTTGAATGATTGATTTTGTCGATAAATGGTCATTTAGGGATTATTGCCAAAAGTAGTAACTTTAATATTATGAAATTGTGATTATTACTATAAAAGGAAACTTTTTATTGTAAGTTTGCTATAAATGATGGATTTGAAAGATGTTATATGTTTATTGTGCTTATTTAAACTTGTTAGGATGTTAGGAAATGATTTTATGTACTAAAATGGGTGAAAAAGGTGTTTTTATCACAAGTTACTATAAATAGTAACTTTATGTTTGCAAATTTTGGAAATAGAAGCATGCAAAAAATAACGGTTATGATTAATGGCTATTTAAGACTCAGATAATGATAATAGGATGGGATTGGTATTTAGACTTAGTCACAATTGTATGATTATGCAATTTTTTGTTATTATGGTAACTCTTATGTGCAAACCATGCTAAACCAACTAATTGTAACTATGTGTTATGTGATAACATGCTCATTTAGGATAATTATGCATGTTAGAATAATCGGAATATGATTTATTGCTTGATTTGCCAAATATGGAAACTTTCCTAAAATATAAACTTACTATAAATAGTAAGTTTCCTCACGAAAATGATTATTGGTATCCGCACACTCCACACGACACTAAACCGCACGTTACACACACACTTGATCCAAAACTGTCACCAACAGGTCGTTAGGTCAAACACGATCAAACACGGTCAACGTGACACACTTAACAACTTGGTGTTGTTAAATACGAACACGGTCCTGTGAGGCCCACATGTATGCAAACACGAACTTACAACACCTATGTGATATACGTAAACATTAGCCGACGAGCTACACGATTCCTGTACGGTATCTCTACTCAAACTCAGGTGAGTTTACGGCCCTACTTTTACTTTTAACTGTTTTTACTTAACTTTGGGGTGAGAATACTATGCAACTATTTTAGATGTATGACTGGTATGTTGTGAAAACCATTTTTGAGTGTAACTATTATCGCTTAAAGTCCTCACTTATCCTTACCGTTAGTTGTGTATCAAACGAGTCGTAATTATGTAGTACTAATGGGTTTGACTAACCCCACTCGGTACCAATGTTGACTGGAGGTCATAACGAGTGTAATTTCGATGGGAATGCGGGTTCAGTGATGACCTGCGAAGGCAAACGGGAATAGTCTAGTTTCGGTAAGATGAACTGACACACTCCACGGATCGTAGTATCCAACAACAAAACTTAACATAACCAGTATATGTCTGTTTACTTTTCAGTCTGTCTAAACCTGTGAACTCACCAACTTTTTAGTTGACACTTTTCGCGTGTATTCTTAGGTAACTAATGGAGCATACGCTAGGATGCGCACTTGGAAGCACTAAAGAGTCTGACTCGCATATAGACTCGTGTCCTAGGCTGTTGTGTGCATTTGTTTTGTTTTAAAACACTTTGAACTATGTAGTGTCTGATACAATTTCGTTCCGCTGCAAACTTTGTTTATTTAAGATATGAAAACATTTCCGCTGCTTTATTTTAAAAACATGTTTGTTTTACAAATCTGTGTAATTGTGTAACTCATATAGAGTCATTCTATATGACCATAAGGTGTGATCCTGGCCACGTCACACCCACGTGGATTGACACCACGAGTGGAAATTTGGGGGTGTGACAAGTAAAAAGAGGGTTTAACACTTCTTGAAAAGCATGGATGAAAAGGTGGGGGCAGTGGAGGTAGGTGGAGAGTGTTTGGAGTACCTTCAAGTCAAGGTGCCTACATGGGGATGGATTTGGGTTGTAGGGCTTGGTTATTCAAGACTCTTGTGGCTAACTTAGTGAGCTTGGTCACATCAGCCTAAATATGAGCAACGGAATCCGTCAATTCCTTTATTTTAAGATCTGATTCGTCTTTCCTTTTACGGATGTCATCCGAATCACTGGCTAGTGAGTCAGTTTTATCATGACCTGAGTCCATCTCAGTTTAAAGAGCTTCATGGGCTGTTGCCATATCGAGAGTCTTATTGCTTGATCCATTCAAATGAGAGCCCATTGGATTCTCATATGAGATGGATGCTCCAGATATATGATCAAGAAGTCTAGATGGACCGGACATCCTGATCTCATCCTCTTCTCCATGGGTAGGAGATTGATGAGTTTGAGGATAGGTTTGATGGGGCAGTTCCTCTGTTGGTGAAGATGGAGGAGAACTAAGTTTCTCAAAAACAGAATCAATCTCATGGAGAACTTGGGTAGGAGAGTGAGGGGCTATTTGTGGAGAAGAAACAGAGATGTCCTTGGGAGATTCGATTGCCATCTGAGTGTCAAGTTACATTTCAGTGGTTAGAGAGGGTTCCCTTTGGAATACAATATCATCCTGTTAAGAGGATTGATGAGGAGCTAGATGGGGTGGAGATGCTTGATTCATCTTTGAGGATGGAACAGAAGTATCCAATTGCCTAGTGGGGTCAGAGACATTTTCAGGGATCTCATCTTCCTGAACAGTCTTTTTGGGCTTTTAGGTTTAGAGGCTTTGGTAAAAGTTTTACTTTTGGCTTGTACCTGTACAGGCGTGGAGGAAGAGGTGGATGTGGGTTCACCAATGATGGGTGTTTCCTCAGTGTCATCCATGTGTCTTGAATTAGTGTTCAATCTAGTGAACACCTGTTTGTCAATGCTCTTGATAGTAGAAAGAGGAGCAATATGACAAACATTATTAAGATCAGCAAAAAGACAAGCCATCACAAACTTACTGCTGCAACTAACCAGGCCTACAAAAAGGCCTACACCGGTCCACACCCACTATGTTCTACTTGTAACTTCCATCACATGCCTACAAGACCATGCCGATTGTGCACAAACTGCAACCGCTTGGGTCATTTCGCTATTCGCTGCAGATTGCCTAAAGCACAAGCCAAGCAAGCCAATGTACCGCTCCTCACTACTCCAACACAACCAGTGGCTAGAGCTTGCTTTCAATGTGGGGATCCAAATCATTTCATCAACATTTGCCCATTTAGGGCCAACAATAACAACAAATAGTGGTGGCCCCAAACAATCAAGCCAGTCAAGGAGCAAGGGGTCATGTCTTCAATGTTAATGCGAACCTGGATCCAGATAACAATGAGGGAATGAACAATGCAGTGTGATGAGCCGATTTTGATATTCAATCTTATATAAGGAGTTTAATTTGAACTTTCATTTTTTTCCGATTCATGTATTTCTGATTTCATGTCGAACTATTTCAATCTTGAATGATATGTTTTTATTAATATATATTTCATGTGTTGTTTAGATTTCAATATGCGTGACTTGAACTAATGAAATTTTAGTATGGGTGATTCCATATAAATCTTTCAAAAACAAGTTCACAATACTGATTTCTAAGGTAAATTGATCTATATTCTCATATTTAAACAAAGATTCAAAAGATTCAATGATATTATAATAAGGTTAATGATAATTAGTTATCATAACCGTATAATATCACATACTAGTGTATTCTATATCAATTGTATATTCAGAATCAAGTATATATCAAGTTATACAAACATGAGATCCTATTGCAAGATTGCAATTATTGGAATATCTATATTTATACTATTTCTAAAGCGAAGTCAAGTATTCAAGCATCTATTCAAATACATTCAAAGTTTGTGTTGGTCTTTGTAGGTAATTGGAATGCTATCAATGTTTTAGTGATGTGGTGGGTTGGCTGCGGTATACCCTATATATAAGCACCACTAATATATTGATAGTAGTACCGAAAGCTTGACTAATGATAGTTTTTTTTTCAATTCAAGCTAGAAATGAGTGATATATTCTACAATTAAGTCTTCAACACTTAGTCAAGAATGTTTTAGTTTAGGTTACTCTTGTTAGGCGTTTGGTATACTATCAAAATATTAGCGATGTGGTGGGTTGGCTGCGGTATACCCTATATATAAGCATCGATGATATGTTGATAATAGCACCAAGAGCTTGATCAAGAGCTAGAATTAGTCAATTATTCTACATAGTCAAACAAACCATGTTTCAATCAAGCACATTGTCAAATCAACTGTTATTCATGTATCAATGTCTGGTGTATATCCCAATTTAAGGAGAAATCATAGCGATTGGTCACTATGATTACCCTGAGTTAGTTAAGTTTTCCTCAATTCGAAATCCTCTTAGCAAGTAAATGAATTGTAACTATAAGAGCGAATCCATTACTCATTTATCTCGATATAGTACAAATAGTAATCTATGAATTTAGATGCTATTTTAAGATACTAATAAAATAACAAGAACTTTAATATGACTAAACCTATAATCAAATCTAAATGAAACAAAACAAGTGGGAATGGAAATAATAATAATAATAAGAAACGGTCAAAAAACGTGATAATTATTATTAATAAATGAATTTCGGGACGAAATTTCCTAATGTAGGGGAGACTGTAATCCCTATGGTTTTTCCGTTCGAAATTAAATTTTAATAGTACTAAATTCTAATTAACAAAATTCATGAAGATTGCTCTTGATAAATTTTATTCATAAAAGCATATTATAAAATTTATTACGATTGAATGTGTATATACACTTCTACTTTGATAACAATATAAATCGTAACTTAAGGCAATCACAAATAAATTTATTTTAAACAATCATAAGGTCTAAGAAACTATATGTCAAATAATAAAAATTCTATAATAATTAACTTATATAATAATAATAATAATAATAATAATAATAATAATAATAATAATAATAATAATAAATAAATAAATAAATAAATAAATAAATAAATAAATAAATAAATAAAAGAAAACAGAAATGATAATAATAAAAAAGAATAAGAATAATAAAAGAAAGTCTTAAAACTAAAATAAAGTTATTAAAACAATTATATATAACTAATCATATATTTTATTGATAAAAATTATGTTATAAAGTTGTTACATAAAATAATAAAGGAGAATGAAACAAAAGGGGGCTGAATATGTAAACTTTTAAACTAAAACTTGAGGGGTAAAAGATGACAACTCCTTATTCTCATTTTCCTTTCACCCAAACCAGCCAAATACCCGTCCCTGCTGTCCGAACAACCCAAAAGCCACAAACAGTTCAAATCAGACGCGATTACAGCTCACTCGATTTCACATTAAGCAAGGATTCGCACATATATAATTCAGTGAAATCATCAATTACCGGATCAAATCCCGTAAACGCGTGATTTCCCTTCCATATTTAAACTATCGCGAATGAGAATCCAAAATCATTCGGAACCAGTATAAATCAACAATTAAATCACACCATTAGGATCCTTTGGTCCTCACGATCGAGTCTATGCAAGAAAAACACAGACACGAACTCTCTTTAGTCCGATTCAAACTCAAGAACACACAAGGCTTCGGTCGAACTCGAACACCTTCAATCCGTAACTAAACCAGGTAATTTCTTATACCTTACCACTCGGTTTTTTGCCTAGATCATTAGCCCTATGGTTTAGAACACTCTCGATTACTCAGTAGAAGGAATTGGTTTGATTGAAAATATAGGGTTTATAACGAATTGCTGTAGAATTAAACGATGTATTATATTATTTTCGGGGCAAATGAGAACCAGTTGGTGTCCCTAGATCGAATGGTTCAATGGGTGCGCGTATGGGTTTCAGCTACGGGTTAACCCGGGTTCAATCCTTGTGGTACCCTTTTGTACGGTTTTTTTTTTTATTTAGGCCCTATTCCATCCAAAACATTTTATAAAAATAAATCTAAAAATTTTAAAATCATTTACCTTATATTCTTTAAAGTTTTTTTGTGTTTTTAAGAAAAAGAGTTTTTATTATTTTCTATTCTAAAACTAATAAATTCTTATATGTTAAAATAAAAATACACACATATATATATCTATATATATAATAACTAAACAATAAACTGAATTATAATATATATATATATATATATATATTATAATTGGTTAGTGTTTTTAAATAATAAAATATGTTTTAAGTGATAAAACTATTTAATAAAAATATAAGAATTTGTTTATAATTCATAACGTTTATTAAACTAATAAAGTTCCTAACTCAAGCATTCCTAATATTTAAAAAGTATTTTAAATGCATTATTTGAGTAATATGGGCCGAACCTATGGGCCAAACCTATGATCTAGAAACCTATATATATGGTGTTTCTAGTTCATTTTGATAGAGTTAGTAGAATTGATAGACTTGGAAGACTTGGAAGCTTGGAGCTTATAACTTTTCACATACAAAGCTACATTCTCTCTCTCAAGAATCAAGAAGAAGACTTCTCTTCATCTTTGCATCTTCGTATATTCAAGTGTTGTATTTCACGTTTGTATTGTAAACACTTGAATGTTGCTGAGAAATTCAGATTCATGATGATATATTACAATGTTATTGTTGATCCAAATCTAGTTATAAACAGATTCCGAATGTTTATGATCGAATCGTATGATTTTGGTGATCGATTCTTCAAATCTACAGTGGTATCAGAGCGTTAGGCTCGATTCTACGAGTATTTGGACATCAATTTTATGTAATTTGATCAGATCCTTCATCATCTTGAAGTTTTTCTTGAAGTTCTTCATGTTTTCATCAACAAAAAGCCAGATCTACGAAAAATTATCAAGTTTTTGCAAATTCTAATCAAATAGAAAGATGCGTCTCGAAAAAACGAAGATTTTGACTAGTCATACGCCTTCTAACTCCAAAAAACGAAGATTCTAGAGCCATTTTAGTGAAGTTGCATGTTTGTTTGACCAAATTGACGAACCTGAGAGACGAACCTCCATAGGCTCGTGACCAATAGGTTTGTGGGAACCTCAATAGGTTCGTGAGAACCTCCAAATAGGTTCGTTCGAAAAGGTTTGCGAGATAGATACCTTCCTAATGGGTCAAGTATACCTTGTTTGCCTATTTTGGGCCTTCCGGATCATTTGGGATAGGTTTCAAGACCTAATTCGAACGTTAAGACAAGGTTTGATCTGTTTTGTTTTGAGAGGTTAAACTTTGACGTGTTGAACATAAAGGTTAAATATGACATACAAACTGGAAAATTATCCAAACTGGAGATCCACATTTGAAACGTTTATTGCTAAAGCGGATGACAATTACTAGAAGTTATTATACCAACAATACAAGAAACCATGTCTGAAATCAAATGATAATTTTAGGACATCAAAACTGAATGAAGATCAAATGTTTGAACTTAATCAAGAAAGAGAATTGTGTGACTTGTTTTCGGTGATCATTTTTGAAGATATTAAAAAGACTGATTTTGAACAAATGCCACATTCATGTGCAAAGTGGAGTTTGTTAGAACTTGCATATAACAATCATGTTGCAAAGAAGATCAATGATGCTTATGATCGTCTTTTACCACTTATGCACGAATTGAAATATTTTCAGTTTGATATCACTGATGGGCAAATCATTGAGAAGTTTACGCAATTCTTACCTTATCGATGGAGTGATTTTGTTGAAAGAATGAAGGAAACAGAAGTCATTCATCATGTCAAATTAATGAACTTCAAAGATGTGGTTGACAAAATGGAATCGGATATAAGACAAACCGGAACATGGATTGTGAAAATTGTTGATTTCTCGTGGATTGATGAACAAAGAAACATGTTAAAGGCAAGTATGAGTGTTGAGAAAGAAAAAGAAGATGTTGATGGAGAAACGGAAGATGATCTGAAAACTGAAGATTGTATTGAGACAAGTGTGAATTTGAAGATGTAAAGTAGTGATGAAGAAAAGAGTGAGGATTCTTCATTGTCAGAATCTGATAAAGCAATTGTACCTGAAATGCTTGAAGATAGCAAACAGGTGAATGAAGTTGTAGATGTGAGATGTAATGTTACCGAAGACACACCTATTTTTGATGATTCTGAAATCACAAGTGAGATGAAGAAATCTGAAGATGATGTGTTGAAGTCAAAGGATGAAACTTTGATGATTTGGTGTTAATAGAGGATGAGAGTGTTTATGAGGATGCCTCTGATGATTTGTCAGAAATAACTACCATCGTTAATGAAGATCATTGTCATCTCATTTCAGATAAAGAGGTAAGTTTAGGTAAGTTTTCTAAACTCTCGTGTTCTAAATATTTAAATCTTGAGGGACAACTTTGGAGTTTGGAGGAAGAAAACATGAATTTGAAATGTGACTTATCACACTGCAATAAAGCATACATGGTTTAATATCAAATGAAAAGTGTTTTACAATACAAATTGCAGAATTGAAGTCACAGGTTCAAAAGTTGACTGATGATTTGTCAAAGACAAATGCCAATGAAGGCATTTCTGAACAAAAACTTGACATTATGAGCAAAGTAAATGTTGAATTGACAAATGCAGTCAATAATATTAAACTCAGTATGGACAAGGCAAGAAGAGACTTTGACAAAATCATGCACAAATTGGAGAATCATTATGATTCTATAATTTCTTCAAGTTCTTTTCTTGACGAACCAAGTGATAATGAAATTTCAAAAGATAACATTCTCAATAAGGGAAAGTCTCCAATTTGTGCTGATGACGAAATTCCTCCTACCATTGAAGATTGTACTTCAGAGGAATATGATGAGGAGACATTGTACAGATGTGGATTGGTGGATGTACATAATGACTATGATGATTCTCACAATAATATCTTTGATGATGTGAAACCATGTGTTTCAAACTCAGCAACGTCACCAAATAAGAAATTTTCTTTCAGAACCCCATTGGTTGAAATTAAACAGTTTTCAAAGAACAAAAACAAGCATTTTTCTAAACAAAACGGTTTTTCAAGTTCAAAACCTAAACGTCAAATTCAATCAAAATGGGTTGTGAAATCATCATGTGCATCAAATAAAGTAGAATCAAAGTGTGATATTTCAAAGTCTTAGATCAAAGACAAGATTTCACTAAGTCCTACAAGATGTGAAAATTTGAACTTTGAGTCTTGCATGTCAAGTGATAAGAAGTCACATTTGACTCTTAGTGGTTCAAAAAGGAATCAAAGACTGGTTTATGGTTCACCAGTGACAAATCACCAAAACCATAGGTTTGTGCAAAACTATTCTCCTAGGTTTGTGGAGAGGAGAATATGTTTTGAGTGTGGTACAAGAGGGCATATCATTGCTAATTGTCCTTATTTGTGTGTGTTAAAAGGACATGTTAGTAATGCAAAGTCATGTGTCACAGAGGTTTCAAAGTTCATTCCAAACAAACATAAATTGTCAAATCAAAACAAGGAAAAACTTGTGAAAACCTCGAATGAAGAAAAGTTGAAATTTTCAAAACTCTTAAAGTCTAATTTAGTTTTTAGCAACAATGTGATGATTCAAGATAAGTATTATCTTAAGAATGCACTTGAACAGGAACAGTTATGGATACCAAAAGCAAATGAAATTTCAAAGCTATCTAATGGTTTGTGAGTGTGTACAGGAGGATTTCAAGACGACATATCAATTGGAGGAGAGCTCATTGATAGTGGAACTTCCTGATGTATATTTGGTAAAATCGTTCTAATTCTTTAACTGTTATTTTATTCTGGAGAGCATGACAGCTTTGGAATTACATTGTCATATTTTCTTGATATTTTCAAGTCACATTGAACGTAATGTTTTATAATGATGGTAACTCATATCAGTTGTCAATTTTTCGGGAATTTTTTTATGTACCTATAAAATTCTAAAAATCAAAAATATTTTGATTTTTAACATTTTAGGGGGAGTAAAAATTAAAAAAAAAAACAAATACTATATAAAATTAGAAAATTGAGAAATTGATCCAACCTTTGAGATATGATTGTACATTGTAACATTCTAAAGCTTACTTGTATCATACAAGATGAAATACAAAACGATCACAATGCACTCAGTATGATATGTTGGTAGGTCTTTCACTTAATTGTGATTTGTGTAGACTAATGCCATAATCATTCTTTGTGTGACACATTACTTAGAACACAGTGTTCGATCTTTGTCTTGAGTGCGTGGTCATTTGCCTCAGTGATTGCTATTTGTATTAGTACATTTATTAGTTTGATCATGTGTTTCTTTTTCAAAAGAAATTCTGAGTTCATTTTTTTTCTTTTATTTTCGTTCAAAACATGGACATTTTCTGCGTATACTTACGTATCGACCTGATTGTTATGTTTTGGACAATCTGCTTTTATTTTCTTGGTTTGTTTAAAACTTGGGCATTCTGTGTGTATACAGAAGTATCGATCTGATTGCTAGGTTTTAAACTTAAGTTATTTTTTGGTTCAATATCCTGGTTTCATCTGCGCATATGGAAGTATCGATCTTGTTACCGGATTTTGAACATTCCGTTTTATTTACACTTTTTTATTTCACAAAAGATACTCTTCTTTATTTTTGCATGATCAAACTAAGCAAGAATTTGATCTTATAATTTACAATGGCATCGCTGTTGGTTGATGTTTCACAAAGCGGGGATGTGTTCAAGTGAGTGGAGACACAAAGTCTTGTGATTGGTTTTCATTAATCCAAATTCACAACAAGTAGTAAGACTTAAAGTGGATCCATATACTGGCAATCGTCCTAGGCTTGTGCATCGAATAAATAAATCTCATTAACAACCAACAAGTAACGCTGAGGTATGATTACAATATGTTCTCATGTTTGGATCTTTCTCATCAAAACATATTTATTATTTTTTTAATTCTTTTAGTTAGAATACAAATTTTGTAGGATTTTTCAATTTATTGCTTTAGGGGGAGTTTATTCAAATAATTGAAAAATTCATAAAAATTTTTCTTCTACTTTCGTTTAGACTATCCGATGTGACTTACGAACTCTTTGTGAATATTATAGTTGATTAACTTTTAATATGTGACAAAGAGAAATTGGAATTGTGATGAGGAATCTAGTATGATCACATGTGAAGCAAGAGATTTAGTGTTGATAATGTGTCAACTGATGCAGGTGATCAGGGTGATGAAGATCTGTGTGTTGAATATGTCACTGCAGTCCTCAGCAAGTGAATCTTGGAAAAAGAAATACATAAGATGGAGACAGAGAGAATGACATCAAGATAGAGAGAATGAAGTAGAAACAAAGAGATTGATGATGTCTACACAACAATATTTGATACAACAGCTACAACTGGAGGGGAGTATGTAGATAACAAGGTTGTAGGGGATGCACACAAAGTTTGAGCATATACAACAGCAAGGTTAAAGGGGGAGTATGTTGATGCATTTACTGTGTGAACCTTGCTTGTTATAAATGAAATCATATTTGTTGTATATGATTAGAGAATTCAAGTGTCAAAGGTTCGGCTAGAGAATCTACGCATGTGTATGTGAGGTTTGGCGAACCTATGGTCATGTTATTGTAAAAATTGTCCAGCGAACCTGTGGGTTCGTCTGGCGAACCTGTTGGTTCTTAGGTTCGGCTGGTGTGAGTATTAGGTTCATGTAATATGGAGGTTCGTGTAGTGTAATATTGGCCGAACCTATGGGCCAAACCTTTGTGCCGAACCTATGGTCTAGAAACCTATATATATGGTGTTTCTAGTTCATTTTTATAGAGTTAGTAGAATTGATAGACTTGGAAGACATGGAAGCTTGGAGCTTATAAATTTTCTCATACAAAGCTACATTCTCTCTCTCAAGAATCAAGAACAAGACTTCCCTTCATCTTTGTATCTTTGTATATTCAAGTGTTGTATTTCACGTTTGTATTTTAAACACTTGAATGTTGATGAGAAATTCAGATTCATGATGATATATTACAATGTTATTGTTGATCCAAATCTAGTTATAAACGGATTCCGCACATTTATGATCGAATCGTAGGATTTCGTGATCGATTCTTCATATCTACATAAGCAATTCCTTGTGAGTTTCACTCATACTCCCTCTTTTAATTTTGTATTTAGGGATGTTACATATGTTCTATCAAACCTTGTTATTCTAGATTCAAAAATCAAAATAGATGCAAACTACTTGTCTAAGTTGTTTGACTTATGTGCTTAGTATGCCTACTTGTTTATATTTAGTGTAGTATCATGTTATTCAATATGTAGTCAATGTTACTAGTAGCCCTTGCAATATAGTTTAGGATATTATATATATTGCAAAGGTGAAAGAGCCTAAAATCTATGTGAGTAGTAGTCTTTGCACAATAACTTGGTTATTGAAAAGTGCGAAGATGAAAGAGCCTGAATTCAATTGTTGTAACTAGTAGCCTTTATTTACTGATTTGTGTCTTTAAGTTAGTAAAGGCGAAAGAGCCAAAGAATCATGTTAAACTTGTAGATTATACTTGCTTTAGGTCTATTCAATTTGGACTTTGTTTGCATTTAAGTTTCAAACATATTCTTATATCTATATTAAACTATACGGGAAACTCACCAACTATTCATATAGTTGACCCAAATTTATTTTACATATGTAACAGGTTAAGATGAAGACATGGTGAAGACATATGATAAGCATAGTGGACCTAGATTTAATTTAAACAAATGTTAGATTTCAAATGTAATTATAAAGTAGTCCTTGAAATTCTTTAAATGTTTGAAAATTTTAAGTGTTATTAATGAATGTATGTTTTAATGTTAATGATGAATGTTGTAACTTATTAGTAGCACCATGAGCTAATGAACAGTGAAATTCGTGCCCCAGCATGTTCCGCTGTCGGTCGGGGTGTGGCATTTGTTAATCATAGGGAAAAGAAGTTAAAAACGGAAGAGAGTGTTAACTTCGGAAGAGCCTTATCCTCGGAAGAAAAGTAACCATGGATAAGTGATGAGTTTAAAAGTCTCTGAAGAAAAGAGACATCGGAAGGGAAAGAAACCACGGAAGGTTTAAAATGTAGCAACGGAGGGTTTTAACCGCGGATAGATATAAAGCAATGGCTAGCATAACCACTGATCCTATCCGTGGTTTGTGATAACCACTGAGAGATACAAAGGTCTCTTCATTAGTGGTTTATCAAATATCCATTGTTAGGATAATTATTAAAGAATATCCTTTTATTTATTTATTTAAAGGTTTAAGAAACACATTCTTAACCATGTTTATTAGCTCATTTTTATCATTCCCAATTTGGCCACAAACTTAGAAAAGGTTGAGGAGTCTAACGGTTTGGTAAATATGTCCGCTATTTGGTCACTTGTAGAGACATGTTCTGGGACAAATAGTCACTTTTAAAAACAGTCCCTAATGAAGTGATGCCTTATTTCTATGTGTTTGGTTTTAGAATGGTAGATAGGATTCTTTGTTATGTTTTTGGCAGCTTCGCTATCTATTAAGAATTGTGTTTTTAGTTCAGTTATTCCAAAATCCAACAGTTGGTATTGTAACCAAAGGATTTGGGCAGTGCAATGGGCTGCTGCAATGTACTCAGCTTCAGCACTTAAATTTGACACCGATGTTTGCTTTTTTCTTTGCCATGAAACTAAGCAATTTGCAAAGAACTGACATCCTCCCGAAGTAGACTTTCTGGTGAGCGAGCATCCAACATAATCACTGTCTGAAAAACCAACAAGCTTACAAGTTTGATTAGCAGGATACCAAATACCTAGCATAGGAGTTCCTTTAAGATATCTGAGTATCCTCTTCACAAATGACAAATGGGATTTTTTGGGGGCAGACTAGTTTCTTGATGCAGTAAGATACATCAAAGATCCACTCATGCACCTATAGAGGATTTGATCTACAGGTTCACCATTTTCATCTGAACTTATTCCTGGACTTGTTGCCATGGGGTAGAGATTATTTTGCAATCTTTCATATCAAATTTATTTAGATGGTCCTTTACATATTTAGATTGATGAATGAAAGTCCCATTGGGGGTTTGTTTGACTTGGAGTCCTAAAAATGTTTTTAGTTCACTTAAGGCACTCATTTCAAACTTAAAAGACATTAATTTAGAAAATTGTTCACGCAAGGAAGGTTTTGTTGATCCAAAAATGATATCATCAACATAAATTTGGACCAGCAAAAGTTCCTTGTCTACCCTCTTGATGAACAAAGTCTTATCAATGGTTCCCTGAGAAAATTTATTAGAAAGAAGAAATTGAGAAAGAGTGTCATACCATGCTCTGGGTGCCTGTTTCAGACCATAAAGTGCTTTGTCTAGTCTGTACACCCAATTAGGATGATGAGCATCATCAAACCCTGGAGGTTGACAAACATAGACTTCCTCCTTTATAGTCCCATACATGAATGCACTTTTTATATCCATTTGATATACCTTTATATTATGAGATATAGCAAATGCTAGGAAGAGTCTGATGGCTTCTAGTCTGGCCACGGGAGCATAGGTTTCATCATAATCGATGCCTTCCTCTTGGCAGTACCCTTGCACTACCAATCTGGCATTATTTTTGATCACGATGCCTCTGTCATCTGTTTTGTTTCTGAATACCCATCTAGTTCCAATAGGGTATTTTCTTGTTGGCAAGGGGCAGAAAGTCCAAACATTTTGCCTTTTGAACTCTAATAGTTCATCTTGCATAGCCTCTACCCAATTATTATCTTTAAGAGCTTCCTGGTATTTGGAAGGCTCAATTTAGGACAAGAAGGCTGCATGAAGGCAGAAGTTTGAAATCTGGCTCCAAGTTAGAACACCTTTATTTAAATCACCTAAGATCTGCTCTAGAGGATGATTTCTGTTGAAGGGAATGATGTCCAAACAGTTATTTGTAGAGGCATCATCAAAAGAAGATGAATTTTCAGTAGGGCCAGGAGAGTTTTCTGGTGGGGAAGTATGAACGTGTTCAAGAATATCTACAGGCACATTATCCAAAGTTGGGGATAAAGGAGTAGATATTTGTTCATCTTGGTCTTGATGATTTATTTGATAAGAAGGAATAGAGGTAAAGAATACTGATACTGAACATTCCTCAAGAGATGATAGATCTTCAGAGGTTTGACACGGTTCTGAAGAAAAGAAGAAAAAAGAGTAAAAGAAATGTAGGTGAAGCTTTCAAGATCAAAGAGGTCATCAGGAGCAGATGGGAAAGAGGAAGTTGATGCAGATTCATTGAATTTAACATCAATAGTTTCCACAACAATTTTGGTCCTGAGATTGAAAGCTCAGTAAACCTTAGAGGTCTGAGAGTATCCAACAAAATATCTAGAGTCAACTTTAGCAGCAAACTTGGACAAAGAGTCTTTTGTGTTCAAAATGAAACAAGGACACCCAATAAACATTGAAGAAGGAAATTAGAAGCTTTATGTTATGAAGGACTTCATAGGCAGTCTTGTTGTGTCTCTTCACAATGTGAACTCTGTTTAAGAAATATCAAGAAGTGTTTACTGCCTCAGCCCAGAAGGATAAAGGTAATCCTGAGTCTGCAAGCATAGTTCTTGTAGCTTCAATAAGTGTCCTATTCTTTCTTTCCACAATTCCATTTTGAGCAGGAGTTCTAGGAACACTATATTGTCTGAGGATTCCTTTAGAGATGCAGAACTTATCAAGAACATGATTCTTGAATTCAGTGCCATTATCACTTCTTATTGTCTTGACAGGAAGACCAATTTGTCTTTCAAGTTGAGTGATAAGGGCAATTATTTTATCAGAAGCCTCATCTTTGCTGAAGAGGAAGAAGGTCCAGCAAAATCTTGAGTAATCATCCACAACAACGAAACAATATATCTTTCTTGCCAAACTGGCTACCTTTACTTGATCGAACAGATCCATATGAAGCCGATTGAGACAGATAGTTGATTTGGATTCCTCAATAGACTTATGTGATGTTTTTTGTTTCTTTCCTTTTAAGAAAGATTCACATTGGCGTTCAAAGTGAAATTCTTTGGAAGGCAATTGTCTTACTAAAGAAAGGGTAGAAAGCGTATGAAGAGTTTTGTGGTTAAGATGACTGAATCTTCTGTACCAAAGAGCAGTTTCAGAAGATGATGCTTTGTCTATCAAACAAGAAGGAGAAGATGTTTGAGAATCAGTGGTCATGTCTACAACGTAGAAATTTCCACTTCTTTTCGTCGTTAGCAAGGTGTGTTGATTAATTAAGATCTTTATTTTTGAATTTATTTCAGGAGAAAGAATTTTGCAACTGTACATGGTGAAAAATGAACTAAAGTTCTTGTCTGCTAGTTGATAAATGCTCAAGAGATTAAACTTGAGGTTTTCAACTAAGCTTACATCTTTGAAGTGTAGTTTTCTACTCAGGACAGAACCAGACCCTACTATCCAACCCTTTGCATTATTTCCAAAGGAAACAGATCCTCCATTATTTGGAATGAAATTATTTAAAATGGGTCTGCATCCTGTCATGTGTCTAGAGCCTCCACTATCCACATACCATAGATGATTTTGGTTTGAAGAAGGTCTCTGCACATGAGGATCAAATGGAATAGGTTAGATATGGTTCATATTTTATTTTAGAAGAAAGAGGAGAAAATTTTAAATGATTATTTGTTTTGCTCAGTGTTATTCATCAATTTCTGCATCATTTGTATCAGCTGTTGCTGATTTTGATGCAAAATGTTGATTTGTGAATCCACGGAATAAGGGTTCACTGCAGCAGGAGAATAGGAAGCAGGAGTCACCACAGGATAGGAAGGTGGTGTACCAAGAATGGATGGTCCAGGAGAAGCAGATAGAGGTGAAGACAAGCGAAGAGATGGATGGGTGTTAGCTCTTATTGAACTGTTAGCTGAAGACAAGCGAATAGATTCCACCGAATTGATCTTTTAGAGCATCCCACAAGTCTTCAGCAGACTCGTGGTGAAGGAAACCAGAGTATATTTCATTAGGGAGCCCCATAGCCAGTTGAGCATGGGCCTTGGCATCAAGCTCTAACTTCTGGTAGTCTTCTTCGGTGTAATTCCAAGGATCCTTAGGGACATGGTCTCTAGTCTCCGTGTCCAGGACCATTGGTTTATAAAGTCCAAACATGACAGACTTCCAACATCCTGTATGATTATTGGAAAGGAAATGTAAGATCTTTCTCTGCCATATGTTTTATTGATTCCTAACCAAGATTGGTGGCTTTGTGGCAGAATCGGTGTTATGGGGGTCTAAGGTGAATTTTTCTGCCATGGGTTCACAAACGGTTATGAGTAAGTCTGAGAGTGATGAGTTCTCCAAATAGTTTGTTTGAACGATTTTTGAACACAGTTTAGTTCAAAAACCAAACTCCTACAGATTTAGAAAAAATAGACAGACAGAAGAGACAGAACACAGAAAAGTAAACAACAAGATATCAATGAGAGCATTGAGTTTCAGTCTTAATGGTTAAACCAAGACTAAGGACAAGGCTCTGATACCAATTGCTGAAAACAGAAACTCGAGGAGAAGCTGTTTTACCAGGAACAAAGGCTTTAGACACTTATTCAAAGATTTGGTATTAGCTCCCTCTAAAGTTTGGCACAAGGTTATTTTCGTTGTTTAGTTTCTTGCTTAGAAAGAGAGAAAAAGAACATATAGAAAGCACAAGGAATTTCGGTGGAAGTAATTCATTTTACTCAGAGAATGTTGGGACTTAAATACCCTACATTATGAGATACAAGACAAGAAATAATAAGATAAATAGCTGACACTATTACAGACACTGAAACAACAGACTAGTACAAATACAAAGTCAACAACGGAAACAAGAGTCTTCAGGAGTCTTCAGGTATTCCGATGTTGAAGTAGTTCTACAGATGCTCAGTGGTTATTCTTTTCGAAAGATGTCTATCGGAAGCTGATTAAATAATCAGGTATTTCAGAATAGGAGATTGTCTTCCGAGTCATTTGATGTCTTCTTAAGGTATCATGGTCAGCTAGTGTCTTCCGAGGTAGATAAGTTCAGCGGTAGTTCTTTTTGGCAAATCTTCCGCTGTTGTTCTTCCGATGCTGAAGCAGTTCTTTAATAGAAAGAGAAGCATCCATGGTTGGTCAATCCGCGGTTTATTTATTTCTCTGGCTTCAGTGGTTTTGCTCATCAGTCATTATTTTCCAACAAATCTCATGATTATCAGAGAAAATATTGACTTACAGATTACAGAACTTGAAGTTCTAATCTCTAAACTTCAATCATTTGATCATGACATGCAAAAGAGAAAGGCTGGAAATAAGTTCTCAACTCAAAAACCAGGCCTTTATATGAAGCCCATTGTAACCCCAAACACTTCTACAGATTCAGTTGCTTTTCTATCAAGTACTGAAGATGGTGAGATATCTTCTGTTATTGATGACACAACAGAAGTATGCTTTACTTCTGCATCCTGCAAAGAGAAGACATATGGCAGTATATCAAAGTTAATTAATGTGAAGGTACCTCAATAGCATCTTTCCTTTTTCATGCAGTTTGTTAATCCATATGATTCTGTGGTTCTAGTTAATGCTCAGAGATTGACACATGAGGATATGGATCAATTGGATCCGGATGACATTGAGGAAATGGACATATAGTGGCAGATGGCCATGTTAACTAGAAGAGCAAGGAGATTTCTTCAAAGGGCTAGGAGAACTAAGATTTTTTGGAATTCAAAGAAGAGACTTGGTTTCTCCTAACAGAAGGTGAAATGTTAAAATTGTGGGAACTTAGGACATTTTGCCAGAGAATGTGAAATGCCAATAAGAAACAACTCAAGATTTGAAGCTGGTTCTAAATCTGATAAGTTTGATCGTCGAAGAGGAGCTCTTGCTATTTCTTCACATACAGCTCCTTCAAATTCGAAAGCAACTCCTCTAGCTAAAATTAAATCTTTACTTGTTGAAGATCAGTGTGGTACTGATTGGTCATCTTACGCTGAGGAAGTTCAAGCTAGTGAAGAATCTCATGTGGCATTCATGGCTCAGAAAAGTTAAAAAAAGGACTCATTATCAAGTGCTTCAAAGAATACATGGTGCATTGGTAGTGGTTGTTCTTGGGTTTTCTTTTTTGCTGCTAAATCGGAAACTTTGAAGATTTTGAAGAATCTGATTGTCAAGATTCAGAAAGAACTTTCTACACATGTGAACTTTTTGAGAAGTGATAATGGTATCGAATTTAAAAATCATAATCTAGAGTTGTTCTGCATTCAAAAGGGGATTTCTCATCAGTTTAGTGCTCCTTATACAACTCTACAAAATGGTGTTGCAGAGCGGAAGATTCCTACTTTGATAGAAACAGCAAGAACTATGCTTGCAGATTCTCATTTTCCGATTACTTTTGGGCTGAAGCGGTTAATAAGACATGTTATACATTAAACCGTACTCACACTGTCAAGAAGCATGGGAAGACATCATATCAGTTCCTTAAAGGCCATAAACCCCATTCTTGCCCATTTGGAACCTTTTGGAGCTACTTATTCTTATTTGAAGATGACTTCTCCAAAATTTGAGCCTAAGGCTGTGGAAGGAATATTTTTGGGATAATCAGCTATCTCCTTGAATAAAAGAGTTCTTAACTAGGCTACAAGGGTGATTGAAGAGGCATAAAAAGTCATTATATGCAGATTCACTGAAACGTTGCTCGGAAAAGGTCCAGAATGGCTATTTGATTATGATTCGGTCTTTGACTGCTTGCATAACTTGTTTTCTTCCTCTTCGAATTATCTTGTTGAATACTTAAGTGATACTATTAATATTCATGGCTCTTTATTTCCAAGGTTTATTTTTGAATCTTTTGAAGGGGGTTCTCCTGTTTTTCCTAACAATTTTTATTCTTCATTTGTTTCTAAACAACATGAAAGTTCTGAAGATTTGAAAAATGAAGATGAATTTCATGATTCATTTAATGATCCATCTGTTATTGTTGAATCTGAAATTCAGGGGGAGATTTTACCAGAAGAAGATACTCATATTACAAATTTTGAAGAAGAGATTGCGACTCATAGAGTTAATATAAATCATCCAATTGAAAACATCATAGGTGATTTGAACTCTGGAATCAAAAAAAGGAGTAAGCATGTTCAAGATGAAGGAGATGAGGTTTTATTTTCAAGTATTTAGGAGACAATGAATTCATGTTTATACTCATGCTTTTTATACTCATGCTTTATAAGTCAGATAATGCCAAAGAATGTTAAAGAAGTATTTAAGGAGTCTTCCTAGATAACAACCATGGAAGAAGAGCTGAGTCAATTTGAGAAGCTTGGTGTTTGGAGGCTTGTAGATTGTCCTGAAGATTCCATTCCCATAGGTACCACATAGGTGTACAATGTTAAAAAGATGATAAGGGCATCATTGTAAGAAAAAAGCTAGACTGGTTGTCCAAGGTTTTAATCAACAGGAGGGCATTGACTATTATGAAGTATATGCTTCTGTTGCAAGAACTGAAGAGCTTCAAAAAGTTCAAAGTCTTTCAATTGGATGTCAAGAATGCCTTTTTATATGGAAAAGTGAAAGAAGAAGTGTATGTTGTTCAACCACTTGGGTTTGAAGATCCAAATAATCCTACAAATTGTTATCGTATTGATAAGGCTTTGTATAGATTACATCAAGCACCTAGGGCGTGGTATGAGACATTGTCAACTCATCTGTTGGACAATGGTTTTTCAATGGGAAATATTGATAGTATTCTGTTAATCTTGAAGAAGGATGATGACATTTTGACCGTTCAAATATATGTGGATGATATTATCTTTGGAGCTACAAATGAACAATTATGCAAGGATTTTGAAACGGTTATGAAGCAGAAATTTGAAATAAGGGCTATGGGAGAATTATCTTTCTTTTTGGGAATTCAAGTAGATCAAAAGGATGCTTATTCATACATCAAAGTAAATTTGTACATTGCATCTTGAACAAGCTCAAGATGAATGATTGTACATATAATTTACTCCTATCTGTACTCATCATAATTTAGAGAATGATGGGAATGGTATAGATGTTGATCAACATTTATATCGTTCAATGAATTTAACTGCTTCTTGACCCAACATCATGTTTGATGTTTGTTTGTGTTTTAGATTTCAGGAAAAGCCTAAGGATTCAGATAGTAAGGCTATGAAACAAATTTTTCACTATATGAAGGGAAAAGCAAGTCTTGGACTTTGGTACCCTTATGATGATAACATGAGTTTTATAGCCTTTTCAGATTTTGACTATGGTGGCTATAATATTGACAAGAAGTCAACAACAGCGGGTTGTCAATTCTTTGGTAATAAACTAGTAACCTGGCAATGTAAGAAGCAACTTACTGTAGCCATCTCTACATGTGAGGCTGACTATGTTGCTGCTTCAAGTTGTTGTTCACAAGTTTTGTGTATTCAACAATAAATGGGAGATTATAGTTTAAAATAGACAACAACTCCTATTTTTATTGACAATACAGCTACAATAGCCATTACTGAAAATCCTGTTTCATATAAAAGAAAAAAAACACATTGATATTCGTCATCATTTTATTCAAGATTGGGCAGAGAAAAAGTTAATCCAACTTTTGAAAATTAGTAGAATTGACAAAACTGCTGACATTTTCACAAAAGCTTTTGGTTCAACTAATTTTTCTTCTTTTGTAGAAGAATCGGGATGATCAATTTTGAGTGATAAATTTTAAAAAATAACACTTGAAAGTTTGTTTTTAATTTTTTGTTTAAATTTTTAGTTTTTATATTTCAACTTTGATTTTTAATAATTGTTGAAAAATTTAAAATCTTTGAAAATTGCATCCAAGTTTTATGAAAAATGATAGAGATTTGACTTATTTGAATTGATATTTCTAAATGATTAATGTTGGTGCACAAAATGTCCCTATTTCAGTTTTGTATGATCTTTTGATGTACAAAGTTTATGCCATTAATGAAATTTGTATTTCTATATTGTTCTTAATGTTTACTTTAGTTTATATGTCTTTGATTATGCTTAACTTTAATTTGATATGTCTTATAGACCCATTCGGGCGAATGACCCTAAGAATGAGGTCATTCGGCCAAATGAACGCTTACAGAATGACTAGGGCGATCGAATGAGTCACCCGCATGACTCATTCGGTGGACCAAGCTCATTCGGCTGAGCCATTCGCCGAATGAGTTGTTTCGGCCACTCATTCGGCCGAATGAGTACAGTCTATATATACTAGTTCAAACAGATTCAAACCTAACTTTCCCAAGCCCTCCTTCTTCCCAGAGCACTCTAGTGTCAAACCCAAGAAGTTTTGAGTGGTTCTTGCCTGTCCAAGTTCGATTCTCATCTTGTGGTGTTCGATCTTGCTTCAAACGTTCATCCTTCACCTTCGTATCACCACGGGTGCTATTGTCTTCGATTGGAAAACCCTGGAATAGGATTCCACACTATTCCAGAGGCTGTCGAGCAGATCTCCAATGGAACCGGGTTGTTTCCGGGCTCCTAGCAGGTCCTACAAAGTGGTATTAGAGCTTTGGCTCTTGATTTTGCTTGATTTCCATTCCAAATCATCAAATCAGAGATTGGGTGTTCGAACTTATCAAAAACCCTAAGTTTCTTGCGCTTCAAGTTACTGTTTCATTAAAAATCCGTGCCTTTTTGTGCTTGTTTTATCAAATAGATCATCCCAATTGTTTGGTAATCATGTCTTGATGTTTTGTACCAAATTTGATACTTAGATTTGCTCTAGATCGAAAGTTATCGCGATTTTTGCAGCTGAAAACCCCAGATAGTCCGAATGAGTCACCCGACCGAATAGATCATCCGAATAGCCCCCATTCGGCCGAATAGGTTTCATTCTCCGAATAGCTATCATTCACCAGCTTCATTCTTTCGGTCCTTGTGTCATTCTGAGCTTCTCATTCGGCCAATACAGTTCATTCGCCAATATCAAGTACATTCGGTCCCTGACATTCGGCCAAAGTAGAGTCATTCGGCCATCAGATTTCAGAATTTTCTAAGTGTTGGACATTCTTGTTCTTGATCATATGGAGGACTTAGCATTGATGGTGAACCAGAATCATCATATTTAGACACTGTTGCTCACTGAGACTTTGACAGGAAACTCTAATAAAGCTCCCAAGCTGCTTTCATTAGATGATTATCCCCACTGGAAGTACATATTTGAAATTCATATCAATGGAGTTGATACCAACTTATGGATGATGATAGAGGGTGGTTATCTGAGAACTCTCAATGAAGATGGAACTCCAATGTTTGTCAAACGGATGACTGAACCACAGAGGAAACTATATGACTACGAGAAGAAAGCTTATGCTATTCTGTCCCAGTCCATTGCAACTGATATCTTTCATCAGTTCAGACAGTTTACATCTTCTAAGTTTCTGTGGGATTCTTTGCAGCAGAGATACGAGGGAAATGATGCGTTGAAGAACATCAAGTCTAAAGCTTTAAGGAAGGGGTTTAATAGCTTCATGTATGTGGGAAACGTGTCACTGGATGATCTGATCGCAAGATTTTACCAACTTCTGAGTGAGTTGTTTAATCATGAGGTCAAAACTACAACTCAGGAGAAGATTCAGTGCTTGGCAGATGCCCTACCTCCAAAGTGGGAGTCTTTTCTTATGGTTTTAAAGCAGAATGAGATGATGGCAAGTATGGACATCAATGTTTTCATCCAGAAGTTGAAAAAGCTGGAAATTGAGAATAAGTGGAAGGCTAAGAGAGTTACTCAAGTTCAGGACCCTTCACTGTATTATTCTACTCCTACTGTAGAGAGAGCCTCTTCTCATGCTCCACTGAAGACTGCTTTTGTCTCTCAGACTACTGAAGATCCTATTCCCAATCAGATTCATTTCAGTCAATCATCTTCATCATCCAGCTCTCAGAAAGAAAGTAGTCAACTAGTCACCAGTCTGAAGATAGACAACTTTGATAAAGAGACTGTAGAGGTTGCAAAGGAGCATATGGGTCTTCTATCCACTCTTGTTAGTTCCTATGATGGATTAGTAGCAGGACAGATTGGCAATCCTTACTTAACTAATGATGATTACACTCAATTAGACCTAGATGACATGGAGAGGATTGATATCATGTGGGCTCTAGCTAGTGATGTGAGAAGAGCACATGATTTTGTGAGAAGGACTAGAAAAGACATCAACCTGAATAAGGATTCTAAATTTGGTTTGACATGGCATCTGTCACTTGCTACAACTGTGGGGAGAAGGGACACTTTGCAAGATAGTGCAAGCAACCAAAGAAGTCAGGAAACAAGAATCCTTTTCAGCATCAAAGATCTTCTGCATCAAATCCAGAAAGAAGACTTGTAAGTTGATACTCCTGCCCATGCAAGCTCCTCAAATGCCAACAAAGCTTTGATGGTACAAAATGATGAACGTGAGAATTGGGATTTCATATTCAATCCTGATCAAGGAGGACATGATAAAGCTTGTGTTGCTGAAATTCAGAAGATTGACGAGTCAAGTGAAGAAAGCACTTCTGAAGAAGCAAAGATCAGTATAGAAGAAACATCTAGTTGAGAGTCAAAAAGCATTTCAGACTCAGACATTTAAGCTGATTATGATGCCGATCTTAAAGAACCAGTTACCCAGTTTGCTTTGATAGTGAACTCATCTGCTACTTTTGCTGCTACTTCACAGTCAGATCAATATTTGATGAATGTTCATCTTCTCATTTTAGATGTTTTAACTGTATTGATCTTGATAGTAAGGTTCTGGCTTATCAGAAGCACAATGCTGATTTGATCAACGATCTCAACCAAATGATTGAGGCAAACAGAATTTTAAAATCTAATGAAAAAGATTTTCAAGATAAAATTAACTTGCTAAATAGACAGCTGCATGAGGCTGAGACCGCTGTGCTAAACAAGCAGGATGTAGTTACTTCTTATATCAACACCATAAATGAGACTAAGAAGAAACATGCCATAGTCGAGTGTGACTATGAGACATTAAGCCAGAAGCTCAAGAGCTATAAGAGCTCATATTACATTATTGAGCACATGATCTGTAATGGGACTTATCAGGATGGGAAGGGTAAGGAAACAAGATACAATCACTGTCCCCACCAGTCTTGAATAGCTTTGTCAATTCCCCAAATGACAAAGAGGTTAAAGACTTTCAGGTGAAAACTCTATTAGTTATTGATCCCATTGGGATAATATCTGAAGAGGGTTCCTCAATGTCTGAGGAATGTGGAGGGCGTGGTTGAAGATTGGGTCTCTGATTCAGAGGATGAGTGCGATTTTACTCCTCAAATGTCTTGTGTTAAGAATCAGACATTTGTTGCCAAGAAGGCACACCCAATCTTACCCAAGGCAAACATGGCTTCAAAGTTGTCCAAAGCCATTTCCTTTGTGAAGTCTTCACAAAATGGTGAAGCAAATTTGACCAAGGAGTTTGCTAAAACTGTTTTCAATGGCACAAGGGGTTTGGGTTTTGTGAATGATCAGATTAAGAAAAATGTTTTTATAAACAAAAATTCTCAGTCAAAAGCCAAACAGTTTTCTTCCAAAGATAAAAGAGTTTGCTTTGAGTGTGGTGCAACTGGACATGTTGTTAGATTTTGTCCCCAGTTGATCAGACCTAAGGTTGTACCACCTAGAAAACTAAATCATAATTTTAACAAATCTGTCAAATCTGATTTTAAATCATCTCAAGCAAAGCCCAAACAACCCAATCTGGCCGAACCTTTGGATAAAGGAAAAGGGAAAGTGGTGAACTTGGATGTTCCTAAGATGGTTAATGTTAATCAATCAAAACCATCATCCATTTACTTGAAAAACTCTTTCTAGTAAAAACACTGTCTGGAAAGTTAAGTCTTCTGAGACTTCAGTTTTAAACACACCAGACAAAGTAACCCCTCATGGTAAATGGATTGATGTTTGGATCCGAGGCTCATTGGGTCAACCCAAGACTGTAAAGGCTTGGGTTCCCAAGTTGAACTAATTGTTTGTGCTTGTGCAGGTTGCCCCAACAGCTGCTCTTAAAAGCTCTTGGATCGTTGATAGTAGGGCTTCAATGCACATGACTGGAGATATTTCGCTGCTCACCAATGTTAATTCTATTCGAGGTGGTTATGTAGCGTTTGCTGGTGATAAAGGCGGGTTCATTATGGGAGAGGGTATTTTGTTAAACGACCAAGTTTCCTTTGACAAAGTAAGATACGTGAAGCAATTGGAGAACAATCTTCTTTCAGTGTAACAAATTTGTGACAAACAGTACATTCTTTTTGATGACTCCAACTGCTACATACTCAAGCAAGGAATCACTATTCCTGAAGATTGGATTTTGATGTCTGCACCCCGTAAGCTGGACTTGTATGTACTCAACGTGGCTACAGCGTCAACAACATCCTTCATAGCTTCATGTTTTATGTCAAAGGCCACTGAGAAAGACTCTATTCTTTGGCATAAGAGTATGGGCCATTTGAGTCTGCACAAGATGAACCGTTTGGTACACAACAACTTGGTTGAGGGTGTCAGTCTAAAGAATTTCAAGCTGTCTGATATCTATGTCTCATGTAAGAAGGGAAAGCAGACCAAGCAGTCTCACAAGCTGAAAAAGTCTCACAAGAGTTCAAGAATCGCAACATGGAGAACTTATGTAATGCACGTGGCATTGTCCAACAATTCAGTGCTCCATATGTCCCGCAAATGAATGGTGTTGCTGAGCGCAAGAACAAAACTTTGATTGAGGCTGCTAGGACAATGCTTGCTGATTCATCTCTTCTAGTTCAGTTCTGGAATGAAGCTGTGGCAAATGCTTGCTACACACTGAACCGGGTATTGATTGTCAAGAGACATGGGAAGACTTGCTTTGAGCTTCTCCATAACAAAAAGCCTAATCTTAAGTATCTTGAACCTTTTGGTGCTCCGTACACAATGCTTAATAAACATGAGCAGGGCAACTTCAATGAGAAGGTGGAAGAAGAGTATTTTCTTGGGTACATCACTCCTAATAAAAGGGTCTACAATAGATCAACTCAGAATGTGGGGGAGTGGTACCATGTTGATGTTCAGAGACACTCTATGCCCCCACCTGGAAAAGGTCCAGACTGGATGTTTAACTATTCAGATTTTTTCGACTCATTCAATATGCCTCCCATGTACTCTGATGAAGATGTTGCTATTCAAATGATGTATGATGCACAAAATGCACCTGATGAACCTATGCAACCTTCATCAACTTCAATTTCAACAGTACAGATAAATGATGACAACTCAGACACAGATGATAACCAGTTCAGCCAGCTGCCCCCGAACCAAATGTTGACAACCTTGTACCTAGACTTGAGGACTTGAATCTGAACAATCTTGATCCACAGGTTGAGGTTCCAAGTCGTCCTGTTGGAAGAATCAATCATGTTCATCCTCAGGAGAACACTATTGGAAGTCCACTTGATGGGGTTAAGACAAGAAATCAGCTTTCTTCCGGAGGCCTTGCTGATATTCTTGACTTTGCTGATGTGAACTACTGTGCCCATTCTTGCTTCATCTCTCAAGTTGAACCACGCACTGTCACCGAAGCATTGAGAGAGGAATCATGGGTTGATGCTATGAAAGAAGAACTCCTGCAATTCAAGAAATTAGGTGTTTGCCAACTTGTTGACAAACCGAAAGGTGCAAAGGTAATACGCACCAGATGGGTTCTTCGTTGCAAAAGGGTTGTGCGAAACAAAGCACGTCTGGTGGTTCAAGGATTCAGACAGATTGAAGGACTTGACTATAATGAAATGTTTGCACCGGTTTCTCGTCCTGATGCAATCTGTATCTTCTTGGCATATGCATCCTTCAAGAAATTCAAAGTTTATCAAATGGATGTCTGGAGTGCATTCCTTCACGGTGTGATAAGTGAAACTGTGTATGTCAATCAACCTCCCGGGTTTGAGGATCCATTGCATCGTGACCAAGTCTACAAGCTAGACAAGGCTTTATATGGATTGCATCAAGCTCCGCGAGCATGATATGAGACACTATCTACTCACCTTCTGAACAACAGGTTCATAATAGGTGTCATTGACTGCACACTATTCATTCAAGAAAAGGATGTTGACTTACTTTTGGTACAAGTTTATGTGGATGATGTCATTTTGGGTTCTACAAATGATAGTTTGTGCAAGGAATTCGAGAAGGTCATGAAAGACAAGTTTGAAATGAGCTCAATGGGGGAGATGAGATTTTTTCTTGGGTTGCAGGTGGATCAATCTGAGGCAGGGATTTTCATTCATCAGACCAAATACGTTGGTGACATTCTGAGCCGGTTCAGTATGTCGGATGCAAAACCTGCTGGTACCCCACTAGCTGTTAATCACGGGATTACACCAGAAGAAAAACAGAAGTTAATCGATGCCACTCTCTACCGAGGAATGATTGGTTCTCTCATGTATCTTACTGCTTCTCGGCCAGATATCATGCTCGCCACATGCTTGTGTGCTCGTTATCAATCCAAACCAAGAGTATCACATTTGATTGCTGTGAAGAGGATTATGCGTTATCTGAAGGGTACACTGGAACTTGGCTTATGGTACCCTAATGATGATAACTTTGAGCTTACTGCATACAGTGATTCAGACTATGTCGGATGCAAAAGGGATTTCAAGTCAACTTCAGCAGGATGTCAGTTCTTTGGAACCCATTTAGTTACCTGGCAGTGCAAGAAGTAGACGTCGGTGTATACTTCAACATGTGAAGCTGAATACATTGCAGCTGCTAGTTGTTTTTCACAAATCATCTGGATACAACAGTAACTCATGGACTATGGGTTACATTTTTCTAACACTTCTATCTGTGTTGATAATATTGCCGCCATAGCTGTCACTAAGAACCCATTTCAGCACTCGAAAACCAAACACATCGACATAAAATATCACTTTATACGTGATTGTTTTGAAAATAAACTTATCGATGTTGTTAAAATACACATCGATCACCAAAAATCCGATCATTATACAAAAACTTCTGATAAACTAGGATTTTTATATCTATTATCGGCTAATGGTGTTTTTCAAAAGGATGAAGTCATTCCTTCATCCGAAACAAGCAAATGATCATCGCTTTTGTTAGTTAGTTTTATTGCTTTAATTTTTATAGTTTTCGGTTTTTAGGGGGAGAAAAAGTAGATTAATTTGAAAAACTAAAAGCATTTGAAAATTTTAAAAATCCAAAAACATTTGAAAAAGTGTAAAAATGAGAAAGTCTTAAATAAGAAAGTGATGTGTTAACCTATCATATCTTAAAAGCTAAGGTGAATGCATAAAGTGAAAACACATGAGAATTGTGAATTGATGTACTGATAGGCCGGCTTCACAAAATGTATAGACTATTTGTGATTACTTAGAAAGTCTGACTTGTGGGATCCATTTTTGAAAACTAGCTAAGTGATAAATAGTTTTTGATTCAAATCAGGCATAAACCTATTATCATAGGATCTAATAAGGTTTCCAATTCCAATGATTCATGAATTCAAGTCTGTACACGTGCCATACTGCTTTGTAAAAATCTAGCTGAAGCCGTCCATGCAGATAAGAATGATTGAATCACAAGAAAATAAAAGTAAATCAAGCTGGTATTAAGCTTGAAAAATAAAAATATGTTTGATTCCACACACGTGCCATATTGCTTTGTAAAGACCTAGTTGAAGCCGTCCATTTGGATAGAACAAGTGAATCGTGTCAACACAATTCTGTATACGTGCCATATTGCTTTGTAAAGACCTAGCTGAAGCCGTCCATGAGAATGTGTTGAACCTGAGAGACCAATCAAAAATAAATAAACAAAAAGATAATAAAATTGGAACCTTGTGGAATTTATGATTTTAGGTACTAAGTTATGCAGAGATGTGTTACAAACTGATTTTGATCTTTGTTAGGTAAATTAAATGGGTAACTCAGTCAGAAAATATGAGTGATCATCAAATTTGTTTAGAAGTGATGTGTTGTCAGGCTTAAAGTGGATAATTATATGAGTAATCATATCATAAGACAAATGTGTCTGAGGGGGAACATTCAGTAATGCTGATTATATGTGATTAGGTATATGTGTCATTTTCTTGATAGACTTCTCACAAAAATATGTGTTTCTGTGTTTTCAGTTAATAGTTGTACAGTCGTATTTTGTTTCATAAAAATACAAAAAGATTTTATATTTTTAAAATTGTTTTAGATAATCATTTGTGTGTTCGGATGTTCAATCATCTCTGAATCCATTACTCACCAGACTACTCTTTATAATGGAATTTGTTTAACTGATCATAATGTTAAATTTGAAATTGAGTTATGTTTGTGAATGCCTAGCTTCATTCATGCGAATGAACCAGGAGAATGGCTCATTGAACCGAATGATTTCATTCAACCGAATGTAATTCGGCCGAATCAACCTGGACCGAAGCAACTCTCTCGGTTTTTCATTCGCCGAATGAAACTCTCTGTTTAAAGGGTTCTTTCGGCCAAATGAAATTGGGGCGAGGTAACTCATTCGGAAGATTCATTCACCGAATGAGACTTCCTATTTAGAGGACTCTTTCGGCCGAATCAGGTCATTCCTCAAAATTCATTCGTTCGGTTACTGTGTGTGCGTCTTTCGGCCGAAACACACTATTTCTGCTCTTCATCGATTTTTCTTGGATCAAACCACTTCTTTTGCAGAGATTTCATCTTGTGACTATCACAGGTAGCTATGGATCCAAGATGAGCAACTTTTGTCCACGGATTCGCTGTGAACAGATATGGTCTTAGGGATTTAGGGCTCAAAATTGTCGCCCTTTAATAACTGGCAAAATCGAACACAAAATCACCAAATGTCTTTTCTAAATACCTTAATCGGTCATTTCTGAATGTATTAGTGTCACACCCCTGCGCCGCGTGCGGAATCCACGGCGCGGTGACGTATGATCAGTTGAATCATGCACAAGTATTGAATAAGAACAACCACAATGGATTACTAAGTTGCATAATGTTTAGACAATTGTTTAGTTACAGACAATCTATCTACCAAAAGAAAGACAACAACAGACCCAAAATATAGTTACAAAATAAGACTCCAAACAAGACAATTAAACATTTAGGATTTAGTGTGTTTCTAATCCATCCTAGCATGTTTCTTCATCTTGTTCTATCTTAGAATGGTCTCCTTAGTTGTCCCTGAGATTGTCTTAAACCTGATTTCCTGAAACACGTGAAAAGTAACTGTCAACTACAGACGTAGTTGGTGAGAACAATAGGTTTAAACATTTGTAAACATGAGTTATATGATATAAGGCATAGGTAAGTTAAAGCTACATAAGATTCACACGGATGAGCTGCAACCCAAACTAACATCAAGTAAGAAAATGAGTGTAAACAGTCCAATCACTGTTTGCACAAGAGTCAACATATAATATCAAGTCCCAAACCACGTTTGGAGTTAGATAATGTGTCAACAGTTTTGATAAAACCATATGAAACCGAAATCTGCAGTTAGTTTATAAAACAGATTTAAAAACTAACTGCAGCAATCGGCCTGCCCCAATGTGTGTGTCCGCTTTCCCTTGTTGTGATCACCCAGTACTAACGCTAATGAATATGATACTTGATGCTTTTACAAGTTTGTTTACAACAATGGACACCATGTTTTCTGAACCTTACTTTAACCGGATGTGTTAATGCCTTATTTGATAACATGAATTGAAAACCTGGATTTAATTCCACGAATTAAATCCTTTGTTTTGAATACCATGAATTGAACCACTTGATTTGGATACCATGTTTTGAACCACTTGATTTGAATACCATGTTTTGAACCACTTGATTTGAATACCATGTTGTGAACCACTTGATTTGAATACCATGTTGTGAACCACTTGTTTTGAGTATCATGATATAGTGACCTTGTGTAACAACAAGGTTTGTAACAAAAGAGTTTATAAAATCATTTATTTAAAAGTGTTTATCCTTTATAAGAACATTTGAGTAAATCTGTTATAAACCATTTCAAAGAGTCATTATAAAATCCTTTTTAGTAATAAGAGTTTAACAGTGAATAATTCCTTTAAAACGGTTGACAATTTATTTAAACAGTTGATGAATCCCTTGGATTCGTAAGATGAAACTGTAATGATTATGAATACACATAAACTGTGTGATGAAACAAGATTGAAATAGCGGTTTTGATCACGTGTTCCACCCCAAAACAGTTATAAAACAGTAAAAGAGGGGCTAAAGTTCTCACCTGTCTGCAGTAGACTCTGAACTAAAACAGATAGCAAGTAGCAAACAGGACTTCTAATTGTTTCCTATAACATTGTAATCATACATAAGATATAGGATTTATAATTGTATAGACTTTGATTCATTGATTGACTTGTGTTCTCTTGAATTTGATTATCACATGATAACTTGATCTCATGATTATGATTGTTAAGCAAACTTGAAAGTTATGATTTGAATCACTTGATTGATCATGGGTCCAAGAAACGAATATGAAATGTTCCATTGTGCATAAACCTTATGCACAAAATGATAATTGTTTGCAAATTTGATAACCATTGATTCCTATGATTTATGGAAAGATGTTCCAATTGTTTTAAGTCTTGTGATTGTGAATTGATCTTCATGATTATTGTTAAGTTACAAACTTAACCCATTGATGATCAATTTACAATTGTCATAGTCGAGGTTCTCACGTTGGGCCTTAAGCCCATGAAACCATGATGGTCCTTAAACCGAGTCCATGGGCCAATTAGGATAATAGTGAGCCTAATGGGCTTGGATTAGGCCTAAGAATTTAATTGGGCCCACTAATTTGGATGTAAACCACACAAGTTTCTAAGACAAATGTCGGGCCAATTAAACCATAATGGGCCAATTTAAGTATATTGTGCTTAGTTGAAAACCTATGGGCCAAGTGTTAATGAAATTGGGCCGATTGAATATCTTAATGACCCAACTTAAATCCCTTGGGCTTGGTTTATGTCTATGGGCCGAATTCTAATAAGATTGGGCCGAGTTGGGCTTGGGCTGCCAACATAGGCAGCGAACCCTTTCCTTTTCCTTCTAGGGTTCGTCTTGCATGGCCAAGGGTTCGTGGGATGATCTACAGGCAGGGTTCGTCCAAGGCTTGATGGGTTCGTGAAGGTTTGCCATGGACTAAGGGTTCGCTGCATGAAATAACATGGTTCGTGGACAAGAGGGTTCGGCTAATTGAGCAGCGAACCATGCAGGGTTCGTCTGGTTAATCTATTGCATGAAGGCTCGGCTGATCATGAACGAACTATGTAGGTTCGCGAAACTCCAAGGCTCGGCTGTGTTATGCATGGTTCGTAAATCAAGAAGAGTTCGTGAGGACTCCTAGGGTTCGGTTGTAATGCGACGAACCATGCAAGTTCATGAAGCTTCGCCATAGAACAAGGGTTCGTGATATCATTGATGGCTGAATGCAGGTTTGTCGGTGGCATCAAGGCTCGGCACAGGTTCAAGAGATCCCCTAAGGGTTCGGCTGCTATCTAACGAACCATGCAGGTTCGTTGAACCTCATTAGGGTTCGGCCACCTGAGGAAGAAGGTTCGGCCGTCGAACCTGTTGCCAGCCGCATCACCATCATCAAATCCTGCATCCAAGCTTCGATCTAAGCTCGACTATCATCAGAGATTGTTTCTATGGTCTCGAAATTGAACGTGGTTGACTAGATCCGGCTATGGGTCGAGTTTAAACAAACCCATGACCGAAAACCCTAAACTCGTGATCTTTCAAGCTTCATTACCTCACGATTTGCTGGATGAATCTGCGAAAATCTTGTACTTCCGAGTAGAGGATGTCAAGAGCTTCGCGTGGACACCAAGAACACCGAATTCCGTCGAGTAACGAAAGAGATACGCGCGTTTGAAGTTCGTTTTCTAGAGAGAGAGAGGGTAGACGGAAATTGTAGAGAGAGAAAGTGTTGTAGGTGGAATAAATGAGATAAATGATCTCATTCAAGGCTTTTATAGCCCGGGCGGTATTCGGGTCCGTTTCGGTCGCTCGGTTCGCGTTTCCGGAACGTAACGCGTATTTTACGCGGTTTTCTTAATTTAAGTGTTAAACTCATTAAAATGATGAGTTTCAAAATTGTAAAAATATAAAATAATTAATTTAATTATTTTACTCTTCGTGCGTTGTCAGATCGTTAAAACATTCGAAATTACGTGTATACCCGAAATCGCGTACGTTTTCCGATCGTATTAATTATTTAAAGTCGTTTAATCATAATTATAAGTTCAACATTCGTATTATTATGGATCGTCACCCATAACTATACTCAGTCTCGCTTACAGATTACGATCTTTGTTGAATTAATTAATTGTTATACTATTCGTCTCGACACTACGCACTAACACTAACCTGTTACACCGAACGCAGTATATGTATAGGGCTCACTCTCGCTGCCCACCACTGTTTCGATATAACAAGTTACTGTTCTTGCCTAGTGAAATCGACTGTAATTAAATAATACATACTTGTTAAATGATAAAGATTCTAACACACAAGCACATAATGACACATGATTCACATTGACTGACTGAACAAGTACACACACTGTTCTAACACTGTTCACGACTACATGACTAAATGCACAAATGTTACAATTAGTGTGATTTTTGAGGACTGATTTGAGTTTTTGGCTACTTGGAATTTGAATCTCCTTCATCCGACCGAACGACGTCCTTTCGGACTTCAACAGCCGACTGAATGAGGGCAGCGACAGAATGAACTCATACGGCCGAATGAGACTCTTTCGGTCTCTAGTCTCATTCGCCAGTCATACGGTTGACTAGCCTCTTTCGATCAAAATGGACTCATTCGCCAAGTCCCATTCGGTCCATGCAGTCTCATTCGTACCAATTTTACACTTGTGAAAATTTTCTGTTTTTAATCAGCTGATTAATTGAACTGTACTGACACGTTTATTCTTTTTTTTTCGTACGGCTGAGTATAAAACAGTGTCAAAGAATAACATTTGTGCGCATTTGGATCTTGCCACCAAGAACGCCAAGCATTTCCGGGAGATTATCACTTTTCTCAGGCGTTCTAGGATCTTTCCGGCTATTTCCACTGTATATGAGTCGTATCAGTCACATCAACAGGATTTCTGGAGATCTGCAGATATTGATTGTGCGGTTGAGCCACCGGTGATCAGGGTAAAGGTGCAGGGCCATGATGTTGTGGTTTCTACTGAACACATCAGGAGGATTTGTGGTTTTCAGGATACACCGGACCAGCCCATTCTACTTGATCGCTATCTTGTACAAGGATGCTTCATGCGATGCAAGTATGATGGTGATCTGGGAGTTGGGATCCTAAACAAATCTTTTCTGTCTCCATAGTTCAAGTACCTAGCACATGTACTTATCCACTGCTTGGGTTCGAGGCGAGGTAGATTTGATGATCAGCGGGATACAATTCAGTGTGCTTTTGTCTCCTTGGCGCTGAATCTGCCCTTCAACTTTTCCGAGATGGTGTTTACTCATCTGAAGGAGAACATCATGGTCAAGGGTGATAAGAAGTTTCTTATGTAACCTCGGTTTCTAAAGCATATTTTTGATGCTCAAGTGCCTAACCTGCCAAAGACCAGCACAGATATCATCCGATTAGAGCACATGAACGACATTACTCTCAACAGAGTGCTATCTTACAGGGGAAAGGAGACGAAGCCTCATGTTCGTACTTTATTTGGTCATCTTCAAAGACTTGATTACATTGCTCCTGGTGGTCGGAAGTGGAGGCATGACGACTCAGATTCAGACATAGAGGACATTGTGGTACCTAGTGATGATGGTGATGATGATGGTGTAGTGATGTGGGTGGTGGTGAAGCTGGAGTTGGTGTTAGTGCTGCTGTTGTTGGTGCTTCTGGTGGAGATGTTGGTGAGGCTGGTGCTAGTGGAGGTGGTTTTGGTGTTGGTAGTGGGGATGATGTGGGTGTTAGTAGTTCAGGAGCTTATGCTGATGATGTAGATATAGATAGCCTTCTAGAGTTGGATTTCATGGCTACTACTACAGCCACCGTCTCCACTCTATTAGAGATGGCAGGCACCACTTTTGCAGAAGATAGAGATGATTCAGAGGAATCAGATGATGCTGGTGGTAAGGCTATAGGTGAAGAAATCTCTGGCAGCTCAGATTCTGAGGATACTCCTCATGAGTTTGAGAATGTTATGGTGGGCACTAGGCTGGTGAGGAAGAGGAGGAGACCTAGTAAGACTGAGCTTGAGGAGATCAGGGATCCTTCATTTATTCTTGAGTTTGATCCTACTCCTCCTCCACTTACTTCTACTGCTACATCCACTGCAGCTGTCACACGAGCCGATACGATCATACCTATTGTTTCAGTGACTGAGCAGCTCAGTACACTAAACAGTTTGTTACTTAGTTTGACGGAGAGGAACCAACGACAGGAGGAGGCTATTGCCCAGCTCACGCTGAGGGTCAGTGAGCAATACGCTTTATTACTACAGGCAGTTGACAAACGTGCAGATTTATGGGCCAGATCTGCTCAACAGGAGGAGCAGCTGCTCAAAAACATTGATGAGTACAACCAGTTGGCATTGACTGCCACTGGTTTCAATGACCGGATCTTGAATCTTGTAGCTGAGAATGCCCGACCTATCGAAGAAAAGGAAGAAGAAGATGAAGAAGAAGATGAGGAGTCTGATGTGGAGAAAGTAGACTCTGAAGATTCAGATAAAGGTGATGATTCTGATGATTCTGATGATGGTTCTGGGAGTGGGTCTGCTAGTTCATCAGGTGCAGCAGCTGAACAGTCCCCTCCCACGGAAATCAGAACCAAGAGAAAGGACAACAAAGGTGCTAAGGCTCCTCCTCCACCTCCTCCTACTCAGACAGATGATCCAAAAGCTACTAAGGAAGTCAAAGCTGTGCCTTTGAGACGTTGACTGGATGAAACATTGACTATGATCTTAGACGCTCAAGGTATTATACAGCACTTAGTCAGCTACGATAAGGAGGTAGGAGTGATCATTCACTGCTTAACCAAGGAGCAGATTGCAGAGCTGTTCAAGTTGAATCCTGACGAGGTTGTGATTGATGACACCTCAGCTCCTGTTTCTGATGTGCCTTCTCGTGAGACTTTTGATGACACTGATGAGGTTATTTTGGAGGACATCACTAAGGAAGAAACTACAAAGTACACTTCAGCTGAGGACGAGCTACCTACATTTACTGATCTTTTTGGATAAGCCACTGAAGAGGAACTAAACAGAAATGTTGAAGAAAAGGTCAGTGGTGGTGAGTTTTCAGCAGAAGACATTCAACAGAGAAAGGAAGAATGGAAGGCATATTGGGAGATATTGAAGAAGGAAAGCACTGTGAAGATGCCTGCTACTCACACTAAAGTTTACAGGACCAAAGGTCACAAGGATGGAGGTCAGATACTTAGATGGGCATACTTTCATGATTTGTTATGCTGTCAAGAGAGAACGAGGAATTCAATATTTCAAGCACCCCCATGACTTCAAGATGTTTCCAGGCTTTGAAGTCAATCAGCTTGCACGTTTGAAGATGTTATACAGAGAGATTTTACATGCCAGAGATCAATGCAGATACCCGCAGGCATAAGGTTATCCTGAAGTGGCTGCCTCCGAGAGTCATCAGGAAGATTCCTTTGAGGAAGATGCGTCAAGACTTCTTGGACAACTTCCAATGGTGGCATTACGATGGGCGTACTGGAGAGGCTGTGATAGTGCTTTGCAAAGACAAGAAGTGGGAGACTGAACGTATCTTTGACCCGATGTGGTTGACGAATCTGTCACACATTGATGTCAAAGCTCTTTACAGACACCAGATTTTCTTTGATGTAGAAGACATGGAGCAAGCACTACAATTTATGAAGGTGATCTGGATCTGTATTGTTTTTAGGATTCATGCTGGATCAGACTGGAAAGCCATTTCAGACAAACATTTCAAGCAAGATGCTGCAAAATGAAGAACTAGGTCCAAGGGGGAGTATGTTGGTGCACAAAATGTCCCTAGTTCAGTTTTGTATGATCTTTTGATGTATAAAATTTATGTCATTAATAAAATTAGTATTTCTATATTGTTTTTAATGTTTACTCTAGTTTATATGTGTTTGATTATGTTTAACTTTAATTTGATATGTCTTATAGACCCATTCGGGCGAATGACCCTAAGAATGAGGTCATTCGGCCGAATGATAGCTTACAGAATGAGTAGGGCGATTGAATGAGTCACCCGCATTACTCATTCGGTGGACCAAGCTCATTCGGCTGAGCCATTCGCCGAATGAGTTGTTTCGGCCACTCATTCGGCCGAATGAGTACAGTCTATATATACTAGTTCAAACAGATTCAAACCTAACTTTCCCGAGCCCTCCTTCTTCCAAGAGCACTCTAGTGTCAAACCCTAGAAGTTTTGAGCGGTTCTTGCCTGTCCAAGTTCGATTCTCATCCCGTGGTGTTCGATCTTGCTTCAAACGTTAATCCTTCATCTTCGTATCACCACGGGTGCTGTTGGTTTCAATTGGAAAACCCAAGAATAGGATTCCGCACTATTCCAGAGGTTGTCGAGCAGATCTCCATTGGAACCGGGTTGTTTCCGGGCTCCTAGCAGGTCCTACAATTAAAATTTTAATTTGTCAACCTGTATGCATATGAATTTGATGATATATAATTTTTGTATTAAAACATATAAGTAATATTTGATCTGATTGAATAATTGAATTTGAATTTAGGAAAAAAACTTAAATAATTTACTTTGAATGATACTAGGCAACAAATTATTTAAAAAATTTGTATGGATTAACGAGTTCTCTATCTTAAAATTGGTTTGCACTAACTGAGTTTTAACAAAAATGGAATGAGAGTTGATTTATATATATATATATATTATGTCATCAATGATTTTTATAACATATATTGAATTTCCTATGTTATATGTCAATATAGATCTGGAAATTCGTAGCATCCATTTATTAATATGCATAGTTGTCACACCCCGAACCGGCGGGCCGGATCGTGTGTCTTGTCGGGCAGAAAGGTCTCGGGGCGCGATATCGGGAATGCTAATCGTGATGATCATATTGTTTACATTATACATGATATAAAATGAGAAAATGTTAAATAAAATAGAATTTACAAAGTTAAATTACATTAGTTTCGTTCATAATTTAACAATGTAAATCTACTATTAACTTCATAATTCATCTATCTTGTATCTGCACAAGATATACAAAATAATCTGTATAATGATGTTTAAAAATATGCAAGTCCAAAATACTAGGTCCTCTATCTAGCGTCCTAGTCCAAAAGCATAAACTTCTTAGTTAGACCTGTTCGTCACCTGAGAAGTCATGTAAAAAGATCAAGTAAACACATGGTTGGTGAGTTCATATTGTTTTATTAAAGATGAATTTAAACAAACCTGTCTGAAAGACAACCTTAACCTAACCATTAACCACCTATACCATCTGATTCAGTATGCTTATATATAGGGCATATGTAGGGTCAAGCATACCGCCATCCCAGCCACCGTCCCACCACATACCAAACCACATGATATATTGTTTCTGGTGATAATTAAGCGTTTCATCCCACACCTTTGATTCACAACGTTTAAATAACCTTAAAATTTGTTAACCGTGATCACCCTAAATTACAACCTTAACCTCATCAACAACGACCTATGTTATCCAATCAAGTATGCTTATATATAGGGCATATGTAGGATCAAGCTTACCGCCAGCCTAGCCACCGTCCCACCACATATCAGAATGCTTAACATATTGTTGTTAGTGATAATCAAGCGTTTCATTCCACCCATCATCACAATACTTTTTGAGTTCCACAAATTGAAATTCTATCGATTTCTTGAGTTCATCACGCATTCATGATCAACCACAACATTTGTAGAATCATAACATTCAATGCTTAATTAATGAATAAATAAACATTTGATACAACTAAGACTTAATGATTAGGCCTTCATTAACTCAATCATTTATTCTTAGTTGTTGGTGGTGTCCAGTTTGTATCGTCTCACACGTGGCCCATATCAGGCTTGACCCAAAGGAGTCTACCGGTATGTGTCGGGACTTTATGATGTGCCCATATCAACTTGACCTTATGGTCTACTGTACATGTCGGGACTTTAGGATATCCTTTGATCTTTGATCACCGCTGTTCTCTTGAATTCGTTTGATTGTTTGATTTATGCCCATAATGGCGTGACTATAAAAGTCTACTATTTATGCCGGGACTTTCCGTGTGTTTACACGTGGTCTTGATTGGCATACAACTGACATCCACCTTGAATTGTTCTTTATTGAGTTCGTTAGTTCTTTGATTAACACAAAGATATGATTTCTTTGATCTTGATCCTTAGTTTTCTTGAACACAACATTGACTTTAGTTATTTGAGTTTGATCTTTAGTTTCATTGAACACAACACTGACATTAATTCTTTGAATTTGATAATTAGTTTTCTTGCACACAACACTGAATCTAGTTCTTTGGATTAGACCTTTAATTTCCTAGAACACAACTCTGAAAAATTTTTCTTTTTTTTTTAAAACCATTATCTTACTCTTAAAGAGTAATTAAGTCATTTTGTAAACCGGTAATAGTTACTTAGACAGAAGTCTAGGATACATTGATGCATATAAAACATACAAGAAGTAAAAGCATTTACGTAACACATATTTTAAGAAAATAATTTACGCATGTTTCTCAGCCCCGCGTTTGTAAAAAGAAAATGTTTAGAAAAGGGGCAATGAACTCACATGTGTTGCTATGTAATGAATCACAACAGATATGCGTGCTTGTTACTTGTAGATTAAGTATCTTCAGTACCTGAGTTGTTTTAAGAGGATTCGAATACTATAAGTATTTATAGCTGACGTATTCAGGGTTTTGGTCTCGGTGTGCAACTAAGTGTTCTAGACTTTACTAGTGTGTTTCTATGTCCCTCTAACTAGTCTACACTAATTATCCCTTTACCCTATAGATGTTCACAACTAAACCTTACCTATATAAGGTCTAATTCATTATATTCATGGTCTTTTCAGGTAAAATATCTTTAATAAAATTCATTTTAAGTTAAATCTTTAAGCTAGGAATCATTTAATTTATTTTAAATATTATTTTAAACAAAGTAATTCATGAACCATTTTTATTTAATCAAAACATAATTTATTTTAAGAAATTATAAGTTAAAATATGAGACTTAGGTTAATCCCACTAGATTAACTCCAAGTCTTTCATTGAGTCTATGTTCTTTCTAGTCTTTGATCATCTTGATATATAACTTGCTTTAGGAAGTTCAATTGAACTTTCTAACTTAGTTATATGTTTGCATAGAATTCCTAAGTGTTAGGTGTTTACAATAAAGTCCACACCTACATACTTAGTTTTTTTCTTGACCTTTAAAGAGTTCTCACAACCTTAGTCATGATTTTGTTTAGTGTAAACCAGGATGTTTTAAACTCAAATAATGTCCAAACATCCATGTTTGTAGTTCAAAGTTGTTTAGAAGAAAGTTGGTGTTAGAAATCCCTAGTATAGGTGATTTACAAAACCGGTTATCTTTACTTGAACCCTAATAACTTCCCATTAGTCCCAACTAGTTATGTGAGAGTATTTCGAACTAAATGACTTGTTAAATATATGTTTATACATCATTGTAATTTAGAAAACTTGAGTGTTGAACATTAGCATGGCTGGTTGGCAAAACGATTAATCCCCTGAGTAAAACTCGAATAACCTTCCCATGCATGCAATTTACGTACAAACCCCATGCATGCATGTAATGTGTGCAGGTGATTAATCATTTTCATGCAAGCCCGTTCGTTTTGTACCCCTTTCCCAACCAAATCAGGCCATCCGAAACATGCTATGCTAATGGGGATGCTATGCTAATCGAATGTAAAGTACATGCGAATGAAGATGGTCGAATGTCACCTTCAACCAAATGAGGGTGCATGCGAAAGGAGGATGGTCATGCGAAGGAAGAGGCTTGGCAGAATAGGGTACGTGCGAATGGCTTCCTTCGGCCTTGTGGCTGGCTCATTTGGCCTGTGGCCATTCGACCAGGCTGCTGGGTGTCTCCTTTGGCTATTCGAACTCAAACAGATGTAGACCCCTATTGTCGAGCCTTATGACCAGATCATGAAGCATCACATGTTCCTACCTCACGCTAGAAATCGCGACTTTGAACTCCATTTTACCTCGTTTTAGGTGGTTCTAAGATCCGATCTCTTGTACTTTCACGATCTACAAGTTGTTGTGGTCATTTTGACACCAAGATGGGTCGATTTGATGAAGAAATGAAGAATCTAGGGCTTGGTTTCTAGAGAGAAAGTTGAGAGAGAGAGAATTACGAAAATGGTGATGGTGGCTGGTAGGTGGGGGAAGGAAATGGACATTAAACGCCATTTAATGTCTTTTAATCGTTCAAGTGCGTTCGGGTTCGTTCGGTTTCGCTCAGTTTCGCGTAGAAGCGTCGGTTTTTGTTCATTTTTGTAACAAATCGTTACGTTTTTAAAAATAATATTTATAAATTTCATTTAGGTGGTAACATTACATAACAAGACAAATGTTATTTGTTAACAAATGGCCTAAGACACTAAAGCGATGCATGGGACTCCATCCTAGCATCCTATCCTTGTGTGCGTGCCTTAGTTACATGAGAAAACATGCGAGTAAAAGGGTCAACACAATGGTTGGTGAGTGCACAGGTTTGTATCAGCAGTAAACATCAAAATGTTTAAAGTAAAAGTTTTGCAGATTTACATATCATTACAATGCAGTATTGATTGATAGCTAGTCAATACAGTTATATTATATGTTGGTTGGTACAGAAGCTGACAGATTGTGCCTCCCGCCATGTTATCACAAGACAATGGCAAAGTGTTGGTCAATATTGCACTGTTCCGACCTCCAGTAGGGTGTAATGGGGCTTGTCATGCCCAAATAGTACTATTCAAGATTACCACGCTAGGCGCTATGCGCTATTAACGGTCCGAGGAGTATCGCGTGTACTTTTAGTTGTGATGGGGTCCACACATATACATATAGTGATAAAGCATGTCCATACGTAAATAAAATGAGTTGTTGTTCAAAAACAGTTTATCATGCAATGTTTTCTCCCCCAAAGGTAGAAAAGATAAAAAGGGGTCGTGAACTCACCTGATATAGTAGTTCCGGTGTGTACATGTTCGCGTCTGCGAGTGCTAGCAGTCTTGCTAGTAAGTACCTATGATCATATAGGTGTGAGTATGTGTTTTGTGGAGTGTTGTAATCCATACAACTCCAAGTGTCGGTGTGCTCAACCGAGTGTGTGTGTTGTCTAGTGAGACTCGACGAATCGTTAGTGACACGTTTGTGGTGTTTATGTGTCTTAATGCAAGTAAGATACCAACACACATCCTATGATTCTAATCATGATGCTTTCAGGAAATCAAGTTTTGAAAATCACCGCGTTTCTATTTCGGAAAAAGTTTCCATATTAGGAAAGTTTCTATTTTTGGAGAGTATAGTTATGAAATCCCATTTCATAAAACTAATAACCTTAGCATGTTTGTAAAAACACGTTTAACTACTTAAAACACATCGTTTGCGCATAAATTGCATTTATGCCGCTTTGCCCAAATAAAGTTTCCTAAAATAGTAAGTTCTTGTTAAAAAGCTTGTTTTTGCAAATCAAAGTTTCCAATCATGTTGAAAGTCATTTCTATAAATATTTCAAGAATCAAAGTTCATCAAAACATCTTAAAACATCAAAAGCCCTCTTTTGATTTCTAAAAGTTTCCATATTTGGTAAGTTTCTACAAAACCATGTTTTTGACAAAATCAAATACCCAAATGTGTTTCTAGACACTTCAATATGCTTTTGACAACATCTAGACACGTCTAGATCATCACAAATCTACAACATGCACGATAAAAGTTTCCTTTTATGGCAAATTCTACAAAATCATCATCAAATCAACAAAACCCAATCCTAGATGATTTCTATCATCAATCTACTTCAAAATATAACAATAAACATTATAGACCCATTAAATTTCGTGCATGTGAGCGGATCGAAGTTGCATGTGAGTGGATCTTCATGCATGTCGGTTTTTACCCATTGCATGCACGATATAACCATTAATAAACATATAAAGCTACCTTAGATGCCAAGATCTACTGAGAATGAGCTGCAACAGCCTTGGATGATGAAGATTCAATGTGTTGATGGTTGCTCTAAGCACTTTAGCTTCTTCTCCAAGCTTCCAAAGGCTCCAATGGCTTCCAAATACCAAGTGATAGCTTCAAGAGTGTTTCCAGATGGTTTGAGAGCTGTTTCTAGGAGGTTTGGGTCGAGAGGGTGTGTAGAAATTCGGAGAAAATGTGAAGAAACCGAGTGAAATGAGTTGGGGTTGTTTAAATAGGATTTTTGGCATCTGATGCTTCTAGGCGTACCGCCTGGCGTGGGTGCGGATGAATTTCATCCGATTCTTTCCTTTCCTACCCGCGCGCATCGCCTAGGTTTACTGTTGGGCTCAGGCGTACTGCCTGGAACTCTAGACAAGCCCCATAGGCCCAATTTCATCGTTTTGATCTGCTTTTCGATTATTTCACGCTTATAACTCATCGTTTTACCTCAATTACCAATGTTCGGTCATGTGTGACTAAACTATCATTCAATCGTTTGTTCACCAACGCTAGTGAGACTCGTGTGTGTTTCGATAATTCCACGCATTATCAGTGATCATTTGTGATCTTCATGAATTGTGTTGTGCTTAACATATCTAATTAAATCTGATTAAATAAAATGTAATAAGTATGAATGTGAAATGAGTGTTGCAATTTACCTGAAATTGCTGGGTGTCACACATTTCTATCCCTGAAATCTTTTATTTTAGATTTTTCAAAATTTTGGAATTTTAAGTCTTCAAAATTGAACTAATTCATTGCAAAATCAATGGGCTTTTAGGTTAAAATGATTAATCGGTGTAGTATAGAGTAGGATTAAATGTTTTTATCATGAAATTTTTCATTTGAAAATTCTAGAAATTTTGAATTATTGATGAGTGTTCATCTGTCAATACTATTAGTATCGATATCTTGTTTCCAAAATTTTCTAAGTGTTGAATTTCTACACTAAGTATCGATAGTAGTTTTCCGATATTCTTAGTATCAATATTATTAATATCGATGAAATGTTCAAAATTTTTCCAAAGTGTAGAATGATATTCAATGTATCGATTCTATTAGTATCGATGTTATTAGTATCATCGATATTGAAAGTATCGATGAAATCAATACTTAGCAAAATTTTAGAAATTTTTAAATTTTCAAAATTTTGGTTTAATACTGATTGTTGTTTTTTCGTTTGATACAGGACAACGATTATACAACGACAAGCACAATGTTATTGCTTTGATAGATGAGGAGCTTAAAGAGGCCTCTAAATTTTTAGCGGTTATTTCATTCCTGAAACGATCCATGATATCATATTCAATTTTTGCAAATCTTGTGATCATGATGAATCATATTACCTCTTTCTTGGAAAATGCAAACTACGATTGTGCTGCTGAGCCACTTGTAATAAAATCCAAGATAGATGATTTGGCGATCCAATTTTCTGTAGAAGATCTTCGAGTTGCTCTACGATTTGAAGATTCAGATGATGATCCTATGACTCTTCATACTGATCTTATATGTGGAGGTTTTAACTGTATGGGATACAATGGTGACATCATTGCTTCTCAGTTGGTTAAGAAGCTTCTCTTTGGACCACGGAGATATATGTTTCATGTGGTGATCATGTGTTTATCTAATAGGCAGTTTGGGATTGACACTTTGTCAAGACCTTTTCAGTGTCTCATTGCTACACTAGTATTGAATAAACCATTTACTATCAGTTATTTAATTTTTCATTCTATGATTAAACAGATCTCAGCTGCTGAGAAGGAAAGTTTTATTCAGTATCCGAGATTTCTTACAATGATTTTTGATCATTTGTATCCACAGTTGACCAAATCTGGTCCAATCATTATTATAACCGTGATGGATAAAAGGATCTTTGCTGACTGTAGACCAAACAGAGGAGTAAATATTGTTGATACACCACTATTTTGTCATGTCCTTGATGAACAGTTTCAGGAACCAGTTGATAATGCTTGGTTTCATGTTGATTCTCCAGTTGTAGATCAACAAACTTACTCAGACGAGCTACAAGCACAAGAAGATCAACAAGTTACTCATGTTGCTGCTGATATTACATCTGTTGTTTCTCAGTTCAGAGATGTTGTTGTTTCTACTTCTCAGCAAACTGAACATGTACAGAAGGAATCTGAAGATAATGTTCTTGATGATGATACTGATGTTGCTGCTGAAGGTTTTGTTGATGGTACTTTTACTTCTAATTCTCATACAGAGTCTGATGATGAGAATAATCCAATGGCAGTTATTTCTAACATGGCCTCTAGGAAAAGATAGGTTGTGATTCCTTCAACTTCATAGTCCAAGAGAGAAGACAACAAATAATAATGATTCTGATAATATTCCTTTAGACACAGAATTTATGTTAGATTCACCTGTTTCTACTTCACCTTCTTCATCTACGCCTGTGTCTGTTCCCATCTACTTCATCGGTTGTTCCCCTCATTCAGTCATCTACTCCACCGATTACTCCACCTGTTGTTTCTACTACACCAGTTTTTGATTCACCCAATATTAATTCTATCTTAACTAATAGTTTTGCTACACAATCTTCTCAGATTTTGGCTTTGCAAGCTAGAGCTCAGGAGTTTCAATCTGAGAATGTTCAGTTAAAAACTCGGGTTAATACATTGGAGCTGACTGTTGCTGATCTTTCTACACAAGCTGCATTGATTATTCCATTGCAGGTTCAATTAGATGCTTTACAAGCTGAGGTGGTAGCGAGTAAAGATTATCAGCATGGAGTAAATAAGATGGATTTAGCTTCATTTGCCACCATGAATACTAAATTCAATCATATGGACAAAATGATCAAATCTCTTCATGACAATGCCTTTCAAGTTTTCAAGGATCATTATATTCAAATTCAAGGACACAAAACTCAGATGATGAATCTTTCAGCTCAAGGGGAGACTTCCTGTAGAGCTAAAGCGATTACACCATTCTGTGGTCCTAGAAATGATGATGATGAAGATAGAAATGATCAAGATGGTCCTTCCACTAGCAATGATCCTGTGACTGGAGACATGGAAGGGATGATATCTCAGGGGAGCCAGCTTGAACATCTTCTACACATGTATGTGATGACAAAGGAAAGGGAAAAGTTCAAAAAGATGAGTTTGTTGATAGTCTGTTTGCTGATCAAGAGGATGATCAAGATGATATGATTGATGCTCTTATGGATGTTGATGATGATGACCTTGGTTAAGCTGATCAAGCTTATGGTGATTATGTTACTGATGTTGATCCTAGGTTAATTGAAAAAGAGTATCATTTTTTCATTCATTTGAAGAACTAGATGAGATTCCTGATCAACATTTAGAATAGGGTGAATGGTTTCCAATTAAATAGGTTAGAGATCTCTTTATGGATTTAGATTGGGAAGAAAAAGTTGTCAGAGAAGGGGTTGAAAAGCTGATAGTTGATTGTGTTTATCAAGCAACTAAAGATAAGGTTAAGATGAAACAAGCTGCACAAAAGAAATTGAATGAAGATTCAGTAAAGTTTTTGACTACATCTGAAGTAATTCAACTTGCTAAATATGATCTACGGAATGCTCCACAGAATCCAATTCAGAAAAAGAAATACAAGAATAAGAAAGAATGTGTTGGAAAGATTCTTGCTTAGAAATATGAAGCTGAAAGCAAGTTGTTTATAATAAATAGGATTGATGGAGTACAGTATTTGAAGAAATCAATCAAAAGCTTTCATAAATTTCCTTTGTGTGAATTAAGAGTTTTAGCATAAATAAGGTTAATTAACCATACAAATGATTATCTGGCGAATTTGATTGAGCGAATAATAAGAAAAGATGTTCGAATGATGAAATTTGAATTATTAAAACCTCAGAAACTGAAGAAAATACCAATTGTTGGTAATGTTGATTGGATTACAAGGAAATGGAAGGCGAGATATGAATTCAAACTAGTTAAATCTTTAAAGACAATTCCTCTTTTAAAGTTTTACTTGGGATTATGAATAACCTCCATAGATGGTATTTGGATGGTTATACCTCTAAAGCTGTTTTTCAAGATGTAAACAAAGTGGAATTTTGTAGAATTTTTTATCCAATCCATTTAATTAATCTGTCAGAGGATGACCAGAGAAACTTGGAGTTAAATAAGATTCAATATCATAAAGAGACCCTAGAGATGAAGCAATTTAATTCAAGAAGGTATTAGATGTGTGTATCATGCATAAAATTTGTGCTGGTAGCCATTTGCCTTTACAGTGGAAAGAATGAAGGTTAACACTGATCTGTTGCTAAGGGGGAGTCTTTTAGTACCCTGATAGCATCTGCTTCAGTTGTTAAATTGAAGACTGAAGATTGTAGCTGATTCGATATAAAGATCTTTATGTTTACTGTATTTGTTTTTGTTTTCAATATAATGTTCATGTTTGTTTTATTTTGTTTGTTTTTGTTTAGTTTGAATATTTTCTAAGTGTTGATATTATCGATTCTATTAGTATCGATAGTAGTTGTATCGAAATTAAAAGTCTCGAAGGTAAAATGATCAATACTATTAGTATCAATGGTAGTACTATCGATACTAGTAGTATCGACAGATCTGCTTGTAAATAGTTTAGGATCGATGTGTTTAGTTTCAGTTGGAACATAACTAAGAATATTAACTTTGTGAATTTCTTTCTACTTGTACATTCATCATTCAAGACCTTAATACAAGAAGATTGATGTTATTTCATTGTGTGTGATTGATTCTATTCTTCTAAATTCATTATCTTTTGTTCAAACATAATATTATGGATTCTGCACATAATATCCAGTCATACTAGATCATTCTGATCCTATCCAAGGACCTACAATTTTCAACGAATCTTTAATCAACGAATCAATTAAACAACTTAAAAGAGAAAAGTGTTCAAGTTCAACGAATCAAAGAATCATTTTGGCAAAACAAGTATTCAATGTTCAAAAAACCAACCAAGTGTTCAATGATCAATGAATCAAATGTAGATTGTCCAACGGATCTAGTATTCATTGTTCAACGAAACAAGTACATTTTCAACGAATCAGTTACGATTCAAGAAATCATTTTCAGATGAAAGTCTGGGAAATGTCAAATATAACATGTATGAACGAAACTAAACGAAACAAGGGACGAATCTAGACGAAAGAAGAACTAAACAAAACCCTATATTTCAAGAAGTCCTAGCTAGACTGTTTGATTTATAGGTCAAATGTTTGATGATGTTTACAAAATCCCCTAACTTCTAAGAACCTTTGATAGGTATACTAGCCTACTCAAGTCGACCAAGGCCCAATCATTAGGACTTAGCTTTTAAATTAAATGTTTATCTATTCATTTATTTAAACATTTTAATTAACTATTTCCACATTTGTCATGGTGTTGTTGTGTGTGTGTGTGATGAGCTTAAGGAATCAAGAGGTTTTCCACATTTGACGAATCTAACGAAACTAGTGTGATGTTGGTTGAGAGTGAAATGCTTAATTATCAATAACACCAATATTTTATGTGGTTCGTTATGTGGTGGCTGGCTGTTGGGATTGACCCTACATATGCCCTGTATATAAGCATACGTGACTGGATATTATAGACGGTTGTTAATGAGGTTAAGGTTGTCACTTGGTCAGGTTTGTTTAAATTCATTTTCAAACAAAACTATATGATCTCTCCAACCATGTGTTGACTTGATCTTTCTGCATGACTTCTCAGGTTACAAACAGGTCTAAGCTAGGAGTTCGTGCATTTACTAGGATGCCTAGATACAGGACCTGGTATTTTGGATGTGCATGTTTTTGAACATCATTATATGAATCATTTTTTTATATCTTGTGCAGATACAAGATAGAAAACTTATGAATCCTTTGGTATAATTACATTCTTAAATTATAAAACGATACTGATGTAATTTAACATTGCAATTCTATTTCATTTAGTTTTTTATCCTTTTATATCATGTGTTATCTAAAAAATATGATCACTTTTATTATCAACCGATATCGCACCCCGGGACCCTTCCGCTCGACTGGAAAGTCGATCCAGCCTGCCGGCTTAGGGTGTGCTAAATGAAAGTTACGATAGTAACATCGGATGAGCTCCATTCGAGGGACTTTATGGTCGAAAATTTCGGTCACCGATCTGTTGGACCAAGGTAGGAGATAACTGAATAACTGGGCCTGAGCATATATATAAAACTACTAATAAGATCGCCTAGATAGAGCAAAAGTAACAAGCAGCCAGAAGCAGACAAAAGAGCTAAGCCGATAGATGACGCAAGCCATTGGAATTCCAAGTGGGAGATCGAATCATGTTGAAGGTATCCCCTTGGAAGGGCTAGTCCATTTCAGAATGAAATGCAAACTAGCACCACGATACGTCAAACCATTTGCCTAGCGAACAAATCAATGGTCATACCGGATGAAGAAATACAAGGGGACGAACAATTACATTTCATTGAAAAACCTTCGAAAATTATGGATCATGAAATTAAACAACTGAATCGATTCCGTATTGCGATCGTTAAGGTTCGATGGAATTCCAAACACGGACCCGAGTTTATTTGGGAGCCTAAGGATCACACGAAGTCAAAGTATCCCAACTATTTACAAAATAAATCGTACCTAACAACGATTCTTAAATTTTGGGACGAAATTTCTTTAAGAAGGGGAGACTGTAACATCAGTGTCTGAACCGTAGTTTGAAACAGTAGATTGTACAGTTGATCAAGTATGAAACTATGTGTGATTAATGTCATGTCTGACAATACGAATAATTATGTATATGTTAGTTAGGATGTTATTATCTACGAACGTATGTGAGCATGTATAAATGAAAACTGTAACGGAGTCGTTATGTGAATATTAAACGGACGGAGTCGTTATGTGAATATATCTGTGGGTTTAACGTTCTGAATGATGTTTAATAATTAGAAAATCAAATTGGAAAGCACAGTTGTCGTCGTATTCGTATGGGTGACGATCAGTACGAATATGCGCGAGAACAATACGATTCGACAAAACAGTTAAATTAAACGTTTTCAAAATTTTATAAGTAAATAAAAGATATCTAGTTAATTTACTAAGAATTACCACCTAAAATAATATGAAAACTTCAATTTAAAATATCGTGACGTTTTGTTCGGGAAATCCGGAAACAACGCGCATACACGAAACCTAGCGAAACCAAACTCACCCGAACTCACCCAAAAGTTAAAAGCATTTAAATAACATTAAATGCCATTTATCATCTTCACCAAACCCACACATTCTCTCTCTCTCTTAACCCAGAGCTTTCTCTCTCTACCCTTTCTCTCATTAGAAAACCCACAAAACTCACTCAAATCTTCACCAAATCAGACGATTTTGGTGTTAGACCGACCACAACAGCATGTAGATTGTGAAAACACGAAGAATCCGAGCCTTTGATCATCGAAAAAGAGGTAAAATAGAAGGAGAAATCACGGTTTTTGTGATTTGTTGCTATTCCGACCACCTAAACTTTATCAGCCGATTTCGACCCTTCAAACCTTAGGGATATGCACGAAAAATGGTGTAGGAAGTTAAGGAACAATGTGGATTGTATTTTTTGATGGCTGGAATCAAGTTTGAACCTAGTCAAGATTAGTATTGTCATATGAATGTTTGAACATGATAATATCGATGGGCTGGAAAATTTATAAGATTCATATGTCGACACTGTCATCTTCGATGGACCAATCTCGATGGGACCTTGTCGACATTACTTGTGTCAATGGTCTTCAAAATCTAATGCATGTGATGCCATCGATACTAGTAGTATCAATGGCTTTGAAGGCTGTTAACTCCTGGACATCAAACATACAATATCGACAGTGTCTGGGCTGATGTTTCAGCAACATTAGCTACTTCCATATCCTTCAAGTAGAATAAACATGGAACCAGCTGAAAACATTCAAAAATGAGGTCATGGGATGTGTTTGAACACGTGGGTGTCGAACAAATGAGCATTAGGGTTTTCAAATGTGTTCATTGATTTTGTTAACCATCGATACTAATGATCTTAAACCCAAAGGAATTTCTAAACTCCCTTAAAACATAAACATATGTTTTAATAATCAATTGAGATTAAAACACTGGTGTTTTGTTAAATAAAACCATCACATAAGATGTTCATATCGATGGGAGAGTAGGTGGTTAACTAAGGGTTAAACGAAAACCCTAGAATCATAGGTGCTTACTTAAGGACTTTTTAAACTAATAAACATGGTTTGTTGAGTAATTACATCAAGTTAATGACATGAGAAGTAGTCATGGGTTGCAAACGGACAAAAGAAAAACAAGGTGAGATCAATGGGAATTCAAAAGGACACACTAAGCATGGTTGGTTTGACTTTATGTTGTCAACACTCAACACTTAGAAACTTCATCACATTGGTATTCACTTTAGTTATTCTAATGGATAACTATAGTTGATAATCGACTCAAGAGTAAACAAGATCAAAGTTGTTAACAAATAACTATTCAAGGACTTGGTTATTAATCTAGCTAGGTTAATCCAAGTTCGAACATTGTTAACTTAATGTTTTCATAAAATAACTTAGGTTTTATTAAAATATTATAAAATAAATCAAAGGGGTTTTCTATTAAAATAAACTTAACTTTTATAACTTAAATAAGATTTTGTGAATGATGATTTCTAAATAATCATGCTTTAAATATCATAAACCATATGTAAATAAGGTTAAGCCTTTATTAGTAAAGGGATAAGGGTTCAGACAGGGTAACCTAGAATACTTAGAGGAAATCATAGTAACACATTAGTTAAATTTTAGGACACCTAGTTGCACACCGAGGCAAAAACCCCATATCCGTCTACTGTAAATATTTATAGTATACAAATCGAATTAAATCAAAACAGGTGTTGAAGATACATAGTCTACAAGGAACGAGCGCGCATACATTTTTTGGTTGAATCATAAGAACTACAACACAAGTGACTTCATTGTCCCTTTTCTATACATTTTTGTTTTATAAATGCGGGGCTGAGAATAATGCGTAAATTATTTTCCTTGGATTAAATTTTACTTAATACTTTTAAATCCTATATGTTTGTATGTATAAATGATATCTTAGATTGTGTCTAGGTCAATTTTATGCATGTTTCATAAAAGATTGTCTACTTATATAATAAGTGGTTGATTATTTCAGGTTTGAGTAAACGTTTTGACGATCAGGTAAACATTTTCAATGAATCTATTTTCAATGTATCTATTTTCTTCAAATCAATTAAACAACTTCAACGAAACAAGTGTTCAAGTTCAACGAATCAAAGAATCATTTTGACAAAACAAGTATTCAATGTTCAACAAACCAAGTGTTCAATGATCAACGAATCAAGTGTACATTGTTCAACGAAACAAGTAAATTTTCAACTAATCAAGTACGAATCAAGAAATCATTTTCAGGGGAAAGTCTGGGAAATGCCAAATATAACTTGTGTGAACGAAACTAAATAAAACAAGGGAAGAATCTAGACGAAACAAGAACGAAACAAAAACCATATATTTCAAGACGTCCTAGCTAGACCGTTTGATTTATAGGTCACATGTTTGATGATATTTACAGAATCCCCTACTTCCAAGAACCTTTAATTGCTAAATTAGTCTACTCGAGTTGACCAAGGCCCAATCATTAGGACTTAGCTTTTAAATTAGATGTTTATCTATTCATTTATTTAAACATTTTAATTAACTATTTCCACATTTGCCACGGTGTTGTTGTTGTGTGTGATGAGCTTAAGGAATCAAGAGGTTTTCCACATTTGACGAATCTAACGAAACTCGTGTGATGTTGGTTGTGAGTGAAACACTTAATTATCATTAACAAAAAAAATTCTATGTGGTTCGGTATGTAATGGATTGGCGACTGGGCTTGACCCTATGTATACCCTATATATAAGCATACTTGACTGGATGTTACAGGTGATTGATAATGAGGTTAAGGTTGACACTTGGTGTAGAGCCCAACCAAAGACGAAGACTGACAAAGTCAACCAGTGATGAGCTGAAGACTTAAATTTGACCATTTTTGTATACTTACATTTTCGTGTACATTGATTTTCGAGTACTCGAACCAATTTTCGTGTATAGGGTTCGAGTACTCCATGAATAGTATATATAGATGTATTTTTTTTTGTTCAAGGGTTGTATTCCCTAGACAAGTGCTCTCTAGACACTTTTTTCGAGAACATCATGAAATACATAAAGAAAGCATTTTTCTATCTCTTCTTGTGATTCTATTATGGATTCCGCATATTCTAGAGTCATTTTATGTTGATCAGATCCATAAAGCTCGAGTCTTGATAAGATATGGACCTACAAGTGGTACTAGAGCCTTTGAGCTCTTTTCTACATCAAGGTACAAGTTTTTTCGTGCAAGTTCGATACTTTCTTGATCTTCTCTTCATCATCCAGCTACTATTGAAATTTGGAATTCTGAATCTTGAGAAATTTTTCTGTGGAAAATTTTCAACTGGTTTCGAGTTCAAAATTTGAAGTTCAGTTTTTTGAGTACACACTTCGGGAACAGGTTTTCGAAAATAGAGTTTGAGTACACTTGGGAGTTCGATTACACTTGGGATTTTGAGTACACTTGGGATTTCGAGTACACTCTGACTTTTGAGTACACTGTGGATTTCGAGAACTTGTGCTTCGAGTACAGTATTTCGTATACTAGGATTTTGAGAACTTGGACTTCGAGTAATTTTGGTATTTCGAGTACTGCTTGGACTTCATGCACTGCTTGGGACTTCAAATTCTTGAGGATTTTGAGAACTTGTACTTAGAAAAAATTTCTGTTTGTCATGGCATCCAAAAATCTCACTAACCTGTCCAACCTTCTGAACTTAGACAATGAGATTGGCACCGAAACCAAGCCACCTAGGCTCGTGTCTGGGGATAACTTCCAAGACTGGAAATTCAGATTCCAGTCTTTCATCAAATATACGGGCCCGAAGTTATGGTGGTCGATTGAAAAGGGGCCTTATGTGCCTATGAACCAGAGTGAGTTAAACGGGCTAATTCCCATAGACCCGGAGTTGTATACTGAAAATGACGTCCTATTGAAAGAAAAGGATGACAAGGCATACTCCTCGATTACTATGGCGTTGTCTACTGATATGGCTCATGGTTTCAAGGAGCACCAGACCACCATGAAACTCTAGGATGCTTTAGTGGAAAGATTTGAAGGAAATGAGGACATGCGAGAAAGTCTCAAAGACATGTTGAGGCAATGGTTCAACATGTTTAATCATGTCAAAGGAGAGTCCCTTGAAGCCCAACTCAAACTATTTACTCATCTGATGACTGAGATGACTAGTGGAGGAATTGAAATGTCATAGGGAGAAGTCAACAAGAAACTCTTGAATTCGTTACCATATAACTGGAACTCCAGCTACACTGCTATCAAGAGGATAAATGATATGTATAAGACTTCTCTCAGTGAGTTGATCTCCATCATCAACTCATATGACATGGATGACAAACATAGAGCACTCAATCATGCCAGTTCTATGGGCATTACTCCTACATTTCAAAATAATGCTCTTGTGTCTGCCATCAATTTTCAAGCCTCTCGATCTCAGCATTACCAGACCCCTTCATCTCACCCTGTTCCATCTGAGACTACATTCCTTTTTTCAGGGCAAGTCAGTTTAGTGCCCAAAATCAGCCCAAGAAGTGAAGAAAATCTGTTGTTGTTTAAGGGATTCATGAACAGTTACAATGAATTCATTGCTGGAGAATTGGCACCGGCCAATTTAACTCAAGACAACTTAGAGCAGATTAACCCAAATGGAAGACGGCCATGGCAGTCTTTCGTGTTAAGAAATTCATGAAAAAGTATGGGAGGAATAGTTTTGGAAACAAGCCAGGGAAAAGCTGGGATTTGACAAGTCTAAGCTGAGATGCTACAACTGTGACTAGCCGGGTCACTTTGCAAGGGAATGTAAGCAGTCCAAGGTGGTGAAGGAGATAGAGAAGAAGCCTAATGAGAAGTCTGTAGCTAGGGGAAGAGCAAGTACATCCAAGGCACTGGTTACTCAGGAAACCGATTCTTATGATCGGAGTGATCAAGTGCAGGAGCTGGAGATGACCTTTAGCCACACATTCATGGTAGAGGTGGATGAAAAGTCAAATGAGGTAACTGAAAATCTCTGTTCTGCCTCTTGCATTAAAAAGGTCTTTAAATATCGGTCTCTCAATGAGACACTGATTAAAGAAGTCACAAAACTAAAATATTTGAACTCTGAGTTTCTCAAAAATGAGGCCATTTTTAAAAGAAAACTTAAGGCTGAGGGTCGTGATATTTCAAAATTGAAAGAAATTTCAAGTGACAAAGAGTCAAATTATCGAGATGCTAGACGCAAAATCGATAAGCTCACTTTAGAATTAGAACATGTTAAAACTAAACTTTCTAAAACATCAGTCAAATATGAAAAATATGATTATGCAAACATGATTTTAGAAGACATGGTTAGTATTCAGTATCGGGAGAAAAGGGGTATGGGTCTTGGTTATAAGGAGTCTGAGCCTCCCTTTAACAATAATTACTCAAGCATACCTAGAATCAACACATTAGTTGATGATTTGGTTCTACAATCTGATCATGCTTTTGAGTTTCCTACTGAACCAATTTCCCTTAGTTGACCCCATGTATTTTTCTTATGATTCTGAGGTATGTGCTGATAGTTTAAGTGATACAGGTGTAAGAGAGAAGGAGGGAGGAAGAAAGAAGTACCGGGAGGAGCACAGAGTGTTCAACACCATCTAGAAAATCACATTTTGTTCCAAAAACTGATTTTGTTAGAAGATTTGAAACAATTAAATTCAAACCAAATGAAATGTTTAAGAATTTTAATTCTACTTTTGTTAATATAGATGATGATGTTTTTGAATCATATTCTTCTCCTTTAAAGCAGGTGAACAGGGCTCATTCCATAATCACCAAAGAGGCAGGTTCAAAGTTAAACCCTAACTGTGAACCTTATGTTCCAACTGGGTCATTGGAAAAAGCTTCCATAAGTACTTCTCCTCGTCAAGGTGATTGTGATGTAAAGCCATTTGACCAAAAAGATTTTCATGACAAGGTATGATGCTATGCATGTGGGAGATCAGGCCACATTGCAAGACACTGTCTGCCCCGACCTACTGAATTCTTCTATGGGAAGAATCAGAATGTCACACCCAAGGCTAAACCTACCAATAGATCAGTGAGGACTGACCAATCCTCCAAGCCTAGGGTGAAACCTCAGAAGGTAACTCAAAATAATTCCACTTCCAAGAAAGCCAAACCAACAAAACAAAATCAATATGGTTTTCATAAACAAAAACCAAAGGTTTCCAAAACTAAAAGCAAACCACAGTGGAAGAATAAAACACAAATGAAACCTCCTTTGAAACCAATTGATCATGGCAGCGGTGTTAGGCCCAAAAGTGTCAGGGCTAAATCAGACAAGCCCAATGGGATTATCAAGAAAGGGACCAATGCTCCACAAGTACCTAAATCTGTTATGATTTGTGTACCCATTTCTCATTAAATGTGTGTGTTATGCAGGGATGACCAAATAAGCTGAAAAATGTTTGGTAAATGGATAGCGGCTGGTCCCGGCATATGACTGGGGATTTTTCTCAGTTGCATGAAGTCACACCATTTAATGGAGGATACGTCTTATTTGCTTGAGAGAAAGGTGGGAAGGTCATCATGAAGGGCACAATCACAATTGGATCTCTAAGTTTTGAAGATGCGTACTATGTTGAAGAACTCAATCACAGCTTATTGAGTGTTTCTCAGATCTGTGACAAGAGCTTTTCAACACACTTCACAAACAAAGAGTGTCTCATTCTAAAGACCGGATTTGTTGTGCTGGAGAAATGGATTTTGATGAGGACTCCAAGAATCAACAATGCCTATATCATGAATATGAATTCTGTATCATTCACAGAAAACACCTGTTTGTTTTCTAAGGCATCAGAGAATGACTGTTTACTTTTGCATCGCCGACTAGGTCATGTCAACTTGAAGAATCTCAACCGACTCGCTAAGGGAGATCATGTTATTGACTTACCTTCTAAAGAATTCTCCATAATTGAGAAGTGCCACGCATGTGCCAAGGGGAAGGAACACAAGAGACCCCACAAGCCCAAACTGTTCAATTCAATCTGATCAATTCTGCAACTTCTTCATATGGATCTCTTTGAACGGGTTAACGTAATGAGCATCGGGAGGAAGTCATATTGTCTTGTTGTGACAGATGATTATCCCAGATTTACTTGGGTGTTCTTTCTAGCCAAGAAAGATGAGACACCAGAGATTATGAAGAAGTTCATCACCCTGATCGAGAATCAGAAAAATTTAAACGTTAAGGTGATCAAAACTGAAAACGGCACTGAGTTTAGAAATCAGACACTTATTGATTTCTGCGATAAGAAGGGAATCGCTCGATAGTATAATGCAACTCATACACCTCAGCAAAACGGTGTTGCTGAAAGAAGGAACAGAACGCTTATGGAGGCAGCACAGACCATGCTGTAAGAGTCTAAACTGCCAATATTCGTCTTGGTTGAAGCTGTTTATACAGCTTGTTACGTTCAAAACCAAGCACTATTGAACAAACGCTATCTGAAGACTCTCTATGAGATTTTCTTCAACCGAAAGCCAAAGGTTGGTCATTTCAAGTAGTTCGGTTATCCGTGCACTCTCCTCCACATTTAGCCGAATCACAAGTTCGATGACAAGGCTGATGAGTGTTACTTTGTGGGTTATTCATATGAGAAAGCTTCCTACAGAGTATACAACAAGAAGACCCGAATGATTGTGGAGTCATACTATATTGATTGACAAGAGATGAACAACATCGATGCCGGTTATGGTCCAAACTGGCTATTTTAGTATGATTATACATTTGAGCCCTTCAACACTTCATCTGAGAGGGCAGGACCATCTGAAACAACTGACAGCTTCTACAAGGCGATGACGTAGACTACCGGGTTGACCACATTCCATGTGATCCCAACCTTCTGACGGTTGACCCACCAGGCATGTATGATCGAGCTCCTCCAGTTTAGCCAACCCCGATCAATGAAGTCTTCCCATCAGATCTGGAGACCTCTCAGTCAGTTCAGCCAACTCCGAAGACAGATCAAGCCTCATCTTCCTCCTACCAGACCTTTGACAATCCACTATTCTTAGACCACATCCCTGAGGAACATTGTGTGGATAATGGAGCTGAATCAAGTGAAACCGCTCCTATTTACAACATCTCTTCCTCTATTGAAGACCAGCTGGCTCACATCAGCAACCTCCTAGACAATTTAGCTGTGGAGGAAGTGCCAACTTTAAGCATCAACAATAATCATCCAGTGGAAAACATCATTGTACCTCTTTCAGAAGGATTTCTCACCCGAAGCAGATTCATTCTAGCTCAGAACACCTAGCCTGAAGGAACTATCACACGAAGTCAATCAGATGGATGTGAAGACTACCTTCTTGTATGGAAAGGTCAAGGAAGATATCTATATATCCCCCGGGTTTCAAGGATTCGCAGTATCCCGACCATGTCTACAAGCTAGACAAAGCCCTTTATAATCTTCATCATGCACCGCGAGCGTGGTATGGAACAGTTACAGATCATCTGCTTGCAAATGGATATACCCGTAGAGCCATTGATCAGGCATTGTTCGTTTGCAAGTATAACGATGTTTTGATTCTTGTCCAAATCTATGTGGATGACATTATTTTTCGGTTCCACGAGCTCGGTGCTGTACAAAGAATTCTAGGTTGTGATGAAGAAAAAGTTTGAGATGAGTGCAATGGGGGAGAAGACCTTCTTCTAGGGTCTCCAGGTAAAGCAGGTGGCTCACTGATGTACCTAAATGCTAGCCAGCCAGACATCATGTTTTCTATATGTCAGTGTGTCAGATATCAAGCAAATCCGAAGGCTTCTCATCTGATTGCTGCCAAGAGGATATTTCGCTACCTCGTCGGGAAACCTCATCTCAGTTTATGGTATCCTAAGAACTCTGACTTTCGTTTATTTGCTTACTCTGAGAGTGATTTTGGTGGTTGCAACTTAGACAGGAAATCAACCAATGGAGGATGTCAATACTTAGGAGATCGCCTCATCTCGTGGCAATGCAAGAAACAGACAACCATGTCTACCTCCACTGCGGAAGCTGAGTATGTCGCTGCTTTCAGTTGTTCTTCGCAGGTTATCTGGATGCAACAGCAACTCCTCAATTACGGTTTCAACTTTCTTGACTCTCCTATTGAATGTGATAATGAAACCGCTCTACAGATCGTTAAGAATCCGGTACAACACTCCAAACCTAAACATATTGACATCCGGATTCACTTTATCCGCGACTGTTTCGAACGAAAACTGATTCATCTTGAAAAGGTCCACACAAATGATAATCTGGCGAATCTTTTCACAAAATTGTTCGACACAGCTTGATTCCACCATTTGCTTGCATCTCTCAAACTAATATGTTTTGATTAAAACAGTTTTGTAAATACTGTAAAATTTGTGTTTTGTTTTAAGATTAATTTTTAGATCACAAATTTAGGGGGAGAATATTTACAAAAACATCTATTTACAAAAACAACAAAAAGATTTTCGGTTTTTGAGTCAGTATAAGATGATCTACAAATTCAGGGGGAGTGAATATTAAGAAAACAACAAAAGGATTTTACACTTTCAAATTTTAAGAAAAATACAAAAAGATTTTATTTGGATGGTCAAGTGAAGTAGTTCAATTGGCAAGCGAAATGGTTTCTGACATTCAGAAATTCACTACCTAAAAGTAATTTCTAAAGAATAACCACTTTAGATAACTATATATCACTAAGAAGTTAAAACAAGTTTTCCAAATGAATGGATTGGACATGATCATTCAAAAATATTAAATATATAAATAAGAGAGAAGTAAGGAAAATCTGATAACCGGAAATACGCAACAACTATTTGACCTTTTGTGTAAGTCTTTAAGTCAAAACAAGATTGTGTTTGGAGAACCTTGAAATTGTTTTTGAAAAACTCGGGTATTATCCATATTTTGTGCAAACAAAGAGCGGCAAATACTTACTGAAGCATCCTTTGTTATGCGTAAGAAAAGACCTAGATGTCTGACGTTGAGGCCAATGTGTCTGCAGATCAGTAAAGTAAAAGATGCTAATGAGCACAAAGATGATAGAACCCCTTCTTGTTCATGATTATAATCTAATAGATCTATTCTTTTCTCTTCTCACCTTAAACCCTATCGAAACGTTTTAAGTTCATTGAAACAAAATCAAAGTTTGAAACAAAAGATTTCACAAAATTGATATGTTGCATGATAATCTGGTTTTACTGTCTGATTGTTCATAAACTTCCCAAAAGGTTTTTCAGAAAAACCGTTAGAAAATTTTTGATCATGAGTCTTATTTTTGAATTATGGATAAACGAGTGGAAATCATTGGTGGGTATAATTATTCTAAGGTTGGGTTTCTGTAAGAAATTATTTTAAGGTAGTCAAATTTCTGATACAGATTTGATTCCACGAAAATGACCCGACTCAACTTTGAACTCGTCCAAACTTTCTGGGATTATTTTATTTTATTTTATTTATAAATTTTAAAAAAATAATAAAAGGTAATCGAAATGTATACTCGAAAATCTGTACACGATTTCAAGTACACGAAATCGTGTACTCGAGATCTTCCAATAAATAATTCGAGAAGAACAAAACTTTGAGTACCATAATTTTGAGTACGATTTTTCTCTCTCATAGGCGATCTTGTTTTCTGTACTTGAAATCAAAAATCCACTCAGACCACTTTGTAGATCAGACTTAGGCGAACCTAGGTATAGATTTTGGTGCAATTTTAACCGTAAAATTAAAGGTTATGGGACAAAAACCATTTTCGAGTACTTCCTTGCGTTAACCGAGGGAATCCTGGACAAATCACCACGAAATAATCAAAATTGGAAAGCGATCTTATTGTATGATGGTCGCTTCCAATTTTCGAGCATTTTGAGTATAATTTGGAGCTCTAAGGAGTAAAATTGAAGGAATTATGAGATTTTTAGTGTTCTCGAAATTTTGAATTTCGTGAACTCCAATTTCGATTACAAAATTTCGAATACAATCTAGATTTCGTGTACTCCTAATTTTTGTGAACTCAAATCATTTCGTGAACTCCTGAAATTTCATGAACTCCTAAAACGTGAACTTCTTTTGACTTTGTGATCTTGACTTGAACTCGTTTGACCTGGGCTTGGACTTGGACTTTTGTTTTGACTTTTGACCATTGACATTTTCTTTAACTAACTTAACTTGTTTTTGTTACAGATGAGTGATTTACGATTCGTTCCGGACCATAACATGTCTGTGTATGTCGGGGATCTTCTGGAGAAGCATGTCATGTTCAAGAGCATGGTAGAAGGGCTGATTCTATCGCCGGTCAACTATGCGATTATGGAATATCCTGAGATCATCTCTAAGTACATTCACGACTTCTGAAACTCTATTACCGAGCACACTGATGCCAATGGAACTGTGTGCCTGATAGGAAAGGTTCAGGGGCAGCCGATCATAATTACAGAGCAGATCCTTCGGGAATGTTTATAGTTCGGTGACAAGGCAATTGAGCTAGTTGAGCTTGATTTGTGCAAAGAACCGTTTACAGGATGGGACATGAGGGTGCCTATCCTCCAACAGATAAGAAGCTTCTCCAACCTTATTGGAGATATTTGGCGCATGTGGTGACTCAGTGCTTGTCCGAAAGGAAAGGAGGTTACGATATGCTTAGCCAGACACTTAGTTCATGTATGGTGGCCATCTCTTTGGGTCTTGAGTTCAATCACTCAAGAATGATATTCAGGGACATGCATGCAAATATCAAAGGGAAGCGAAAAGAGAGATTCCTCGCCTTTCCCAAATTTATTCAGATTGTGATCAACAAGCGTCATCAAAATTTTGTTCCGACTATCGGTACACTGGGGATCAAGAGGATGAAAGAGGATATCTTCTCATATATGATGATGAACAAGAGAGGCAAGAAGCAATACATTGGAGAGCGCCCTCTTGAGAAGTTTGGAAGGATGTTTGCAGGATTAGAGGATGATGTTAAAGATCAAGGCCCACCTACTGCCTTTGTTGCTGAAGAACATGATCTGCACCGTGCGGGAACCACTGCTTTGCTTGTTGATGAGCACGATCATCCTCCCGCAGGCACAAGTGCTGAAGCCGGCAAGGCAACTGAAGAATCATCATCAGAGTCATCATCATCCTCTAGTGAAGAAGAAGAGATTAAAGATGACGTCCAAAAGGACAAGAGATCCGTGACTTAAGAAAAAGACAACTGGCACATCTTCGTCTTCTTAGGCACCGCCTCCACCACCTCCACCCAAGCCTACACAGCTTAAACCACCTCCACCCAAGCCTACACAGCCTAAACCACCTCCGCTCAAACCCACTCAGCCAAAACCACCACTACCACCAAAGCCTAAACCACCCAAACAACCCACAACATCCACCCAAAAACCGATTCCTTCAAGTACCTCCACCACCACAGAAACCACCCAATCCACACCATCATCTCCTCGACATACTCACATCTCACCGACACATTCTTCAATTCCCATTCACTTCTCATAACCACCACCATCACCACCCAAGAACCGAAAAGACAAAGGCAAGGCACCATTACAAACTCCATCACCCTAAATGCCTGAGAAGACTGTCACACCCTGAGCCGGCGGACGGATCGACTTTCCCGTCACGCGGAAGGTTTTCGGGGCGCGATATCGTGAGTGATAATCATGATGATCAGATTGTTTACATAGCATCAACATTGAGAATAACTAAAGCACAATATAGTATTAACTAGGATTACAAAGTTAAATTACAACTGTTAATGTTTGATAATTTAACTAAGTAAACCTATCAAAAGAGTCAAATGGTTACTATCTTGTATCTGTACAAGATATCAAAATTGAATCACAACGTTCATCAAAATATGTGCTTTTCCAAAATCTACTAGGTCCTCTATCTGGGCATCCTAGCATGCACTATTTAGCCTTAGCTTAATCCTGCACATCACCTAAGAAAGCATGTAAGAAAACAAAATCAACACAATGGTTGGTGAGTTCATATAGTTTAATAGTTGAAAAATAGCTTTAGCAAACCTCTTTGGGTAACAACCTTAACCTCATTAACATCACCTGTAATATCCAATTCGGTATGCTTATATATAGGGCATATGTAGGGTCAAACATACCGCCCGCCCAGCAACCGTCCTACCACGTACTAAATCACATATGACATTGTTGTTAATGATAACTAAGCGTTTTACCTACAACCCAATCCCGTCTTCATCATAGCTTTAGCATACTGTTTAAAAGTTTACAAGTTTATAGCATTCACATAGCTTGTCCTTTAATTAAACTGTAAACGGATAATAGCTTCCCAGAATCGTATCTTAGCATTCAGGAATCTCATGCATGGGTACAAGCTTTGCCCTAGCTTAGTTTAGCGTTTACGTAGCCTATGATTAGATACAAGCTTTGCTTTAGCATAGTTTAGCCATTACGTATCTCATGAATTGATTCTATCTTTGCATTAGCATAGTTTAGTATTCACGTATCTCATATATGTAGATACAAGCCTTGCTCTAGCATAGTTTGGCATTCACGTATCTCATATATAGACACAAGCTTTGCATTCGCATAGTTTAGCATTCACGTATCTCATGCATAGATACCAGCTTTGCATTAGCATAGTTTGGCATTCACGTATCTCATGCATAGATACAAGCTTTGCATTTCGCATGTAATCATAGCTTGTAGCATTTAGCATCTAGTATTAGCATATAGTTCATAGCATTCGCATTAGCATATAGTTTAGCATATAGCTTGTAGCATTAGTATGTAGCTTTAGCATATAGTTTAGCATGTAGCTTGTACCATTAGCATGTAGCATTAGCATATAGTTTAGCATGTAGCTTGTACCATTAGCATTAGCGTTAGCATATAGTTTAGCATGTGGCTTGTAGCATTTGCATTAGCATCAAGTTGAAACATGTAGTTCATAGCATTAGCCTTAGCATTTAGTTTGAGCATGTAATATATAGCATTGGTATTAGCATTAGCCTATAGCATTGGCACTTAGATTAAAGTCTTAGCTTTTAGCTTTTAGAATAAGTGTAACAAGCATAAGCATTAGTATTAGCATTATGAATAAGTGAAAAAGCATTTATAAAACATTTCAATACTTGTTTAAAATGTATAATGTGCTTCTCAGTCCCGAGGTAAAATAAATTAGTTCGAAAAGGGACAAATGAACTCACTTGTTTTGCTAAGTGTGATCTACAACAAATAACGGCGCGCTAGTAGAATTGTAGTTTGGAATTTCTTCAACAACCTGGATTTATTGCGCGTTTCATGATCATGAGTACTTATATATATACTTGATAATCCTAAAGTTTTCATATTTGTTTACTCTTTATGGTATCGTGGTTTTAATGAGAGCGTTGAAGTTATACATATGTTGTAAAGGTAGTGACCTTATACACATATTTACCTCTTATGAGCATGTATGCATGAATACTCGAATTAACCAACATATTTTCAATTTCTTTTGAAAAGGTGGTAATTAGGATTTGCTCTTGCATGCATGGATATATATATATACATGTATATTTATATCCATATATGTTTATATATATTTGTATATATGTGGTCTTGTTCATTCATTTATCCAAATCTTATTTCAAATGACTCTTAAATTTGAAAGTATTGGTTCTAGCGAACCTTAGGGTTCAGCACCATCAGGTTCGCTAACCTCAGTGACTTACCCAGCCCAAGGGTTCGGTGCTGTAAAGGTTCGGTTCTCATAGGGTTCGGTTGAGTTAGGTTTGCAGCACAGGTTTGTGGCATAGGTCTTCTTAGTTAGGGTTCGTGGATACACTGGTTCGTGACTGCATGATGGTTCGGCCAAGGGGAAAGATTCGGTTAGTAGGGGTTCGGCTCGTAGAGGGTTCGGTCATGCAAGGTTCGGGGCTGTTTGGTTCATACCATGCAGAGGTTCGACCATGGTAATGGTTCGGCCATGGAAATGGTTCGGCCATGGTAATGGTTCGTGAAGCTTATAGGTTTGTCCTCATGAAGTTCGTGGCTTCCATGCACTCTTGGACAAGAAGAGGTTCAGCCCTACGCAGGTTCGGCTGCTATGGGCTCGACAAGTTTCCAGGTTTGCAGCAAGAACAGATTCGCTGCAATTGAATGGCTCGGCCAGGTAAGGGTTCGGCTATTTCAGTCCTCACGAACCCTGTGTATCTATCAGCTCAGATCCCACGAACCTGCTATTCTTAGCTACGCCTCATCACCATCAACTTTTCGTAGTTTGTTACAAGTTTATCCACAATTTCTTTAAGCTCATAACAGTTCGTTTTTCACGTTTTCAAGATGTAGAAATCGTATGAACAATAAAATATAACCCAGTTGTTTCTAAGTGAAGAGTAAAACATCAAAACTTGAAATTTACCTTCAACACTCAATTAGATGCTGGGTTTCTTTGCAGCTTCTTGTTCCTCTCGATTTTGCGAACGATTTGAATCAAAAACCTCTTGAAATGGTGCCGAAATGGGTAGGAAATTTTAGAGAGAAGTTAGAGAGAGGGAGTGTAGAGAGAGAGAACGAATTTTGTATTTGAATTGGGTAGGTGGGAGGTGGTTGTGGTCTTGATGACCACATTAGGTGGTTATTCCTAGTAAATTAACTAAGTATCTTTTGTTATTTTAAATTTACAAAATTATTTAATTTACTGTTTAAAATCGAATCGTACAGTCGTCGCGCATATTCGTTCGAATCGTCACTCGTACGAACACGACGATGACTATAGTTTTCAATATTGTTATCTAATTATCGGATATCATTAAGAACGTTTAAATTTAAGATTTATTCGTACAGATCGTCACCTATACGAATAATCCGTCTATTTAGCATTCTTGTAACGACATCCGTTATGGTTTTGTTCTGTTTAACCTCGCATACGTTTATACATAATAGCCTTAATTCAAGCATTCGTGTGTCAGTTCAATGTTGTCTGATTTGTTTCTGTCTGTTAAACCGTGAGATTTAATCATATTTCAGAAACAATTGCATAATAGTTTAGTGTCAAGCATCATAATGTTAATAGCATATAAATAGTTCACGTAGTTTGTACCTGAGTTACTGTGCAAGTTACTTTGTAGATCACTGTTCCGGTAACGTTTCCGGCACTGATGTTACAATCTCCCCTTGTTAGAGAAATTTCGTCCCGAAATTTAAGAATCATTATTCGGTACGACATCCTCTGTAAACAATTGGGGATACTTAGACTTCATGTGTTCTTCGCGTTCCCAGGTAAACTCAGGTCCGCGCTTTGAGTTCCAACGAATCTTGACAATCGGAATACGGCTTCGCCTCAGTTTCTTAACCTTGCAATCCATAATCTCCAAAGGTTCTTCAACAAAGTGTAAATGTTTATCCAATTGAATTTTTTCAACTGGTATAACGACTGATTCGTCAGCAAGGCATTTGTTTAGGTTTGAGACGTGAAACACGTCGTGCACACCACTAAGTTCATCCGGTAACCTTAGTCTATACACCACAAGACCAATGCGCTCGATGATCTCGAACGGTCCCACGTATCGTGGTGCTAGTTTGCCTTTCTTTCCAAAACGGACTACGCCTTTCCATGGAGATACCTTTAACATGACGCGGTCTCCCACTTGGAATTCCAACGGCTTGCGCCGTTTGTTGGCATAGCTCTTTTGTCTGCTTCGGGTTGCTTTTAGCCTTTGTTGTATCTGAGAAATTTTGTCTGTAGTTTCTTGAATAAGTTCTGGCCCAGTTATTTGATTATATCCCACTTCAGACCAACAGATCAGCAATCGACATTTTCTACCATAAAGAGCCTCGAACGGTGCACATCCTATGCTAGTATGATAAATGTTGTTGCAGGAGAATTCGATCAGTGGTAAATGAGAGTCCCAATTCCAACCAAAATCGAAAACACAAGTTCTCAACATGTCCCCCAGGGTCTGTATAGTACGTTCGCTCTGACCGTTTGTTTGTGGATGGTAAGCGGTACTCAGATTTAATTGGGTCCCTAGAGATTTCTGCAACGGTTGCCAGAACCTTGATGTGAATCTGTTGTCATGATCTGAAATGATAGATAATGGCACACCATGGCGTACCACTATCTCGTTGATGTAAAGTCTTGCCAGTTTATCCATCGTATAAGTCTCACGCATTGGCAAGAAATAAGCAGATTTGGTTAATCATTCAACGATAACCCAAATAGTATCATAACCACTGGAAGTGCGGGGTAGCTTGTTAATGAAGTCCATAGCTATTTGCTCCCACTTCCAAAGTGGAATTTTAGGCTGTTCCAGTAAACCTGACGGTTTCTGGTGTTCCACCTTCACTTTGGCACACGTAAGGCATCGACCAACGTACTCGGCTATGTCTTTCTTCATACCGGCCACCAATAAAACGCCCGTAAGTCCTGGTACATTTTATCAGCACCGGGATGCACAGAGTACTTGGTCTTGTGTGATTCATCAAATATAAGATTCCTCAATTCATCCACCGCAGGAATCCATACACGATCCTTGTAGTAGATGATTCCATCAATCTTTGTTTAAAATTGCTTTTCTGCTCCACAATCCAATTCTTTCTTCAGGTTACCTCATTCAACTGCCTCTTGTTGTACTTGAATGATGTTGTCGTGTAAACTTGTCTGCACAGTCATCCCCATTGCTCTGACGCGCAAGGGTTTGACCCGTTCCTTCCGACTCAAGGCATCAGCTACAACGTTTGCCTTGCCCGGATGGTACTTGATTACACAGTCGTAATCATTTAGAAGTTCAGCCCAACATCGCTGTCGCATGTTGAGTTTCTTGTGATCAAATATATGCTGCAGACTCTTGTGATCGGTGTATATGGTACACTTGGTTCCATATAAGTAATGTCTCCAAATCTTCAACATGAATACCACAGCTCCCAGTTTCAGATCATGAGTAGAGTAATTCTTCTCATGAATCTTAAGTTTTCTTGAAGCATATGCAATGTCTTTGTCCCGTTGCATTAGTACACAACCAAGTCCCTGATGGGATGCATCACAGTACACAACAAAGTCATCACAACCATCTGGGAGAGATAAGATCGGAGCATCAGATAGCCTTTGCTTCAAAGTCTGAAAGGCATGTTCTTGTTTTTGTTCCCAAACAAATGGCTCGTTTTTCTGTGTAAACTTGGTGAGTGGCAGGGCTATCTTAGAAAAGTTTGAGATAAACCTTCTATAATAGCCTGCTAATGTCACACCCCAACCCGAGGGAATTAAGGCATGACGATTGATTTCAAATCATTTAACTAACTTTGCGGAAGCATAGTTTAAATAATCCATAGCCCAAAGCAAACTAAAGCAAATAAAGTATCAAACACACCACAATTGTCTAAGTTGCCACACAGGGCCCAATAAAACGTAATTCAATAACATAAATTGTTTTTAAATCAAATCCATTCTAAAGCCACACTATTCCTCTAGAAGCTCATCCGGTTCTCCTACTCTTACCAATTCAACCTGAAAGACATGCTAAAATACGTCAACTAAAAAGTTGGTGAGAACATGGGTTTAATAATATGACACAATAGTAACAATACATATAACATGTGATAATTCAATAACAATACAACCAACCCTGTCCCATGCTCGGGCGTTTGCCTCATACACTGTTAGCCCACAACATGGTCAAACCAAATATACTTCCCAATTCCGAGACCCGTTCCTGCTCTCGGTCATTTATGTATCATAAGAATATATGCCACAACGGTTGACAATAACCTCAGTGGGTTTCAACCTTTCTTTTACAAGGCCACCCTTTCGGGCCACTGTGCGTGGGGGATTCCCCAAGTAGTACTACCCATATACTCACCGGCTCTACTTATGAGTTAATGGTTGTAAATTATGTTTAATGCCTAGGGGAAGCAATTTTATTGAAACGGACGTTCATTATCACATAAATAAAATTTTATAAACAATTTATGGAGCATGCTTTCAGTATCCCAAAACAGTAAAAAGAAAAGGGATCACATGAACTCACCTGTTACTGATGTTTGGTTATCTGTCGAGTGAAGGGATTGATGGTAAATCTTGATTGGTTCACTTGCCTAATGTATGTTTAGATTTTAGTAAATATTCATGCCATAAATATTGATGTGATATTGTTTCTCATTTAACTTTATTTTCAAGTATTCAAAATCTTTCGAGTTTAACCATTACACAAGGATATAGGTTTGCATATTTTTATGTTTTTCACTCATTACTTATTATCAGTAAAGGGTCTGGGTAAATTTTTATTTACTCATTCCCTATTATTTTTATATTAACCACTTGTATCAAAAATTGTTTTTATATGTTTAAAATCCTCAAAAACTCCCAGATAATGATTCTGATCACTAAAAATTCCGAAAATATTTATATAGTCTCATACTGGTGTTATTTAACTCCTGTAAAATTTTCAGAATTTTTAAAGCTCGTTTACTATTTTAAACAGTTTTAAACATTTTAAATAACATTAATATTATAATAAATATTTCCCGATATGTTAAAATTGCTAAACTTTTTATACAGTAATAAAATCATGTTCTTAGCCTACTGTAGAAATTTCAGAATTTTATGAGGTCATTTACTATATAAAATGATTTTTGCGCTATTTTAATATATTAAATAACAAATAAATACCTAGCAGTCACTAAAAATTACCATATTTTTACTGAGGCTTCTCAGTATTATTAGAACACTGGGAAAAATATTTACTTCATATTTTGGACAGTAACAAATTAAATTTGTATTTTTAGCCATTACAAACATTTTAAATGGCAAATAATTAGTTTAAACTATAAATTTTTAGTTTCAATATTTTTCCCAGGCCTTCTAACTATATTCATACCGATATAAATTATACTTAGAATTTTTATTACACAGGAGCTATTTTTGATGATTTTATCAAGATTTATAGGAATCTTAATAAATCCATTACTTATTCTAGACATAACAATAAATACTCAAACTTTTTCAGTGTCTTCCCAAAATTATTATGAGCTTATTTTAGTTATACATTCTGTCCAGAAAACTGTTAACATAAATTTTGATATTTAAGATACTTATAAGCCTTAGAAATGGGGTTTTTGGGTCAAAATTTACAATACATCATTCCTATCATTTAAACCCCATCTTTTATAAAATATTTCTAACAATAAAATCATATCTAGACCTGATCAAAATTTTGAGGTCTATATATAAGCATTTTAAGTTGTAGTTTTCCTTTTTACATACATGCATGCATAGATACTACACTTTTTAAGAGGTAAAATCATACCCTTGTGTTGAGAACTTATGAACAACGTATCCAAGAAGTATAAGGGCTGTTAAGACATATAGAAAGTATAGAATAGATTTAGAGTTTATCGAAGATACAAAATGGAAGTGATGGTTCTTCAAACTCAAGAACTTACACATGCAAGACTTGCATGTGTAGACATGATTCAAGATACTTGTCCCCATGGATTTTAAAAGGATTGTCCTTAAATACGAATTCGATTCCTTGGATGTGTAAGGGTTAGTATTGCAAAAGAAATGACTTTTGTTTGAGAGAATGCCAAATTTTCACACATGCATGTACATGCATGTGTGTTTTTCGTAACCTAGATGTTCTTGGTCATCATTTTAACAATTTGGAGTGTCAAAGAAAAGAGTTTTTGGGGTTGTTTACGAGTTGTAGGGGAAAAGGAGTAGATAGAACCATTTTTAAGGTTTTCGAGAGTGTATAACCAACCTTGTTGTCAACTCGAACCTTGAACTCGTGGTGGCTTCTTGCTTGGACCTCCAAACCGTCGGCTTCTTTGGTGGGGGAGGGCTGGAACCGTCGACCAAAGAAAAGAGAGAGAGGGAAGAGTGTTTGATAGAATTCTTGATTTTCAAAGAAAATGGGATGGAGTGTGTGTGTGAAGATGTTTGGCCGAATATAAGGAGAGTGAGAGGAGAGAGGATCGGTCAAGTGAAAAAGAAAAGGGAGGAGAGGGATTGGGGGATCGGTTTTGGGGTAGAGAGGAAGAGAGGATTGGTTAAAAGTGAGGTGAGGGTGAGAGGTGGTGTAAGACTTTTTGTCTTACATGCTTGATTTATTCTTGCATGTATATGTCGTGTGAATATATGTGTGTATGTCGAGATTAGAGAGAGATTTAAAGGTGTAAGTGTATCATACGTATATATATATATGCATACATATTGATATATATATGCATCGTGTATATGTGTATATATGTATGTGTGTCAAGATGTGAAAGTATAAAGATAGAGTATATATATATATATATATTGATTTGATGTAAATGCATGTGGAAGGGATTGGGTAATAGAAAAGGTGGTGTAAGAATATTGTTATTATAAGGTTTGAATTAATGTGTGTGTGTGTCACGTATGTATATATGTATATATACATATATGTGACCGTGTATATATATATATATATTGAATGTATGTTGGTGTGTGAGTCATGATATACCCATGCATGTAAAGACAATAATATATATATATATATATATATCATGATGTTATGTGTAGATAATATAAAGAGTTGTGTTTTATTTATTTAATTAACCTATGCATGTATGGATGTATGTGGGTGTCGCACATATGCTTGTATGTGTAAACATATATATTACAATGTGTGTGTATGTCGTGACATACATATAACTTTTTAATATGATAATTATTTATTAGAATTAATTCTAGCATTAGATGTTGTAATTATCATATTTTCAAACAAGCTTAAAAAAAATATATATACATATATGAATATGTGGAATTATTGTTTCACTTTATTCTCACACACTGTGTCACAAGAATATATTATGTTTCATAGAAGAATTCTTGTTTCTAAATTTTTATGGCATGGGCGTTCTATTGTTCTCAACTAATGACATAATTTCTCTACTTAATGTTTCTAAGAAGTGTGTTTATCTAAACATATTAACAAAATGCATCGTAATTTAAAGTTTTAATATAAACCTGATTCGCGTGTTGTCACAGTCTCCCCTACTTGTAGAAATTTCGTCCTCGAAATTTGCTTTGTCATAGTCAACTTGTAGTTTGAAATAGTTGAGGGTACTTCTTACGTATCTCCGATTCTTTTTCCCAAGTAAACTCAGGCCCTCGTTTGGAATCCCAACGTACTTTTACAATTGGTATCTTACTACGCCTCAACTTCTTGATCTGCCTGTCCATGATTTCTACAGGTTCCTCCATGAATTGCAATTGTTTATTGACCTTTGCTTCTTTGTAAGGTATGATCAAACTTTCGTCCACTAAACATTTCTTGAGGTTTGACACATGAAACACATCATGTATTCCTTCTAATTCCAATGGAAGTTCTAGCTGATAAGCTACAAGTCCCACTCTTGTTAAAATTTTAAAGGGTCCAATATACCGGGGGTTCAACTTCCCATGTTTGCCAAAGCGTACCGTACCCTTCCATGGTGATACCTTTAGCATGACTTTATCTCCTATACTGAACTCCAACGGCTTTCGTCTCTTATCTGCATAACTCTTTTGTCGGTCTTGAGCAGCTTTCATCCTCTCCTTGATTTTATGGATCTTATCAGTAGTTTCTTGCACAATCTCAGGCCCTGTTAATTTGTTCTCACCTATTTCATTCCAACATAGTGGTGATCTACACTTTCTCCCATATAATGCTTCAAACGGTGCGGCTTGAATACTAGTATGGTAGCTGTTATTATAGGAGAATTCAACTAATGGCAAGTGGGTGTCCCAACTTCCTCCGAAATCTATTACGCACGCTCTCAACATGTCTTCCAATGTCTGAATAGTTCTTTCACTTTGCCCATCCGTTTGAGGATGGTAAGCCGTACTTAGTTTTAATTTGGTCCCCAGAGCTTCTTGAAGAGTTTGCCAAAATCTTGAGGTGAAGCGACTATCTCTATCCGAGATTATTGATGTTGGCACTCCGTGTCTCGACACAATTTCATTCATATAAATCTTTGCTAACTTATCCATCTTGAAATCTTCCCTTATGGGTAAAAAGTGTGCTGTTTTTGTTAACCTATCAACGACTACCCATATTGAGTCATGACCACTTGTGGTCCGAGGTAACTTGGTTACAAAATCCATAGTAACTTGTTCCCATTTCCATGCAGGTATCTCTGGTTGTTGTAACAATCCAGATGGCTTTTGATGCTCGGCTTTTACTCTTGCACAAGTCAAGCATTTGCTGACATATTCGGCTATTGATCTTTTTAATCCAGGCCACCAGAATTTTTCTTTTAACTCATGGTACATTTTGTCACCACCGGGGTGCACTGAGTATCTGGACTTATGGGTCTCTTCTAAAATTATTTCTCTCATACCCCCATGCAGAGGTATCCATATCTTCCCTTTATATGCCTTTAATCCACCTTGATCTTCTTCATCAAATTGTTTCTCACTTTTTGTCAATGATTCTTCTCTTAAGTTTTCCTTGGACAAGGCCTCCTGTTGCACTTTATGTATGCTTTCCTTTAAATCAACCCCTACTGTCATTTTCAAGGCTTTTACTCTTAGTGGAATCACTCTTTCTTTTCGACTCAAAGCGTCTGCTACCACATTTGCCTTTCCCGGATGGTACCGGATTTCACAGTCGTAATCACTTAACAATTCTACCCATCTCCTTTGTCTCATATTCAGTATTTTCTGATCGAGTATATGTTGTAAACTCTTGTGATCAGTATAGATTACACAATTCGTTCCATATAAGTAGTGTCTCCATATCTTTAGAGCAAACACTACCGCTCCTAATTCTAAGTCATGGGTGGTGTAGTTTTTCTCATGTGTTTTCAATTGTCGTGATGCGTATGCAATTACTTTCTTCCTTTGCATTAACACACAACCTAGTCCCATTCTAGAAGCATCACAGTACACTACGAAATCTTCATTCCCTTCTGGTAAGGATAATATGGGTGCACTACATAACCTTTGCTTTAGAGTGTCGAATGCTTCTTGTTGTTTTTCTCCCCATTCAAAAGTCACTTTCTTCTGAGTTAACGTAGTTAACGGTAGTGCTATTTTCGAGAAATTCTCAATAAATCTTCTGTAATAACCAGCCAATCCCAGGAATTGTCTTATTTCGGTAGGAGTTCTCGGTGTCTCCCATTCCTTAATTGCCTCTATCTTTGAAGGATCTACTTGTATTCCTTCTTCATTTATAATATGCCCTAAGAATTGTACTTCTCTCATCCAAAATTCACATTTGCCCAGCTTAGCAAATAACTTTTCCTTCCTTAAGAGTTCTAGCGTCTTTCGTAGGTGCTCTTCATGATCTTTCGCATTCTTCGAGTATATTAGTATATCATCAATGAATACTATCACGAATTTATCCAGGTATGGTTTACACACCCGGTTCATGAGATCCATAAACACAGCAGGTGCGTTTGTAAGCCCGAAAGGCATTACCATAAACTCATAATGTCCGTAACGAGTTCTGAACGCGGTTTTAGGGACATCCTCATCCCTAACTCTTAATTGATGATATCCCGATCTTAAATCTATCTTTGAAAAATAGCTTGCCCCTTGAAGTTGATCAAACAAATCATCGATTCTGGGGAGTGGATAACGATTCTTTATAGTAACTTTGTTTAGCTCTCGGTAGTCGATGCACATTCTCAACGTTCCGTCCTTCTTCTTCACGAATAATACTGGGGCTCCCCATGGAGAATAGCTCGGTCTTATAAAGCCTTTATCCATCAGCTCTTGTATTTGAGTCACCATTTCTTGCATTTCGGATGGCGCTAAGCGATAAGGTGCTTTAGCTACTGGTGCCGCTCCTGCTATCAAATCAATTCTGAATTCCACTTGTCTTGGTGCCGGCATTCCTGGCAACTCTTCAGGGAATACATCCATATATTCAGATACAATTGGTATTTCCTTGAGTACTGTTTCTTCTTTCTTGGTGACTACATAGGCCAGGTAAATCATGTTTCCCCTCCTTGAATACCTCTCCGTCTTTGCATACGAAATGATTTGCGGTAATTCTCTAACCTTATGTCCAATCACGATTACCTTCTTATTGTTAACTAAGGGAATTGTCATAGTCTTATGTTCACAGTTAAGTTTTACCTTATTCATGGTTAGCCAATCCATTCCAATAACTACATCAAAGCCTCCTAATTCAATAGGCAGTAAATCAATCTTAAACTTTTGTCCTTCCATAACTAATTCACAATCTTTCAACATTTCTTTTATACTTATCACTTTTCCAGTGGCTATCTCTACTTCACGTATATCTTTCAAACAAGTAGGTTGCTTATCGAGTAAGGATCGGAAATTTTGTGGATATAAAACTAAATGTAGCACCCGTATCAATCAATACACTAGCAACATGATTGTTTAAAAGAAACGTACCCGTTATCATTTCTGGATCCTTCTGTGCTTCAGTTGCGGTAAGTACGAATGCTCTTCCGGTTGCTTTCTGCGGCTTATCTCTCTTCAGTTTCGGGCACACATTCCTCAAATGCCCCGGGTCTCCGCATTCATAACACCTAGCTACATCCTTGGCTCTACAATCCTTGAGGAGGTGTCCTGCTTTCTTGCACTTATAGCAATACTTTGGGTTGCATTCTCCTTGGTGATGTATCTTGCATTTGTCACACCAAGGACTAGTTCCTAGGTATAGCTTTCTCCCTGGTCTGGGTACAGTTGATTCCTTTGCCTTGCCAAAGTCATTTCTCTTTCCTTCAAATCTCCTAAACTTGTGATCTCCTTTCCTATCATTCCTGTTATCCTGCCCCTTCCTCTTATCTCCCACCTTTTCTTGGTTTATCTTCCCACATCGCACTATTTCATCAGTAAGCGCTCCTCCTAACTCTACTGCAGACTGAAAAGTAGCTGGTCTTGATGTCCTGACATATCCCCTAACTTGTGGTGCTAAACCCCAGATGTACCTTCCAATCCTTTTAGTCTCAGGGGTAACCAAGTGTGGTACTAGTAATGCCATCTCATTGAATCGATTGATATATTTGGTGTGATCCAAACCAACCATTTCATGTGCTAGAAATTCCGCTTCGATTCTTTCCAGCTCATTAATCGGGCAGAATTTTTCAGTAACAATATCCTTAAAATCTTTCCACTTCATGGCTTTAATGGCGTTTCGTCCCCTAGTCTTGACAATGGTGTTCCACCAAGTTAACGCAGATCCCTTAAGAGAGTGAGTTGCATATTTTACCTTGTTATCCTCCTTGTAATCGCTGATATCCAACACTGCCTCCATATCTTCCAACCATCTTATTGCTCCTACAGCACCATCCCTTCCTTCAAAATCTTTGGGCTTGCAGGCCATGAAGGTCTTGTATGAGCACCCCTTTCGTTCTTCTGTTTCTACTTGTTCGATTTCTGGCCCTCCAGCTCCGTGGGCATTTTCGTTTTGATTTTCTATATTCATATCTGCCCTGATTTGCGCTGCGATGGTCGTTATTGCGTTTTGGATATGTCTAGTGATAAGATCAGTCATTCTGTCTTCCCTGTTCCGGTCTCCTTCATTTCCTCCTGCATTTGGGTTGCCCTCCAAGGGGTTTTCTTCATTTTCAGCGTGATTTACTGAGTTTTCCGGGGGAGGTGGTGGTGGATTCCTTCTTCGTCCAGCTCGCGGATTTGGATTTGCTCCCGCATTGAGTTGACCACGGTTCAGTCGTTGGCTACGTCGGGGAGGCATTCTATATCATGAGTTTCACACGTAGAGAAAATTATTGTTATTAGTCATTATTGAGCAATTAATTTAGTTTCACTATTGTGTCATATTCATAGTTAACAATTATTAAAGAGAAAACAAAAATATATTTAGGCAACCAATTCAAATCCATACATTTAATATCATACATCCGAAATATCTCATGATGTATCATATTATCACATTCATTCATCATGACAACCAAACAATAATTCATAGAAACCAAATTTCTCAATGTTTCAACCCATTCATTACATAATTCAAAATGTTTCACCATCATGTTTCCAATGCACCATCAGGGAAAATATCCCTATCAATCCCAATTGTTTCATAATACATCAAGATTTGGGCATGCAATCCCATATTGTCTCATAATACATCAAATGACATAATTCATAATGAAAAATAAAAAAACATCAGTCCCCTAAGTCTTCTTCCCACGTAGTGAATCCCACACAGTTGCAAAGAATCCCTTCTTCTTTGTTGCCTGTCGAGCCTCACGGGTCTCCTTCAGTTCTTTGCGTGTCATTTCCAGTTGCATTGTGACTGCTCCTATATGCCTTTGGAATTGTTCCGCTAGTTGGGTTGCCTTCTTTTCCTGCTCGAACATAGCAGACCACAGCATGTAGTTTTCTTCTCTCTGCGGGTTGACATCTACAGCTCTGCTCCTACTCGGACCCGCCATATCCATCCCATGGCGAGCAGAATGCCCTAAGTGCACGCTATGACGCGCGGGCTGAACCAGATCAGGTTTTCCCATGGTAGGATAAAGGGGTCCACTCCTGGGCATACGAAAAGACATAGAGGCTCCCGGCCTCGCTCCCATAACAGGTGTGGGTCTCCTAACAGGTCCGTCACTCGGCTCCCTACGAGGTAGTAACGGTGACATGGACCTAGTACGGGATCGACTCGGTGTGGATGACGTGGCATCATCATGCTCCATAGGTTCCGACTCCGAAGAAGAAATGTAGGCATCTTCAGGCATCGGGCTATAGTGTTGCGGGAACTGTCGATGTAACTCCTCACGAACGGCTGGTGGGAAATCTCTCCTCGCAAAGACTCTCGGTCGGCTTGATGGTCCACTCTTACTGATTCCCTTACCTTTCGCATCCATTTTCCTGCAATAAATTTATTAGAATATTTGATAATTTAATTTGTCCTAGTTTTCCTAAAGCAATATTTCCTATTTTCTATGTATCCTATTTTCCTATCTACTTGTCCCAATCTCTTGGTTATAGTCTTAGGTATACTAAGGCACCTCATTCTCTATAACCTTGGGCTCTGATACCAACCTGTCACACCCCAACCCGAGGGAATTAAGGCATGACGATTGATTTCAAATCATTTAACTAACTTTGCGGAAGCATAGTTTAAATAATCCATAGCCCAAAGCAAACTAAAGCAAATAAAGTATCAAACACACCACAATTGTCTAAGTTGCCACGCAGGGCCCAATAAAACGTAATTCAATAACATAAATTGTTTTTAAATCAAATCCATTCTAAAGCCACACTATTCCTCTAGAAGCTCATCCGGTTCTCCTACTCTTACCAATTCAACCTGAAAGACATGCTAAAATACGTCAACTAAAAAGTTGGTGAGAACATGGGTTTAATAATATGACACAATAGTAACAATACATATAACATGTGATAATTCAATAACAATACAACCAACCCTGTCCCATGCTCGGGCGTTTGCCTCATACACTGTTAGCCCACAACATGGTCAAACCAAATATACTTCCCAATTCCGAGACCCGTTCCTGCTCTCGGTCATTTATGTATCATAAGAATATATGCCACAACGGTTGACAATAACCTCAGTGGGGTTTCAACCTTTCTTTTACAAGGCCACCCTTTCGGGCCACTGTGCGTGGGGGATTCCCCAAGTAGTACTACCCATATACTCACCGGCTCTACTTATGAGTTAGTGGTTGTAAATTATGTTTAATGCCTAGGGGAAGCAATTTTATTGAAACGGACGTTCATTATCACATAAATAAAATTTTATAAACAATTTATGGAGCATGCTTTTAGTATCCCAAAACAGTAAAAAGAAAAGGGATCACATGAACTCACCTGTTACTGATGTTTGGTTATCTGTCGAGTGAAGGGATTGATGGTAAATCTTGATTGGTTCACTTGCCTAATGTATGTTTAGATTTTAGTAAATATTCATGCCATAAATATTGATGTGATATTGTTTCTCATTTAACTTTATTTTCAAGTATTCAAAATCTTTCGAGTTTAACCATTACACAAGGATATAGGTTTGCATATTTTTATGTTTTTCCCTCATTACTTATTATCAGTAAAGGGTCTGGGTAAATTTTTATTTACTCATTCCCTATTATTTTTATATTAACCACTTGTATCAAAAATTGTTTTTATATGTTTAAAATCCTCAAAAACTCCCAGATAATGATTCTGATCACTAAAAATTCCGAAAATATTTATATAGTCTCATACTGGTGTTATTTAACTCCTGTAAAAGTTTCAGAATTTTTAAAGCTCGTTTACTATTTTAAACAGTTTTAAACATTTTAAATACCATTAATATTATAATAAATATTTCCCGATATGTAAAAATTTCTAAAACTTTTATACAGTAATAAAATCATGTTCTTAGGCTACTGTAGAAATTTCAGAATTTTATGAGGTCATTTACTATATAAAATGATTTTTGCGCTATTTTAATATATTAAATAACAAATAAATACCTAGCAGTCACTAAAAATTACCATATTTTTACTGAGGCTTCTCAGTATTATTAGAACACTGGGAAAAATATTTACTTCATATTTTGGACAGTAACAAATTAAATTCGTATTTTTAGCCATTACAAACATTTTAAATGGCAAATAATTAGTTTAAACTATAAATTTTTAGTTTCAATATTTTTCCCAGGCCTTCTAACTATATTCATACCGACATAAATTATACTTAGAATTTTTATTACACAGGAGCTATTTTTGATGATTTTATCAAGATTTATAGGAATCTTAATAAATCCATTACTTATTCTAGACATAACAATAAATACTCAAACTTTTTCAGTGTCTTCCCAACATTATTATGAGCTTATTTTAGTTATACATTCTGTCCAGAAAACTGTTAACATAAATTTTGATATTTAAGATACTTATAAGCCTTAGAAATAGGGTTTTTGGGTCAAAATTTACAATACATCATTCCTATCATTTAAACCCCATCTTTTATAAAATATTTCTAACAATAAAATCATATCTAGACCTGATCAAAATTTCGAGGTCTATATATAAGCATTTTAAGTTGTAGTTTTCCTTTTTACATACATGCATGCATACATACTACACTTTTTAAGAGGTAAAATCATACCCTTGTGTTGAGAACTTATGAACAACGTATCCAAGAAGTATAAGGGCTGTTAAGACATATAGAAAGTATAGAATAGATTTAGAGTTTATCGAAGATACAAAATGGAAGTGATGGTTCTTCAAACTCAAGAACTTACACATGCAAGACTTGCATGTGTAGACATGATTCAAGATACTCGTCCCCATGGATTTTAAAAGGATTGTCCTTAAATACGAATTCGATTCCTTGGATGTGTAAGGGTTAGTATTGCAAAAGAAATGACTTTTGTTTGAGAGAATGCCAAATTTTCACACATGCATGTACATGCATGTGTGTTTTTCGTAACCTAGATGTTCTTGGTCATCATTTTAACAATTTGGAGTGTCAAAGAAAAGAGTTTTTGGGGTTGTTTACGAGTTGTAGGGGAAAAGGAGTAGATAGAACCATTTTTAAGGTTTTCGAGAGTGTATAACCAACCTTGTTGTCAACTCGAACCTTGAACTCGTGGTGGCTTCTTGCTTGGACCTCCAAACCGTCAGCTTCTTTGGTGGGGGAGGGCTGGAACCGTCAACCAAAGAAAAGAGAGAGAGGGAAGAGTGTTTGATAGAATTCTTGATTTTCAAAGAAAATGGGATGGAGTGTGTGTGTGAAGATGTTTGGCCGAATATAGGGAGAGTGAGAGGAGAGAGGATCGGTCAAGTGAAAAAGAAAAGGGAGGAGAGGGATTGGGGGGTCGGTTTTGAGGTAGAGAGGAAGAGAGGATTGGTTAAAAGTGAGGTGAGGGTGAGAGGTGGTGTAAGACTTTTTGTCTTACATGCTTGATTTATTCTTGCATGTATATGTCGTGTGAATATATGTGTGTATGTCGAGATTAGAGAGAGATTTAAAGGTGTAAGTGTATCATACGTATATATATATATGCATACATATTGATATATATATGCATCGTGTATATGTGTATATATGTATGTGTGTCAAGATGTGAAAGTATAAAGATAGAGTATATATATATTTTGATTTGATGTAAATGCATGTGGAAGGGATTGGGTAATAGAAAAGGTGGTGTAAGAATATTGTTATTATAAGGTTTGAATTAATGTGTGTGTGTGTCACGTATGTATGTATATATGTATATATACATATATGTGACCGTGTATATATATATATATATATTGAATGTATGTTGGTGTGTGAGTCATGATATACCCATGCATGTAAAGACAATAATATATATATATATATATCATGATGTTATGTGTAGATAATATAAAGAGTTGTGTTTTATTTATTTAATTAACCTATGCATGTATGGATGTATGTGGGTGTCGCACATATGCTTGTATGTGTAAACATATATATTACAATGTGTGTGTATGTCGTGACATACATATAACTTTTTAATATGATAATTATTTATTAGAATTAATTCTAGCATTAGATGTTGTAATTATCATATTTTCAAACAAGCTTAAAAAAAAATATATATACATATATGAATATGTGGAATTATTGTTTCACTTTATTCTCACACACTGTGTCACAAGAATATATTATGTTTCATAGAAGAATTCTTGTTTCTAAATTTTTATGGCATGGGTGTTCTATTGTTCTCAACTAATGACATAATTTCTCTACTTAATGTTTCTAAGAAGTGTGTTTATCTAAACATATTAACAAAATGCATCGTAATTTAAAGTTTTAATATAAACCTGATTCGCGTGTTGTCACAGCTAAGCCTAGAAAGGAACGTATCTCCGTCGGTGTCTTCGGAGTATCCCAGTTCTTTATTGCTTCAATCTTGCCAGGGTCTACATGTATTCCCTCGTTGTTGACTACATGACCAAGAAATTGAACCTCTTTTAACCAAAATTCACACTTAGAGAATTTGGCATAGAGTTTCTCTTCCTTCAACAGCTCCAAGATCATTCTAAGATGTTGCTCGTGTTCTGCTTGCTTTTGGAATAATTCAGTATGTCATCAATGAAAACAATGACAAATTGATCTAGATACGGCTTGCACACTCGATTCATGAGATCCATGAAAACCGCGGGTGCATTCGTCAATCCAAAAGGCATCATCATAAACTCTAAATGCCCGTATCTGGTACAAAACGTCGTCTTTGTTATGTCTTCATCTTGAACTCTGAGCTGATGGTATCGGGACCGCAAATCGATCTTCGAAAAGTATTGAGCTCCTTGTAGTTGGTCAAACAAATCATCAATCCTCGATAATGGATACTGATTCTTGATGGTTAGTTTGTTTAACTCTCTGTAGTCTATGCACATACGGAAAGATCCATCCTTCTTCTTCACGAACAATACCGGAGCTCCCCAAGGTGAGTACCTCGGTCGGATGAAACCTTTGTCGAGTAGTTCATGTAGTTGATTCGACAATTCCTGCATCTTTAAAGGTGCTAACCTGTAAGGAGATTTAGCAATAGGTGTTGCTCCAGGAATCAAATCAATACGAAACTCTATCGGTCGCATAGGTGGAAAACCGGGTAAGTCTTCAGGAAACACTTCGTGGTATTCCTTTACTATCGGCACGTTTTGTATCGTTTTCTTGTCTTTCTCCTTCTCCACCACGTGAGCCAAGAAAGCTATACATTTCTTCTGTAGACACTTACGCGCTTTTATGCAAGATATGATTTTGACACTACGCTTTGCTTGATCCCCTCGAACTTCCAATACACGATCATTCTCCAATGGAATCCGAAGTAGCTTTTCAAAACAGATGACTTCCGCTCTATTAAGAGATAGCCAATCCATCCCAACAATGATGTTGAAACTGCCCAACTCCATCGGTATCAAGTCGATGGTAAATGTGTGATCAGTGAATGTAAATGGGCAGTTCCTAAGTATAGTGCTAGCTGTGATTTGTTTTCCATTTGCTACTTCGATAATATAAGGGGAGTCTAAAGATTCCTCAGTAAGATTAAGTTGGCGTGCAAAGTCAGATGAAATAAAACTCTGGTCTGTACCAGTTTCAAACAAAATAGATGCATAAGATTCATGTAAAAGAAATGTACCAGTGACCACATTAGGGTCTTGACGTGCTGCATTGGCTCCGATCACAAATGCCCTTCCCCGATGTGCTTGTGCTCCCTGTTGCACTCTCTTTGCGCAGTCTCTGGAGAAATGACCTACTTCTCCACAGTTATAGCATCCTTTGTTGTTGTTGTTGTGATTGCCTGGGTTTGGTGGTGGAGGTAATGCTCTAGCGGCATTGTTTGTAGCTTGTGTTGCGAGAGTACGGCACTGCTGAACCCAGTGGCCAAATCAACCACAGTTGTTGCATTTTCTACATTGTACCGTAGCAGGATGATGATATTTGCATTGAGTACACTGAGGATGCACTCCAACATAGTGTTTGGGTGCAGCATTAGCAGGTACTGCAGGGGCTTGTCTCAAAAGAGTGGCCATCACATAGTTCTTGACGACCTTTCGCTTCTTCTTTTGGTGGTGTTCGCGCTTCTTTGACGACTCTTCTTTAGCTTTTCCCGATTCGTTCTTCAAAACTCTTGATTTCACCATTACTTCAGTGAGTTTAGATGATAGAGAGATGGTTGACTCTAGAGTTGCGGGATTTACAGCCAGCACGATGCTATGAATGCAGGATGGTAATCCTTCCACATATCTATCGATCAGCTTCTTCAGAGTTGGCACCATCTCTGGAAACAAAGCTACCGGCTCATGATAGCGAGTAGTGAATGTCATGTGATCTGCTCCTTTCATCACATGGTTAGAGAGTTGGACCTCCAGCTTTTGAAGTTCGTGCTTCGGACAGAATTCATTCCTCAGAAGGATTTCGAAATCTGCCCAAGGAATAGCCAGTGCTTCTTCTCTGCCTCGAGCTCTAATCTGGGAGTTCCACCACGTTATAGCTCGCTTGCTAAAAGATCCAGCTGCATAGCGAACTTTATGATGTTCAGGACAACCACTGATGTCCAGGGTGGTCTCCATTTTCTCTAGCCATTGGATCAGTCCAACAGCTCCTTCAACGCTGCTAAAAATTGGCGGCTTGCATCCTACAAATGATTTGTAGGAGCAGTCTGAAGTAGTGCCAGTGGTTCCACTAGCTTCCCCCGTTGTATGCCCAGAGTTGTTGTCATGGCTTTGAATCCTGTTGATCATCTCTGGGATGACATCCTTCAGCTGATTAGTCAGCTGACTGCTCAGAAGTGTTGCCAAAGCAAGAGTTGCATTCGGGTTCGGAGGAGGGTTGAGAGGAGGAGGAGGCGGTGGTGAATCAGGTGGTGTAGGGGTTGATGAGTGAGGTGCTAAGTTTTGTGGCGGTGGCGGTAGAGGTGTCTGTCTTCTGGGCGGCATTCTGATCATAACCAAAGGAATATTGGATAGTGCAGCGATCGAGTGCAGAAGACACAATGCAAACATAAATCCTATGTTCTCTACATGAGGGTCCCTAAGTTATAATCTAGGCCAAACCGTTCAAGTAAATGACCTATTATTCTCTATAACCTTGAGCTCTGATACCAATCTGTCACACCCCGAGCCAGCGGAACGGATCGACTTTCCTGTCGGGCGGAAGGTTCTCGGGGCGCGATATCGTGAGTGATAATCGTGATGATCAGATTGTTTACATAGCATCAACATTGAGAATAACTAAAGCACAATATAGCATTAACTAGGATTACAAAGTTAAATTACAACTGTTAATGTTTGATAATTTAACTAAGTAAACCTATCAAAAGAGTCAAATGGTTACTATCTTGTATCTGTACAAGATATCAAAAGTGATTCACAAAGTTCATCAAAATATGTGCTTTTCCAAAATCTACTAGGTCCTCTATTTGTGCATCCTAGCATGCATTCTTTAGCCTTAGCTTAATCATGTACATCACCTGAGAAAGTATGTAAGAAAACAAAGTCAACACAATGGTTGGTGAGTTCATATAGTTTAATAGTTGAAAAACAGCTTTAGCAAACCTCTTTCGGTAACAACCTTAACCTCATTAACATCACCTGTAATATCCAATTCGGTGTGCTTATATATAGGGCATATGTAGGGTCAAACTTACCGCCCGCCCAGCCACCGTCCCACCACATACTAAATCAAATATGACATTGTTGTTAATGATAATTAAGCGTTTTACCTACAACCCAATCCCGTCTTCATCATAGCTTTAGCGTACTGTTTAAAAGTTTACAGGTTTATAGCATTCACATAGCTTAGCCTTCAATTAAACTGTACACGGATAATAGCTTCACAGAATCGTAGTTTAGCATTCACGAATCTCATGCATGGGTACAAGCTTTGCTTTAGCATAGTATAGCGTTTACGTGGCCCATGATTAGATACAAGCTTTGCTCTAGCATACTTTAGCCATTACGTATCTCATGAATTGATTCTAGCTTTGCATTAGCATAGTTTAGCATTCACCTATCTCATATATGTAGATACAAGCTTTGCTCTAGCATAGTTTGGCATTCACGTATGTTATATATAGACACAAGCTTTGCATTCGCATAGTTTAGCATTCACGTATCTCATGCATAGATACCAGCTTTGCATTAGCATAGTTTGGCATTCACGTATCTCATGCATAGATACAAGCTTTGCATTTAGCATGTAATCATAGCCTGTAGCATTTAGCATCTAGTATTAGCATATAGTTTGAGCATATAGTTCATAGCAATCACAGTAGCATATAGTTTAGCATATAGCTTGTAGCGTTAGTATGTAGCTTTAGCATATAGTTTAGCATGTAGCTTGTAGTATTAGCATTAGCGCTAGCATATAGTTTAGCATGTAGCTTGTAGCATTTGTATTAGCATCAAGTTGAAACATGTAGTTCATAGCATTAGCCTTAGCATTTAGTTTGAGCATGTAATATATAGCATTGGTATTAGCATTAGCCTATAGCATTGGCACTTAGATTAAAGTCTTAGCTTTTAGCTTTTTGAATAAGTGTAACAAGCATAGGCATTAGTATTAGCATTATGAATAAGTGTAAAAGCATTTATAAAACATTTCAATACTAGTTTAAAATGTATAACATGCTTCTCAGTCCTGAGGTAAAACAAATTTGCTTGAAAAGGGACAAATGAACTCACCTGTGTTGCTAAGTGTGATCTACAAAAATTAACGACGCGCTCGTAGAATTGTTGTTTGGAATTTCTTCAGCAACCTGGAATTATTGTGTGTTTCATGATCATGAGTACTTATATATATATTTGATAATCCTATATTTTTCATATTTGTTTACTCTTTATGATATCGTGGTTTTAATGAGAGCGTTGAAGTTATACATATGTTGTAAAGGTAGTGACCTTATACACATATTTACCTCTTATGAGCATGTATGCATGAATACTTGAATTAACCAACATATTTTAAATTTGTTTTGAAAGGGTGGTAATTAGGATTTGCTCTTACATGCATGGATATATATATATATATATGTATATTTATATACATATATGTTTATATATATTTGTATATATGTGGTCTTATTCATTCATTTATCCAAATCTTAATTCAAATGACTCTTAAATTCAAAGTATTGGTTCCAGCGAACCTTAGGGTTCAGCACCATCAGGTTCGCTGCCCTCAGTGACTTACCCAGCCCAAGCGTTCGGTGCTGTAAAGGTTTGGTTCTCATAGGGTTCGGTTGAGTTAGGTTTGCAGCATAGGTTCGTGGCTTAGGTCTTCTCAGTTAGGGTTCGTGGATACACTAGTTCGTGACTGCATGATGGTTCGGCCAAGGAGAAATATTCGTTAGTAGGGGTTCGGCTCGTACAGGGTTCGGTCATGCAAGGTTCGGGGCTGTTGGGTTCACACCATGCAGAGGTTCGGCCATGGTAACAGTTGGCCATGGAAATGGTTCAGCCATGGTAATGGTTCGTGAAGATGATAGGTTTGTCCTCATGAGGTTCGTGGCTTCCATGCACTCTTGGACAAGCAGATGTTCGACCCTACGCAGGTTCGGCTGCTATGGGCTCGACAAGTTTCCAGGTTCGCAGCAAGAACAGGTTCGCTGCAATTTAATGGTTCGGCCAGGTAAGGGTTCGGCTACTTCAGTCTTCACGAACCCTGCGCATCTATCTGCTCAGATCCCACGAACATGCTATCCTTAGCTACGCCTCATCACCATCGACTTTTCCTAGTTTGTTACAAGTTTATCCACAGTTTCTTTAAGCTCATATCAGTTCGTTTTTCACGTTTTCAAGATGTAGAAATCGTATGAACAACAAAATATAACCCGGTTGTTTCTAAGTGAAGAGTAAAACATCCAAACTCGAAATTTACCTTCAACACTCGATTAGATGCTGGGTTTCTTTGCAGCTTCTTGTTCCTCTCGATTTTGCGAACGATTTGAATCAAAAACCTCTTTAAACGTTGCCGAAATGGGTAGGAAATTTTAGAGAGAAATTAGAGAGAGGGAGTGTAGAGAGAGAGAACGAATTTTGTAAATGAATTGGGTAGGTGGGAGGTGGTTGTGGTCTTGATGACCACATTAAATGAGTTGAAAATACCCGGGTTCGTTCGGTTTAGCTCGGTTACGCGTAAAACGTCAGTTTTTTGTAATTTTCGTAACGAAACGATCCGATTTCATCAATAAACTTTATAAAATTATTTTAGGTGGTTATTCCTAGTAAATTAACTAAATATCTTTTGTTTATTTTAAATTTACGAAATTATTTAATTTACTGTTTAAAATCGAATCGTACAGTCGTCGCGCGTATTCGTTCGAATCGTCACTCGTACGAACACGACGAGTACTATACTTTTCAATATTGATATCTAATTATCGAATATCATTAAGAACGTTAAACTTTCAGATTTATTCGTACAGATCGTCACCTATATGAATAATCCGTCTATTTAGCATTCTTGTAACGACATCCGTTATGCTTTTGTTCTCTTTAACCTCGCATACGTTTACACATAATAGCCTTAATTCAAGCATTTGTGTGTCAGTTCAGTGTTGTCTGATGTGTTTATGACTGTTAAACCGTGAGATTTAATCACATTTCAGAAACAATTGCATAATAGTTTAGTGTCAAGCATCACAATGTTAATAGCATATAAATAGTTCACGTAGTTTGTACATGAGTTCCTGTGCATGTTACTGTGCAGATCACTGTTCCGGTAACGTTTCCTGCACTAATGTTACAAAGAAACCCGTGGATCTGGAGTGGTTGCAAGAACGAGTGTTCTAACTTGAACAGGATTCAGTCACAAAGGATGGACAGATTCTTGGCTTACAGGAAGCCACGTTCAAAGTATGTGATATGCTTAGAAAGTAGAACAGAGACCTCGGTTGCCTGGAGAAAGAAAATAGACGTCTGTCAAAAGTAATAGAAGAGCTTACTAGATCAAAGCTTGATGTTCAGGAAGAAGATAAGGCTGAGGATGATAAAGATTATGATGATAAGGAAAAGAAAGAAAAGGAAGATGAGAATGATGACAAAGATGACAAAGATGACGAAAAAGATGACAAGAAGGATGACAATGATGATGATGATAATGTTGGTGGTGATGTGGGTCAGGGAGCTAGTTTCTCTAGGAAACATGATGATGAGCCTATTAAAGATGTTATGGGAGGAGATAACGCAGAGAACCCACCTTCTTAAGAGAAGCCTCTTGATTACTTTAATGATTACTTTGATGATCCAGACGAGCTCAGTGCAGCGGGTCTTGGCAAATTTATATGCCAATGTCTCCATGGATTATGTATTTGATGTCGTATGAGATCAGGAGAGGAAAGAGACTGCCGAATCTTCTCAAGGACAGGATGTTGCATCGCTTGGGAAGGTGATTGATAGCTGGTTTGATCGACAAAGCGACTGGACTCCTGCTCCTCCTAAGGTGGAACAATCTTGGTTGGGAGATGTTCCTGTGGAACAAAATGATCTTTCTTGGACTTCAGATCCTCGTAATCTATTTGCAGTGCGAAACGATAAATCCAATGTCTCATGTTGGATGTACGACAAGGATAAACAGTTGTATCTGGTGAAGAGGATGAACAGAAAGCTAGAGTACTTCCAAAGGCCGCAAGACTTTTTCTCGATGCCAAATTTTGATATTCGAAGCATAAACAACGCCATGTTCTTCAATCCTTCCAAGGAAAGCCAAGCTGAGCTTTTTGCAAAATTTCTCAAGGAGCAATGTGACAAGGACTTCCCTATGATGAAAGCTGCCAAAGGAAGAAGATTTGTCTCCTTGTGCATATCGGATCTGATTAAGAAATATCCTTGGGTTTACTACAAATACCCACCTTTAGCTACAGAGAAGGCAATGCCAAAATCCTCAAGAGTTCCTGACAATTCACGGGCTAACTTCATGTCCTGGTATTTTAATGAAAAGACTCTTGCGGCCATTATCCTCAGGAATAAATATGACATCAATGATATTGACATGATTCTGGATTCATTGGACCTTTTGAAGTCTAGAAAAGATAAAATGAAGAAGCTGCATGAGTCACCGATCAGAGTTTATGGTGATTGGGACGAAGAAGTTATATGCAGGTGCAAGTCCTCAGTCAGTCACACTTCCCATCAGTTGACTTCATCAGTCTAGGGGGAGTTTGTAGAGTCCAACCACAAGCGAAGACTGACAAAGTCAACCAATGACGAGCTGAAGACCTGATTTTGACCATTTTCGTATACTTACATTTTTGTGAACTTTGATTTTCGAGTACTCGAACCAATTATCGTGTATAGGGTTCAAGTACTCCTAGAATAGTATATATAGACGTATTTTGTACTGTTCTAGGGTTGGATTCCCAAGACAAGTGCTCTCTAAACGTATTGAGGCACTATTTTTGAGAACTTCACGAAATACATAAAGCAAGCATTTTTCTATCTCTTCTTGTGATTCTATTACAGATTCCGCACATTCTAGAGTCGTTTGATGTTGATTGGAGCCATAAAGCTCGAGTCTTGATAAGATCTGGACCTACACTTGGTCAGGTTTGCTCAAATTCATTTTCAAACAAAATTATATGAACTCTCCAACCATGTGTTGACTTGATCTTCTTGCATGACTTCTCAGGTGATGAACAAGTCTAAGCTAGGAGTTCGTGCATTTACTAGGATGCCTAGATAGAGGACCTAGTATTTTGTATGTGAATATTTTTGAACATCATTATATGAATCATTTTTGTATATCTTGGGTAGATAGATGATAGAAAACTTATGATTCTTTTGGTATATTTACATTGTTAAATTATAAAACGATACTGATTTAATTTAACTTTTTAATTCTATTTCATTTATTGTTTTCTCATTTTATATCATGTGCAATGCAAACAATCAGATCACTTTGATTATCATCCAATATCGCGCCCTAGGACCCTTCCGCCCGACAGGAGAGTTGATCCAGCCCGCCTACTCAGGGTGTGACAAACGACAACACAATGAGATATAAATGAGAACATGGACAAAGGTAGGTCGAATTGTGATCGTCTATGAGAATACCAAATCCTAAACAAAGTTTGATAGCATTTGTGAACATTAAACTGACAGAATATTTGTGTGGGTGACGATTCGCACGAATATATCCGTGGGTTAAATGTTCTGGATGATATCTTATAACTAGAAAACTGTAGGTCCAAATTTGATCAAGACATGAGCTTTATGGCTCCAATCGACATCAAATGACTCTAAAGTGTGCGGAATCCAGATTATAATCACAAGAAGAGATGTAAAAATGCAATCTTTGTATATTTCATGAAGTTCGCATGTACAATGCCTCAATACATCTAGAGAGCAATTGCCTCGGGAATCCAACCTAGAACAGTACAAAATACGTCTATTTATACTACTTTAGGAGTACTCGAACTGTATACACGAAAATAGTCAAAATCAGATCTTCAGCTGGTCACAGGTTGACTTTGTCAGTCTTTGTTTCTGAGTTGGATCTACAAACTCCCCCTAGACTGATGAAGTCAACCAATAGGAAGTGTGACCGAGTGTGGACCTGCACCAGCATAGAGCTTCATCTCCATAGCAAATGCAACAACCCTGGTGAAAGGTTTTGCCTCTTCATCCCAATCTCCTTAGACTCTGATAGGTGTATTGTGAAGCTTCTACATATCTTCTTTTCCATACTTCAAAAGATCCATGGGATCCAAAATCATATCAGTGTCATTGATGTCGCCCTTAGTTCTGAGGATAATGGCTGCATTAGTCTTCTCATTAAAGTACCAAGAATTGAAGTTGACGAGCGAATTGTCGAGGACTCTTGCGGAAACCGGGATTGCTTTCTCTGTAGCTGGTGGCGGGTACTTGTTATAAATCCACGGCTCTTTCTTAACTGGATCAAGTATACATGTAGAGACAAATATTTTTCCATTATATCTTCGTTATGGGGACGTCTCTGTCACATTGATCCTTTATGAATTTGGCAAACAGATCGGCTTGAGTATCTTTGGATGGGTTGAAGAACATAGCATTGTTGATGCTTTTGATATCAAATTTTGGAATAGAACAAAAATCTCGGGGCCTCTTGAAGTACTCCAACTTCCGGTTCATCCTTTTTACAAGATGAAGCTTCTTTTCCTTGTCATACATACAGCATGAGACGTTTGATCTTTCATTGCGCATCACAAACCTGTCACGAGATCCAAACGTCCATGTAACATCATTTTGCTCTGTTTGTGCTTCCCCAATCCAAGTTTGGTGCACCTCATGAGGAGCAGGAGTCCAGTCACTTTGTCTATCGAACCAACTATCAATCATCTTGCCTAGTGAAGCGACTTCCTATCCTTGAGGATTGACATACTTGTGAGCATACAAGTAGTCAACATAAGGATCCGTGGAGAGATTGCTGAGTATGATAATTTCTTGTTCTTCTTCTGCGGATGATCCTGTAGAAGATTCGGCAAACTCCTTTCTTTCTAGGTCACAATACAACATCGAATATTGACTCCATAGTAACATCAGCATAAAGATTACCTAGACCTGCTACATTTAGCTCCTCTCCAAATCCCTCGAGCATGAAATTCTCAGGAAGATCCTCGAATAAGTCATCAAAGTTGTCTAGAGGCTTCTCTGAGGAAGGTGGATTATCTATATCATCACTGTCATTAACATCCTTTTGGGGCTCATCCTCCTTTTGGCCTGACGAGCTTGTGCCTTGGCCCATATTCCCGCCTACATTATCATCATCATCATCGTCTTTCTTGTCATCTTTTTTCTGCTTTATCATCATCATCGTCTTTCTTTTCTTTCTCTTCATCATCATCATCGTCATTGTCGTTGTTGGCTTTCTCATCTTCCTGAATCTCAGAATTAGATCAAGTCAGCTCTTCAATCACTTTAGTCAAACGAATGTTTTCCTTTCTCAGCAGGTCGATGTCTTTGATTTGCTTTGGAAAGTACTCACATATCAGAACAAAGCCTTGTTGCAGATTGGTGATGAGTCGGTCCTTGGTGGCAGAGTCTTGTTATAATTGGAACACTCTTTCTTGCAACCACTCTAAATCCACATGCACCTTCTCAGGCATGTAAGGTGATTCTGATTGTAGTGGCGCCTTGCCCTTGTCTTTCTTGGCCTTTGGTGCTGATGGTGGTGGATGAGAGAAGTGGATAGGAATTGGAGAGTGTGGTGGAGATGATGGTTTAGCGTGGGTGGCTTCGGTGGGGATGGAGGTATGTGGTGGAATAGAAGTTTGGGTGGATGTTGTTGATTGTCAGGGTGGTTTGGGTTGAGGGGCTGGTTTAGACTTTGGTGGTGGTGGTTTTGGGTGGGTGGGTTTAGGTGGAGGTGGTGGAGGTTGTCGTTGAGTTTGTGGTGCCCAAGAAGATGAAGAAGTGTATGTGGTCTTCTTCCTGAGTCTAGGGTCTCTTGCCCTCTTGGACATCATCTTTAACTGCTTTTTCATTAGAGATGACTCAGGAGTAGGAACATAGTCAATGTCCTGTATTTCTTCCCGCTCTGCCCTGGATAGTGATTGAATGATAGGCTCGGGCTCTCGAATGAATTCTTCTTCTACTGATGATGAAGACTCAGATGATGAATCTTCTATGGCCTTGCTGGCTTCAACACTAATTCCTATATGATGAATATCGTGCTCATCAGCAACAAATGTAGTAGTTCCTGCATGAGGAAGATCGTGCTCGTCTATAACGAAGGCTGCAGGAGTAGCCATATCTTCAACTTCCTCATCCAATCCTGCAAATAACCAGCCAAATTTCTCTACAGGGCGATCGCCAATGTACTGCTTCTTCCCCCTTTTGTACATCGTCATGCATGAGAAGATATCTTCCTTAATCTCTTGATGCCCGGAGTCCCAATTGTTGGGACAAAATTTTGATGAACTTCTTTGCCCGAAAGACCGCCATGGCCATCTTCCATGAGATATCCATTTCTTCCACATCAGCTGGGTTGATATGCTCCACATTGTCTTGAGTGATATTGGCCGATGCCAATTCTCCAGCAATGAATGCATTGTAATTGTTCATGAATCCTTTGAACAGTAGTAGATTATCCTCACTTTCCGGGCTGATTTTGGGCACTGAACTGACTTCCCATGAAGAAATGAATGCATTCTCGAATGAAACAGACTGAGATAATGAAGTCTGGTAATGCTGAGATCTTGAAGCTTGATAATTGATGGCAGACAATAGAGCAGCATTCTCGGAAGCAAGGGTAATGCCCATGGAACTGGCATGATTAAGTGCCCTTTGCTTGTCATCCATGTCATATGAGTTGATGATTGAGATCAACTCACTAAGAGAAGTCTTGTACATGTCTTTTGTCCTCTTGATTGTTGTGCAATTGGAGTTCCAGTTGTATGGCAGTGAATTCAAGAGTTTCTTGTTAACTTCTCCCTTTGACATTTCAATCCCAGTACTTTTCATCTCTATCATCAGGTGAGTAAATCTGTTGAGTTGGGCTTGTAGGGATCTCTCTTAATATGATTAAACATGTTGAACCGTTGCCTCAACATGTGTTTGCGATTTTATCTCATATCCTCATTCCTTCGAAGTGTTCCACTAACGCATCCCAGAGTTCTTTGGCGGCCTGGTGCTCCTTGAACCCATGAGCCACATCAGTTGACAGCGCCATAGTAATTTAGGCGTATGCCTTGTCATCCTTCTCCTTCAATAGGATGTCATTCTTAGAGTACAACTATGGGTCTTTGGGAATTAGCCCATTCAACTCACTCTAGTACATAGGCACATAAGTCCCCTCCTCTATCGATCTCCATAACTTCATATCTGTTTACTTGATGAAAGACTGAAATCTGAATTTCCAGTCTTGGAAGTTGTCTTCTGATACAAACCTTGTTGGCTTAGTTCCTTGCCAATCTCATTATCCAAATTCAGCAAGTTGGATAAGTTGGTAAGAATTTTGGATGTCATGATGAACAGAAAATTTTCTAAGCCCAAGTTCTCGAAACTAACTAGTTCCTGAAGCCCCTGTGTTACTTGCAATCCTCAAGTGTTCAAAATCCACAATAGTGGATGAAGTCCAAGCTATACTTGAAGGTCCAAGACTACTCGAATTCTAGTACCCGAAGTATAGTATTTGAAAGCTTGTTCACGAATTCAAAGTGTTCGATGGAGTGTACTCGATACGCTATTCTCAAAAACCAAGTATTCGAAAAGCTGTACTGGAAAACTTGTTCTCGAAATGCTATACTCGAAAATCAAATCTCGAAATGTTGTACTCGAAAATCAGTACTCGAAACTTAGAACTCGAAAATACTTGAAAATTTTTCACAGAAAAATTGTTCAAGATTCAGAGCCCCAAATTTTAACTGCAGCTATATGATGAAGAGAAGATCAAGAAAGTGTCAAACTTGCATGAAAAACCTTTTACCTTGAAGTAGAAAAGAGCTCAGAGGCTCTGATACCACTTGTAGGTCCAGATCTGATCAAGACATGAGCTTTATGGCTCCAATTGACATCAAACGACTATAAAGTGTGCGGAATCCATATTAGAATCACAAAAGGAGACGTAAAAATGTGGTCTATATTTTGTGAAGTTCGCAAGAACAATGCCTCAATTCGTCTAGAGAGCAATTGCCTCGGGAAACCAACCTAGAACAGTACAAAATATGTCTATTTATACTACTCTAGGAGTACTCGAACCTTACCACAAAAATGGTTCGAGTACACGAAAATCTAAGTACACCAAATACTGTACACGAAAATAGTCAAAATCAGGTCTTCAACTGGTCACAGGTTGACTTTGTCATTCTTCATTTCTGAGTGGGCTCTACAAAAACCAAATCAGACAAAAAGTCGTCGTCCTGTTTGTTCGGGTGATGATTTGAACGAATAAGCGCGAAGGTAATACGATCTGGCAAAACCATTTAAATAAACGTTTTCGAAATCATAAAAATAATAAAAAGGAATTTAAAATATTTATTAGGAATTGCCATATAAAAAGGTTTAGAATAAAACCATTTTACAAAAACATGTATGTTAAATTTACATTTCGAAAACGATGCGTTAAAACGAAACCGAAAGAACCCGAACCCACGCGAAACAACCCGGAATATATAAACTCTAAATTCTTCCTCTCTTTCTCTCTCTCTCTCTCTCTCTTCATTCAAGATCCCCGCCAACCATTTTCTCTCTCTATTTCCGGTTCTCTCTCTCTTTCTAGCTTCTCTCTCTAAAACTCCAACAATCAAACTACCCAAAACTCAAAACTCATCAAGAGATCTTGGTACCAAAAAGATCCTTGGAACATCAAGAACAAGAAATTACAAAAGATCGGGCTTGGAATCATCAAAATCTAAGGTAAAAATGGAGATGAAGTTACAGTATTAGGGTTTTACTAAATTTCGTAAACTTCAAATGCTAAAACCGGTTTTGAAGCCATGGGACCGGGTAAAATGGACATAGAAATGACTTAGGAAATTTTGCAAAGTGTTGAAATAAAGGTTTGAAGGCTGGTCAAAGGCTGGGAAATCTGGAAAGCTAGTATCGATGGATGAACTTGTTGAAGATAATATTATCGATGGTTCCATGAAATGTTGAACAAACCCATTGAACTTACTAGGTTTGATGGTCAATCCAACCCCACAGTCGTCGATATTGATAATATCGATAAGTTCAAGTAAAATGGAATATGTGGCCATCGATACTAAGCATCGCGGGGGCTGTTAGTATAGACAGGGGCTATTTTGGGTTTTTCAGGATTTAGCCGAACTTAACCTCATCGATAGTATCTTGGACCACCAATACTAGTTTACTTCATCTATTCCAATTGATTAAAACCTAAAATCTACTGATACTGAACGAAAAAGAACATGGTGGAGTTGGATTAAGAGTGATAGTATCAGCAAGGATGAGTTCTATGTCTTAGCCGAATTTGAACATCATTGATACTATTCAAACCATTTCAAACTCACTTTAAACTAACATAGCAAAGAAATTCCATTACTTAAATGAAAAAAAGGCGTTGAAGTGTAAACAAACTAAAGTGTTTAAAAGGTAATGAGTCGGGTGATATTTGGATCAAGCCAAACCCGATTATAAGTGTGTTTAATAGCACTCTTTTCAAGAATTTCTATAATTTGAACTTGATTTTATAAAAAAAACCTTAAATCATATATATATAACTAGTAATAACACAAGTATCTTGGACTTGTTTAACTTGTTTACAAGTAATAAGAAAGACTCTTGCAAAAATAAATGTTTTGTCATATAAGTTGATGATATATTTTATATTAAAAGGTTTTCAACCACTATCATGATTAATATGATTTAAGTATAAATCTTAGCTTTAAATGGTTTAACACTAAGGGGTGATTCAAATACAAGTCATAGTGAGATCAATGAAACATCAAATTAGTGAGATAATATGACAAGTACATAGGGTACATCCATAGACTCCAACACTTAGACATTATTTGAGGTGAGCAAGCACTCACAAGTTATGAACAACATGTAAATTGAATCCAGGATATTGAATACAACCTACTACACAACAACGACCACGTGCATTCATTAAATCAAGTCAATCACATAACACAACATCAAGGTGAGTTCATTTTCCCCTTTTCTAATCCTTTTGATTTCTAAATGTGGGGCTGAGAAGCATGCTAAATCCTTTTAAAGGTTTTGCCTTATATCTATATTGTGGTGGTAATATAGGTTACAGTTATTTCATTTATTCCTAAGTATGTTATGCCTATGAAATTTCTCAAATGTTTATTCCTATGATTGTGAAATAACAACGATTATGTGACTAAGCTTTTATGACAAAACAAAATGAATTTGAAAGACAATGAGAATGGGATATCTATAATGTGAAATACCAATGGAATTGTAATGACAATGCGTAAATACCAATGAGATAATGACATATACCAATATTTGATTACTAGTAAAACTGTCGGAATTACATCACTGTGATCATGTGCCATGAGAATTCCAATGCGTTAAGTCCCTTAATTTTTGTTCGTTTACCATAAAGTGGCAGAGGCTAGGACCGACGGTTACGTAGTGGTATCATAAGTTTGACAAACTTCTAGCGAGGAGGTCAGTACGTTATGCGTATTGTAGGAGACTATATTGGTCGACAGTTATGTTAATAGGATAGAAACTACTATTAATTCTACCACACCTGATCTGTAAAATAACAATGTCCATGGTGATCGTAGGTCATTCATAGGCTACTTTGTGATAGACAGTTGTGAAGTCAAGTGAAACTGAGAATCCTAGATGAATGTGTGAAGGCTGGATGCAACGTGGTTTGACTTAGTGTTAACCGCATTGCTGTCTAATTGAAACTCATTCATAACTTATTTCTATACATCATAGTCGTGTTGCCTACCATTTCTAACAGAGAAGTGGATGATAATAAACTTAGCTGCTAAGAATGCAAGGGAGGGATGGATAAAGTCCAAAACAAATACCTTTTCCCAACATCAGGTGTTTTCCATAACTTTGGTTATGACAATATACACTATTAAAATCTAATATTCCTATATATATATATATATATATATATATATATATCAATAATGAATGGTGATTGAGTCAAATGGGAAATCAAACTGTGTGTATGTAGTGTGTTTTTCTTATTCTTCAAAAAAGATAGAGTTGTATTTAGTCAAGTGTGTGGTGGGATGGCGGCTCCACTTGTTGGTACATATGCCCTATATATAAGCATTTCTTGAGTAAATGGGACTCTATCGGTATTGAGGACAAAGATGAGAACATTGCTGGAAGTATAACTTAAGAAAAAAATTGTTAAATATTTCTATAACCCTAAACTTATGAACTCACCAACCTAGTGTTGACTTGTTTTATTTGCATGTTTTCTTATGTGATGAACATGTTTAGTCACCAGGATTCAGGATATATAGCTAGTGGACCTTTGTAGTGGACCTAGCTACTTTTGTGTGCATATATTTTCAATACATCTTGTGAATCACTTTTGTATATCTTGTGCAGATACAAGATAGATTAGTTATGATTCTTTTGGTATATTTACATTGTTCAATTATGGAACATCGCTAATGTAATTTAACTTTGTAATTCTAGTTCAATTTAGCATTTCTCATTATATGTCATGTGCTGTAAATACAATCAGATCATTTTGATTATTACTCGATGTCGCACCTTGGGACCATTCCGCCCGACAGGAAAGTTGATCCAGCCCGCCGGCTCGAGGTGTGACAGATTGGTATTAGAGTCATGGTCAAAGAGAAATATAGGTCATTTTAATTAAACGGTTTGGCCTAGAATATAACCTAGGGACACTTCATTAGAGAATATAGGATTTAGAAACTTGTTTGTGTATGTCTTCTGCGTTCGATCATTGCACTGTTCTATGCTCTTTCGGTTGTGATCAGAATGCTGTCGAGAAGACCACCACCACTCTTACCACCTCTACCACCACTGCCACCTCCTTCCCACATCCTCCTCATACCCCCACCTAATAATCATGAATTGGATACCGCTACAATCGCATTAGCCACTCTACTGATGAATCATTTGAAGGAGGTGATCCCGATATGATGAACCGTCTAAACAGCAACAACAACAACAATCTAACTAGAAATTCCTCTGTTGAAGGATGTGGAAACACAGGGAATGTACCTGATTACTCCTACAAGTCTTTTGTGGAATGCAAACCACTAAGCTTCAGCGGTCATGAGGGTGTTCTTGGCTTGATCCAATGGATCAAGAAAATTAACAACACCCTTGACGTCAGTTGTTGTCGAGAGAACCACAAAGTTAGATATGTTGCAGGCTCGTTCAGCAAGCGAGCACTAACATGGTGGAACTCTCAGTTGCAGGCTCGCGGGAGAGATGAGGGATTAGCTATGGCATGGGATGACGTCAAGACATGACTCTGGGGTGAGTTTTTTTCCAAAGAACAAGCTTCTGAAGTTAGAGACTGAATTGCTGAAACATGTGATCGTGGGAGCAGGCCAGCTGGCCTGCACCACCAGATACCATGAGTTTGTGGCATTGGCGCGTAAGTTTGTGCCAAATTTGGAGAAGAAGATTGACCGGTACATTGTTGGACTACCGGCTTGTATTTAAGGGCATTTGATTGGTGCCTCTCGAGCCCTAAAGAAGCAAGCTGAAACAAACTCGAGCAGTAGCAGCAGCGTCATTATTGTTGTTAAGACGAGGAGACTGATTTCTGAAGTGTCCTTCTGCCCCGCCTTTGTAACAAGCTCTCCCACCGGTAATAGCAGGAATCACAGTAGTTGTAATGGCAGCAAGAGTTGTGGTACGACAGGTTGCCACCAAGTGCACGTACCTTCCACACTTTGTACACTATCGGCATCGAAGGTTAGGGAAATGATGATACGTGCACTTGGGACAGAGAGGATGTGACAACTAGTGTCGTATGGTATGTGTACTGACATACTTAATACATGTGATTATCTCTGTGAATATCTAATTTTGTGATAATTACTCTATGAAAACAATAGAACTACTGGTTATGAAAAACCGGAACGTGCATCTGATGCACAAATAACTATGTAAACCAATGATAAAACAGGGTGGTTGTGATACGAATCCTTCGATAACGAGGATGAAACAACCAAAAATACAATGAGAAATAAATAAGAACAAGGACAAAGGCAAGTCAAATTGTGATCATCTGCGAGAATACCAAATCCAAAACAAAATATGATTGTATTTGTGAAAATTATACTGACAGAATATTTGTGTGGGTGATGATTCACACGAATATATCCATTGGTTTCACGTTCTCAATAATATCTTATAACTAGAAAACAAAATCAGACAGTAAAGTCGTCGTTATATTCGTTCGGGTGACGATGTGAACGAATAAGCATGAAGGAGACACGATCTGATGAAACCATTTAAATAAACGCTTTCGAAATCATAAAAATAATAAAAAGTAATTTAAAATATTTATTACGAATTGCCATCTTAAAAGGTTTATAATAAAAGCATTTTACAAAAACATGTATTTTAATTTTACGTTTTGAAAACGATGTGTTAAAACGAAACCGAACGAACCCGAACCCACACGAAACAACCCAGAGTATATAAATTCTAAATTCATCCTCTCTCTTCATTCAAGATCCCCGTCAACTATTTTCTCTCTCTATATTTGGTTCTCTCTCTCTAGCTTCTCTCTCTAAAACTCCATCACTCAAACTACCCAAAGCTCAACTAAATCAAGAGGTATTGGTACCAAAACGATCCTTGGAACATCAAGAACATGAAAGTACAAAAGATAGGGCTTGGAATCATCAAAAACTAAAGTAAAAATGCAGATGAAGTTTCGGTTTTAGGGTTTTAATAAACCCGAAAACTTCAAATGCTAAAACTAGTTTTGAGGCCATGGAACCGGGTAAAATGGACATAAAAACAACTTAGGAACTTTTGGAAAATGTTGAAATGAAGGATGGAAGGCTGGTCAAAGGCTCAGTAGTCTGGAAAGCTAGTATCGATGGATGAACTTGTTGAAGATAATAGTATCGACTTTTCCATGAAGTTACTGAACAAACCATCGAACATACTAAGTTTGATGATCAATCCAACCTTGCCAGCCGCCGATATTGTTAATATCAAAAAGTCCAAGTAAAATGGGATAAGTGGCCATAAATACTAAGCATCGAAGGGCGGTGAGGGTCGATACTAATAGGTATTGATACTGTAAGTATCAACAAAGGCTATTTTGGGTTCTTCAGGATTTAACCGAACTTAACCTCATCGATACTATCTTGGACCACCGATACTAGTTAACTTCATCTAATCCAAATGATTGAAACCTATAATCTAGTGATATTAATCGAGTAAGAACCTGGAGGAGTTGGATTATGAGTGATAGTATTGGCAAGGATGAGTTCTATGCCTTAGCCAAAACAAATACCTTCATCTAATCCAAAACAAATACCTTTTCCCAACATCAGTGGTTAGCCATAACTTTGGTTTTGACAATATACACTGTTAAAAACCAATATTCCTATATATATCAATAATGAATGGTAATTATGTCAAATGGGAAAACAAACTTTGTGTATGTAGTGGACGTGTTGTTCTTATTCTTCACTAAAGATAGAGTTTTATTTAGTCAAGTATGTGTTGGGCTGGCGGCTCCACTTGTTTGTACGTATGCCCTATATATAAGCATTTCTTGACTAAATTGGACTCTATCGGCATGTATAATAACCCAAAAAGTAGAATAAGAGACGTAATAGTCTCTGTTAGCTATTCCTTACGGATTAGCCCGGCGTGTAAGATATCATACTCGATATCTAGAGCGAAACTTAATAGTTTCTGTAGCTAATCATTACTGATTAGCCCGACGTGTAAAATACCCAAATAATTGCGTAAAGAGACATAATTGCCTCTGTTAGCTATTCCTTACGGATTAGCCCGGCGTGTAAGATATCATACTCGATATCTAGAGCGAAACTTAATAGTTTCTGTGACTGTCAGTACTAACCAGTCCGGTGTGTAAGATATCATACTCGATATCTAGGTAGGGACATAATAGTCCCAGTAGCTGTCAACCCTGTCCAGCCCGGTGTGTAAGATATCCTCCCACAATATCTATTGGAATGAATACGTTCCCTAGATTTTATGAATGATATTAATTGGAATGATAGCACCCCTCGTGCCCTGTGTGATTTCATTAGATTACCCCAAGCCCTGATGATTAGTGTTAGTGATTTACCCAACTGATCTATGGTTGTGTAACCGACACCCTCTGATGGTTATAGGATGTGCTCTAAATAGAGTCTTAATAGGTAGTGACAGTATATGTGGGGAATGCCATCCCAAAAGTGTGTGCCCATAATACCCTCCTCGATATCACGAGTAATTGTCTCAACTGTTATCTTGATGTTGAATGTTCTTGCTAACTTGAACAAAGTGTTATAAGAACTTGTCTTATACACAATGTTAGTAATGTGTGAATGATCTTGTTATCATGAAGTTAAGTTATCATGATTATCATTCTTGTTATTTGTAATTGTTATTGGTATCTTATCCCCTGGCTTTCCCGTTGTTCTATCGTGTAAGAATAATGCACAGTTGAAAGATATACTCTTAGCAACTTACATTATCCTATGTGTTAATGTGCCTTGATTCTAGGTAGGCATGTAGCATCCTAGCTAGTTAAGGTATGATAAAATCAAACAAGCAAGCATGTAATGATAAACGATAATAACGATAAGCAATTATTATCTAAATCATAATATAAGCAATATGTTAATGGAAACTTTTAAGTGATTAAAAGTTAAGCATGTTTCTCAGCCCCGAGCTTTGAAATCAGAAAAGATTAGAAAAAGGGGCGTATGAACTCACCTTATAGTAGCGGTGGTTGACTTAGTTCTAGCAAGAAATATTTGCGCTCTTTGTTGTACTTGATGTTGTTTTCACAATCCTGTATTGATTTCATGTCGTTGTAACTTATAAGTATAAGTTGTATATAATTGGGTGTGTGCATGTGTTAGCCCTAAAGTTGGCTAACACTCGTGAGTCTTGGTCATCATTCGGCCTTGAGTCTCTTGTGCTAGGTTTTACTAACACTTAATCATTTTAGATTAAGCTTAGCATACCTTGTTATTTGTTTTATGTTTAACTTTGTTTTGATCTTTGTTTGTCTTAAATCCATTCTTGATAATCCAAAACTTTGTCATAAAATGTTAGTTAAGTGTATTGTCGAGAAGCTTTGCCAAATCCACCTAAGTATAAGTTGAGGTTTATAGTTTAAGTTCTTACATGTCGTCCTTGTTAAGTTTGAGATAATTGCTACATAGTTAATCATTAGCCATGCCCAATCCTTGTAAAAATGTTTAATGTTTCATGTTTAAAAAGTTCATTGCCCACAATCCATCACCTTTTTAATCAATTCCCATATTTTCCATGCATGTTATAAGGTATCTAGTTGGTTCAACATGTTAATTTGTATCTCCCATCATTGGGGTCGAATAAGTTAGGTGGGCCGAATGATAGGCTAGTCCACATGAAAAATGGGCCTAACTAGTCCCTTGGGCCAAATGAAACATGGGCTGAAGCATCGAATGTGGGCTGATTGATTCGCATGACCTAGCCATTTATTGGGCCGAACAACTCAAGTGGGCCAGACTATCGGGCTGTTTTCATCACCATGGGCCGAAAGGATGTTATTGGGCCTAACAAAAGGGGTTGAATCAATTCTTGGGCTGCATCAGTGTTTGGGCCGAAACAGTAACCTTAGGTCGACCCAGTGGGCCTTGGGTCAAACCAGTGGGCTTTGGGCCAGACTAGTATGTTGTATGATGTTACTGGGTCTGAGTGGGCCACATGAGAAGGTCTTGGGCCAGTCGACTTCACTTGGCCGAATGAGCCAAGTTCTTGGCCGTATGAAGGGTGATCGGAGGGGAGATGGCAGAAGCAAGGTGGTTGTGGCCGAAGGTGGTTGTGGGTGGCGACTGGTGGCCAAGAGAATGAGACACGGCGAATGGGTGGCTGGCGAATGAGAGCTTCTTTCGGTCGCCCCTGGCTCATGCGCCCAGCCTTTCGGCCCTAGGTCTTTCGGCAGACTGGGTATCTTCATTCGGCAATGGCGGCTGTCACGGCTAAACCCCCCCCCCCCCATTTCGAGGTCTGATGGTCTAACTCAAGGCCACACATATGTCCACCCTTCCAAGGACTAGTTTAAGGGTAGTTTGTAGGAGTTTAGTGTGTAGAAAACCGGTTAGGTAGTGGGTCGAGATCTTCGTTTAGACACCAAGAACACAGATTTTCTTTAAGAAATGAGGGAGATCTCTAGAGTTGAAGTTTGAATTTTTTAGTGAGAGAGAGAACCAGGTATTTGGTTTTAGAGAGAGAAAGTGGGGTGTTGAATGAAGGAGATAAACTCATTGAGGGTATTTATACCCCGAGTGAGTTCGGGTTCGTTTCGTTTGCTCGGTTCGCGTTTTCTTCGTGTTTTCGGCACGTTACTCGCGTATTTTACGCATTTAAAATAATCACTTTCTCATACTATTTTGATGAGTTTCAAAATTATAAAACATAAATATTATGTTTCACTTATTTTTATTGGTTCGTTCGCGATAAATTCGTTAAACTTCACCGTTTCGTTACGATTCGAAATTTACAAGTTGTTTTACATAATTAGTGATATAAATTAGGGTTTTGGTGTAAACTTCTAGAATATATTATTTTTAATTTATTTTAATTATTTTAATGTTCGTAATCGTTTGTTTTCGTCGTTTTGTCAGAAAACGTCACCTACGCGCGTTTTCGTACAGAGCGCTAACTGTACGAACACGATCGTACGTTTCACTTTCTGATTTGGTTTTCTACTTATCAGTTATCGTTCAGAACGTTAAACCCACAGATATGTTTGTGTGAATCGTCACCCACGCAAACACGCTGTCAGTTTATTATTCGTATACGATACTGAGTTATTGTTTTGTATTGGATATTCTCACAGACGGACTCAACTAAACTGCCTGTTTTCACACTGTTATTATCGAATTCACATTGCTTTAATACTGAATTGTCGGCCATCTAATTCCTGTCATCTGTGGATATCAGATCGCAACTGATTTGTTCTTGTGATTCGTTTGTACACTGTTGTTTCTCCTGAGTTGTCGTATTTACTGCATTTAAGTTTTCACGTAAACAAATACAACTGTCTCCTGTTTTCTCGTGTGTTGTTGTTACACAACTGTTCAATTACTGTATTTACGCACAGTAATTGGTGAAAGTACACACACCGTACGGACTTGCCGGACGATGAAGTACTGGATGTCACATTCCACCAAACCTACACACCGAAAATTTCCTAATATGCTGAAAAAAGCTTATGTATAGAGCATACGTAGAGTCAAGCTCAGCCACCAGCCCACCATTTCTTCGACATACCATGATCGTGTCTTCGCAAGAATTTGGCCCTATGATCATGTTGACATGTATATTCCACTTATACTGATTCAAAGCGATTTTTGATCAATTATACTATGATCGAACTATGTTGGCATGTATGAACTATGTAGACATGTTGAACTATGTTGGCACATATGGACTATGTTGACATGTTGAACTAAGTCGGCACATATGGACAATGTTGACGTGTTGAACTGTGTTGGCATGGATGATCTATATATGATCATAACATATTGTCACATAATGTTGTCATGTTGTCAGCAAATGTTGTTATGAATTATTGATTGACTATGTTCTCTTTCTTTGTTGAACTAAACCATTTGTTCCCATAAGTCTCGTGTTTATGTTGTAAAGACCATTGTTGACCCCAGATCTTCAACCCAAATCATCACATCGGATTCCTCCTACTATAATGAAGTTAGTTTATATATAGGGCATAAGTAGGGTCAAGCCCAGTCGCCAGCCCACCACCAATTCCGTACGTCAGGGCTAGGCTGCCGTTAGTATTTGGACATAGGATCTCAACTCACATATGTTTATGATTGTCTCTTTCATTCTGATTGTAGAGACTGATATCTTGTTTCACTTGGAGCCGAGACCAACAGTTTCTGTGTTCTAACATACTGGAATATTTGTTCCAGTCCCCAATACTTACCGTACTGGGTGTTATGTTTACTTGTTGAGAACTCCCCGTTAGAAAAACTAAGAATACAGAATCCTGCACTTGAAGTTTTTATGAAGAATGATACAACGTTGTTATGTTGAAATTTCAGATCAGGAAAACTAAGAATACAGAATCCTACTCTTAAAGTCCTTGATATGTTGTCATTTTGAGGAATTCAGATCAAGGAAACTAAATACACAGAACCTTGCCTCTGAAATCTTTTGATGAACATACATTGAGAAATTTAGTCCGGGTTCTAAGGCTCCTCAACTCTTAGCACTTAGTCCTAATGGGTAGCTTAGGTTATAGTCTAGGTCATAAATATTGGGTTTTTCCTACTTCTTTATAACCTTGGTTCTGATACCAACCAGTCACACCCTGCGCCACGTACGAAATCCACGGCATGGAGAGGACTGATCGATTGAGCCAGGACCAAGATTAAGGAAAAACAACCACAACGTTTACTAGATTTCACAATGTTAAGTGTAGTTTAAATACATGTCATATCTAACTACCAAAAGAATTTCAGCTAATCGACCTCAAAAATAAAGTTTACAATAGAAGAACAGACAAGATAATTAAACAAAAAAGGATTAAGTGAGCTTCTAATCCATCCTATATTGTTTCTTGATCTTGATCTATCTTAACTAGGTCGCCTAAGTTTTCTGTGAATGTACCTATCTATGATTTCCTAAAACATGTAAAAATTATCTGTCAACTATGAATAGTTGGTTAGAAACATTGGTTTCATTCAAAACATTATTAGTTATAAATAATGAACAATAATGGTTTATGAAATGAAGTGACAGAATAAGTAAATGTTGTACAACTCAAAGAAGATATATAACATAAAGTATGTAACATGATGATTGTGTTGGATATGTGATGTCCAATCATCGATAATATCAACGTTTCTATCGGGGTACGATCCAAAGAGTTACACTTTGGAAGATAGTAATGTGATTATGTCTAAAATTGTTTTAGAGATATTCAATTTCACAAATTATATAATGTGGTGTTACTATTATTATTTATGAAATAATAATAATATTGGAGAAGTTAATTATTGTGATAATTAATTATAATTAAATTGATAAAGTTTAATCGGTTAAACTTTAGACATTTGATTAAATGTTACTAACTAATTGTTAGTTAGTAATACTGAGAGTAGTAATTAGATGGTTTAATTACTAAAAGAGTTTAATTTAAATAATATGTGAAATAAAAGAGTGGGAAATCAATTTTGAATTGGTAATCCAAGATCATATTTTTGTGGATCTACTTTGACTTTAAAAAGTAGTTCAAACAACACATTTTGAAGAACTCTTTCACCCACTCTCCCTCTCCTCTCTCTTGTTCGGCCGACCCCCTCTCCCTTCTCCTCTTAGTTTCGGCCACACACCACCAAGCACCACCACACCATAGTCGAACCACCAAGGGTGGTTTTGGAGCACGCGGTTGTTGCGATGATACACGACAGAGATCGTGGTTCGTTATTCAAGTCATCTAGCGAGACTACTATCGAATCTAAGGTGTGTTTTTGGAGGTTCTTCATTGAGGTCAATTCTAAACACCCTATGGTTGTTTTTCGTTTATTCGGATGTAGTTGGATTCCTGGTATGCGAATTTTGTTTATGAAACAAATGTGTAACCTAAACGCTTCCGCTATCTAAAATCTGTTTTTATAATTAATATGATTAATTAAAAGCCTTAAAATGGTTACTACAATTCCATACAGATTTTAACCCCAAGCTAACATCGAGTATAATGATGTGTCCAACTTACAATCAAGTCCCAAACTACGTTTGGAGGTAGATCTAGAATTGAAAAAAATGTGTCCAATACAGCTCATAGCATTAAAGTTAATTAATACTAACTCCGTATTCCCGTAAATGCATCCAATATGGCCCATAATGTTAAAGTGAATTAACCAAAACTCCATATTGTTGTTAATGCGCCCAATACGCAGTTAGCTATAAAACATATTTAAAGCTAACTCTAACCTTGTCGTAAGGTGCCCTCTTTCCTTTGTGATCACCCAGTACTAACGACATGATGAATGATGAACTTCAAGTCCGAAAAACTAATAATACATAATCCAGCCTTTGAAGTTCTTATGATGATTACAAGATGTGAACAAGTTTGTTTACAACAATGTTTACCATGTTACGGGTCATGTTATATTTATGAAAACTAAGTTGTACTAAAGTATCTTGTTGATGGTGATGTTGAATTCCATAACTACACTGCAAATATTTCAAAGACTGTCACTTGAATCATTGAAAAGGTTTATGTTTGCCAACATTAGTTGAAAAGTATTTTGATGAAAATTGTTTAAGGATTTGACACCTTGAAAGTTGTTAGTCACATGTATCACCCCAAAGAGTTTCAAATGAGAAAAGAGGGGCTATGTTCTCACCTTGCTTTGATGTGAATTGAATTGGTCTAGGTTATCAGTGATCTCACTCGTTGTATGTGATTTGGTTGTATTTAAATTCATGTACTTGATTTAAATTGGTTGTTCGTACATTGTATGTATCAATTCTTCTTATGCAATAAATAATGGTTCTTGTTATGGTTTCTCCAAAGGACACAATAGGCTATCTCACCCATGTATTAACCAACTTGAGTTTAACTATGACCTCGTGAACTATAGGGTTTGTAAAATTGATATGATAGCTTTGAAAACTTGTTTAAGACATTGGAATATGATTAAGCTTTGAAAACTTGGTAAATACATCACCATGCATACCATTGGTTATGCATGATGTTGCATGATGTTGTCAAGTTAATGTAAGTCCATGTGTCCTTCATATTCTTATCAAATACATGTGTTAGAACTTTGTTATGATAGACATGAGTTATGGTTGAGGTTGAATTGGCTCAAGTTAAAAAATACCAAGTAAACACCAACTAGAGTCGAGTGAGGGTTTGAACCATTCCTACCCAACCCCTTAAGCTTAATCGATCGACTAACCCTTGGGTTATGGCTATCTCTGGCTCATTTAGGGTTTAGAACACTTGGAGAAGTAGGGACTAGTAGCGACAAGTTGAGGCTGTTGAGGTAGTGTCGACACTGTTAGTGTCGACACAAGTTGCAAATTTTCACAAGTGAACCACCGATACTATAGTTTCGACAAACCACACCACCATCGACACTATGGGCATCGAATCTACTAATATCGACAGCTCCTTGCATGGAGCTCGTTGGATTTCATTGAACTTACAAAGTTTTATCATCACCTAGTCATTAGAAACCCGTCAAACTTGCTAAGTTTGATGGATGATCAGCCCTAAGTTGCTTGCGTTGATACTAATGACCTGCAAATGTTCATTCGTCGATACTATGTTCCAGCCATCTCCATGCCCTCTACAGCCCTCTAACACCCGATGTGGCTCAATCCAAGTGTTCCACACTCATATACAATTTGTTTCAACATGATTTGGTCACTCCCCAACCTGTTTGAACTTCAATCACCCCGGTGGAAGGAAACCCACTAAAACTAAAAGTTTAGGCTCAAACCTTGGTCGTTCAGGTTGTTATAAGTGTAGATCCCTTGTATTTACTGAATGTGGACATTGAGAGGAAACATTACACACCAAGATCTTTAGAATTGATGAAGAAACGAGCAAGATACAATGGGGGGTTTTGGAGAGAGAAGTTAGAGAGAAAGTGACGAATTTTAATGAGAGAAAAGGACGTTGGCAGCTGGTTGTTGGGCATTAAATGAGGTTCTTAAAGGCTTTTATTGCCAAGTAGTTGTATGGACGTTCAGGTTTGATTGGTTTTACGTTAATGCGTTATTTTACGAACGTATCGTAAATGTTACGTCAAAAATAGTTTATCTTATCCATTTTAAGAGGTGATTCCTAATAAATATTTTAAGTTAAATATAGTTATTATTTTAAATTTCAAAAACGTTTAATTCAACTATTTCATCAGAACGTATAACCTCCGCGCGTAGTCGTACAAATCTTCATCTCTACGAATACAACGACAGCTTTACTTTCCGTTTTGGTTTTCTAATTATGAGATATCGTTAAAAACGTTAAACCCACAGATATATTCGTGCGAATAGTCATTCTCACAAATAGGTTTTAGGTCTAATATTCCTGAATGTTATCCGCTATTGTTTTGTACTGGTGTATTTTGTTTTGCATGACAAATAGTCATTCACACAGATATATTGGTGTATTTTGTTTTGCATGACTTATTTGTTAAGTTGTCCGACATCAGATTCCTCATTATCGAGTAATCTTATGCCATAAACACTATGTTTTGGTTATACGTTTACTTGTTCCTATTGAATTTCTCATTGTTATTGACAATCAAACTTATAAATACATACAAGTATTTACAATTATCATCCATACGTATGTCAACTGTACAAATGTTACAAAAGGGTCCAAATGAACCAACCGAAATAGAAACCAAAGCTGATTCATCTTCTCCTTTCAAGAAAAAAAAAAAGAAAAGCCGATCACCTAAACTTTGTGACCATGCAATCCCTCTCCAACAAGTTGCCTCTACTGCTGCAAGAAACCAGGTCTACAAGAAGGCCTACACCGGTCCACACCCATCCTGTCCTGCCTACAACTTCCATCACACGTCTACAAAATGATGTCGAATGTGCTTAAACTTCAATCGCTATCCATTGCATATTTCCAAAAGCACAGACCAACCAAGCCAATCTACGTCTCCTCACAGCTCCAAGACAACCTGTGGCTAGATCTTGTTTTTTCAATGTGAGAATGCAAATTGTTTCATCAACGCTTGTCCTTTACAATCCAACAGTAACAACAACATTGTGGTGGCCCCAAACAACCAAATTAATCAAGGAGCGAGGGGTCATGTTTTCAATGTTAACACGAAGTTGTACGAAGACAACAATGAAATGGTGGACAATTCGGTTTGATAAACCGTTTATGTTATTTCATATTTGATGTGAGCGGTCAGTATACTAAAAACAAGACTAAATTAAAGCTATTTAACCTAAGCTAAAAACATCCTAGACCTATACTTAACCTAAACACCTAGTAATAATCAGAAATCCTAAACTAGACCGCTTCTAAGGCAAGTGTACCTACCAGTGGCAGAATAGCTGGTGGAAATCCGGATATCGAACCAATGGACACTAGTATAACAAACTAAACCTAGACTGTGAACTAACTAAAGTAAAAGAGAGTGGGGGGGTTTTGGTGCAAAACTGATAACCTAATCAGACTGAAACTGACTAACCTACTAAACTGACAACTAAACTAAAATAGCAACCTGAAACTGGTAATATAGCTGAAATCTGACTGCAGTGAGGAGAACTGGTATATCTAGGTGGGGACTCAAAAGTGTGACAGATGCTGACTTGGATTGATTTATGAAGGATGAAGACTATGATCTTAAGGAACAGACTAAGGAATACCTAGTGGGACCCAGATCAGATACCAGGCAACTCCAATGGGAATCCTAAGGCTTTAATGTATGCACTAGTCTATCGGGTCATCTCCCGAATTTTCCCGATATGCAATTGCACTCTAACGGGTGAATCACCTCCCGGATTTCTCCACCCGTTTGTATCCTAAGACACTAGAGAGCTATAAAGTTGACAACTTTGACATGGATTGACACTAACACTAAGTAGATCTAAGACAACGCCCTCCCGGGTCGTTTAACTCAAAAATCCTAAGTGAAAGAGACCAACCATCTAACCTATCACCTCCCGGATTTCTAGGTTAGGTCACACATGCAAATAACAATACTTAATGAAGTCTAATCCTATGGAATGTGATCAACAACCCATAAACTAACCTAAAACACAAAGTAATAGGCCTAACATGCGTCTATGTGTGGAAAGACCTTCCTAGACACATGTAGATCAAACATTCATCAAATATAATCATTCCACATATGCAAAAACCATCAAAGTTCATAACTTTACAGATGATAACAATGCATAAATCATCCACAAGCACAAATCATGTCCAAAATCATCAAAGATCAAAACTTTATCATCCCAAACCTAGATATAACCCTAGATCTAGCCAACAATCTTCATAACATTAGTTAAACAGATCTGAATAATTTTTAAATACATGAAAAACTACTGCTTTAAACTAAAAACATGAAAAGATAAAGAACAATACTCAAGCAAGCTCTTTCTTCACTTCAACAAACCCTAATCAAGACATTTACTCCATGGTTAAGCTCCAGCAGCTCCAAAGTTTGATTAGGGTTCCAAATTCGCAGAAGAAGACCCCTAGAGTGGCTGGAAAGCGTCCCATTTATAGAAGGCATGAAAATTAGGGTTTTGGCTGAAAAACCATCTGGGGCGTACCGCCTAGCGGGCGTGCATGAAGCTAGGCGGTACGCGCGAGACAAAAAGATCGGGTGGCCGATGATGACAGGCGCAACGCCTGCGGCTGGTGCTTCTGGCTAGGCTTAGTGCACGGATCAGAATGATGTCAGGGAATGTTCCCAGGCATATCGCCTGGGACCAAACACCCTCGCTAGGCGTACCGCCTAGGGTTAATTTCCTTGTTTTCTTTGCTCGTTCACCCGCACTCGATTCCGATGCTCGTTTGCCCTTGTTTCCGCTCTTCCGGGACACATTCCTGCACGAAAACACTAAAATGTAAAAAGGAACTAAAACCGACTCGAAATATTTACAAAACTAACGAAAACAGACTCAAATATGTACAAAAACGGATGTGTTAAACTAACATATCAATCTTATTCAAGGAGTGATCAATAAAAGTATAATTTGACTTTCATTTCTTTATGATTTATGTAATTCTGATTTCGTGTGGAACTATTTCAATCCTGAATGTTATGTTTTATTATTATTCGTATTTCGTTTAGATTTCAAAATGCATGACTTGAACTAATGATATTTTGGTATGGGTGATTCCATATAAATCTTTCACAACAAGTTCACATGAATCGTGTTATTGATTGATTTATATACTCATGTTTAAACATTGAGTCAAAGATTCGATGATATTATAATAAGGTTAAGGGTAATTAGTTATCACCACCATATAATATCACATGCTAGTATATTCTATATCATTCGTATATTCAAAATTTATCAATCATCAAGCTATAACCATGAGATTCTATTGCAATATTGCAAATACTAGAATCTCTATACTCATATGATTCTTAAAGCAAAGTCAAGTATTCAAACATTCCTAAAGCAAAGTCAAGTATTCAAAAATCTATTCCAACGTATTCAAAGTTTATGTTACTCTTGGTATATAATTGGAATTCTATCAAAATATTAGTGATGTGGTGGGTTGGTTGTTGTATGCTCTATACATAAGCACCAATAATACATTGATAGTAGTACCGAAAGCTTGACAAATTTACGATTGTCAATTCAATTTACAATTGAAGCGATCCATTCTTCAATCATGTCTTCAACATTTAGTCAAACATGTTTAAAGTTTAGGTTAGTCTTGGTAGGCGTTTGGTATGCTATCAAAGTATTACCGGTGTGGTGGGTTGGTTGTGGTATACCCTATATATAAACATCGATAACGCAATGATAGTTGAACAGAAAGCTTGATCAAGGGTTGGATTAGCCAATTAAATCTAGAAATTCGAGTAAATCAGACTAAAGTCAAGAATGCTAGTCAAATCAATTGTTATTCACTTACAAGTATCTAGTCTGTACTCTTACACCAGGTTTAATCAATGATATCAATCATTATTCTTACCTTTAGTTTGAAATTCTCTAAGCAAGAAAACAAACCGTATACAAACTCTAAAAACACAAGTGCTCGTGTATCTTTAGATATTACAAATGTACAAATTCAGACACTACTTTATCACACTAATACAGTAGTAACAACTAAACCATTAATCAAAGTAAAAAAGAGAGCAAAACTAGTTGCAAAAGGAAAAAACTAATAAACAAATAACTCGCATAAAAACAGTTCCTATTAAATAAATTTCTTGATGAAATTTCTTAAAGTATGGGAGATTGTAATCTCTAAGGTTTTTCATTACGAATACTAAAAATTTAATTAATCATTTATAGGTTTGGTGATATCGTAACACTTATTAGAACATAAAGCTAACATATATATATATATATATATATATATAATAAAAAGAGTTTTTATAGACTTTTGATATATATGAAATAATATTACTTAATATTTTTTTTTGAATTACTAACATGTTTTATATCATTTCAATTTCAAAGTGGATCCAATTACAATAGAAAGGCAGGTAAGCGAGCAACAAGCTGCGCTGCCACCCCTTTTGAATGGCAAATCCGATCCTACTGAAAACAAAGTTAGCGTTCTTCGGTGTCGATGAATCAAACAAATTAATATAAAAATGAATATGTGTGTATATACACGAAAACAAATTAAACAATACGTTAATATATACATATATATATACAGACGCACACGTGTATGTATGAAATTAGGTATGGATAAATAATTTAAAATTGTATAAGTTAATAAAATAAAAGCAAAAAAACACATTAATAAACTTTTTTGTATGTTTAGAATAAGTTTTATAAAAATTGGAAGTTAATTGTAAATAAATAAATTTAAGCATAAATGAATTGTATTTATGTAAAAATAATAATAATAATTTTGTTTTAAATATATAAAATTTAAAACAAAGATAAAACATACACAAAAATATAAATATTTTACTATTATTAGTTTTAAGAAATCTAAATAAATTATACAAATTTTATAACAATTAAAAACATTGTTTCAATAAAGTTAAAGGACTATTTCTGCCAAATTCGAAACTATTAATAAAGAGAGAAAAAGGGAGGGACTAGAATTAACAAAACTCCATAGTTGTATTCTTCCTTACACGTATTCCATGCCAGCCCCGATCCACGACCCGTTTCGACCCGAAGTGCAAATCGGATCGATCACATCTTGTTACAGCTCATCGATTTCACATTTCGAAAGGATTTTAACACGTTAAACAATCAAAAATTAATTCCATTAAACCGAAATCACGTGTTAATTGCATTCCAAACTTAATCATTCGAACCAAAATTAGCATTCAAAGTAAACATGAATAAAAATCAAATCCATTGATCACAATTTGTTCCACTGGCATCTACAAACCAATCTAACACAAGAATCAAGTGTGCACAACCTTTTCTGATTACGATTCAGACTCAAGAAACGACCGAATTCAAACCCGACACAGGGGATACTCTATATCATTAGACTCGTAATTCAATGAATATCCAAATCCTCATCATTACTAGGGCTAACCATCTTCTAATCGAATGAATTTGAATCAAACAAAGATTAGGGTTCATACGGTTGGGGTCGATTTAAGAACTTGTATAACTATAATTAGAATCCAACCCTTTCAGCGAATCTTGAGTCAGACCAACCGGTAAGGTGCGTATGTTTGGCTCAGGTGACCTAGGCTAGAAACCCGGGGTTGGCACCTTCAACCGGTTTTTACCCTTTTAAGCCATTTTTTGTGCAGATTATTTTATATTAAAATTCCAATACATTCTAAAAACTAGTTTTCTATATTCTATTAATTATTAGACAATTTCAGAAAATTATTTAATTCACTTTTCTTATTTTTATTCATAAAAACAAATTTAACAAATGATTAAACATCATTTATAGAACATATTTTCTCTATAAACTAAATTAGAACAGTAAAATCTATTTAAAGATGTATCTTTAAATATTATTTGATAATGAAGTAAATTCATAAAATATAAGTGTATAGTTTTTTTAAATAAATAAATAAATATATATATATATATATATGTATATGTAATTACTTTTATTGTTTATTCGAAAGCAAGGTTTTATAAACAAAGAACATAAATATATATATTTATATTCATTCAAAACAAATAGTTAACGACTTTGAATCAATTGTTTAAAAAAGAACCTAAAATTCTAATAAATAAATATTTATTTATCTAATAAGTAAATATTAAAATAATTCAAATGAAACCATTCAAACTTAGACGTATGCTTTTAGGACTTCCAATAGTATGCCATAGATTCTAAGCGATCAAGACTTGAACACTAAGCAATACTTAGACTATTATGCCTTTAAACTCTAGGGTAAAGCTTTAATTTTGACTCCATTCTCTACCAATTATCACATGGACTAGATAAGCAATGCAGGTGAGTTTCACTCATACTCCCTCTTTTACTTTTGTATTTAGGGATGTTACATATGTTTTACAAAACCATGTTATTCAATAGTCAAAAACTAAATTGGATGCAAACTCTTAGTCTAAGTTGTTTGACTTATGTTCTATAGCATACCTACTTGTTTAAATGCAATGTATTATCTTGTTATGTTATGTGTAGTTAATATAACTAGTAGCCCTTGCAGTATAACTTAGGTTATTATATATTACAAAGGTGAAAAAGCCGAAAATATATCTAACTAGTAGCCTTTGCACAATAACTTTGATTATTGTAAAATGCAAAGATGAAAGAGCCGGTATTCGATTGTTGTAAGTGGTAGCCTTTCATTAATGTCTTAGGTCATTAAGTTAGTAAAGGTGAAAAAGACAAAGAATTCAATTTGAACTTGAGAATTATATTTGTTTTAGGTCTTATTAATTTAGATTTTATTTGTATTTAAACTTTTAAAACATATTCTTATATATATATATATATATACTAGTCGGAAACCCGCGCGATGCGGCGACGGAAACGACAATATACAACACAATGTTCGTATTTTGCTAATATATCACTGTTTTTGTGACATATATAGTGCTCTCTACAGCTGTCTTGGGGGACTTAGGTCCTGGGAACACCTGGGTGGGGAGATAGGATTAAATATACCCCAACCATTTTTTGGGTAGACACAAACAAATTAAGAGTTTTACATACACATATACACAAAAAGAATAAATATACATTAGTAATATACGAATTCTTGACATCAACTCCAAAAATATCAGGCAAAAATACCCAAAAAAACACAATGTTTCATTGTTTCAAAAATACCTAAGCGTCCCAATTAATGGAATCTCAACTTCAACTAATATATTATCATTCTACAAGAAGCCTGTTTCTGAATCAATGAATTAACTCAATAGCATAAATGATGGAAAACCCAAACCTTAAATCAATTATGTGAAAGTCACAAGCATGATCATCTATTTCCCTGTATAAACAGAACGTTATGATTTACCAACTCATAAATCACCATCTTGTATTAGGTGTTCCACCAATGTTGAAGCCTTTTCTTCCAATGCAAGCTCTGTCAATAAGATTGGGTCTACCGTTGCAAGATCCTGAAGGCAAAAAAAACTGTATGTTATGAGTTAACGACTTCATGTCTTATCGTTCATTAATGGGCTCTCATAAAAATCATTGAACTCAGCTTAAATAGCATATCAAGCACAAGTTTTGCAGCTAAATTTCTATAGAACAGTTCAGGTTCCTGAATAAAAGAAAAGGCTCAAGTTTATAATGCATAAGTAGATCTTTATAAAAAGTCAAAACCAAAAATATAATCAACCTTGAGTTGATCCAGGAAACATGCATGAGAACGTAGCCTTCACGATGAAGTACACTCTATAATCTACCTCCTCCTTCATAGGCAAATAACCAGTTCTACGTTGAAAATCAAAATAGCATCTATGTTTATCTTTATATGGTGCCTACAAAGTTGAATGAAATTAAAAATGCAGTAGTGTGGTAACTGTAATAGATGGCATTTTTGAATTATTAAAATAGCATCTATGTTCGTTAGCATTCGTGAACCGTTCGTGAACAAGCTAAATTCCTTAATGAACGAAGACGAACAAGAACAAGAGTTCGTTCGTGTTCGTTCGGTTCGTTTACAGCCGTATTCGTGGGTCTATTTCTTCATGCAGAGATTCTGTACGGGAAACCTTAATCATATCACCAAGACCATCATGTATACCAGACAAATTTAAGCATATTGTTATATGAACAATGTTTATGGATTTATAAAACTAACTTAAAATATAAAAAATAAATAGCATGAAGACTTTTACTTACTGTTGGATCTATAACTTGTTATCTCTCATTTTACTTCTTTCTCTTTAACTTCCTTGAATTTCTGTTTATCACACAAAACAATTGAAATGAGAGCATCAATTTTCTGATCAATAAAAAAGAAAAATTATCAATTCTTTTTTTTATGCATAAATCTTAGATAACCATTTCTAGATTAGCAACACAGGAAAATAGCAATCTCTAGTATTATTTAAAGAACATAATATGCATTAGTAAACTAAACAAACCAAAAGCATTGTTTTAGAATTTTATAATATGCACATCGAAAAACTTAAAATAAACATCAAATATGTTCACCCATCATACCATGCTTGAAGAATAAATTACGAAATAAACTTTAACTGCTTATGATGGTACCGTAAGCAATTGATCATCAAAAAACTTGCAGCATTCAAAAATCTAAACATTAGAATTTGTATTAAAAATCACAACACTAATTCTCTTTGGAATTAAACAAGTGTAACTTTCATTTCATTTTTGTTATCTTCGTAACTGCTTACTGCTTCCCTTACTACCTCCAACTTTATCCTTAAAAGAAACCATCAGTTTGTCATATCTTCTCTTTCTTTCAACTTCAATATCCACAAATTCATTTCTTTTTCAGGAAACTCATCAAATTCTTCCCAAATTCCTATTGATTGCAAAATTCTAAATATTTAATAACTTAATGTAACCAGTTTTTTTTAAGAAAGCTAGTCAAATTCTTCCCAAGTTGTAGAGTAACACATCCTAACATCAAAGAAATAAGAAAGCTGAAATCACATAAACAAACTCTTTTCATGAATGGAAGAAAAAGAAACAGACCTGAGCAAGCGTACTATTCCTATGGCAGAGAAACCCGAGCAAACGAACGACATAAGACTTGGAAAGATTCCTAAAAAGTCGAGAATTTAGTTAATGTAATGATCATATAATGCCCTCAATGCTAACAGATCTAGGAAAGATTCAAAAGTTAAATATTTTTATACTAACAGATCTGGATATAAAGATTTCACTTACTTTTTCTCAACATTGTTTTTGAGTTCTTTCTTGAGCTGCAGAGAGAAGTCATCATTAACATCATCATCATCCCAATCGTTTTCCCACTATTGACCAAACTCTTTTCCTTCTTCCTTGTTATCCCACACTGCCAGTTTTGATATGATTTAGAATCTTTGAAACAACAATTGAACATACATGTGACCTAAACACTTTCAAACAAGGGATATATAAAGACGGTTAACACTTTTTACATGTCCTGGTTATTCAGTAACTAACAAAGTAGAACGTCCAGTTACTTATAGATTTTCTCAACATCCCAATCATCATCATACAAGGTTGGAATTAGGTGACAGAGGCAACCATTATACACACACACATCTATATCTACTATATATGTATAAACACATATTAGCAGGTTTTGGTTAAAACTCATCTTGAACTTCAAACATAGGGCATATGCTCACCGTATTTTATTTCTTAACAGCCAATGCAATTATGAAAAAGGTAGCAAAATATTGAAACAAATTCCAGCCGATGAGCATAAACATATATAGAAAAGTAGGAAAAGTAGGTCATACCTCCCAATCCAAATCACTGCTTTTTTTACTACAGCATTTGAAGCTTCCAGCAAAAAGGTAGCAAAATATTGAAACAAATTCCAGCCGATGAGCATAAACATATATAGAAAAGTAGGAAAAGTAGGTCATACCTCCCAATCCAAATCACTGCTTTTTTTACTACAGCATTTGAAGCTTCCAGCTTATAGATAGCACCACAGCCCAAACAAAACCCAGGTTAAATTAAACGGTTCAAACCAGTTCCTTCACACAAAAAACTTGCCACTCTCTTGACCTCGTCATGTTTGAGCCTGCCAACCTTTTAAATGCCAATTATCAGATACATTCACAGGCGTTTCTCATTCTCATCCCTATAATTTAACTAAAAATAATTTGTAGAAGCATAAATCAAAGATATAACTCTTACCGGAGGCATGAGGAGACAACGATGGTTGTGCTAAATCAGCTCTACCATATACGTTCAGCAAGAAACACCGTATGCTATTTATTGTTCCTGTAATTTTAGAAAGGGAAGCATAATCAGATCTACCATATGTCATACGATTCATAAACAATGCAAAATCATGATGATAAATGCTATTTAAACAACTTAATCGTGAATCCTGTTGTGACTTTTAAACAAGGTTAGCTGTTGCAAAGCTGAGTTAACTTTTGAACATCTTAGCGTGTTGTATCCTAAAACAAAACTTACAATTGATCAATATATTACAAGTAATTAGGGCTTATAATCCTTGAAAACCTAACTAAATCAACTGGAATCCAAAACTAACAACGAAAGAGATGGAAATTAAATGGAGGATTTCACTTTAAAAACAAAAACCTAATCTTCAAACCGTAAATTGAATTAGAAAGCAGTACTCAAACTACAACTAACACGGAATTAACTGATAAATTACGCAAAAGGAGATACCAAGCAGATTGCGCTGGATCGAACAATAATATTGCGCAGATTGCATTAATCGAACAATAATATTACGAAGAGGAATACCAATTTCGAAAGCAGATTGCGCTGGATCAGAAACGAATTTTGAAAGATGTGGCTTCAATCGAACAAATACAGCTCTCTTTATAGGAGAAATCTGGGATTTGAATTTTGAATGTGGAGCCATTTTAGCCGTTTTCATGTGTAATCTCTTCACAAGCGAAGTATTCAAGGAAAGATGCTTACCTATTGTATCTTCCTTCTTCCAGTCACCTCTGTTGTTGAGAAATCCCATCTTTGCTGACTACTTGCGATTAAAGGAAATTTGACCTGTATAGAGGAATGAGGTGTTCGTTTGGAAGGGAAAGTAGAAGAAAATGGAAAAAAGGGCTAAAGGAGAGGGGAAAGTAGGTAACTGAAGAGCACAAGAATACTTGGGTATGCAGTGTGGTGTTGTACCAGAAGCCTAATTGTTGGTACATTTCTTAATTTTAAGATCATGTACACTCTCTTTCCAATCTCCATTATAAAGGAGTAAAGATATATATATATATATATATATATATATATATATATATTAAACTGTATGGGTAACTCACCAACTATTCATATAGTTGACCCAAATTTATTTTACATATGTGACAGGACAAGGTGAGACTATCGTAGGATAAATTAGTTTAAACAAATGTTAAACTAATTAGGATAAGCATAGTGGACCGAGATTTAATTTAAACAAATGTTAGATTTTAAATGTAATGATAAATTAGTCATTGTAATTCTTTAAATGTTTGTAATTATGTATTGTATTCAATGAATGTTTAGTTTAATGTTAATAATGAATGTTGTAATTATTCAAACTTATTAATAACATCATGAGCTAATGAACAGTCAAACTCGCACGCCGACGTATTCCGTCGTCGGTCGGGTGTGACATCTAGTAAGACCATTATGAGTTCAATGTTTATTTCTTTCAAGATCTTCTAGATGATCTTACCTTTCATGGACTAGCAGATGATTCGACTGAACATGGCTTCAATGACATGTATAAAGACGTAAGCATGGACTTAGTTTTCGATGCTATTGTTGGAGAATAGCTCGAACAGTTACCCTCCTCCTCATCAGGGCCATCAAAGGAAGATGATCTTGAGTATATAGTCCTTGGCAATGTCTCCACAAATCCTTATCTGGACTACTTGTATGCTCCCAAGTATGTCAATGCTTTAGGATATAGGTCAATGGTTTTCATGATGTGATAGAAAGCTGGTTTGGCAAGAAAAAGGAATGGAAGCCAGCTCCCAAGTCTATTCAGCAAACCTAGATTCCCACTTAACGAGATAATGATAAAGAGGATCCTGAGTACCTATACACTGCTATCTCCATAGACGTATATAACATTAGCAACGACAAGTCTTGAGTTGTCTGCTGGAGCTATTATGCTGAAAAGAAGTTGTAAGTGTTCAATTAGTTCAATGGGAAGCTTGAATACTTTAAGAGGGCTCATGATTTCTCATCAATGCCCAAGATTGATATGCGAGGCATAAACAAGGTCGTACCAAGAATTTGAGTAAAGACAGCCATGCTGATTTCTTTGCAAAATTTCAGAAGGATCAGTGCGATATAGACTTCACTGTGATGAAGGTTTTCAAGGGAAGGAGATTCCTGCACAAGCACATACTAGATCCAATCAAACAAGAGTAGTGGATCTACGTGAAGTATCCACCTCCCAAGATAGAAAAGTCAGTTTCGGTTCATATGAGAGTCCCAGATGATACACTTAAAAGACTTCGAATTTTTGTATTTTGATAAAGGAATGTACGGAGAAGTCATTGTGAGAAATTCAGAAGACACGTTCATCCTAGATCCCATGGATTTAATGAAGTTCGGGAGAATTGATATGACTGTGTTATTTAATGAAACCAATAAGGGTGATTGGAGGATAGAACCAAGAAGAAAAATCGTTTACAAGAGTGGTATCATTGGCGATAACTGACAATCTATATGCTGGAGCTGGATCATTCTCAAATACGTTACACATTGATTAATTTCATCAGTCCAGGGGAGTTTGTAGAGCCCAATAAGAGCTAAGAGACTGATAAAATCAAGACCAAAGACAAAGTATTCAAACACTGATTTTCGTGTACTTCATGATTTCATGAACTTTGATTTTCGTGTACTTAGTATTTCATGTACTATAGAATATTATATATATATATATATATACGTATAGTATGTTGTTTTAGGTTAGGATCCCAAGGCAGTGTATCTAGACGTATTGATCACTCCTTGTGTCAAGTTAGCTTTACCAGCCAGGGGACCTACATTCCTGGGAAATTTTCTCCCTGTTCTTTTGTATAACTTATTAGTTCTAATACTCAGCAAGGCAAGCAAGTTTAGAACATCCCTTTCCTCTAAATCATCACATGTAATGTGATGGAGGTCATTAATGATGAAGCAAAGGTTGTCAAGGGTGAAGATTGGGTCATCATTTGCAACAATCATTGCTAAAATGCCAATAGTTATGTCAATATGTTCATCATAAATTTGAACAGGTTCATTAGAATTAGACTCATGACTAATCAGGGCGGGTTTACCCTGAACATATACATCTATAAATTTCAAAATGTTATTAATTTCCTTTTCTTGTCATTCTCTCTCTCAGATGTAAGCTACTTCCTGCGAAGTTGTGTAAGTGAGAGATTGCCAATATTTTAGGATAATCTCATGACAATGGAATAGGTTTCCTGTTTTTCTAGTAGAGATACTAAGAAACAATTTAGAACTGAGATGGTGGGATACTCTTTTCCTGCCATGTTTAGCTCAAATAGAAGGGAAGTGAACCTTTTAAACTATTAAGCTAATGATTCACCATTCAGCGAAAGGTTTCATACCGTTGTGCCAACATCGCACTTGTGTGAGAAAAAACATTAGTAGTACCTCCAAATTCCTCTTTCAAGGCATCCTAGAGATCTTTGGCTGAATCATGATGCAAAAGACCAGAGTAGATCTCATTTGGTAAAGCCATAGAAATTTCAGCATGAGCTTTGGCATCAAGCTAAAGCTTATGGAAGTCTTCGTTAGTGTAGTTCCAAGGGTCCTTTGGAATTAAATATCTTGTTTCAGTGTGCAAGACCATGGGTTTGTGAGGTCCGAACATGACTGATCTCCAACATCTAGTGTGATTGTTGGACAACAAATGAATCATTCTTCATTGCCATATGTTGTATTAATGACGAACGAGAATGGGGGGCTTGGTTGATGAGCTAGTGTTATGAGGATCCAAAATGAAATTCTCAGGCATTGTTAACTTGTGAAGAACTTGTAGAAATCACTGGAATAGTTATTTTTCAAGTTTGTTATTTGAAATTATTCTAACTTTGGATATGAGTTTGAAATCAAAATCTGTTAACAAAAAGCACAGGAAAAGTATAACGACTATAATCAATCGGATATCAATTTGAGCTTTGAATTTCAAATTTGATTGTGAAATCTAAATCTAAATAATCGGGATCTAATACCAATTTTTAAATCGAAATAAGCTCTTAAAACAATTATGTTTAGGCCATGTTTGATTATTCGCTTAAACTATTTTAGTTATTTTGAATTAAAGATCTTGTGTTCTCTTGTTTTTTAGGGTTTTCAAAAAAACACACCCAATCATACATTTAGGAAAAAATGTTATTTCATTTAGCGAATGTCAGGGATTAAATATCCGACAATTACATAGGAATGAAGTCATTACGAAAGTGACAATTAAGAAATTACTTTACAACAACGGAATGTAAAATATGAACACTGAATTAAGAAAAATACATAACAACACAATAATATATTACAATAATGGAAACCTAAACTACAGTCTTTAGTATTTGATCTGATGTTGTTGTTCTTCAATGCTTGATCTTCTGTGTTTATGTTTGGTGCTTGTTCCACAGTTGTTCATTTGTGTTTTTTTTGAAGCATTCAGTGGTTGTGAGGTTTAGTGGTTATTCAATGGTTGTGCCTCCATGGTTATGGGTTCTAGGGTTAGGTATCCTTGGTTATGGGTTCCAAGGTTATATATTCAGTGGTTTTAGGTTAAGTCTCCTTGGTTGGGTTCACTGTTTATTTATTTATTGGTTGGGTTCTAGGGTTATGAAAAATGGCTAAGGAACAAAGGTTAAAGGGTTAAGGTTTATGAATGTGGTTATGGCTCATCATTCCTAATTTTTTTCAACAGTGTCACAACATGGTTTTCTTGATTAACCATGTTCGCGAGCAGGTCCCAATAAATAGTTCGTGCCTCGTCATTTTCACACAAAGTCTTGAGTTCCAACCCTTTTATAACAACCTAAATACCCCCCATAAACGTTCTTTGAATTCTGTCACACCCCCGCCGTCAGCGGAAACACGGGAGATACGACGAAACTATATGTCGAGAACTCATTGAATATCAGAGAATGCTAAGACTTCTGCTTAAGTGTAAAATCCATATCTATCCTTGAGTTAGTACCAAAAATACATGCAATGAACAAGTGCCAACTAAAATGTTGGCGAGTTCGTAGGTTTTATATTTTGATCAAATGGTTGAAATAATAGTGTTTGCCATACAAGACACAAGTAAAATGCTTCAATAAATGTTTAGTAGAATAGCAATCCCAAAATGTTATGCTGTCAGAATAATATGTAAATGATAATTATGATTTGATGCATTCTACATGAGTCCACAACCATACCTATCGATTTCTTGTATTCCCTTTATCACCAATGTCTTATCAGAAACATTAGTTCTTGGTGGAAATATATCATTCCTATAACCATGGAGTTGTGGTTGTTGCTACCAAACCATGAATGGAGGTTTCCCAAACCCTGTTAGTACTAACTTATATTAATCCAGCGGCTCAAACCCTGACTTAAATGATTGTGAAGCATACTCGGGATTTAGTGAGATAAATACTTGCCTCTTGCAAAATTCATTTCTTGTCTCATGCAATATACCTTGAGAAGTATGTGCATGGATATAGTGAAAGAATTCTTGTATCATAGTAAAAATCAAGTATTGTAGCACGTATTTCCCCAAAAATATGTAAAATGAAAAAGGGGCTACGAATACTCACTGTTTGTATAGCAATGGAACCCATGTCCATGATTTGTTATAACCAAATTCAAAGTGACCATATATAGCACATTAGTTCTAGCCAACTCTAAATGTTTGATATAGCCAATCAAGTGAAAATATGATGTCCTGTTAGTAAATCAAATGTGCTTTAATAATAAATACCGACAATCTTGTTTCACGTGCCTACTTAACAAGACTGTCACATGTGATTTAATGCGTCCTCACTTGTGTTAAGTTCGATTAACCGAAGAGTTTTTTTACATATGTTACTTTCGGTTAATAATGTATCCTTTAATACTCGATTACTTATTTCATCGAGTGGGTTTATAATTGGTATGCTTAAATGTTCATATATAATATAAATTATCAAACTTTATAATTATTGTTATTATATATAACTTTGTTGAATAGTTAGTTCATGTTTATAATAAAGATATTAAAACATCCTAACTTATATATGTATTGTCCATCCTATGTTTTTATTTAACATAAGCATTTATCTCATTTATTACTAATTATTGTAATTTGATGATTTGCATATACACATAATGTATTTAAAATCTATATTGTTGAAATAATAGTCATTAGATCCAAATATAGGTTTTTTTTATAATCAATTCGTCACCATAAACATATATTATTTGAAACCCTTTAATGAAATTTACTTGAAGCTTGTTTGCTTAGGTAGTTAAAAATCGTACGTTTGAACTAGTCTTATGCTTATCTTTATATAAAATGATTGTTCCAATACTCGTATTTGTAGAAAAAGTGTGTTCTATAACCTAGCTTTTATAAATCTAGTATTTAGTTTGTGAGTAATTAGAACATTTCAATTTACATAATACTTAGAACTTACTATTTCAAACGATAACTGTGAGCCGGGGACTCTTTCGGAGCAGCCTCTCTATCCCAATTGGGATAGGGGTAAGGTTTGTATCTATCCTTCCCCCCCAGACCCTACTGAAAAGTGGGAATATACTGGGTAAGGTTGTTGTTGTTGTTTTAGAACTTACTATTATCATTTGAAACCAAATATATAATTTGTCATTTGTTTATACATTCAAGTATCAAATAGTTAAAAGATTATTCTATCATACAATTGGATAAATCTTTTTTTAATAATAATTGTGTTTGCCCCAAATCTGCTGATGTCGATACATACTCGATACGTTAAACTAGCTTGTCATTTATGAATATATACTTATATTGCATATATACTTTAATTTTATTTGAGTTTTAAGATCGTAAATTTATTTTATAAAATTTGAACATAAGTTCAGTAATAATTCATTTAAATTAAGGAGTGCATAATAAATTAATAAATTGTGATGAAAATATATATACAAGTATAAAATGGGTAGTGTAATCTCTTATTACAATTTTATAAAATTGCCAAATACTTCATATTATACAAATAATGTCACATCAGATTATGTGTTTACGTGTGCATCTAAAGTTTCTCGATGTCAGTACCTACTCGTTTTGTTAAGATAACTTGTCTTTTAAATCGGATTATATATTTTTATCGCTTCACAATTGTTATAATAGTTTATACATTTATTGTGTGTCTTTCATTAATATAATTGTGAATGTAAACTCTTATGATGCCAGAGATACGATAACATAATAAAGGTTAGTGTGCAGTTATACCTTTCAGGTCAGTTCGCGTACGTGAACTAATATTTAGAATCGTAGACCCATTCCTTGAACCGAATATATTTCAGGACTCGTTTTTATGTTACGAGTTCATTCGTTCACTCGTTTTCTGTCACTGATCGATCTAACCAAGTTTGACCGATCTAACCAAGGTTTTGACTTAACTTGGCCAAGACTCAAATTTTTGGGAACCCATGAGCATCCCTCAACTACCAAATCTGGCCTATGCTAGATCTTACTTCATTGGGTCATCACTATTAAGCAACTCCACCACCACGATTCAACCTTCATCATCTGACCACACACCGAAAACCTAAGGAGCTTAACAAATTGTGTGTACCAATATCTCATGTCACAGATGTGAAAACAAACAACATAGTTTCAAGCAAAATATTTTAGATCCGAGTTTTGAAGCACCCATCGCAGATACAACCATGAACTAAAAGGTCAAAATATGGATAACGAGTGGTCGTTTCTTACCATTTTAGAGGTTGTATGTGTTCGATGACACCAGATGTTTTAATCTTCATCGTTCCTGAGTCGGATCATCGCAGCCATCGTGTTTTTTGCTTAAACACGCAATCTGAGTTGAGCCCGACCCGGAAAAAAACACGTCGTCTTAACCACCGTCCCTGGTGGGTGTCTACCCATGCATCTTCCGAGACAACATCTACTGAAAAAAACGTACCATAGGGTTGAAACAGAAGAGAGGCCGGATGATGTTGACGTTTTCATCGGCATTGCAAGAGACCGCCTGAGGAAGAGAATGAGATCGCTGGCTCGAGCTGACCACCATCACCATGGTGGTCTTCGAGGGTTGTACCAATGTTTTCTTCGAGAGGATTCTAGAGAGTTGCTGTGAGCGGGATGAGAGGAGGTGGATGAAGAAGAAGAGCTACTAGAAGATAAGCTGAGGGTGGTGGCTGGGTGAAGAGGCGATCGCAAGAGCTGGGCTGCCAGCTCTTGTTCCTTGTTGTTGATCGAAAGGAAAAACACACACACCAGTGTGTTGTGTGTGTTTAACGGTTGAAAAAATGAGGGAAACATTTCTTGCATTCCTTTTATACCTAGGGTTTCATGTGGTATAATTTAGCCAGTTCGTATCACGTTTAACCCAGTCTCACGTCACATTAATTTATCACCGACAATTCTTTCGAGACTGGATTATTTTAGGAACGAAAAAAATAATATCCGAATATTTCTTTCGTTATGTGCTATTGATCTCGTGGTTAATCAAGTTTCAAAACAAGCTTGAGTCGCGTTTATTCTCGTGATTATCATTTCAAGATTTTAAATACTATATAGTCCAAAAATAAAATAAACATGCTCGAGATATTTACTTTTCGCGTATAACTGGTATGTTAAATAATTAATTTAAGTAACGTTATCATCGTGTGTTTAATGCGGATTATCTCGTAACTTGCTCGTTCGTCTCATATAATTGTCAGACTACCTTCAAGAATTAATATAAACGATAAATGTAAATATTTTATCATTTTGATTATCGTATCTTTATATCTAAATCGATTTGATGAATAATCAAGCCTTAGATGGGCCTAAATTCTTGTCAGGTTATGTTAGGCTTGATTGGGCCTAGCACATTTGGTTCAGTTAGCAAAGAATAGTGCATTGAAATTTGACGAATGTTACAAATTCACTTGAGTGTGTGAAAGTGCTTGACGAGTGTTCGGGACAAGCCGGTCGGTTAAACAAGTTGTTGTGCAGATATAGTGAGGTAAGCTTATACTTATGTTTTAACTACTAAGGTTATCTCCATGATGATATATGTGGTTACGTTGATTGATTAAATCATATGATATGATGTAGTTATGCCTGTTTGATACATGAAACATCATGAATAAACATAATGAGTTCAACGCTCGTATTGGATGTATATTACAACAGTTGTTGTTCTGTCCATTTGGAAACCTGAATTTGGGTTTATGAATAATATGAACATAATAATGATCTTGCTAGGATATACAAGTTGTGAGAATTCCTTGGAAACGTGAGATTGAGTATTCAAGTTAAGGTTTTTGTGCGGATCAATCGAGTGACTTCCATAATGCCCATTTTATCTTTTAAAACGTTTTGGGCTGATGTGCATATTGTGTATTGTTTGAATTTTAAAATGGTTGTATTAAACCTATGTTTGAGACAATATGTTTGTATGATTGAGTGTTTGTAAAACAGTGATTGTTACCAATAGGATGACGTACTCGAGATAGTCAGAGTAGAATGATTTTCAAAGCAACTTGAAAGTGACGTGTTTCATGGTCATGAGGGAAAATGTTTTGACATGTATTTTGTTTGTGTGCCACTAGTTGAGACCGGTTGTGTGATTTAAGTGTTTTACGACTACGATTTGGGCAGAGGTCCTAAAACAAGTTTTGAAAAAGTTTTGAGCAATGCGGTGCTAGGTTACATAGGAAAAAATGTTTTATAGAACATTGATTGTGCAGTCTGAGTCAAAATTGTGTTTTTGACAATTGTGTCGAATATGGTCGATGGTGTCCTTGCAGTATATGTAAAAACAAGCGTCGTGCCTGCCTCTGTTACATGTTTCTGGTTTGAGGAAACAACCCTGGCATACGTGCCAGTTTTAGGGGTTAAATTATGAATTGATTGTATTTGGCTGGTGATGACCGGGTATGCAGAGAGTGAACGTGACCCTAGACAGTGCCTTGATATTACTATAGATGCAATATAAGGAATATATAATGTGGACTTGGCAGGTGGTAACCATACCGTGTACGTGGCAGTTTGGTATTTGGATTCTGGTAACCTAGAGGTTCTGGTTCTAGTAAACCGATTATTAGTTTGAAACATTTTTCTGCGCAAATTTTGCGTGTTTTATGTTTGTGAATTTCCTCTTAAACGTGTCATATAAATCTTTTGTCAGTTGTGTTGCTTAATTTTTGTATGATTAAAACTTAGAACTTACTAATGAATATAGATCCCTTTGAGTATCCATGAGAGATAAGGATAAGGCTTCGGTAGACATGAAAAGGGAAAAGTGTGAAGACAAGAATGGCAAGCTGCTAGCAATTTTGGCATATGTAAATTGATGTAACCTTATACCATGCTAGCATCTTGTATTATGACTTTTGTTATATTAATAAAAGTTCTAATGCTTATTTCTATTATACCATATGTTTTGTTATAATTCCAATTTAGTGATTGTTCCGGGAGACGGGCGTCACATCAATGCAAGACTAAAGGATACACAAGATTATTAAAAGTCCTATAGTGATAGGAGAAGAATACCCATCTAATTTTGCAAAGAGATTAACAAAATTATGTTTGTATAATGAAACAACAACAACCTTACCCAGTATATTCCCACTTTCCGTAGGGTCTGGGGGGGAAAGATAGATACAAACTGTCACACCCCGAGCCGGCGGGGTAGGATCGGAGTCCCCGTCGGGCGGAAGGTTCCCGGGGCGCGATATCGGGAGTGATAATCAGAAGTGATCAGATTGTTTACATTGCACATGATATAAATGAGAAATGCTAATTTAAAATAGAATTACAAAGTTAAATTACATCAGTATTGTTTATAATTTAACAATGTAAATCTATTGTAAACATCATAACATAACTATCTTGTATTTACACAAGATATACAAAATAAATTGTATAATGATGTCTTCAAAAGTATGCAGGTCCAAAATGTTAAGTCTTCTATCTGAAGTCCTAGTCCAAAAGAAATGACTTCTTAATTGACCTGCTCGTCACCTGAGAAGTCATGCAAAATTAAAGGTCAACACATGGTTGGTGAGTTCATATAGTTTAATATTTGAAAATGATTTGAAAACCTCCTTTGGTAAAAACCCTAACCTCATTAACACCACATGTAATATCCACATCGGTATGCTTATATATAGGGCATATGTAAGGGACAAGCCCTAGCCAACATCCCACCACATACTAATATGCATATGACACTGCTGTTAATGACAATTAAGCATTTTTACCCTTAACACAATCCCATAAGTTCTTCTGTTTGCTGTTCCTGTCATTACAATCATTTGAAATCCATGTTGATTTCACAAGTTCATCACACGATATGATCAACCACACAATTGTATAAACAGTTATAAATGCTTAATTAAACAAGTAAATAAACATTTAATAAAATCTAAGTCCTTATGATTGGGGCCTTTGGTCATACTCGAGTAGACTAGTCTGTCAATCTAGGTACTTAGTAGTTAGGGAATTCTGTAAATATCATCAAACATAAGACCTACAAGTCAATCAGTCTAGCTAGGACTTCTTGAAATATAGGATTTCTGAATTCAATGTGTTGGCAAATGTTATCTCTGATATTTCCCATACTATCCCTTAAAAATGATTTAATGATCGTCTGATTTTGTCACAAGATGTACTTGATGTGTTGATCATAGAATACAAGATTCATTGATCGGTTGTACACTTGATTCATTGTTCAACAAACACTTGGTTTGTAGAACATTGATTGTTATCTTTGCAAAGATTGTTTTGTTGATGTCTTGATGTCCCACACTTGTTTTGTCAAAATGTTTGATTTGATCCCTTGAATTCACCCACTTGTTTTGTCAAAATGTTGTTTTGATCCCTTGAATTCACCCACTTGATTTGTCAAAATGTTTGTTTTGATCCCTTGAATTCACCCACTTGATTTGTCAAAATGTTTGTTTTGATCCCTTGAATTCACCCACTTGTTTTGTCAAAATGTCTAGTTTGATTTGTTTGAAATGTTTTGACTTATTGAAAAGTTTAGTTTAACTTGATTATTCACTTAATATATAAGTAAATCAGTTAATAAACCTGCATAAAATCTTCCTAGACATGGTCTAGGATAACATTTATATATATGTAAAACATATAAATTTAAAAGCATTAAAGTAAACAATTTAAGTAAACAGTTTACGCATGCTTCTCAGCCCCGCGTTTTAAAACAAAAATGTTAGAAAAGGGGCAATGAACTCACCTGTGTTGCTATGTAATTTGATCTAACACAAAATGCGCGCTCCTGTATGTAAGCTAAGTATCTTCGGTTCCTGAGTTATTTTATAAGAATTTCGGATATAATAAGTACGCGTAGTAGTCGTTGTGCCTAAGACTTTGAGTCTTGTTGTGTGTGCAACTAAGTGTCTTAGTACTAGGTGTATCTAAGATTTAATCTATCCTTATTACCCTTTTTGATCCCAATCCCATGTTGAGTTACAATACATACTTTTATATTTTAGAAAATTTCGGCAGAGTTTCCTTTGTTTTTCGTTTTAAATCCAGACAATTACATTGTCTATTTTATAACAAAATCCCAATTCAATCAATTCAAGTAAATATTTAAACTAAAGCATTACAATTTAACTTCCAATTAAATCAATATGAAGTCAAAATCATTTAGTGAAATCCAATAAGTTATAAATGAGATTTTATCAAAATCTCATTACTTGAGTTTACTAAATCAATTGATACATGATGGCTTAATTAGACCTCATTGGATTCACTTAGACCCAAGTGATAATTCTTGATTCCTCCTTGATCATAACCAAGATAATTGAACCATATAACTTAGACATCATTCTCATTCATGCTAACAATCCACTTAATGTTGTTAATGTGTAGTAATGATCTTTAACTATAGAATCTCTATCCCCACCATTTGGCTTTATTAATTATAATTAACACTTTGTATTAATTTATGCACCCATGCAAAAATTCCAAATTATTTACCCTATGCATAGATTATGTGGGTTCCCATGCACTCTCATTCTTTGCTTAACACATGCATACGTATCTAACCCTCCTGCATCTTAGGAATCTCCACTTTGAGTAGTTAGATATTCGGCATCATCCCAAGGCAGCGAACCTTTGAAGGTGCTGGCCTTGGGTTCGGCTATCATACATCACCAACGAACCCTTAGGGTTCGGCTCTGAGTTTGCCACCCACAATCCTCAAGGTTCGTTCAGTTTTAAGGTTCGGTTATCTACATAGGGTTCGTTTGGAGTTATGGTTCGTTGCATGTCACAAGATTCGGCTTTAACAGGGTTCGGTGGTTAGGTGCTGGCAACAGGTTCGTGACAGGCATCAGGGTTCGTGAGTCAGAGGGTTGCAGGGTTCGTTGCAGGAACCATGCAGGGTTCGGCTGCAGGTCATTCAGGTTCGGCGCAGAAGATAGTTCGGTGCAGGGTTCGCCCGGCGAACCCTTGGGTTCGTAAGGTGTCAAAAGGGTTCGGCCACCACTCCAAGAGTTCGGCCACTGTTGGCCACGAACCTGTAGCTATTTTCGCAGCATCACCTTCATCATACGAAGTTAAACCTGTTGCAACAATAATCTATCTACTCCTACGTGTATCCCTATGTGTTTTGTGTGTGTTTAAGTCGATTAAATAACAAGAATCCAACCGGTTCGTGATTCACTCTAAAACCGAACATAAACATGTGATTTACCTTAGATCTCTTGGATGGAATCTTGAATAAGTCGTACTCCCGTGATCTACGTGTTGAGAGGAACGTTTTGGCACCTAGAATGCTCGAAACCGATTAAAAAACACCACGAATCTCTAGAGAGAAGTTGGAGAAAACTTCTAGAGAGAGAGAGATGTGTGGGTGACGAAAATGTGGGAAAGGAGAGGGGTGAGATGGGTTGGTGTGGTCATTTATGACCACATTAATTACTCAAGAATACCCGATGGCTCGGTCTCGTTCAGTTTCGCGTAAAATACCGGTTTCGCGTAGTTTTCTCAGCAAAACGACACGATTATAAAAATAGAATTTATTTAACTATTCTAGGTTGTGATTCCTAATAACTTAACTAATATCTTCTTATTTATAAACAAATTTAAAATATTAATTAACTGTTTAAATCGAAATGTACGGTCGTCGCACGTATGCGTTCGAATCGTCACCCGTACGAACACGGCGATAACTATACTTTTCAACCTTGTTTTCTAATTATAGAATATCATTCAGAACGTTAAACTTTCAGATATATTCGGACAGATCGTCACCTATACGAATAACCCGTCAATTTAGCATTCACATAACAATATTCGTGTGTTTTGTTCTATAAAACCTCACATACGTTTATACATAATAATTCCTAAACAAATAATCAAATGATGGTTCTGTATTGCCAGATAATTATCCGACTCAAGAACCATTGTTCTGAACTGTGTTTCTGTTAACTGTTTCAGAATTTGTTCTATGATAACACCAAATGACAATGATAAATGATATGAATCTGAAACGTAATGAAATGTATATGATTTGTACCTGTTTTACTGTTCATGTACTGTAGAGATCACTGTTCCGGTAACGGTTCCGGCACTGATGTTACAGTCTCCCCTTGTTAGAGAAATTTCGTCCCGAAATTTAAGAGTTATTATCAGGTACAGCTTCCTCTTCAAATAGTTGGGGATACTTTAACTTCATGTGATCTTCACGTTCCCAAGTGAACTCGGGCCCGCGTCTTGAATTCCATCGAACCTTTACAATAGGAATACGGCTTCGCCTCAGTTGTTTAACCTTGCGATCCATAATCTCTAAAGGTTCTTCAATGAAATGCAACTGTTCATCGACTTGAATCTCTTCGATTGGAATGACGAGAGACTCGTCAGCAAGGCATTTCTTCAAGTTTGAGACGTGAAACACGTCATGCACACCACTGAGTTCATCTGGTAATCTCAATCGATAAGCTACAGGACCTATGCGTCCGATAATCTCGAACGGTCCCACGTATCGTGGTGCTAATTTGCCTTTCTTTCCGAAGCGTACCACACCTTTCCACGGGGATACTTTCAACATTACACGATCCCCCACTTGGAATTCCAACGGCTTGCGCCGTTTGTCGGCGTAGCTCTTTTGTCTGCTCCTTGTTGCTTGTAGTCTTCTTTGAATCTGAGCTATCTTGTCAGTGGTTTCTTGTATTAGTTCTGGCCCCGTTATTCGGTTGTCTCCAATTTCAGTCCAACAAATCGGTGATCGACATTTTCGGCCATAAAGAGCCTCGAATGGTGCACATCCGATACTGCTATGGTAACTGTTATTGTAGGAGAACTCAATCAGTGGCAAATGGAAATCCCAATTCCCACCGAAGTCTAGAACACAGGTTCTCAACATGTCCTCTAGGGTTTGGATAGTACGTTCGCTTTGGCCATCCGTTTGTGGGTGGTAAGCTGTACTCAGATTCAACAGTGTCCCTAGAGATTTCTGTAATGATTGCCAGAACCTTGATGTGAATCTGCTATCTCGATCAGAAATAATAGACAATGGCACACCGTGGCGTACCACTATCTCATTGACGTATAATCTTGCCAGTTTATCCATGGTGAAGTTCTCACGCATGGGCAAGAAATGAGCAGATTTGGTTAAACGATCAATGATCACCCATATTGTATCATGACCGCTGGAAGTGCGGGGTAGCTTGGTAATGAAATCCATAGCTATTTGTTCCCACTTCCAGAGCGGAATCTCAGGCTGTTCCAGTAGACCAGACGGTCTCTGGTGTTCCGCCTTTACTTTCGCACACGTAAGACACTGTCCGACATACTCGGCTATGTCTTTCTTCATTCCCGGCCACCAATAAAATCCACGCAAGTCTTGGTACATCTTATCAGCGCCTGGATGAACAGAGTATTTAGTCTTGTGTGCTTCATCGAAGATAAGTTTTCTCAATTCATCTACCGCAGGGATCCATATACGTTCCTTGTAGTAGATCATACCATCAGGCTTCGTGTCAAACTGTTTCTCTGCTCCGCAATCAAGTTCCCTCTTCAGATTACCTCGGTCAAGTGCTTCTTGCTGTGCTTGAACAATCTTGTCACTTAAACTGGTCTGCACGGTTATCCCCATTGCTCTAACACGTAGGGGTTTGACCCGTTCCTTCCGGCTCAAGGCATCGGCTACAACGTTCGCCTTTCCCGGATGGTATTTGATCACACAATCATAATCATTCAGAAGTTCAACCCAACGGCGCTGTCGCATGTTGAGCTCCTTCTGATCAAAGATGTGCTGCAGACTTTTGTGATCAGTGAATATGGTACACTTGGTGCCATATAAGTAATGTCTCCAAATCTTCAAGGCGAAGATTACTGCTCCCAGTTCAAGATCATGAGTAGTGTAATTCTTCTCATGAATCTTTAACTGTCTTGATGCATAGGCTATGACTTTATCCCGTTGCATTAACACACAACCGAGTCCCTGATGGGAAGCATCACAGTATACAACAAAATCATCACAGCCTTCTGGGAGAGATAGAATTGGAGCATCACATAATTTCTGTTTCAAGGTCTGAAAAGCATCCTCTTGTTTCTGCTCCCAGACAAACGGTTCACTTTTCTGAGTTAGCTTAGTGAGAGGCAAAGCTATTTTAGAAAAGTTTGAGATAAACCTTCTATAATAACCCGCCAATCCCAGAAAAGACCGTATCTCCGTCGGTGTCTTTGGAGTGTCCCAATTCTTTATCGCTTCAATCTTGGCAGGGTCTACATGAATTCCCTCGCTGTTGACCACATGACCCAGGAATTGAACTTCTCTTAGCCAGAATTCGCATTTGGAGAATTTGGCATAGAGTTTCTCTTCTTTCAACAGCTCCAAGATCTTTCTAAGGTGTTGCTCATGTTCTGTTTTGGTCTTGGAATAAATCAGTATGTCATCAATAAAGACAATGACAAACTGATCCAAGTACGGCTTGCACACTCGGTTCATGAGGTCCATGAAAACCGCTGGTGCATTTGTCAATCCGAAAGGCATCACCATGAATTCGTAATGCCCGTATCTTGTTCGGAAGGCCGTTTTCGGTATATCTTCATCTTGAACTCTCAGCTGATGGTATCCCGACCGCAAGTCAATCTTCGAGAAGTATTGAGCTCCTTGCAGTTGATCAAACAGATCATCAATCCTCGGCAATGGATAACGATTCTTGATAGTCAGTTTGTTCAGCTCTCTGTAATCTATGCACATTCTGAACGATCCGTCTTTCTTTTTCACGAACAAAACCGGAGCTCCCCAAGGTGAGTAGCTCGGTCTGATGAAACCCTTGTCAAGTAACTCCTGTAACTGATTAGACAATTCCTGCATCTCTGAAGGTGCTAACCTGTAAGGAGATTTAGCAACTGGGGTTGCTCCAGGAATTAAGTCAATACGAAACTCTACTGGTCGCACAGGTGGCAAACCTGGTAGGTCTTCAGGAAACACTTCAGGGTATTCTTTTACTACAGGTACATCTTGAATCTTTTTCTTCTCTTTCTCCTTTTCCACCACATGAGCCAAGAACGCCATGCACTGCTTCTGTAGACACTTACGCGCCTTTATGCAAGAGATGATTTTGACACTTCGCTTCGCTTGATCCCCTCTAACTTCCAATACACGAGCACTCGGCAATGGAATTCGAAGCAGCTTCTCAGAACAGATGACTTCCACTCGGTTAGAGGAAAGCCAATCCATTCCAACAATGATGTCGAAACTACCCAACTCCATCGGTATCAAATTGATGGTAAATGTAAAATCATTTAGTGTCAATGGGCAGTTCTTATAAACTGTACTAACTGTGATCTGTTTCCCGTTAGCTACTTCTATAATGTAAGGGGAGTCTAACTGTTCCTCTATGGAATCTAGTTGGCATGCAAAGTCGGTAGAGATAAAACTCTGATCCGCACCAGTATCAAATAAGACAGATGCATAAAAGTCATGTAAGAGAAACGTACCAGTGACCACATTTGGGTCCTGGCGTGCAGCTGGTGCTCCAATAGCAAAGGCTCGTCCACGGGGTGCTTGAACTGCTGGTTGAGCCTTCTTTGGGCAATTCTTCGCAAAGTGGCCTTGTTCGCCACAGTTATAGCATCCACCATGGTTCTGATTAGCTGGTGGAGGAAGAGCCAAAGTAGCATTGTTGACTGCTTGATTAGGAGTCATCCTACAGTATTGGACCCAATGGCCCTTTCTTCCACATCCCGTGCAATATTTACACGGAGCGTCAGCAGGGTGATGATACTGACACTTGGCACACAGAGGATATGTGCCAGTGTAGGGTTTGCGGTTGGGGTTTTGTGGTGTTGCTGTTATTTGTTGAAGAGGTGTGGCCACCGTGTAGTTCTTGATAGTCTTTTGTTTCTTCTTCTGATGTTGTTGATGATGAGGTTTCTTTGAGGACTCTTCCTTGCGTTTGCCAGTGTCAGTCTCTTTCTTTAAAACTCCAGAGGCTACCATGAGGTCAGTGAGTTTCCCAGACAGTCTCACTGCAGACTCAACAGTAGTAGGGTTGGCTGAGACAACCATGCCCTGAATGCAGGCGGGAAGTCCACCCACATAACGGTCTATTCTTTTCTCCAAAGTTGGTACCATGTCAGGTACCAAAGCAACCAACTCGTGGTAACGAGTTGTATACCCCATGTGATCAGCCCCTTTCATCACATGATTAGATAATTCAACCTCCAATTTCTGCAGCTCATTCTTGGGACAAAATTCTGTTCGCAGCAGTGCTTTGAAGTCTTCCCATGACATTGCCATGGCTTCTTCTCTTCCCCGGGCATTGATCTGACCGTTCCACCAGGTCAGAGCCCGTTTGTTGAATGTTCCCGCTGAGTAACGGACCTTGTGGTGTTCGGGGCAGCTGCAAAGATCCAATGTTGCCTCAATTTTCTCAATCCATTGGATTAATCCAACGGCGCCTTCAGACCCACTAAAACTGGGTGGTTTACATCCTACGAAGGACTTGTAGGAGTAGTGAGATGAATCTCCAGTGTTTCCACTGGCTTCCCCTGATGTGTTGCCAGTATTGAGGATCTCATTACGAAGACGAAGGAACATCTCTGGTATAGCTTCTTTCATCTGATTCGTCATCTGGCTACTCAGTAACGTCACCAGAGCGATAGTAGCAGGGTCCATAGTCGGTGTTGTGCCTGAACCAGATGCTTGAGTAATCAATGGAGGAGGGGGAGGAGGAGGTGGAGGAGGTGGTGGTGGAGAGTCATTCGGAGACGGTGTGGAGGAGTGTGGAGCCAAATCTTGTGGTGGTAGCTGTATCAAGGGAGGTTGTCTTCGTGGAGGCATTCTGATCATAACCAATTAAGTCATCGGTTAGTGCAATGATCGAATACAGAAGACGATATACAAATAAGTCTTAAGTCCTACGTTCTCTACATGCAGGGTCCCTAGGTTATAGTCTAGGCCAAACCATTTAAATAACTGACCTATATTTCTCTATAACCATGGCTCTGATACCAATCTGTCACACCCCGAGCCGGCGGGGTAGGATCGGAGTCCCCGTCGGGCGGAAGGTTCCCGGGGCGCGATATCGGGAGTGATAATCAGAAGTGATCAGATTGTTTACATTGCACATGATATAAATGAGAAATGCTAATTTAAAATAGAATTACAAAGTTAAATTACATCAGTATTGTTTATAATTTAACAATGTAAATCTATTGTAAATATCATAACATAACTATCTTGTATTTACACAAGATATACAAAATAAATTGTATAATGATGTCTTCAAAAGTATGCAGGTCCAAAATGTTAAGTCTTCTATCTGAAGTCCTAGTCCAAAAGAAATGACTTCTTAATTGACCTGCTCGTCACCTGAGAAGTCATGCAAAATTAAAGGTCAACACATGGTTGGTGAGTTCATATAGTTTAATATTTGAAAATGATTTGAAAACCTCCTTTGGTAAAAACCCTAACCTTATTAACACCACATGTAATATCCACATCGGTATGCTTATATATAGGGCATATGTAAGGGACAAGCCCTAGCCAACATCCCACCACATACTAATATGCATATGACACTGCTGTTAATGACAATTAAGCATTTTTACCCTTAACACAATCCCATAAGTTCTTCTGTTTGCTGTTCCTGTCATTACAATCATTTGAAATCCATGTTGATTTCACAAGTTCATCACACGATATGATCAACCACACAATTGTATAAACAGTTATAAATGCTTAATTAAACAAGTAAATAAACATTTAATAAAATCTAAGTCCTTATGATTGGGGCCTTTGGTCATACTCGAGTAGACTAGTCTGTCAATCTAGGTACTTAGTAGTTAGGGAATTCTGTAAATATCATCAAACATAAGACCTACAAGTCAATCAGTCTAGCTAGGACTTCTTGAAATATAGGATTTCTGAATTCAATGTGTTGGCAAATGTTATCTCTGATATTTCCCATACTATCCCTTAAAAATGATTTAATGATCGTCTGATTTTGTCACAAGATGTACTTGATGTGTTGATCATAGAATACAAGATTCATTGATCGGTTGTACACTTGATTCATTGTTCAACAAACACTTGGTTTGTAGAACATTGATTGTTATCTTTGCAAAGATTGTTTTGTTGATGTCTTGATGTCCCACACCTGTTTTGTCAAAATGTTTGATTTGATTCCTTGAATTCACCCACTTGATTTGTCAAAATGTTTGTTTTGATCCCTTGAATTCACCCACTTGATTTGTCCAAAATGTTTGATTTGATCCCTTGAATTCACCCACTTGATTTGTCAAAATGTTTAGTTTGATTTGTTTGAAATGCTTTGACTTATTGAAAAGATTAGTTTAACTTGATTATTCACTTAATATATAAGTAATCAGTTAATAACCTGCATAAAATCTTCCTAGACATGATCTAGGATAACATTTATATATATGTAAAACATATAATTTAAAAGCATTCAAGTAAACAATTTAAATAAACAGTTTACGCATGCTTCTCAGCCCCGCGTTTTAAAACAAAAATGTTAGAAAAGGGGCAATGAACTCACCTGTGTTGCTATGTAATTTGATCTAACACAAAATGCGCGCTCCTGTATGTAAGCTAAGTATCTTCGGTTCCTGAGTTATTTTATAAGAATTTCGGATATAATAAGTACGCGTAGTAGTCGTTGTGCCTAAGACTTTGAGTCTTGTTGTGTGTGCAACTAAGTGTCTTAGTACTAGGTGTATCTAAGATTTAATCTATCCTTATTACCCTTTTTGATCCCAATCCCATGTTGAGTTACAATACATACTTTTATATTTTAGAAAATTTCGGCAGAGTTTCCTTTGTTTTTCGTTTTAAATCCAGACAATTACATTGTCTATTTTATAACAAAATCCCAATTCAATCAATTCAAGTAAATATTTAAACTAAAGCATTACAATTTAACTTCCAATTAAATCAATATGAAGTCAAAATCATTTAGTGAAATCCAATAAGTTATAAATGATATTTTATCAAAATCTCATTACTTGAGTTTACTAAATCAATTGATACATGATGGCTTAATTAGACCTCATTGGATTCACTTAGACCCAAGTGATAATTCTTGATTCCTCCTTGATCATAACCAAGATAATTGAACCATATAACTTAGACATCATTCTCATTCATGCTAACAATCCACTTAATGTTGTTAATGTGTAGTAATGATCTTTAACTATAGAATCTCTATCCCCACCATTTGGCTTTATTAATTATAATTAACACTTTGTATTAATTTATGCACCCATGCAAAAATTCCAAATTATTTACCCTATGCATAGATTATGTGGGTTCCCATGCACTCTCATTCTTTGCTTAACACATGCATACGTATCTAACCCTCCTGCATCTTAGGAATCTCCGCTTTGAGTAGTTAGATATTCGGCATCATCCCAAGGCAGCGAACCTTTGAAGGTGCTGGCCTTGGGTTCGGCTATCATACATCACCAACGAACCCTTAGGGTTCGGCTCTGAGTTTGCCACCCACAATCCTCAAGGTTCGTTCAGTTTTAAGGTTCGGTTATCTACATAGGGTTCGTTTGGAGTTATGGTTCGTTGCATGTCACAAGATTCGGCTTTAACAGGGTTCGGTGGTTAGGTGCTGGCAACAGGTTCGTGACAGGCATCAGGGTTCGTGAGTCAGAGGGTTGCAGGGTTCGTTGCAGGAACCATGCAGGGTTCGGCTGCAGGTCATTCAGGTTCGGCGCAGAAGATAGTTCGGTGCAGGGTTCGCCCGGCGAACCCTTGGGTTCGTAAGGTGTCAAAAGGGTTCGGCCACCACTCCAAGAGTTCGGCCACTGTTGACCACGAACCTGTAGCTATTTTCGCAGCATCACCTTCATCATACGAAGTTAAACCTGTTGCAACAATAATCTATCTACTCCTACGTGTATCCCTATGTGTTTTGTGTGTGTTTAAGTCGATTAAATAACAAGAATCCAACCGGTTCGTGATTCACTCTAAAACCGAACATAAACATGTGATTTACCTTAGATATCTTGGATGGAATCTTGAATAAGTCGTACTCCCGTGATCTACGTGTTGAGAGGAACGTTTTGGCACCTAGAATGCTCGAAACTGATTAAAAAACACCACGAATCTCTAGAGAGAAGTTGGAGAAAACTTCTAGAGAGAGAGAGATGTGTGGGTGACGAAAATGTGGGAAAGGAGAGGGGTGAGATGGGTTGGTGTGGTCATTTATGACCACATTAATTACTCAAGAATACCCGATGGCTCGGTCTCGTTCAGTTTCGCGTAAAATACCGGTTTCGCGTAGTTTTCTCAGCAAAACGACACGATTATAAAAATAGAATTTATTTAACTATTCTAGGTTGTGATTCCTAATAAATTAACTAATATCTTCTTATTTATAAACAAATTTAAAATATTAATTAACTGTTTAAATCGAAATGTACGGTCGTCGCACGTATGCGTTCGAATCGTCACCCGTACGAACACGGCGATAACTATACTTTTCAACCTTGTTTTCTAATTATAGAATATCATTCAGAACGTTAAACTTTCAGATATATTCGGACAGATCGTCACCTATACGAATAACCCGTCAATTTAGCATTCACATAACAATATTCGTGTGTTTTGTTCTATAAAACGTCACATACGTTTATACATAATAATTCCTAAACAAATAATCAAATGATGGTTCTGTATTGCCAGATAATTATCCGACTCAAGAACCATTGTTCTGAACTGTGTTTCTCTTAACTGTTTCAGAATTTGTTCTATGATAACACAAAATGACAATGATAAATGATATGAATCTGAAACGTAATGAAATGTATATGATTTGTACCTGTTTTACTGTTCATGTACTGTAGAGATCACTGTTCCGGTAACGGTTCCGGCACTGATGTTACATAAGGGGAGTCTAACTGTTCCTCTATGGAATCTAGTTGGCATGCAAAGTCGGTAGAGATAAAACTCTGATCCGCACCAGTATCAAATAAGACAGATGCATAAAAGTCATGTAAGAGAAACGTACCAGTGACCACATTTGGGTCCTGGCGTGCAGCTGGTGCTCCAATAGCAAAGGCTCGTCCACGGGGTGCTTGAACTGCTGGTTGAGCCTTCTTTGGGCAATTCTTCGCAAAGTGGCCTTGTTCGCCACAGTTATAGCATCCACCATGGTTCTGATTAGCTGGTGGAGGAAGAGCCAAAGTAGCATTGTTGACTGCTTGATTAGGAGTCATCCTACAGTATTGGACCCAATGGCCCTTTCTTCCACATCCCGTGCAATGTTTACACGGAGCGTCAGCAGGGTGATGATACTGACACTTGGCACACAGAGGATATGTGCCAGTGTAGGGTTTGCGGTTGGGGTTTTGTGGTGTTGCTGTTATTTGTTGAAGAGGTGTGGCCACCGTGTAGTTCTTGATAGTCTTTTGTTTCTTCTTCTGATGTTGTTGATGATGAGGTTTCTTTGAGGACTCTTCCTTGCGTTTGCCAGTGTCAGTCTCTTTCTTTAAAACTCCAGAGGCTACCATGAGGTCAGTGAGTTTCCCAGACAGTCTCACTGCAGACTCAACAGTAGTAGGGTTGGCTGAGACAACCATGCCCTGAATGCAGGCGGGAAGTCCACCCACATAACGGTCTATCCTTTTCTCCAAAGTTGGTACCATGTCAGGTACCAAAGCAACCAACTCGTGGTAACGAGTTGTATACCCCATGTGATCAGCCCCTTTCATCACATGATTAGATAATTCAACCTCCAATTTCTGCAGCTCATTCTTGGGACAAAATTCTGTCCGCAGCAGTGCTTTGAAGTCTTCCCATGACATTGCCATGGCTTCTTCTCTTCCCCGGGCATTGATCTGACCGTTCCACCAGGTCAGAGCCCGTTTGTTGAATGTTCCCGCTGAGTAACGGACCTTGTGGTGTTCGGGGCAGCTGCAAAGATCCAATGTTGCCTCAATTTTCTCAATCCATTGGATTAATCCAACGGCGCCTTCAGACCCACTAAAACTGGGTGGTTTACATCCTACGAAGGACTTGTAGGAGTAGTGAGATGAATCTCCAGTGTTTCCACTGGCTTCCCCTGATGTGTTGCCAGTATTGAGGATCTCATTACGAAGACGAAGGAACATCTCTGGTATAGCTTCTTTCATCTGATTCGTCATCTGGCTACTCAGTAACGTCACCAGAGCGATAGTAGCAGGGTCCATAGTCGGTGTTGTGCCTGAACCAGATGCTTGAGTAATCAATGGAGGAGGGGGAGGAGGAGGTGGAGGAGGTGGTGGTGGAGAGTCATTCGGAGACGGTGTGGAGGAGTGTGGAGCCAAATCTTGTGGTGGTAGCTGTATCAAGGGAGGTTGTCTTCGTGGAGGCATTCTGATCATAACCAATTAAGTCATCGGTTAGTGCAATGATCGAATACATAAGACGATATACAAATAAGTCTTAAGTCCTACGTTCTCTACATGCAGGGTCCCTAGGTTATAGTCTAGGCCAAACCATTTAAATAACTGACCTATATTTCTCTATAACCATGGCTCTGATACCAATCTGTCACACCCCGAGCCGGCGGGGTAGGATCGGAGTCCCCGTCGGGCGGAAGGTTCCCGGGGCGCGATATCGGGAGTGATAATCAGAAGTGATCAGATTGTTTACATTGCACATGATATAAATGAGAAATGCTAATTTAAAATAGAATTACAAAGTTAAATTACATCAGTATTGTTTATAATTTAACAATGTAAATCTATTGTAAACATCATAACATAACTATCTTGTATTTACACAAGATATACAAAATAAATTGTATAATGATGTCTTCAAAAGTATGCAGGTCCAAAATGTTAAGTCTTCTATCTGAAGTCCTAGTCCAAAAGAAATGACTTCTTAATTGACCTGCTCGTCACCTGAGAAGTCATGCAAAATTAAAGGTCAACACATGGTTGGTGAGTTCATATAGTTTAATATTTGAAAATGATTTGAAAACCTCCTTTGGTAAAAACCCTAACCTTATTAACACCACATGTAATATCCACATCGGTATGCTTATATATAGGGCATATGTAAGGGACAAGCCCTAGCCAACATCCCACCACATACTAATATGCATATGACACTGCTGTTAATGACAATTAAGCATTTTTACCCTTAACACAATCCCATAAGTTCTTCTGTTTGCTGTTCCTGTCATTACAATCATTTGAAATCCATGTTGATTTCACAAGTTCATCACACGATATGATCAACCACACAATTGTATAAACAGTTATAAATGCTTAATTAAACAAGTAAATAAACATTTAATAAAATCTAAGTCCTTATGATTGGGGCCTTTGGTCATACTCGAGTAGACTAGTCTGTCAATCTAGGTACTTAGTAGTTAGGGAATTCTGTAAATATCATCAAACATAAGACCTACAAGTCAATCAGTCTAGCTAGGACTTCTTGAAATATAGGATTTCTGAATTCAATGTGTTGGCAAATGTTATCTCTGATATTTCCCATACTATCCCTTAAAAATGATTTAATGATCGTCTGATTTTGTCACAAGATGTACTTGATGTGTTGATCATAGAATACAAGATTCATTGATCGGTTGTACACTTGATTCATTGTTCAACAAACACTTGGTTTGTAGAACATTGATTGTTATCTTTGCAAAGATTGTTTTGTTGATGTCTTGATGTCCCACACTTGTTTTGTCAAAATGTTTGATTTGATCCCTTGAATTCACCCACTTGTTTTGTCAAAATGTTGTTTTGATCCCTTGAATTCACCCACTTGATTTGTCAAAATGTTTGTTTTGATCCCTTGAATTCACCCACTTGATTTGTCAAAATGTTTGTTTTGATCCCTTGAATTCACCCACTTGTTTTGTCAAAATGTCTAGTTTGATTTGTTTGAAATGTTTTGACTTATTGAAAAGTTTAGTTTAACTTGATTATTCACTTAATATATAAGTAAATCAGTTAATAAACCTGCATAAAATCTTCCTAGACATGGTCTAGGATAACATTTATATATATGTAAAACATATAAATTTAAAAGCATTAAAGTAAACAATTTAAGTAAACAGTTTACGCATGCTTCTCAGCCCCGCGTTTTAAAACAAAAATGTTAGAAAAGGGGCAATGAACTCACCTGTGTTGCTATGTAATTTGATCTAACACAAAATGCGCGCTCCTGTATGTAAGCTAAGTATCTTCGGTTCCTGAGTTATTTTATAAGAATTTCGGATATAATAAGTACGCGTAGTAGTCGTTGTGCCTAAGACTTTGAGTCTTGTTGTGTGTGCAACTAAGTGTCTTAGTACTAGGTGTGTCTAAGATTTAATCTATCCTTATTACCCTTTTTGATCCCAATCCCATGTTGAGTTACAATACATACTTTTATATTTTAGAAAATTTCGGCAGAGTTTCCTTTGTTTTTCGTTTTAAATCCAGACAATTACATTGTCTATTTTATAACAAAATCCCAATTCAATCAATTCAAGTAAATATTTAAACTAAAGCATTACAATTTAACTTCCAATTAAATCAATATGAAGTCAAAATCATTTAGTGAAATCCAATAAGTTATAAATGAGATTTTATCAAAATCTCATTACTTGAGTTTACTAAATCAATTGATACATGATGGCTTAATTAGACCTCATTGGATTCACTTAGACCCAAGTGATAATTCTTGATTCCTCCTTGATCATAACCAAGATAATTGAACCATATAACTTAGACATCATTCTCATTCATGCTAACAATCCACTTAATGTTGTTAATGTGTAGTAATGATCTTTAACTATAGAATCTCTATCCCCACCATTTGGCTTTATTAATTATAATTAACACTTTGTATTAATTTATGCACCCATGCAAAAATTCCAAATTATTTACCCTATGCATAGATTATGTGGGTTCCCATGCACTCTCATTCTTTGCTTAACACATGCATACGTATCTAACCCTCCTGCATCTTAGGAATCTCCGCTTTGAGTAGTTAGATATTCGGCATCATCCCAAGGCAGCGAACCTTTGAAGGTGCTGGCCTTGGGTTCGGCTATCATACATCACCAACGAACCCTTAGGGTTCGGCTCTGAGTTTGCCACCCACAATCCTCAAGGTTCGTTCAGTTTTAAGGTTCGGTTATCTACATAGGGTTCGTTTGGAGTTATGGTTCGTTGCATGTCACAAGATTCGGCTTTAACAGGGTTCGGTGGTTAGGTGCTGGCAACAGGTTCGTGACAGGCATCAGGGTTCGTGAGTCAGAGGGTTGCAGGGTTCGTTGCAGGAACCATGCAGGGTTCGGCTGCAGGTCATTCAGGTTCGGCGCAGAAGATAGTTCGGTGCAGGGTTCGCCCGGCGAACCCTTGGGTTCGTAAGGTGTCAAAAGGGTTCGGCCACCACTCCAAGAGTTCGGCCACTGTTGGCCACGAACCTGTAGCTATTTTCGCAGCATCACCTTCATCATACGAAGTTAACCCTGTTGCAACAATAATCTATCTACTCCTACGTGTATCCCTATGTGTTTTGTGTGTGTTTAAGTCGATTAAATAACAAGAATCCAACCGGTTCGTGATTCACTCTAAAACCGAACATAAACATGTGATTTACCTTAGATCTCTTGGATGGAATCTTGAATAAGTCGTACTCCCGTGATCTACGTGTTGAGAGGAACGTTTTGGCACCTAGAATGCTCGAAACCGATTAAAAAACACCACGAATCTCTAGAGAGAAGTTGGAGAAAACTTCTAGAGAGAGAGAGATGTGTGGGTGACGAAAATGTGGGAAAGGAGAGGGGTGAGATGGGTTGGTGTGGTCATTTATGACCACATTAATTACTCAAGAATACCCGATGGCTCGGTCTCGTTCAGTTTCGCGTAAAATACCGGTTTCGCGTAGTTTTCTCAGCAAAACGACACGATTATAAAAATAGAATTTATTTAACTATTCTAGGTTGTGATTCCTAATAACTTAACTAATATCTTCTTATTTATAAACAAATTTAAAATATTAATTAACTGTTTAAATCGAAATGTACGGTCGTCGCACGTATGCGTTCGAATCGTCACCCGTACGAACACGGCGATAACTATACTTTTCAACCTTGTTTTCTAATTATAGAATATCATTCAGAACGTTAAACTTTCAGATATATTCGGACAGATCGTCACCTATACGAATAACCCGTCAATTTAGCATTCACATAACAATATTCGTGTGTTTTGTTCTATAAAACCTCACATACGTTTATACATAATAATTCCTAAACAAATAATCAAATGATGGTTCTGTATTGCCAGATAATTATCCGACTCAAGAACCATTGTTCTGAACTGTGTTTCTGTTAACTGTTTCAGAATTTGTTCTATGATAACACCAAATGACAATGATAAATGATATGAATCTGAAACGTAATGAAATGTATATGATTTGTACCTGTTTTACTGTTCATGTACTGTAAAGATCACTGTTCCGGTAACGGTTCCGGCACTGATGTTACACAAACCTTACCCCTATCCCAATTGGGATAGAGAGGCTGCTCCGAAAGAGTCCCCGGCTCAAAGTTATCGTTTGAAGTTGATCATCCCAATGATTTTAACGTTATTTTCACAAAATAATTGAAATAACGTTAAAACTAGTGCACTTTTACTTTTGCCCCTTAAGGGCCCACACATATATATATACATGATATGCGTGCACCACAAATGAAAACGCCCCATTTGTGGTGCACGCATATCATGTATATATATATGTGTGGGCCCTTAAGGGGCAAAAGTAAAAGTGCACTAGTTGTAACGTTATTTCAATTATTTTGTGAAAATAACGTTAAAATCATTGGGATGATCAACTTCAAACGATAACTTTGAGCCGGGGACTCTTTCGGAGCAGCCTCTCTATCCCAATTGGGATAGGGGTAAGGTTTGTATCTATCTTTCCCCCCCAGACCCTACGGAAAGTGGGAATATACTGGGTAAGGTTGTTGTTGTTGTATGTTTGTATAATGAAAGAGTGATGCGATTTCATTACTCAACAAAAATGCGAAGCAGTCTTGTTACTATCCTATTTTACTTAAGGTAATGTGTGTCTTTATCTTTCCTCCCAGACCCTATTCAAAGTGGGATTAAACTTAGTAGGATTGTTTTTTAGTTCTTTACAACTACAACATGTGAGTAAATATATCTTGGTCATAACTTTGGATTGAGGGTAAACAATGCAACATACAACAACATTAAGGATATGAGCTATAACACGAAGCATCAATTTCAAGATCAAAGAATCTAACTAAGAGTAATGGTAGTTATTAACACCCAACGCTTAGTTAATGATTCGATTACTGACAAACAAGTTAGATAGTTCTAAAGAACTTCTAATTTAAGTGGTATACACAAGCAAATTAAGAACAAAGAAAGCTAAAAGCTAAAGCTTAGGCTTAGAGTTAATCGAGTTGGATTAACTTAGGCCTAATAAACCAATCTATGATTTTCTTAAAATACTTGATGATTTTTATTAAATGAAATTGACAATAAACTCTATTTAATCAAATAAATAATTAATAACGTAAGATTTAATTAAAATAAACTACTTTTGCAACAATTTAATCAGAATCTTATGAGATCATGGGTTCTTAATGATGGGTAATGCCTTGGGTTAACTAGTAGAATTCCTAGAAAACACATTAGTAACATAGGACACTCAGTTGCACACCAAGACCAAAACCCTAGTTTTCGTCTATTATAACGACTTATCGTATTCAAACTTCTTAAATTAACTCAGGTGTTGAAGATACTTAAGCTACAAACAAAGAGCGCGCATTATCTGTGGTAAACTATACTTAGCAACACAGGTGAGTTCATTGTCCCTTTTCAAACTATTTTGAATTTTACTTCGGGACTGAGAAGCATGTTAAACCTTTTTAAACAAATGTTTAACTGTTACAAATATGCTCTTATACTTATTCAAAACATTAATGCTCAACGCTAATGCTACGGATTTATGCTAAATGCTAATGCTACGGGCTATGCTAAATGCTAATGCTACGGGTTATGCTAAATGCTAATGCTACGGGTTATGCTAAATGCTAATACTAATGCTACGGGTTATGCTAAATGCTAATACTAATGCTACGGGTTATGCTAAATGCTAATGCTACGGGTTATGGTAAATGCTAATGCTACAGGTTATGCTAAATGCTAGTGCTACGGGTTATGCTAAATGCTAGTGCTACGGGTTATGCTAAATGCTAATGCTACGAGTTATGCTAAATGCTAATGTTGCGGGTTTATGCTAGATGCTAATGCTAACGCTAAATGCTATTAATTATATGCTAATACTAATGCTATATACATACATTCTAAATGCTTAAAATGCTCAGAATGCTTTAAACTTTGTATGCTCTATATGCTTGCCATGCTAAAACAACGGTTTGGCCTCTCAGTGCTTGCCTTACCGGTTGTGAAGCTAGTACTTGTGCACAAGTTACGTAAATGCTGAACTATTTGAATGCTATAAACTTGACTTGTATGCTAAAGCTATTGGCTATGGAAGAACAATAGTTGGTCTCTCAGTGCTTGCCTTCAGGTGTTCTTCCTAGTCAGGACTTGAAGTACAATAGTTGGTCCCTCAGTGCTTGCCTTCAGGTGTTCTTCATGGTCGGGACTAGAAGACACCTATTATGGTCTCTCAGTGCTAGCCATAGGGTGTCCTTCATGGTCTGATATGCGGAAACTGACTGATGGCCTCTTAGTGCTTGCCATGCAGTGTTTTCCCATAACTATTTACTCATGTGATAAGTAACTAGGATGATATTGGTGATCTTTAGTTGACTTTGTGTCATCTTAGAGATCCTTAATCAAAACACCGATGTTGCTAACCACAATTAAATCCTATATGGATTGATACTAAATTCCTTAGGGTGTTCAGTCGTCTATAAAGGTAACTCTCAAAGCTAGACTTGCAGATGCTATTGGTGTGCGTGTTGAAACTTACAAACAAAATGCTAAAGCTATGATGGGAATGGGAATGGATGGTTGGTAAAATGCTTAATTATTATTAACAACAGTGTCATATGCGACTTAGTATGTGGTGGGATGGCGTCTGGGCGGGTCGTACGCTCGACTCAGGGGTATGCCCTATATACAAGCATACCGATTTGGATATTACATGTGGAGTTAATGAGGTTAAGGTTTACCGAAATAGGTTTGCTAAAACTATTTTCTTAAACATATAAACTACATGAACTCACCAACCATTGTGTTGACCTTGTTTTATTTCATGCTTTCTCAGGTAATGAACAGGCGTAAGCTAAGGCTTTTGGTTTGCATGCTAGGCGGCCTAGATAGAGGACCTGGCTGATTTTGGAGGCACATCTTTTGTTATTTATACGAATCAGTTTTGATGTCTTGTACAGATTACAAGATAGGAAACATTGATTCTTTTATTAGGTTTACCGAGTTAAATTACCGAACATTGACATTGTAATTTAACTTTGTAATCCTATTAAAATGCTTTATTGTGCTGAAGTTATTCTTAACATTGATGCTATGTATACAATCTGATCCTTACGATTATCACATACGATATCGCGCCCCGAGAACCTTTCGCCCGGCGGGGAAGTCGATCCGTCCCGCCGGCTCGGGGTGTGTCAAGCTGATATGGGCACATCATGAAAGTCCCGACACATACGGGTAGACTCATTTGGGTCAAGCCTGATATGGGCCACGTGTGAGACGATACAACTTGGACATCACCATCAACTAAGAGTAATTGATTGAGCCAAATAAGACCAAATCATCATGGTATGGAATGAAACGTTTAATTATCATTAACAACAATATGTTAATCAGTCCGTTATGTGGTGGGACGATGGCTGGGCAAGCGTTAAGTTCGACCCTACATATGCCCTATATATAAGCATACTTGATTGGATAACATAAGTAGTTGTTGAAGAGGTTAAGGTTGTCATTTCGAGGGATCAAGGTAAAAAGATTTCAGGGTAATCAAACGTTGTAAATCAAAGGTATGGGATGAAATGCTTAATTATCACCAGGAACAATATATCATGTGGTTTGGTATGTGGTGGGACGGCGGCTAGGCGGGCGGTAAGTTCGACCCTACATATGCCCTATATATTAGCATACTGAACTAGATGGTGTAGGTGGTTAATGGTGAGGTTAAGGTTGTCATTCGAACGGTTTATTCGAATTCAGTTTTAAATAAAACTACATGAACTCACCAACCATGTGCACTTGATCTTTTTGCATGACTTCTTAGGTGACGAACAGGTCTGAGTAGAAGTTATTGCTTTTAGACAAGGATGCCAGTTAGAGGACCTTGTATTTTGGACCTGCATATTTTGAACAACATGTTACACATTATTTTGTATATCTTGTGCAGATACAAGATAGAAGAATTATGATGTTGATAGTAGATTTACATTACTAAATTATGAACAATACTGATGTAATTAAACTTTGTAATTCTATTTTCATTTAGCATTTTCTCATTATATATCATGTGCATTGTAAACAATCCGATCATCACGATTATCATTCCCGATATCGCGCCCCGAGGCCTTTCCGCCCAACGGGACACACGATCCGGCCCGCTGACTAAGGGTGTGAAAGATTGGTATCAGAGCCAAGGTTATAGAGAAATATAGGTCATTTATGTAAATGGATTGGCCTAGACTATAACCTTGGGACCCTTCATGTAGAGAACACATGGCTTAGGAACTTAATTGCATTGTGTCTTCTGAATTCGATCATTGCACTAACCGATATTCTATTGGTTGTGATTAGAATGCCGCCAAGAAGACCACCTCCCCTATTGACTCCACCACCACCACCGCCACCTCGTCCTCTCCCACACACTCCACCTGTTGATCCGAATGCGAATGCAAACCTGGATCCTGCTACCGTTGCTTTGGCAACCCTACTAAGCAGTCAGCTGACCAATCAGCTAAAAGAGATTATCCCGGATATGATCATCCGTATTCGGAATGAGAGCAACAACTTTGGGAATTCATCGGGAGAAGCCAGTGGGAATACTGGTAATGCTTCAAACTAATCCTACAAGTCTTTTGTGGGATGTAAGCCGCCTAGTTTCCGCGGTACTGAGGGAGCTGTTGGATTAATCCAATGGATAGAGAAGATTGAGGCTACTCTGGACCTCTTCAGTTGTCCAGAGCATCACAAGGTTCGTTACTCTGCTGGAATATTTAGCAAGCGAGCCTTAATTTGGTGGAACTCGCAGATTCAAGCTAGAGGAAGAGAAGAAGCTATGTCAATGTCATGGGAAGACTTCAAGACCCTATTGAGAACTGAATTCTGTCCTAAGAACGAGCTACAAAGAATGGAGACTGAGATATCCAATCATGTGATGAAGGGAGCTGATCATTCGGGGTATACTACCTGCTATCATGAGTTGGTAGCATTGGTGCCAGACATGGTACCAATACTGGAGAAGAGGATTGATAGATATGTAGGTGGACTCCCCGCCGGCATACAGGGTTTAGTCATTTCAGCAAACCCTGTTACTTTAGAGTCTGCAGTGAGTCTGTTCAGGAAACTCATGGATTTGATGGTAGCCTCCGGAACTTTGAAGAAAGTGGCTGACACCGGCAAGCACAAGGAAGAATCCTCTAAGAAACCCCATCATCATCCAAAGAAGAAGAAGAAGGTTATAAAGAACTACACAATGGCTACCCCACTCCACCAAGTAGCTATTGCACCACAGAACCTTCACAAGAAACCATATACTGGCCCGCCCTCTGTGTGCTAAAAGCCAGTATCACCATGCTGCTAACAATCGCTGCCATCACTGCACAGGATGTGGAAGAAAAGCCCACTGGGTCCAACAATGCAGGATGACACCAAACCAGGCAATCAAGATCTGGGATACTCAGAAGACACCGGTGGAGATACTGTAACACCCGAAAATTTAGCATCCTAATGATAAACGTGTGAGATTTCGGTAACTGTTTATGTTCGAAAAATTTCGTTGTCAAAGAAATAAGCACATTCGATCGTGCTTGAAATCCACGACGATTTGACAATCGATATTATTACAGGATGATAGTACGCGAGAAATGGTGAACGTGGGCGAAAACCGTGCGCGAAACGGAGTTAGGGATTGTCCGGAATCATGAAACGAAGAAAAATTTCAAAGTATTGAACTTTTGGACTTGTCGCGGTACGCGACGGATATTTGAGGATCCTTCGCGGTACGCGATGGACCAAAAATATCTGAGATTTCTCCGGATTTCTTCGCGGTATGCGAAGCCTTGTGTTGCTTCTTGTCACGGTACGCGACAGGTGAGGCGGCTGGAAAATGGGATTAAAAGATCAGATTTGCATCAAGAAACTTATTTTCTATCTTCCCTTCGACGTCTCAGCCACCAAACACGAAAAACCCACTTCCAATCCATCAAAACCTCTATTTTGAAGGCTTCTCAAGGTTTAGATCGCACCAGGGAACGTTTCTGCAAGTCCGGATCATCTTTTTACCCGCAGAACTCCGCCGGATAGGTAACGGTTCATCCTAACCTTCTAGATTGATTATGATGGATTAAATATTGTTTCTGAACGAGAGAATATCGTTAGGGTTGTTGATTATTGCCTAGATGATGGCTAGGATTGATTATAAGTGAAGAACTCGAATTGTTAATGGGTAAATCCTTGTGTTGAGCCGTTGCAATGCCCGGTTTGCATGGAATCATAACAATGGTTGTAATGGTTTAGACCATTTGATTATGACAAGGTAGGTGATTAGTATGATTAGTTTTGACACGCAAGGTTAATTCTAAGTGTTTTAAACTAATCACCATAATTAACATACTCATTGGAAGGATTATCTGGTGTTTATGATAACAGGCAGATCTGTATGTTAAATATGGTTATTAAACCTATTCCAATGTTACATTGTGATATTCCATGATATCTGGGTAATCAATAACAAGGATTGATCAGTTCTGAGTCATTAATCTGTCTAGGAACCTGTTTTAGTATGATAATCAACAACATTAACTATTTAATGGCTATTAAGGCAAGGTCTTTGACATTGGACGTTCAGAAAGATTTAATCAGGAAATTAATATGTAAATAACATATTAAACGTAAACCAATGCAGAGTTGTACCATTAGCACCAGTTGTGAGTGATCTCGCGACCGTGGGACATCAGGTGAGTTCTAGACGCCCTGTTTTTATGTTTAATGTTTTGGGCTGGCATACATGCTTAATGTTATGTTCATGATGTTATGTGTTTAAGATGATGATAAGTGGATAATAATATGCCATGACCATGTATGCACGTTTATATGTTATGATGAATGAATGTTTAATATGAAATGAAGCATGCATGAGAACATGTTAAGTATGATGAATGCATGAAAAATGAATTATGATGATGAAAGGTGTGAAGATATGATATGATGATTGTATGATAACATGCATTAAGATGGTAGCTATGATGATAGTTACAAAATGTTATGATAAGATCCTAGGTTGCTAGGATGAAAGTGGAATGTTATGAATATGATGCTAGTATGACATGTGTATGAAGACATGATGTACTATGTGATGATATGATGATATGTATATGATGCTAGGATGTTATGATGATACGGACACATGATGCTAGCATAACATGGTATGATGATTCCTAAGTTATTAGGATAAAGATACGATGAAACGATGCTAGCATAATATGTCCGTGTTATTATGATGATTATGATGATGATTATGATGTAAGCATGAAGGATATGATGCCTTCATGGTTATGAGGAAAAGATGATATAATGCTAGTATATCATATACGATGAAAGAATGATATCCCATACGTGTGATAGGATATGTACGTGATAGGTACCAGTATTTGTGCTGGGAATGAATGAGAGTCAACCATGACTATAACTGGGAATGATGTTCCTATACGTGTTATAGGAAAATGTATGAATGATAGTCAACCACGACTATAACTGGGTATGGTTGCTCCCGTACTTGTTACGGGGTAAGTATGACGTTGCTCCCATATACGCGTTATGGGGTAAGTATGGTTGCTCCAGTACTCGTTACTGGGTAAGTATGGGTGCTCCAGTACTCGTTACTGGGTAAGTATGGTTGCTCCCGTATGTGTTACGGGGTAAGTATGATGTAAGTATGACGTTACTCCCATATTTGTATGGGGTAAGTATGGTTGCTCCAGTACTTGTTACTGGGTAAGTATGGATCTGCAGAACGCTTCGGCGGATCAGATCAAAGGTTATGGAGCCTTGTGCCGGCATAAGCCCACTGTTACGCTTAGTAGCAGTGGTTGTATGATGATGATGACTAGGATGTTTATGTGACAATGCTTTGGATTATGTGAATGAAAGGATGTTTTATGTTAAACATGTTTTAACTTAATAAAATGGTTATGATGTTTTATGAAAACTAGAACTCACCAGCGTAAGCTGACTTGATTTAGCATGTATCTCAGGTTAAGCTATGGTCAGAGAAAGCATGAAGCTCCAGGCATCAAGAAAGAGTATCCGATGGTGTTGGCAATCGTTTATGTTTTAATTCAGACATTTACTCATGTTTGACATTATGTTTAAGTTCCGCTGCATGTTTAGGAAAGTTTTTAGTTAAAGAGCTATGTGTTATGACGAAACCAACGTACGTGGGGTCGCCCGGAATCGGGGCCTCACAAGTTGGTATCAGAGCCATAGTTTGAGAGATCTTGGCGTCCCAAATGCCAAGACTTAAACTGAAAATGGGATTAAGTGATGTGGATTGCCAACCACGGATGAACGGATGCCACGAGCTGAATGTTATGTATGAGTTAAGATGTAGGTGCAAGGTTAGAAAGATAGTTAGTGTCATGCACGTTGAGGAGATGGGATGGGAAACATTTAGAGCCTATGAGTTGGGTAAATGGTTAATAACACCTGATCAACGTCATTAACGATTTACAAAGCTTATTTCGTGCTAAACTGATCATATACTGACTCATCAATTGTTGCATCTTGTAGATAGCTAGATGGCTGGACAAAAGGGTAGACCACGTAATCAACCACAGGAACCTGAAGAACCATGTATCGAGAATGAAGAACCCATCAACGAAGACGATCACGAGCACAACGAGCAACCGGAGAATAAAGATGAATTCACTTTAGAGCCTATCGTGGTGAAGGCTATTTCTGATGAGGTCTCCAAAGTTTTGGATGAGAAGCTACCAGCCTTGATTGTGAAGGCATTGAAAGATACTCTGAAAGACAAGTCTGAAGGGACTAAGGAGAGCACCAAAGAAGAGGAGGTTGTGATCATCGAGACTAAGAGCGGTGATTCTATGTCAAAGGAACTGAAGGGTTGTGACTACAAGGCCTTCAAAGGATGCAATCCACCGACATTCGATGGTAAGAAGGATGCTGTGGTCACCTGTCACTGGATATCTGCGATGGAGGCTGTTATCTCCATCAGTGAATGCCGAGTTGACCAAGCTGTCAAGTTTGCAGCCCATTCATTTACTGAGGAAGCTCTACATTGGTGGAACACTATTAAGCAGTCCAAGGCTGCAGCTAATATGGAGAAGATGACTTGGGAGGATCTGAAAGAGCTGGTCACCAAACAGTTCTGTCCCAAGAACGAGCTGGATAAAGTTGAAAGAGAGTTTCTGATGCTGAAAGCGGGAAGTCTAAACCACAGGCAGTACACTTCACGATTTAATGAAATGGCAAGGCTCGTTCCTCATCTAGTGTCTACTGAGGAACGCAGGGTGAAGATGTACATGGAGGGTTTGCCTCCAAAGGTTAGGATTCATGTCAAAGCGAACGCCTCAAAGACTTTTGACTCCACTGTGGAACTCAGTGGTATTGTATGGGATGATGTGATGGCTGATGAGTCAATACAAGAGGAAACAAAGATGAAAGAATCCTCCGGGACTAAGAGGGGTCGAACAGATCAACAAAAGTTCTCAAGCAAGAAAGTGAAGCGAGAGGAGATGAGCCGATGCAACAAGTGTGGGAAAGACCACACGGGACAGTGCCTGCTAGGCACTAACTTGTGCTTCAGGTGCGGAAAGACGGGACATTTCTCTAGCAGTTGCCCGAATGTTACTCGATGCTTTAACTGCAATGGGTTAGGACACATGTCCAAGGATTGCAAGCAACCACGGGCCGATGCTTCGGGCTGGGGTAAGAAACAGGAGAAAGGAAAGGAGAAGCACAAAGGATGATGTTGTTGAGGACCCAGACGTGGTTACAGGTACCTTTCCTATCAACAATATTATTGCTTCTGTATTGTTTGATTTTGGGTGCCAGTATGAGTTTTGTATCTTCTACTTCCTAAGATGGGTTATCTGGGAAGGTTAAGAAGATAGATTGGGTATTTGATGTAGAGACGGCGATTGGTAAGATGACCAGGGTGACTGAGGCTATAGATGATTGTTACGTTGAGATAGAGGGTCATAAGTTCCCAGTATGATTGTTTCTTATAACCTTGGGAGGGTTCGATGTAGTCTTGGGTATGGACTAGTTAGCCAAATACGAGGCTAACATTGTATGTCGACGTAAGTTGATATGTTTACGTGCGATGGATGGGAGCTCCGTAACGATTTATGGGGATAAAGCGATGTATGTGCCGAAGATCATTTCGATGATCAAGGCTGATGTTATGATGAGGCGAGGGTGTGTAGCCTACTTGGCCTAGGTGATTGAGGAACATACGGATATGAGCACGATTGATGAGGTAATCGTGGTGCGTAACTTCCTTGATGTATTCCTTGAGGAATTGCCTGGATTACCACCAGAACGGGAAATTGAGTTCCAAATCGACTTAGTGCCGGGGTGCAACCCGTTGCCAAAACACCTTACCGTTCAGCTCCCACCGAAATGAAGGAAATGATGGCCTAGCTACAAGAACTCCTTGATAAAGGTTTTATACGACCGAGTGTCTCTCCTTGGGGAGCCCCGGTGCTGTTTGTGAAGAAGAATTATGGTAGCATGTGAATGTGCATCGACTACAGGGAACTGAATAAGTTGACCGTAAAGAACAGGTATCCTTTACCTAGAATTGATGATTTGTTCGATCAATTTCAAGGTGCAAGCTGGTTCTCAACGATAGATCCTCGATCTGGTTACCATCGGTTGAAAGTTCAAGAGCAGGATATTCTAAAGACTGCATTCCGAACACGTTATGGACACTACGAGTTTTTCGTTATGTCATTTGGATTGATGAATGCTCCTACAGCATTTATGGATTTGATGAACAGAGTATGTCAACCGATGCTGGACCGATCGGTGATAGTGTTTATGGATGATATTTTGATTTATTCAAAGAACGAGGGAGACCATGTTTGCCACATACGTGAGGTATTTGTCACACCCCGAGCCGGCGGGGTAGGATCGGGTTTCCCCGACGGGCGGAAGGTTCCCGAGGCGCGATATCGAAATGATAATCGGATTGATCAGATTGTTCACATTGCACATGATATAAAAATGAGAAACTTTGCTAAAATAAAATAGGATTACAGAGTTAAATTATATTAGTTAAGTTTACAAATTAACAATGTAAACCCACTATCACATCATAAGTCTTCAATCTTGTGGCTGCACAAGATATACTAAACAAACTGTATAATGATGCTTCAAAATATGCAGGTCCAAAAAGCTAGGTCCTCTATCAGATAACCTAATCCAAAGAAATAACTCTTCAGTTGACCTGTTCGTCACCTGAGAAGTCATGCAAAAATAAAGTCAACACATGGTTGGTGAGTTCATATTGTTTAGTGTTTGAAAATGATTTGAAAACTTCTTTGGTAAAGACCCTAACCTCATTAACACCACATGTATCATCCAGATCGGTATGCTTATGTATAGGGCATACCCCTGAGTCGAGGCTACAACCCCGCCTAGACGCCGTCCCACCACATACTAATCCGCATAGGACATTGTTGTTAATGATAATTAAGCATCTTTACCTATCACACACTCTTGTTCACAATGACTCAAATGTTCTCACAAAACCTTTGTTTAACCCACGGGTAACAACCTTAATCTCATTAACATCACATGTATCATCCAGATCGGTATGCTTATATATAGGGCATACCCCTGAGTCGAGGCTACAACCCCGCCCAGACGCCGTCCCACCACATACTAATCCACATGGGACATTGATGTTAATGAAAATTAAGCATTTTACCCCTACCTTTAACCCAATGATTCGTCAGTCCTTTGTTCCTGTAAATACCACAATTTGGAATCTATGTTGATTCCTTAAGTTCATCACAATAGTGATCAACCATAGAAATTGTAGAAACAGTTTAATAAATGCTCAATTAAATAAATAAATAAACATTTAATAAAATCTAAGTCCTAATGATTGGGGCCTGTGGTCATACTCGAGTAGACTAGTCTGTCAATCTAGGTACTTAGTAGTTAGGGAAACTGTAAATATCCTCAAACATACGACCTACAAGTCAAACGGTCTAGCTAGGACTTCTTGAAATGCAGGATTTTATGTTTCGTCAATGTTTTTGGCGTATGCTATCTCTGATATTTCCCAGACTTTCCCTTAAAAATGATTTAATGATCGTCTGATTCTGTCACAAGATGTACTTGATGTGTTGATCATAGAAATCAAGATTCATTGATCGGTTGTACACTTGATTCATTGTTCAACAAACACTTGGTTTGTAGAACATTGATTGTTGTCTTTGCAAAGATTGTTTTATTGATGTCTTGATGTCCCACACTTGTTTTGTCAAAATGTTTGATTTGATTCCTTGAATTCACCCACTTGATTTGTCAAAATGTTTGTTTTGATCCCTTGAATTCACCCACTTGTTTTGTCAAAATGTCTAGTTTGATTTGTTTGGAATGTTTTGACTTATTGAAAAGTTTAGTTTAACTTGATTATTCACTTAATATATAAGTAAATCAGTTAATAACCTGCATAAAATCTTCCTAGACATGATCTAGGATAACATTTATATATATGTAAAACATATAATTTAAAAGCATTCAAGTAAACAATTTAAATAAACAGTTTACGCATGCTTCTCAGCCCCGCGTTTTAAAACAAAATGTTAGAAAAGGGGCAATGAACTGACCTGTGTTGCCGTGCAATAACCCACAAAAGATATGCGCACTCTTTGATTGTTGCCTAAGTATCTTTAGCACCTGAGTTATTTTAAAGAATTCGAATACGATAAGTACCTACAGAAATTGTCGTATCTATGGTTTGGTCTCGATGTGCAACTACGTGTCCTAGATTACTAGTGTGTTTCTAGAATTTCCTCTAATTAAGTTAAACCATTACCCATTAGTAACCCAAATCCCACATTAAGCGTTAAAGTATTTAAATAAAACAGTTTCAATTTATTACATTTTAAGTAAATCATTTATTTATATTGATAAGGTTTATAATTTAATTTCTTTTATGAAAAGCATAATTAATTTAAGAAAATGTAATTTAAACATGATGGGCTTATATTAAACCCATTGGGCCATTCTTGGGCCCAATGATAATCCTTTTTGTTTCCGGTGTGTTTCTTGTTAGTTCACTGGGTAACTAACCTTAATGGTTTAAATAAACCATTTATGTTAGTCATATGTCTTTGAAATTCCCAATGGTCTAGGTGTTAACATTTAAGTCAACCCATAACCTTTAGGTTCTTGTTTTCCATCCCTAGTGAAATCTTTCCATGGCATTTGATATCTTAATTTAAAGAGGTTCACTTGTGTCTAACCAAATGAATGCTCATTCCTCCTATAATGATCCCATATGATAATTGTGCTAGAATAACCTAAGTTAGATCGGTAATTAACCTAACATTGTTTTTATTGAAGTTTAGATCTCATGGGCCTTATGTTAGACCTAACTTGCCATTGTGACCCAATTGATTAATATTTAACTTAATCAAATGTACAACGGGTCAACCTTAAACTATTGGGCCAATTTAAGTGGTCTTGGCCTATTCATAAGGTTATTGGGTCTTAAAAATTTTGTGGGCTTAATTAAATTAAACGAGCTACGTGTGAGTCAAGTCTAGAACCAATTTCATTCCTAACGAGCTAAACTCGAACTTGTTGGGTTATTATAACACACGGGCCGATTAACACCCCCATATGGGCCGAGGATAGGTTGTTGGGCCTAGACCTTATAGTTAGGTGGGCCGCATTGAATAAAATGGGTTAGACATTTGAGTTGGGCCGAATTAAGTGTAATTGGGCTTACCCATAGTGTTGGGCCTATTGGGTTATAGGAGCCGGTTAGGATGTTGGGCTAATTAATTGTTGTGATTATTTGGGCCCAATACCGATCGTGGATCCCTTTAGAATGCGTTGGACATGAAGCTGGCCCAAATTCGAATTTCGGTTTGCCGAATATCATCAGACCAGCGAACCTTTTAAAGGGTTCGGCTACATGATGAACTAAAAGGGTTCGGTGGTTTGTACAATATGGTTCGACTAACATGCACCATGGTCGAGGGTTCGCCTGCATGAAGCAGGGTTTGTTCCTAGAATAGGGTTCGGCTGTGGTGACCAACAAACCAGGGTTCGTTCCTGATGCATGTGTTCGTGAGGGCTCGCCAGCCAGATGGAAGGTTCGTGGCGGCCTGAGGGTTCGTGTCTCTACATAATGGTTCGCCAGGGTTCGCAGGTGGTTCGTTGCATGTTTGTTCTAGGAGGGTTCGGCCAATTCCAGAACCTAAAAAGGTTCGGTTGACTCGAAAGGTTCGCTGCTGTGGCTAATAGGTTCGGTGGTAGGTGGAACATAGCAGGGTTCGCTCACTCCAAAAAGGTTCGGCCGGTGTGGTTCCAACAGGTCCCGAACCTGTTAGATCTTCTTCATCATTATTCCCTTCGATCTAACTGCTTCTAATTGTGTTATATGTTAATGCCTTGTACCATGTGATGCTCGAACAGGTTGATGGTCACTATCGGGTTTAAGGCCGACGGATTTTTGTGCGTGTGTATCAAAACCAAGTAAAAACCCTATTTTTCCGAAAGTTTCGAGCTACATACCTTAAATTTCAGTGGCCAAAGCTTCCGATCGGTTGTACTACCTTGTAGAGCTCGTTCCTAGCTACGCGTGGACACCAAGAACACCCGATTTCGTCTCCAAACGAGTGAGATCTTGAAGATTGAAGGTGAAAAACTCTAGAGAGAGAGAGGTGACGGGAAAGAGCTAGAGAGAGAGAGGGTTTGGGTAGGAAATGAGATGAAAGTCTCATTTGAGACTTTAAATACCCCGAGGGTATTTGGGTTTGTTTCGGTTGCTCGGTTCGCGTTTTCCTCGCGTTTCCGGATCGTAACGCGTGTAATTACGTAGTCTAAATAAAAGGTTATATTTTATGTGTTTGGGAAGTGTTTATTTCTAGTAATGATATTAATTGATAATTTCTTAATTTATTTATCGAAACTCATAAATATTACGCGTTTCATGATTTATTCGCGTGTTATGGTTTACGCGTCTAAATTTAAAATAGTTTTGCTTTAATTTTATTTATGATGAATTGTAAAACAGGAAATATTTTATTTCCTTATAATTATTATCGTTCGAATCGTCTTTCGTTTCGTTTCGTCAGAAAACGTCACTTACGCGCGTTTTCGTACAGAGCGCTAACTGTACAAACACGATCGTACGTTTCACCTTCTGATTTTGTTGTCTAATTTACAATCATCGTTTCAGATCATTAAACTGTCAGATCTATTCGTACAGATCGTCACCTATACGAACAGTCCGTCGGTTTAACATTCCGTAACAACAACTGTTATTGTATTGTTTTGATTAGCCTCGCATACGTGCTATCCTGATAGATCCTAACAAATAACCCATGATGGTTCAGTATTGCCAGATAATTACCTGACTCAAGAACCACTGTTCTGTACTTAGTTTCTGCTAAATGTTTATGAATCTGTTGTTTGATAATCCGAAATGACCTTGACTATTGTTATGAACATGAAATAGAATGCAATATGTATAGTTGGTGTCTGTTTACTGTTCGTGCTACTGTTGCGATCACTGTTCCGGCACCGGTTTCGGCACTATTGTTACAGTATTGGAGATCCTGAGGAAAGAGAAACTTTATGCTAAATTCTCCAAATGCGTTTTCTGGTTACGAGAGTTACAATTTCTGGGTCACGTGGTGAACCCAGAAGGCATTATGGTAGATCTAGCTAAAGTTGAAACGGTTATGAAATGGAGCCTTTCGAAGTCACCTACGGAAGTACACAGTTTTCTTGGTTTGGCCGGTTACTATCGGAGATTTATTCAAGACTTCTCCAAGATAGCGACACCACTGACGAAGCTCATGAAGAAAGATGTAAAGTACGAATGGGGCCCGAACCAAGAACAAGCGTTCACAGTGCTAAAGGAGAAACTTACCCAAGCTCCTGTCTTAGTACTGACGGGAGGAAATGATGATCTTGTTGTGTATGCTTATGCATCACGACATATCTTATTCTTCACGCCAGACTTTCTAGACGAACTCAAGTAGGAGCAACAGGAAGGATTGAAAGAAGAGAATGTAAGTTTTGAACGTGTCTGTGAGGACAAGTCAAGAACTTGGAAGACGAAATGAAACGACTCTACCCACGTTGTTTGAGACGTAATAGGTTTCGAGGACGAAACCTATTGTAAGGAGGGTAGATTTGTAACACCCGAAAATTTAGCATCCTAATGATAAACGTGCTAGATTTCGGTAACTGTTTATGTTCGAAAAATTTCGTTGTCAAAGAAATAAGCACCTTCGATCGTGCTTGAAATCCACGAAGATTTGACAATCGATATTATTACAGGATGATAGTACGCGAGAAATGGTGAACGTGGGCGAAAACCGTGCGCGAAACGGAGTTAGGGATTGTCCGGAATCATGAAACGAAGAAAAATTTCAAAGTATTGAACTTTTGGACTTGTCGCGGTACGCGACAGATATTTGAGGATCCTTCGCGGTACGCGATGGACCAAAAATATCTGAGATTTCTCCGGATTTCTTCGCGGTACGCGAAGCCTTGTGTTGCTTCTTGTCGCGGTACGCGACAGGTGAGGCGGCTGGAAAATGGGATTAAAAAATCAGATTTGCATCAAGAAACTTATTTTCTATCTTCCCTTCGACGTCTCAGCCACCAAACACGAAAAACCCACTTCCAATCCATCAAAACCTCTATTTTGAAGGCTTCTCAAGGTTTAGATCGCACCAGGGAACGTTTCTGCAAGTCCGGATCATCTTTTTACCCGCAGAACTCCGCCGGATAGGTAACGGTTCATCCTAACCTTCTAGATTGATTATGATGGATTAAATCTTGTTTCTGAACGAGAGAATATAGTTAGGGTTGTTGATTATTGCCTAGATGATGGCTAGGATTGATTATAAGTGAAGAACTCGAATTGTTAATGGGTAAATCCTTGTGTTGAGCCGTTGCAATGCCCGGTTTGCATGGAATCATAACAATGGTTGTAATGGTTTAGACCATTTGATTATGACAAGGTAGGTGATTAGTATGATTAGTTTTGACACGCAAGGTTAATTCTAAGTGTTTTAAACTAATCACCATAATTAACATACTCATTGGAAGGATTATCTGGTGTTTATGATAACAGGCAGATCTGTATGTTAAATATGGTTATTAAACCTATTCTAATGTTACATTGTGATATTCCATGATATCTGGGTAATCAATAACAAGGATTGATCAGTTCTGAGTCATTAATCTGTCTAGGAACCTGTTTTAGTATGATAATCAACAACATTAACTATTTAATGGCTATTAAGGCAAGGTCTTTGACATTGGACGTTCAGAAAGATTTAATCAGGAAATTAATATGTAAATAACATATTAAACGTAAACCAATGCAGAGTTGTACCATTAGCACCAGTTGTGAGTGATCTCGCGACCGTGGGACATCAGGTGAGTTCTAGACGCCTTGTTTTTATGTTTAATGTTTTGGGCTGGCATACATGCTTAATGTTATGTTCATGATGTTATGTGTTTAAGATGATGATAAGTGGATAATAATATGCCATGACCATGTATGCACGTTTATATGTTATGATGAATGAATGTTTAATATGAAATGAAGCATGCATGAGAACATGTTAAGTATGATGAATGCATGAAAAATGAATTATGATGATGAAAGGTGTGAAGATATGATATGATGATTGTATGATAACATGCATTAAGATGGTAGCTATGATGATAGTTACAAAATGTTATGATAAGATCCTAGGTTGCTAGGATGAAAGTGGAATGTTATGAATATGATGCTAGTATGACATGTGTATGAAGACATGATGTACTATGTGATGATATGATGATATGTATATGATGCTAGGATGTTATGATGATACGGACACATGATGCTAGCATAACATGGTATGATGATTCCTAAGTTATTAGGATAAAGATACGATGAAACGATGCTAGCATAATATGTCCGTGTTGTTATGATGATTATGATGATGATTATGATGTAAGCATGAAGGATATGATGCCTTCATGGTTATGAGGAAAAGATGATATAATGCTAGTATATCATATACGATGAAAGAATGATATCCCATACGTGTGATAGGATATGTACGTGATAGGTACCAGTATTTGTGCTGGGAATGAATGAGAGTCAACCATGACTATAACTGGGAATGATGTTCCTATACGTGTTATAGGAAAATGTATGAATGATAGTCAACCACGACTATAACTGGGTATGGTTGCTCCCGTACTTGTTACGGGGTAAGTATGACGTTGCTCCCATATACGCGTTATGGGGTAAGTATGGTTGCTCCAGTACTCGTTACTGGGTAAGTATGGGTGCTCCAGTACTCGTTACTGGGTAAGTATGGTTGCTCCCGTATGTGTTACGGGGTAAGTATGATGTAAGTATGACGTTGCTCCCATATTTGTATAGGGTAAGTATGGTTGCTCCAGTACTTGTTACTGGGTAAGTATGGATCTGCAGAACGCTTCGGCGGATCAGATCAAAGGTTATGGAGCCTTGTGCCGGCATAAGCCCACTGTTACGCTTAGTAGCAGTGGTTGTATGATGATGATGACTAGGATGTTTATGTGACAATGTTTTGGATTATGTAAATGAAAGGATGTTTTATGTTAAACATGTTTTAACTTAATAAAATGGTTATGATGTTTTATGAAAACTAGAACTCACCAGCGTAAGCTGACTTGATTTAGCATGTATGTCAGGTTAAGCTATGGTCAGAGAAAGCATGAAGCTCCAGGCATCAAGAAAGAGTATCCGATGGTGTTGGCAATCGTTTATGTTTTAATTCAGACATTTACTCATGTTTGACATTATGTTTAAGTTCCGCTGCATGTTTATGAAAGTTTTTAGTTAAAGAGCTATGTGTTATGACGAAACCAACGTACGTGGGGTCGCCCGGAATCGGGGCCTCACAGATACGGTCTTTTCTAGGATTGGCGGGTTACTATAGAAGGTTTCTCTCAAACTTTTCTAACAAAGATTGCCTCTCACCTAGTTAACTCAGAACAGTGAACCGTTTGTTTGGGAGCAGAAACAAGAAGATGCCTTCCAAACATTGAAGCAGAAGTTATGTAATGCTCCGATTTTATCTCTCCCAGAAGGCTGTGATGACTTTGTAGTATACAGTGATGCCTCCCATCAGGGACTCGGTTGTGTGTTAATGCAACGAGACAAAGTTATTGTGTATGCATCGAGACAGTTAAAAATTCATGAGAAGTACTACACTACTCATGATCTAGAACTGGGAGCAGTGGTATTTGCATTGAAGATCTGGAGACATTACTTATATGGCACTAAGTGTACCATATTTACTGATCACAAGAGTCTACAACACATTTTTGATCAGAAGGAACTCAACATGCGACAGCGTCGTTGGGTCGAACTTCTGAATGAGTACGATTGTGTGATCAAGTACCATCTGGGTAAGGCAAATGTCGTAGCAGATGCTTTAAGCCGAAAGGAACGGGTCAAACCCTTGCAAGTCAAAGCAATGGGGATGACTATGCAGACAAGCCTACGCGACAAGATTATTCAGGCACAACAGGAATCGGTTGAATGAGGAAATCTGAAGAAGGAACTTGATTGTGGAGCAGAAAGACAATTCGAAACAAAACCAGATGGAGTCATCTACTGCCAGGATCGTGTATGGGCAGTAGAGGAATTGAGAAAACTAATCTTTGATGAAGCACACAAGACCAAGTACTCAGTGGATCCAGGCGCTGATAAAATGCACCAAGATTTACTGGGATTTTATTGGTGGCCGGGAATGAAGAAAGACATAGCCGAGTACGTAGGTCGATGCCTTACGTGTGCAAAGGTAAAGGTGGAACACCAGAAGCCATCAGGGTTACTGGAACAGCCTAGAATTCCGCTCTGGAAGTGAGAACAAATAGATATGGATTTCATTACCAAGCTACCCCGCACTTCTAGTGGTCATGATACAACATGGGTTATCGTCAATCAATTAACCAAATATGCTCACTTCTTGCCAATGCGTGAGACCTTCACAATGGATAAACTGGCAAGATTGTATGTGACAACTAGTACTAAACCGTACGGCAAGACCGTACAGTGCGTGTACTTTTACCACGTACTGTGTGTAAATACAGTACGTAAACAGTCGCGCGACAACAGAACTCAGAAAACAAACCACAGTTGTAAGTGTTTAAGTGAAAACTTAAACACAGAAATTACAACAACACAAGGGAAACAACAGTGTTGAAACGAATAACAATAACGAATCGGTTGCGATCTGATATCTGTAGATGACAGGAATTAGATGACCGACGATTCAACGTAACAGCAAAGTGATAACAGGATGTTCAGATGAGTCCGACAGTGAGGAAAACACAATTCAAAACAGATTTGCAGTGTCGTCTCAGAATAATAAACTGACAGCGTGTTTGCGTGGGTGACGATTCACACAAACATATCTGTGAGTTTAACGTTCTGAACGATAACTGATAATTAGAAAACCAAATCAGAAAGTGAAACTTACAATCGTGTTCGTACAGTTAGCGCTCTGTACGAAGACGCGCGTAAGTGACGCGATCTGACGAAACGGAAACGAAAACTGACACGAACGATAATAAATTTAATTAAATTAAATAATTAACATTTTACAATTTTGAAACTCATCAAAATAATCAAATTAAAGTCTATTATTTAAAAGATATTAATTAAAATGCGAACCGAGCAACCAAAACGAACCCGGACACCACACGGAGTATAAAAACTCAAAAAAATGAGAGTATTTCTCATTTCTATCATCTCCCTCCTCTCTCCTATCCCAAAATTCCGGCCACCCACTTTTTAGGGTTTTTCACACCTTCAATCACTCACATCTTGCTCATTTCTTGGCCAAATCGCTCCATCTTTGGACCTACACGAAGGTATTGACCTCCTCTACACGAAAGTACAAGGGATCTGTTCCGAAACTCACTGATAATCGAGGTATTTGAGCTTGAATGTGTCGAAAAATTAGGGTTTTCGGACCCTATGGTGGAACACTAACACTAACCGGCTAGTTACCTAGAAATCTCGAACACTATTACCCTGATTACCAACCATAACTTGCATCACCTCTTAAATCAGCCTTAGGTCTTGAAATGGGGATGGTTGTAGGCCACTCCAACTGCGGCCGAAAGAAGCACACAGGCCGACGAATGGCTAGGGTCGAATGACTCCATTCGGCCAGCCATGGAGCCAGTCGCTGGGGCAACAGGAGTCTCGTTCGACCGAGGGCTCATTCGACATGACAGCCCCTCCTTCGCCAGCTTGTCATTCGTCCATGGCTGTCATTCGGTCCACACTCATTCGACTTAGGAACCCTACATTCGTTGACAACCATTCGGCCAACACCATTCTCTTTCGGCAACCCATGTTCATTCGGCCAGCTTCATTCGGTCAGGACCATCACATGTCCGAACCTCCTCACAGGCATGAAGAACTTCATTCGGCCATTAGGCTGGTTCAGCCACCATTTGACCCTCACTTCATTTGCTGGATCTTACACCCAGCTATCATGTTCTTATTTCATGTAAAGGAATTAACCAGCCAATTCAATTGTCCAGGCCCAAATCTAGTTAGCCCATGTTATGGCCTTCGGACCACCCCTATATTCTCTATATTTGTTGGGCTCAAAGTAAAACCAACAGAAAACCACAGGCCCAATAAATGATATCCGGCCCATGCTATTCTCTTTGGATTCCACAGATTCGGCCCACGTTGGCTCTGGTCTGGCCCACACTCATTTGTAACAGATTTATTTTATACACTAGACCAACAATTGATTTAAGGCCCAATACAACTTACTAGTTTAGTCTATAACAGATTCGGCCCAAGTAAAATGGCCCAATTGGTTTTGGTTGGCCCATGACCAATGGATCGGCCCACCTGATTTATAGTGTAAACAAATGCGTAAAAGATTTCAAGGATAACTAGTATGGGGTTAATAGCAACTTACTACAAACATGGTGGGGGTTTTGGTAAACAAGATAATAAACCAAAAATCTATGTTTTAATCTTAAAAGCAATTTGAGTTACAAACTTTAATGTTCACAAACCTAAGCTTTTGGAATTAGGAAATTCCTTGGGTGCAACCTTTTATAACACGATACATTGTGTGACAAGTTAAACATCATAATGAGGCAATCCCAATGAACCATTCCAAGTTACACTTAGTAACTACGTTGTGTCACAAACTTATACAAGTTGCTATGAGTAATTCAAGTGAAACATAAGATCAATAGCACAAAGTACTAAACTTAATTTGAATTAGTTAAGAGTTAGTATAAACTACAACTGGTGAATCAGGTTCGAACGATGACCAAGACCGAGACTTGCGAGTGTTAGCCAAATTTGATGGCTAACACATACACACACACGATTTCATACGAACTCATACTTACAACTTACAATCAACGTGAAATCAACACAGGATCGTGAGAACAAACTCAAGTACAAACAAGAGCGCGTACATTTCTTATTTAAGCTAAGTCAACCACTTCAAACACAAGGTGAGTTCATATGCCCCTTTTCTTAATCTTTACTGATTTCAAAGCTCGGGGCTGAGAAACATGCCTAACTTTTATTTATTTAAAAGTTTACATTATCATGTTGTTTAATTCATGATTTAGATAATAATTGTTTATCTTTATTATCATTAATCACTACATGCGTGCTTGTTCGACTTTATCATACCTGAATTAACTAGGATGCTACATGCTAACCTAGAAACAGGACACATTAACACATAGGATAATGTGAGTTGTTAAGAACATATCTTACAACAGTGCATATTATCCTTACACGATAGAACAACGGGGTAAAACCATGGGATACCATGCCATTAACAACTATTAATGACAAGAATGATTATCATGATAAGATAATTTCATGATAGCAAGATCATTCACACATCAATAACACTGTGTATAAGACATGTTCTTATGACACTTTGTTAAAACCGCTAGAACACGCAAACTGGGGAATAACAGTTGAAACATTTATTTGTGATATCGAGGAGGATATTACATACTCACGCTTTTGGGATGGCACATTATACTTATACTATCATTACTTACTAAGACTCTATTTAGAGCACATTCCCTAACCGTCAGAGTGTGTCGGTTATGCAATGGTAGATCAGTTGGGTAAATCATTAAAACTAGTAACCGAGACTTTGGGAAATCAAATGAAATCACACCATGCACGAGGGGTGCTATCAAACATATAGAAAACACTCATAAAAGTTAGGAAACATGTTCATTCCAATAGATATCGTGGGAGGATATCTTACACACCGGGCTGTTCAGAAATGACAGCTACTGAGACTATTATGTCTCTAACTAGAAATCATGAGTTGGACACTTTACATGCCGGGCTGAACAGGGGGAATCAGCTACTGGAACTATTATGTTCCTATCTAGATATCGAGTATGATATCTTACACACCGGACTGGTTAGTACTGACAGTTACAGAAACTACTAAGTTTCGCTCTAGATATCGAGTATGATATCTTACATGCCGGGCTAATCCGTAAGGAATGGCTAACAGAGACTATTATGTTTCTTTGTTCAATGGTTGGGTATACTACATGCCGGACTAATCAATAATGATTAGTTACAGAAACCATTAGGTTTCGTTCTAGATATCGAGTATGATATCTTACATGCCGGGCTAATCCGTAAGGAATAGCTAACAGAAACGATTTCGTTTCTTGATTGTTCATTGGATCATTTTACATGCCGGACTAATCAGGAATGATTAGTTACAGAAACCATTAGGTTTCGTTCTAGATATCGAGTATGATATCTTACATGCCGGGCTAATCCGTAAGGAATAGCTAACAGAAACAATTTTGTTTCTTATTTGATCATTGGGTTATATCACATGCCAGGCTAATCCGTAAGAATTAGCTAACAGAGATTATATTTCTTTATTCACTTATTGGATATTTTGACATACCGGCTAATTCGTAAGAATTAGTTAACAGGGATGAATTTCATCTCTTACTTGTCCACTGAGTTAATTTGCATGTCGGCTATTCCGTTAGGAACGGTCAATCGAGACGATTTCGTCTCTTTTCTCTTTACTTAGTGGATAAACATACCGGGAAATCATGGGTGAAAGGAAATGGGTATCCATCGTTGTATTACAGGTAGTGTTGAGTGCAGTTAAGCATGTGGTGGAGTGGCGTCTGGGCTTGACCCTTTCGTATGCCCCTATATATAAGCATGCTTGACTGGATGAGACATTATCTGTACATCCAACCATGGAGAGGACATTGGGTGAAACAGGGGATTCAATTATCAACATTACTTGTGTGAAACGCTGTGAACATGATTGACTAAATTCAATGGTTTTCAAATACTAAACGTATGAACTCACCAACCTAGTGTTGACTTGTTTAAATGCATGTTTTCTCAGGTGACAGACAGGTCTAGATAACAAGCATCAGTGATTAAGCTAGAGGACTCTTAGATGACCTAGCTTACTTTTGGATGCATACATTTTGATGACATTGTGAATCTATTTTGCATATCTTGTACAGTTACAAGATAGAAACTACACGATTCTTTTGGGTAGATTTACTTAGTTAAATTATGAACGTAACATTGTAATTTAACTTTGTAATTCTACATCATATGTCATGTTAGCATTTCTCATTATTTATCATGTGCCATGTAAACAATCTGATCACTTCGATTATCATTCAAGATATCGCGCCCCGGGAACCTTCCGCCCGACGGGAAAACCCGATCCGTTCCCGCCGGCCCGGGGTGTGACAGATTGGTATCAGAGCCATGGTTATAGAGAAATATAGGTCATATTGCTTAAACGGTTTGGCCTAGACTATAACCTAGGGACCTCATGTAGTGAACATACAACATAGGATTCTATTTGCATATGTCTTCTGCTTCTGATCACTGCACTAACCGATTTTCTTTCGGTTATGATCAGAATGCCGCCAAGAAGACAGCCACCGCTATTACCGCTGACTCAAGGTTCAGCTCCGCACTCATCGACACCGACACCGCCTGACTCTCCTACACAACCACCTCCACCTCCTCCTCCTCCACACTCGCCACTACCAGGCTCAAGCAATGTTCAGATACTAGACCCTGCTACTATAGCACTGGCTACACTGCTGACAAGCCAACTGAGGGATGTGATTCCCGAGATGATGAACAGAATCAACAGCAACAACAGCAACAACGCTGTCAACTCCACTGGAGAAGGCAGTGGTAACACACGGCAAGGTCAGGACTACTCCTACAAGAACTTTGTAGGATGCAAGCCACCAACATTCAGTGGCACTGAGGGAGCCGTCGGCTTGATCCAATGGATTGAGAAGATGGAAACAACTCTCGACATTAGCGGTTGTCCTGATCAACACCGCGTGAGATATGCTGCCGGATCGTTGGAGAAACGAGCACTAACCTGGTGGAATGCCCAGGTTCAAACCCGAGGAAGAGATGAGGCATTGGCGATGCCTTGGGAAGATTTCAAGACTCTGCTGAGGGGCGAGTTTTGCCCGAGGAATGAACTCAAGAAGGTTGAGACCGAACTACTCAACCATGTGATGATTGGTGCTGAACATCTGGCATTCACTACCAGATTTCATGAACTAGCAACCTTGGCACCGGACATAGTGCCAACACTCGAGAAGAGGATTGAGCGATACATCGGTGGACTACCGCCATGCATCCGGGGGCATGTGATTGCCGCCCACCCAACCACACTAGAGATGGCTGTTACATTATCAGCTTCATTGACTGATGTAATGGTTGCCTCTGGTGCACTCAAGAAGGGATCTGGAACTACTGAAGATCCGGAACAACCCTCTAACAAGAAACGAAAGGTCGCTAAGAATTTCGCAGCGACCACCACTACCAAACAAGCTGTGCCCAACCAACCACCGCAGAATCGTGGATCTTATTCTGGCACAGCTCCATTCTGCAATAAGTGCAACTATCATCATCAACCTGGCACAGGGTGCAGACAATGCACTTATTGTGGGAAAATGGGGCACTGGGTTAAGTTCTGCAAGGAACAAAAGACCCAACACAGGGCAAACCAAGCAGTGGCACAGACCGCTGCACATCTTGATCGCATTTCCTGTTACACCTGCGGGGAACCAGGACATTATGCGAAAGACTGTCCAAAGAGGGTGCTACCGAGAGGACAAGCACCGAGGGGACGCGCGTTTCAAATTGGGCTGCTGCTGCACGCCAAGACACTGACACCAACACCAACACTGGTACATTTCTTATTTAAAATCTTTGCATATGTATATTTTATACTAGCATAGATTATCATTGATCCCATAAGAGTTCGTTCATAACTTACTCACCATTGGGGTAACATTAGAACATTTCATGCACTGCGTGACATGAACTTAGTGTTCACTTATTTTAGTGAACAAACACATGTCATGAGATTCAAAGTGATGGACACGAGTGGTGTCTATATCATCATTGGAATCGATGTTTTGTCCTTGATAGTGACGGAGCCATCTAATCCAATAAAACCTTTCACGTAATTACAATGGACGATAGAGACACATTCTCAAGTCTCAGCATCGGGACCGTCAAAGTTGTCTCACCTGACAGTATACGAATCCATTTTAACAAGGGGAGAAATGAGAGGCGTCTCCTGACAGAAATAACACACGAGCACGAGAATCATAGTGAACATTATAGATCATGGAACCATTGTAACACCGAGAGGTACCACCTATGGGAGTGTATACAAACAGCTATGGAACATGATGCCAAGCTACCTTACACTTCCAGTAGACTTGATGTTCTTGGATTGATAAGGACAATGAAATCAAGTCTGCTCACGTTATGACCACACACAAAATCCTAGACTCCTAGGGAGAACTAGGTCACCTACGAACAATGTTCTTGTAAGAACATAAACAATTCGGATCGTACGGTCGAGAGACTGAAAATGAATCCGTAGCTTATCGAGCAGACGCGGGAGATTCTAAATTACAACTTGCATAAGCATGAGAACATGAGAAACACATGATATCAAAGCATCTCCGCCTGAACAAAGAAAAAGTAGAGCCCGATTAAGATACATAAATTTCGGGACGAAATTTCTTTAACAAGGGGAGACTGTGACAACTAGTACTAAACCGTACGGCAAGACCGTACAGTGCGTGTACTTTCACCACGTACTGTGTGTAAATACAGTACGTAAACAGTCGCGCGACAACAGAACTCAGAAAACAAACCACAGTTGTAAGTGTTTAAGTGAAAACTTAAACACAGAAATTACAACAACACAAGGGAAACAACAGTGTTGAAACGAATAACAATAACGAATCGGTTGCGATCTGATATCTGTAGATGACAGGAATTAGATGACCGACGATTCAACGTAACAGCAAAGTGATAACAGGATGTTCAGATGAGTCCGACAGTGAGGAAAACACAATTCAAAACAGATTTGCAGTGTCGTCTCAGAATAATAAACTGACAGCGTGTTTGCATGGGTGACGATTCACACAAACATATCTGTGAGTTTAACGTTCTGAACGATAACTGATAATTAGAAAACCAAATCAGAAAGTGAAACTTACAATCGTGTTCGTACAGTTAGCGCTCTGTACGAAGACGCGCGTAAGTGACGCGATCTGACGAAACGGAAACGAAACCTGACACGAACGATAATAAATTTAATTAAATTAAATAATTAACATTTTACAATTTTGAAACTCATCAAAATAATCAAATTAAAGTCTATTATTTAAAAGATATTAATTACGCGTAATTTCCGGTTACGCGACGAAAATGCGAACCGAGCAACCAAAACGAACCCGGACACCACACGGAGTATAAAAACTCAAAAAAATGAGAGTATTTCTCATTTCTATCATCTCCCTCCTCTCTCCTATCCCAAAATTCCGGCCACCCACTTTTTAGGGTTTTTCACACCTTCAATCACTCACATCTTGCTCATTTCTTGGCCAAATCGCTCCATCTTTGGACCTACACGAAGGTATTGACCTCCTCTACACGAAAGTACAAGGGATCTGTTCCGAAACTCACTGATAATCGAGGTATTTGAGCTTGAATGTGTCGAAAAATTAGGGTTTTCGGACCCTATGGTGGAACACTAACACTAACCGGCTAGTTACCTAGAAATCTCGAACACTATTACCCTGATTACCAACCATAACTTGCATCACCTCTTAAATCAGCCTTAGGTCTTGAAATGGGGATGGTTGTAGGCCACTCCAACTGCGGCCGAAAGAAGCACACAGGCCGACGAATGGCTAGGGTCGAATGACTCCATTCGGCCAGCCATGGAGCCAGTCGCTGGGGCAACAGGAGTCTCGTTCGACCGAGGGCTCATTCGACATGACAGCCCCTCCTTCGCCAGCTTGTCATTCGTCCATGGCTGTCATTCGGTCCACACTCATTCGACTTAGGAACCCTACATTCGTTGACAACCATTCGGCCAACACCATTCTCTTTCGGCAACCCATGTTCATTCGGCCAGCTTCATTCGGTCAGGACCATCACATGTCCGAACCTCCTCACAGGCATGAAGAACTTCATTCGGCCATTAGGCTGGTTCAGCCACCATTTGACCCTCACTTCATTTGCTGGATCTTACACCCAGCTATCATGTTCTTATTTCATGTAAAGGAATTAACCAGCCAATTCAATTGTCCAGGCCCAAATCTAGTTAGCCCATGTTATGGCCTTCGGCCCACCCCTATATTCTCTATATTTGTTGGGCTCAAAGTAAAACCAACAGAAAACCACAGGCCCAATAAATGATATCCGGCCCATGCTATTCTCTTTGGATTCCACAGATTCGGCCCACGTTGGCTCTGGTCTGGCCCACACTCATTTGTAACAGATTTATTTTATACACTAGACCAACAATTGATTTAAGGCCCAATACAACTTACTAGTTTAGTCTATAACAGATTCGGCCCAAGTAAAATGGCCCAATTGGTTTTGGTTGGCCCATGACCAATGGATCGGCCCACCTGATTTATAGTGTAAACAAATGCGTAAAAGATTTCAAGGATAACTAGTATGGGGTTAATAGCAACTTACTACAAACATGGTGGGGGTTTTGGTAAACAAGATAATAAACCAAAAATCTATGTTTTAATCTTAAAAGCAATTTGAGTTACAAACTTTAATGTTCACAAACCTAAGCTTTTGGAATTAGGAAATTCCTTGGGTGCAACCTTTTATAACAAGATACATTGTGTGACAAGTTAAACATCATAATGAGGCAATCCCAATGAACCATTCCAAGTTACACTTAGTAACTACGTTGAGTCACAAACTTATACAAGTTGCTATGAGTAATTCAAGTGAAACATAAGATCAATAGCACAAAGTACTAAACTTAATTTGAATTAGTTAAGAGTTAGTATAAACTACAACTGGTGAATCAGGTTCGAATGATGACCAAGACCGAGACTTGCGAGTGTTAGCCAAATTTGATGGCTAACACATACACACACACGATTTCATACGAACTCATACTTACAACTTACAATCAACGTGAAATCAACACAGGATCGTGAGAACAAACTCAAGTACAAACAAGAGCGCGTACATTTCTTATTTAAGCTAAGTCAACCACTTCAAACACAAGGTGAGTTCATATGCCCCTTTTCTTAATCTTTACTGATTTCAAAGCTCGGGGCTGAGAAACATGCCTAACTTTTATTTATTTAAAAGTTTACATTATCATGTTGTTTAATTCATGATTTAGATAATAATTGTTTATCTTTATTATCATTAATCACTACATGCGTGCTTGTTCGACTTTATCATACCTGAATTAACTAGGATGCTACATGCTAACCTAGAAACAGGACACATTAACACATAGGATAATGTGAGTTGTTAAGAACATATCTTACAACAGTGCATATTATCCTTACACGATAGAACAACGGGGGAAAACCATGGGATACCATGCCATTAACAACTATTAATGACAAGAATGATTATCATGATAAGATAATTTCATGATAGCAAGATCATTCACACATCAATAACACTGTGTATAAGACATGTTCTTATGACACTTTGTTAAAACCGCTAGAACACGCAAACTGGGGAATAACAGTTGAAACATTTATTTGTGATATCGAGGAGGATATTACATACTCACGCTTTTGGGATGGCACATTATACTTATACTATCATTACTTACTAAGACTCTATTTAGAGCACATTCCCTAACCGTCAGAGTGTGTCGGTTATGCAATGGTAGATCAGTTGGGTAAATCATTAAAACTAGTAACCGAGACTTTGGGAAATCAAATGAAATCACACCATGCACGAGGGGTGCTATCAAACATATAGAAAACACTCATAAAAGTTAGGAAACATGTTCATTCCAATAGATATCGTGGGAGGATATCTTACACACCGGGCTGTTCAGAAATGACAGCTACTGAGACTATTATGTCTCTAACTAGAAATCATGAGTTGGACACTTTACATGCCGGGCTGAACAGGGGGAATCAGCTACTGGAACTATTATGTTCCTATCTAGATATTGAGTATGATATCTTACACACCGGACTGGTTAGTACTGACAGTTACAGAAACTACTAAGTTTCGCTCTAGATATCGAGTATGATATCTTACATGCCGGGCTAATCCGTAAGGAATGGCTAACAGAGACTATTATGTTTCTTTGTTCAATGGTTGGGTATACTACATGCCGGACTAATCAATAATGATTAGTTACAGAAACCATTAGGTTTCGTTCTAGATATCGAGTATGATATCTTACATGCCGGGCTAATCCGTAAGGAATAGCTAACAGAAACGATTTCGTTTCTTGATTGTTCATTGGATCATTTTACATGCCGGACTAATCAGGAATGATTAGTTACAGAAACCATTAGGTTTCGTTCTAGATATCGAGTATGATATCTTACATGCCGGGCTAATCCGTAAGGAATAGCTAACAGAAACAATTTTGTTTCTTATTTGATCATTGGGTTATATCACATGCCGGGCTAATCCGTAAGAATTAGCTAACAGAGATTATATTTCTTTATTCACTTATTGGATATTTTGACATACCGGCTAATTCGTAAGAATTAGTTAACAGGGATGAATTTCATCTCTTACTTGTCCACTGAGTTAATTTGCATGTCGGCTATTCCGTTAGGAACGGTCAATCGAGACGATTTCGTCTCTTTTCTCTTTACTTAGTGGATAAACATACCGGGAAATCATGGGTGAAAGGAAATGGGTATCCATCGTTGTATTACAGGTAGTGTTGAGTGCAGTTAAGCATGTGGTGGAGTGGCGTCTGGGCTTGACCCTTTCGTGTGCCCCTATATATAAGCATGCTTGACTGGATGAGACATTATCTGTACATCCAACCATGGAGAGGACATTGGGTGAAACAGGGGATTCAATTATCAACATTACTTGTGTGAAACGCTGTGAACATGATTGACTAAATTCAATGGTTTTCAAATACTAAACTTATGAACTCACCAACCTAGTGTTGACTTGTTTAAATGCATGTTTTCTCAGGTGACGGACAGGTCTAGATAACAAGCATCAGTGATTAAGCTAGAGGACTCTTAGATGACCTAGCTTACTTTTGGATGCATACATTTTGATGACATTGTGAATCTATTTTGCATATCTTGTACAGTTACAAGATAGAAACTACACGATTCTTTTGGGTAGATTTACTTAGTTAAATTATGAACGTAACATTGTAATTTAACTTTGTAATTCTACATCATATGTCATGTTAGCATTTCTCATTATTTATCATGTGCCATGTAAACAATCTGATCACTTCGATTATCATTCAAGATATCGCGCCCCGGGAACCTTCCGCCCGACGGGAAAACCCGATCCGTTCCCGCCGGCCCGGGGTGTGACATTGTACATCAATGAGATAGTGGTATGTCACGGTGTACCATTGTCTATCATTTCGGATCGAGATAGCAGATTCACCTCAAGGTTCTGGTAATCATTGCAGAAATCTCTAGGGACGCACTTAAATCTGAGTACCGCTTACCATCCACAAACGGACGGTCAGAGCGAACGTACGATACAGACCCTAGAAGACATGTTGAGAACATGTGTTTTGGATTTCGGTGGAAATTGGGACTCTCATTTACAACTAATTGAATTCTCCTATAAAAATAGTTACATAGTAGCATCGGATGCGCACCATTCGAGGCTTTGTATGGTCGAAAATGTCGGTCACCAATCTGTTGGACCGAATTTGGAGATAACCGTATCACTGGGACAGAGCTTATTCAGGAAACGACTGATAAGATTGCCCAGGTCCAACAAAGGTTACAAGCAACCAGGAGCAGACAAAAGAGCTAAGCCGACAAACGGCGCAAGCTGTTGGAATTTCAAGTGGGAGACCGTGTTATGTTAAAGGTATCCCCATGGAAAGGCGTAGTTCGTTTTGGAAAAAAAGGCAAGTTAGCATCGCGATACGTGGGACCATTCGAGATCATTGAACGTATTGGTCCTGTTGCGTATAGACTGATATTACCAGATGAACTCAGTGGTGTGAATGACGTGTTTAACGTCTCGAATTTGAAGAAATTCCTTGCTGACGAATCACTTGTCATACCAATCGAAGAAACTCAAGTGGACGAGCAACTACACTTTATGGAAGAACCTTTAGAGATTATGGATCGCAAAGTTAAACAACTAAGGCGAAGCCGTATTCCAATTGTCAAGGTTCGATGGAATTCAAAGCGTGGACCCGAGTTTACATGGGAACGCGAAGATCACATGAAGTCCAAGAATCCCCACTCGTTTGCAGAGGAAGCAGTACCTGATAACGATTCTTAAATTTCGGGATGAAATTTCTCTAACAAGGGGAGACTGTAACATCAGTGCCGGAAACATAACAAGAACAGTGATCTACACAGTAACATGAACAGTAATTCAGGTACAAACTATATGTATTACATGTATATCACTATCATTTGATGCTTATCATAAAGCAATTTCAAATTTCATTGCAGAAACGTAACTCAGAACTATGGTTCAACAGTCAGTCATTTATTTGCCGACACAGAACCATCATGTGACTGTTAGTTAGGATACTATTACGTATAAACGTATGTGAGGATGTACAGAACAAAACAACAACGGATGTCGTTACGTGAATGCTAAATCGACGGATTATTTGTATAGGTGACGATCTGTACGAATATATCTGAAAGTTTAACGTTGTGAATGATGTCCAATAATTAGAAAATCAAATCGAAAAGTGTAGTTATCGTCGTATTCGTACGAGTGACGATTCGAACGAATATGCGAGACAACTGTACGATTCGATTTAAACAGTTCAATTAATATTTTCTGAAATTTAAAATAAACGGAAGATATTTAGTTAACTTACAAGGAATTACCACCAAAAAATATTTTAGCAAATTCTATTTTTAAAACCACGATGTTTCGTTACGAAGACGAAAGGAAACCGACGCCTCTACGCGAAATCGAGCGAAAACGAACGAAACCGAACACACCCGTGTACTTTGAAAGCATTAAATGGCGTTTAATAACCATTTCATTACCCACCTACCATCTTCATCACCCCCATTTTCGTCACCCTCTCTCTACTTTCTCCCTCTAAGATCCACAAGCCCTAAGTTTGTCATTTCTTCACCAAATCGAGCCCTCTTGGTGTCAAAACGACCACTACAACTTGTAGATCACGAAAGTACAACCGATCTGAGCTTTAAATCATCCGATTTCAGGTAAAAACGAGTTAGATATCACGGTTTTAGGGTTTCTAAAACCCTCTTTCTTCGAACCACACTAAGACCGGTTTTAGCCCACCTAACCTTAGGGAAACTACACAAAACCATGTTAGGATGAGTAGGGAACTTGGGGAAAACCTTGGCTTGGTCATAAAACTCAATAATGGGGACGGCCAAATGGCCTTATCATCAGGTGGCCGAATGGCCAACCGGCCGAAGGAAACAGCCACAAGGCCGTTTGAGCCGCCTCCTAGGCCGAATGGTCTCAAGGCCAAAGGAATCCTCTCATTCTGTCGGGCCAATCCCCATTCGCACAAGCCACTGATTCGATCCAAGACTCATACGCATCATCTCTCTTTCGGCCAAGTCTTTCATTCGGCTACCCTTATTCCAGCCAGAGTGTCATTCGCACGACCATCACAGCCGAAACCCACCATTCGATCGGCCTTTTCAATCGCATGGCTAGCCTTATTCGGCCAACCCTTCATTTGCACCAAATGGTTCCTTCGTATGGGTGGTCCTACTCGGTTGGTTATGCATTGGGTTTACGGGTTAGTCACATGCATGGGATGTGTACTTGGGTTGTAACATGGGAAAGAAATCATTAACGTTAACGGTTTTGTAACCATCTATGTAAATGTTTGATACAAAGTTTTCCCAAGTAACAATGATGTGGGGTCATGGAGTTTATCAAATGAGACCATAAGTAAGAGTTTAGAAAATAAACTATATCTAGGGATGGACAACTAAGGGGCAACTCAAAACCCTAATAACTATATATGTTAAACTTGGTTTCTAAACAATTGAATGGGTTTGCATGTTAATCAAGTACTAAAGTTTCAACACAAAAGTTCTCTAACTACATTAACATCAATCATGGGTGACAAGAATCAGGAACTCAATCTAAGAACCTATGTGTTAATCACATGGTTAACACTCAATACTTAGAAATTATATACAAACGTACAACTAAGTTAGATAGTTCAATTGAACTTTCTAAGCTAAGTAGTACACATGAACGATTAAAGAACCACAGGAAAATCAAGATCTAATAACGGGCTTAAGGTTAATCGAATGAGATTAACCTAAGTCTAATCATGTCAAGTTATATTTTCTTAAAATAATTTATCTTTTTAATAAAAGAAATTGATTTATAAACTTCTTTGAATTAAATTAAATGAATTCTAACTTAATGAATTAACTTAAATTGAATTATTTAAAATGTTCTAATTAAAAGACTTTGAATGTAAACAATGTAAACCATACATCACTAAGGTTTAATAACGACTATTCATGGGAAAAGGGTTCATAAACGGGTAATACATTTAGAATAGATAGAGGGACATAGAAACACAGTAGTAACACAGGACACTTAGTTGCACACCGAGACAAAAACCCTAGATACGTCTATTATAAATACTTATAGTATTTCAATCTTCTTAAAAAAACTGAGGTACTGAAGATACTTAACGTATAAGTAACGAGCGCGCATTTTGTTGTGATTCAATACATAGCAACACAGGTGAGTTCATTGCCCCTTTTCTAAACATTTTTGTTTTACAAGCGCAGTGCTGAGAAGCATGCGTAAACCTTTTCCTTTAAAATATGTTTTACGTAAATGCTTTTACTTCTTGTATGTTTTATATACATAAATGTATCCTAGACTCCTGTCCAGGTAAACCATATGGAGATTATATATTGAAGTAAGTAATTACTCTTTATGAGTAAGACAATTATTCTAAATCAAACAAACACTCTATCAAAGTTCTAATTCAAAGAATCTAAATTCAATATGTGATCAAGAAAACTAAAACTAAAGATCAAATCCAAGGAATCTAAATTCAGTGTGTGTTCACGGAAACTAAGGATGAAATTCAAAGAATATAAATCATTGTTGTAGCCATGGAAGTTTAAGGATCAAAATCAAGGAAATCATATCCGTGTGTGAATCAAAGAACTAATGAAATCATTAACGATCAATTTAAGGTGGATGTCAGTTGTATGCAGATCGAGACCCGTGTTAACACACGGAAAGTCCCGGCATAAATAGTAGACTTTTATAGTCAAGCTATATGGGCATAAATCAAATGATCAAACGAATTCAAGAGAACAAAGGCGATCAAAATCGAAGGATATCCTAAAGTCCCAACATGTACAGTAGACCTGAAGGTCAAGCTGATATGGGCACATCATAAAAGTCCCAACACATACGTGTAGACTCATTTGGGTCAAGCCTGATATGGGCCACGTGTGATACGATGCAACTTGGACATCACCATCAACTAAGACTAATTGATTGAGCCAAATAAGACCCAATCATCATGTCTTAGTTGTATTTAAATGATTAATTATTCATTTAATTAAGCATTTAATATCATGTTTCTACAAATGCTATAGGTGATCATGAATGCATGACGAACTCAAGAAATCGGTAGTATTTCAATTTGTGGAACTCAAAATCTAATATCACGATGGTATGGAATGAAACGTTTAATTATCATTAACAACGATATGTTAAGCAGTCTGATATGTGGTGGGATGGTGGCTGGGCAGGCGGTAAGTTCGACCCTACATATGCCCTATATATAAGCATACTTGATTGGATAACATAGGTGGTTGTTGATGAGGTTAAGGTTGTCATTTCGAGGGATCAAGGTAAACAGATTTTAGGGTAATCAAACATTGTAAATCAAAGGTATGGGATGAAACACTTAATTATCACCAGGAACAATATATCATGTGGTTTGATATGTGGTGGGACGGTGGCTGGGCGGGCGGTAAGTTCGACCCTACATATGCCCTATATATAAGCATACTTAACTAGATGGTATAGGTGGTTAATGGTGTGGTTAAGGTTGTCATTTGAACGGGTTATTCGAATTCATTTTTAAGTAAAACTACATGAAGTCACCAACCATGTGTTGACTTGATTTTTTTGCATGACTTCTCAGGTGACAAACAGGTCTGAGTAGAAGTTATTGCTTTTGGATTAGGATGCCAGTTAGAGGACCTAGTATTTTGGACCAGCATATTTTGAACATCATGTTACAAATTATTTTGTATATCTTGTGCAGATACAAGATAGAAGAATTATGATGTTGATAGTAGATTTACATTGTTAAATTATGAACAATACTAATGTAATTTAACTTTGTAATTCTATTTTCATTTAGCAGTTTCTCATTATATATCATGTGCATTGTAAACAATCTGATCATCACGATTATCATTCCCGATATCGCGCCACGAGGCCTTTTCGCCCGACGGGACACACAATTCGGCCCGCCGGCTCGGGGTGTGACACCAACGGAGAAGAAGCTCCTACATCCGTACTCGGATACCTCGAACATGTGGTGACTCATTGTTTTTCTGGACGTAATGGAGGATACAATGTACTTAACCGGACGCTAAGTTTATGCATGGTGGCCATAGCTCTGGGTTTGGATTTCAACTTCTCGCAGATGATCTTCCGCGATATGTATGACAACATCAAAGGGAAGCGGAAGGAAAGGTTTTTGGAATTCTTGAGGTTTATTCAGATCATCGTCAACCAAAGGCACCAAAATCTTATTCCAACCATTGGGACACTACCCTTGAAGAGAATGAAGGAAGATATCTTCTCCTACATGGTCATGATCAAGAAAGGAAAGAATATATTTACCGGTGTTAGACCTTTGGAGAAATTCGGTAGGCTGTTTGCCGGATTGATGAAAAAGTTGAAGATCAAGACACTCCTATGGCCTTTGTAGCGGGAGAGCGCTATCAAACCCTTGCTGATACAACAGATGCTACTGAAGCAGTACATGCTACATCTTTCGAGCCATCAGATGGAGAAGTTGAGCTAGTGAAAGAGCTAGGTCATTTTACTCCACCCCGTGCACGAGCAGATACAGATGAGCGGGATGCAGACTATATCCCGTCTCCTGAGTCTACTCCTAAAAGGATAAGACTTAATATGGTGTCCAGGAGAACCAAGGATCCCCGGCTAAAGAAACTAAAGACCTCGGGCACAACCTCACATACACCACGACCTCCACCACAAACCACTCCCACGCCTGCCCCCCAAACCCTTCCTACCACCATAGCCACCAAAACCATCACTGCCACCCACACCATTCCTACCACCACAGCCACCCAAACCATCAAACTACCATCACACTAACCATCAAAACCACCATCAGCTCCACCCATACAAACCTCACCATCTCAATCTCCCGTGCCACTTCACTTCTCTCAACCTCCACCTCCACCACAACCAAAACCCAATTTAGACAAGGGCAAGGCACCACTACAAACCGCATCACCATATATGCCCAATAGTCTGTCGATTGACTTACAGTTTCTTCAGGAGAGGGTGTTCACATTGGAGCAAGATTCAGTTACTAAAGGCCTTATCATTGATAATCTATGAGAAGGCATGGTGAAGATCTGTGAATAACTGAACAAACAAAAGAAGGACATTAGCCTCCTGAAGAAAGAGAACGCAGAGCTGAAGAAAGAGATTGAAGAACTAAAAGGATCTAAGCTTGCTGTTTAGGAAGAAAAGATTGATGATGATAAGGAGTAGGAATTAAAGGAAGATAAGAAAGATGATGACAACAAAGATGATGAAAAGGATGATGATGACAATAAGAAAGATGACGATGATGAAGATGGAGATGATAAAGGGGATGATTAGGGCAAAGAGGGCCCAAGCAAGAAAGATAATGAGCCCCCTGATGATCAATGCGACGATAATACCGGTAATCCATTTTCTTCAAGCGAACCCTCTGACAATCTTGATGACTATCTATTTGTGGATCTTCCTGAAGACTTCTACTTTGAGGGTCTTGGTGAAGAGATGAAGAATGTTGGACTTGGAGACATGTTCACAGATGTCTCTATGGACTCTATATTTGACGTTGTGTGTGAACAGGAGTGCAGAGAGTTACTTGCATCTTCCTCAGGAGCATCTTTAGAAGAAGAACATGAAAACATCATACTCGGTAACATCTCCACAGACGCATATGTAGACTATTTGTACGCTAAAAAATATGTCGATGCACAAGGACAGGAGGTCGCCTCTCTTAAGACTGTTATTGAGAGGTAGTTTGACAGAAAGACACATTGGACTCCTGATCCTCCTGAGGTGCAACAGAGTTGGATCTCCACATAGAAATATGAAGACGTGGAGGATAATGATGTGACATATGTTGTCAGCTCAAAGGACCTGTTTGTAGTCCACAACGACAGATCCTCATACGTTAGCTGGATGTATGATCATGATAAGAAGCTTCATCTGATCAAGAGGTTTATTGGGAAATTGGAGTATTTTAAGAGACCTCAGGACTTCTGCTCAATGCCTAAGATTGATCTGAGGAGTATCAACAACACAGTATTCATCAACCTCTCCAACAACAGTCAGGCTGAGTTATTTGCCAAGTTCTTAAAGGATCAATGCGACAAGGGCTTCCCAATAATGAAGACTGCTAAGGGAAGACGATTTGTGTCCAAGTGCATTATTGATCCTATTAAGAAAGAGCCATGGATTTACGTCAAGTATCCTCTGCCAAAGAAAGAAAAAGCAGTCCCAGTTCACTCAAGGGTACTTGATAACACACTCCACAACTTCACATTCTGGTACTTCAATGAGATCACTTTTGTAGCAGTTATCATACGAGAGAAGTTAGACGACTACATTCTTCTGGACCCTATGGACTTGCTTATGTTCGGAAAGGATGACATGACCGTACTTCACAAAAACCCCATACGCACCTATGGAAAATTATGATCAAGAGGCGAAGCCATTCACTAAAGTCGTTGCATTGGCTATGGCTCATAAGCTTTATGCTGGTTCAGGTCCTCATCAAGCCACGCTTGCTATCGATTAATTTCATCAGTCTAGGATGAGTTTGTAGAGCCCAATCCAAAGACGAAGACTGACAAAATCAAGTCGAGACAAGATGAAGACCAAGTTTTGCAATGTTTGTGTACTTATGTATTTCGTGTACTTGTAAATTTCGTGTACTTTACATTTTCGTGTACATAGGTTCGACTACTCCTAGGGTAGTATAAATAGACGCATTGTATACTGCTCTATGGTTACGAATCCCAAGGCAGACACTTCTAGATGCATTGAAGTCGTTTGTACAAAGTTCACGTTTTTTTTATTGAAATGCACTTTTCTATTACATTTCTATCTTCTGATATGGATTCCGCACATATTTGAAGCATTTTGTGTTGATTGAGCTGATAAAGTTTGGATCTTGAGAGTTCGAGGGACAACATCACATCGCAACACGACAATGTGACACCAATACTGATATGTTCTTACACAAATTTTGATATGTTTAATCCCATTGTTACTCATCAAAAGTTTTGTTCGAAACCGCACAGACTCTTAGTTTTGCGTTGATATGCAAGCAAAATTTCCCTATACTATTTCCATATACTAATACAACCTATCCGTCTCTATCATATATTAAGTACTAAGTTGGGTCCCGAAAATGCTAACATCTATCATCATTACCGTAGAAAATACGGTAAGCAAGCTCCCACAATGGCTATGATAGCCATCACTATCACCATGATCAACAATCTCACCTCCATGCTCATATTCCTAAACATCACTACCTGCTCCCTATATCTCTCAACATAATCACCACCGGCCACTGCATATTCTTAATAACTAATCTCCACGCCCTCGTCCCTGCTTCTAGGGCTATGACATGCCACACAAAAATCTAGTGAGCTATTCGTATAATACCTGGTAAAATGAACAATTAAATAAATATATAAATACTAAAATAATAATGTTAATTAAATAAAAACCTAACAAAAAAATCAAATAATAAATACAATTTAATTAATTCGTATTAAATTGATTATAAATACCAACAAGTATAATAACAAATTGATTTTTTTTTAAAACATACTAATTTTGTAATTATAAAAACATTAATCGTATACCAGTTACTTAACCGAATTGAGAATCAAATAGTATCCAAACCATAATTCTGTTAGTTAAATTAAAATACTAAAAACCACGAAATCCATTAATCATTCTCATTTGTTTTCCATGAACTGAACATACTACTATAACAAGTTCCATGTAACCAAAAATACACGGAACACAAGAACTTATGAAGGCTTCTCACTAATTCCTATTGATATTGTAACCGATGGAAATTGTAAGGTTTTATTTAAGTCCCAATTAGTATCATTTAATTAAATAATTCCGATCAATCAATATAGTCGGTTATATCCTTTGTAAGATAAAGTCCATCATCAAATATTGAAATCACTTGTGATTTGAAACAACCTTCGATATACTACATTGGATATTCCATCTCCATACTGACAATCCTCTCTCGAATCTCCCTGATCAAGCGCCACATAACCATACACAGGAAGCTTCGACACCGACTACACCGGAGTGAAACCAAAATGGTTCAATCCACAATTCGTTCCATTGCTCGATTGGGTGTCGGTTGCCAGCTCGCTCTAGTACTACTGTTAAGATTAATGAATCTTCAGTGATTTGGACTACACGTTATCATGTGATATTATTTGCAGATTAACTGCTTAAGTAACGTAAGGATTCTGTTTTTCAAACTCATAGTATTTCTATTGGTTTTGTTTCTGGTATTTATTTGACCTGTTTGGTTTTCGAGCGTCCGTTGATTTGAAATCAAATTTGTTATGCATGCGATATAATCATTAAAATTGTATTCATTATCGCATGTTTCGTTTAATTGACGTATGAACTATTCATGCTAACTTTGTTTATATATTTAATTGTTCTGCATCTGTAATTTGTTTCGACTTCGATTCCTGAGCAAGCTTCCTGTAGGTGATTCTACCAGTGGGTCATTGGGGCATTAATGGCATAGCAGTTTTCGTGAGGGTGCTATTGGTTCACGATGTCCCCATATATTGGTAGTTGAGGAATGAGATTTTAGGGATGCATATGAACTGGTTCTAGGAAAATTTGTTTTGTTTTGGTTAGTGTTTGTGTGTGCCCACATACAGCTCACAATTTTGTACATTAGGACGAGGGGTTGTGTACATCATTTGTTGTTTTTTTGTTTCAAGCTCAAATGAGTATCTCCTCACCATACGAATTATTTGATTATATATTCGTTCTAATTAATTAAAATTGTTAATCGTATGGTTAGTTCGTTCTAATAATCATTAGCATATGTCTTGTTATGATCCCTACAGTTGTAATGCTTTAGATGAGTGTTATATCTTGTCTCTTCTATAAGCCTTGATTTTTTCATAATTCCCCTTTGTTACAGTCATCTTTCATTACTTTTTGGATCAGCCATATTTTTGTTGGTTGTTTTCTATATTTGTAGAACAGGTACTTCACGGGATTCATGAGATGAGTGAAGAGAAGATAAAGATGATTAAGAGATTAAAGAATTTAGTTTGATCATGATGACAAATAATGTAATTAGGCATTTTATATTGCTTAAGTAAACTATGTATTTATTTATGGTTATAATCATTAAATACGAAATATGCTTTGTTCTGATTTCTGTAATATTGACATGTTAGCCCTAGCCATGTTGGGGTGTTACAGTTATTGTATCAGAGCTAAGGCTCTTTCCTTTAGAACACATTAATTAAATAACAAATACATGTGAGGCTAATGGGTAGGCATCATGTTAGGATTTTAAATTTTTATGTAATTCGTCATTGTTTCTTAAAGTGACTAAATTTGTCATATGTCGTCAGAAAATAATTAGAAAGATCCTGCTATCACGACTGCGATTAATCGGGCTTTCAGGGAACAACTTTCAAATATAATAGAAACGATTATGGATCTCTTGATTACTACCAGAAACCATCCACCACCATGTCACACCCCGAGCCGGTGGGACGCATCGACTTCCCCGCCGAGCGGAAGCTTCTCGGGGCGCGATATCGTGAGTGATAATCGTGTTGATCAGATTGTTTACATAGCATCAATGTTAAGAATAATTAAAGCACAATAAAGCATTAACTAGGATTACAAAGTTAAATTACAATATCAATGTTTGGTAATTTAACCCGGTAAACCTATCCAAAAGAATCAATTGTTTTCTATCTTGTAACTGTACAAGACATCAAAAGAGATTCGTATCAATATCAAAGGACGTGCTTTCCAAAAGTCTACTAGGTCCTCTATCTAGTTATCCTAGCATGCAGTCCTGAAGCCTTAGCCTATTCATGTACGTCACCTGAGAAAGCATGTAAGAAAACAAGGTCAGCACAATGGTTGGTGAGTTCATATAGTTTTAGTATGTGAAAAATAGCTTTCGCAAACCTTTTCGGTAAAACCTTAACCTCAGTAACATCACATGTAATATCCAGATCGGTATGCTTATATATACGCCATACGAAAGGGTCGAGCCTACAACCCGCCCAGACGCCATCCCACCACATACTAATCCACATATGACACTGTTGTTAATGATAATTAAGCATTTTACCTACCATCCAATCCCATTCCCATCGTAGCTTTAGCATTTTGTTTGTAAGTTTCAACACGCATACAATAGCATATGCAAGTCTAGCTTTGAGTGTTACCGTTATGGACAACTGAATACCCTAAGGAATCCAGTATCAATCCATATTGGATTTAAATGCGATCAGCGACATTGGTGTTTTGATAAAGGATTTCTAAGATGACACAAAGTCAACTAAAGAAAACCAAAATCATCCTAGTCACGTATCACAAGCATAAGTGGACAATGAGGAATCCCTGTATGGCAAGCACTGAGAGACCAACATTTTGTTCCTCCAGTCCGGACTATGAAGGTCACCCTATGGCAAGCACTGAGAGGCCGACGGTCTGTTCCTTCAAGTCCCGACTATGGTAAACACACTATGGCAAGCACTGAGAGGCCAAAACAGTATGTTCTATCATAGTCAATAGTTTTAGCATACAAGTTTATAACATTCAAATAGCATAGCGTTTACGTATCTTGTACACAAGTACTAGCTTCACAACCGGTAAGGCAAGCACTGAGAGGCCAGACCGTTGTTTTAGCATGGCAAGCATATATAGCATACAAAGTTTAAAGCATTCTGAGCATTTCAAGCATTTAGTATATATGTGTGTAGTATTAGCATGGAGTCATTAGCATTTAGCGTTATCATTAGCATTATCCGTTAGCATTAGCATAAAGTATTGGCATTTGGTGTTAGCATTAGCATGATCCGGTTGCATTAGCATAAAGTATTAGCATTTAGCTTAAGCATTAGCATGTAGCATTAGCATTAACCCATGGCATTAGAATTAGCATCTAGCATTTACTCGTAGTATTATCATTAGCATAAAGTATTTAGCATATAGCATTTAGCATTAACACGTAACATTAGCATTTAGTCTAAAGCATTAGCTTTTAGCTTTTGGAATAAGTGTAACACGCATAAGCATCTATAGTAGCATTTTGAATAAATATAAAAGCATTTATGCAACAGTTAAACATTTGTTTAAAAAAAATGTAGCATGCTTCTCAGTCCCGAAGTAAAACTCAAAATAGTTTGAAAAGGGACAATGAACTAACTTTGTTGTTGTTGGGGGTTGACTTTGCTTAGACGAGAATGCACGCGCTCTTGTTTGTACTTGTTGTGTTCACGATCCTGTATTGATTTCATGTTGTATGTAATTTGTAAGTATGAGTTGTAGGGATTTATGTGTGTGTATGTGTTAGCCTAAAGTTGGCTAACACACGTAAGTCTCGGTCATCTTTCGGCCCTGTGTGTTTGTTATGAATTTTGCCAACCCTTGTCCAATTTAAGATGATTTTGATATATATCTTATTACTTGTTTTTAGTTTAACTTGATTTGTAACTCGTCATGTGATATAAACTTGAACCCCTTATCATTTTCTACTTATAAGATTCAACTTTGTAGTTCTAAGACTTTAGATGTTACCCTTGCAAGACTTGATTTGTTAACGACATAGTTAATAAACCACCATGACTTATCTTTGTAAGGCTTAGTGTTTTAGGTTTTGTGAAGCTATTTAAACCATAACCACCCTTGTAGTTCACTACGTTAATAACCGTCAAATGATTGCTCATAAACTTTGGTTTTACAACTGTGACAACTAGTACCGGACCGGCCGGCATGTCCGTACGGTACGTGTACTTTCAACAGTAACTATGTGTAATTACATGTGTATAAACGGTACTTGTATTAACAGAATTCTAAATACAAGAAACAGTTGTACGTATTTCGTGTAAACTTAAATACTATAAGTACAACATACATTTGAAACATTAGTTGTGTGTATTTAAGTGAAAACCTAAGTACTGATAAAACAACAAATCACGAGAAACAACAGTGTTCAAACAAATAACAAGAACAAATCGGTTGCGATCTGATAACCATAGATGACAGGAATTAGATGGCCGACATTTCAATGTGAAAACAAGGTGATAACAAGATGTTTAGTTGAGTCCGACAGTGAGGAAATACAATGTAAAACAATGTTGTAGTGTTGTTTCAGAATGATGAGCTGACAGTGTGTTTGCGCGAGTGACGATTTGCACAAACATGTCTGTGAGTTTAACATTCTGAAATGATAACTGGAAAGTAGAAAACAAAAGTCAGAAAGCCAAACCATCGACGTGTTCGTTCGAATGACGATTCGAACGAATACGCGCGATGGTGACGCGATTTGACGAAACGAAAACGAAACACGACACGAATGAAAATAAATTAATAAACTTAAATAAATAATATTTTACAATTTTGATTCTCATCAAAATAAATAAATTAACTTCTTAATAATTATTAAAAATGAATTACGCGTAAAATTCCGGATACGCGACGAAAACGCGAAACAAGCAACCGAAACGAACCCGAACACCTCGGAGTATAAAAGCATCAAATGAGGGTGTTTCTCCTCATTTTCCATCAGCCACTTCTCTCTATAAAACCCATTCCCAAACCTTTCACTCTCACACTAGAATCCAACTTCAAATAGTCATATCTCCTTCGTTTCTCCACGAAATTTGGCGTTCTTGGTGTCCACGTGAAGCTCTCAACCTCCTCTACCTAAACGTACAGAAGATCTGGAGTTTTAACCGTTGAAATTCGAGGTACGATCCAAAGAAATATACGAGAATTAGGGTTTGTGGTACCATGTTCGACCAACACTGGCAATCGGTCTAGAACCTTTGTAAACCAGCCATTAAACCATCGGAAACTTGTTCTGGTACCCCAACAACCTGAAAACAGCCCAGCAATAACCGAAAAATTCGAAGATTATGGTGAAGCACATACAGGTTCGTGGAGTAGAGTGGTCGGCCGAACCTTCCTTCATTTGCCGAACCTCATTTCTGCAGAAAATCTACAGTTGCCGAACCGTCATCAGCGAAGCAAGGGGTCTAGCGAACTTTACAGAAGACACGAACCTTATGCTATGCGACGAACCCTATCCGAAGTCTTAGCCAACTGCCGAACCCTATACGGCCACGAACCAGGGAGAGTCACGAACCTGCATGCATACTTGTTGTCCGGTGAACCATGGCAACGTAATTGGCGAACCCTAGTTGCATCACCACCGAATCTATAAACAATCATGCACGAACCTTTAGTCGGCCAACAATGAAGCCGAACCCTACGCTAAGCTATGGCCAAACCTAAACTCACAATAACCAGCCGAACCCCCTCCTGTTCAACAAACCTTGGTGCCTGAATTACTAGCCGAACCTATATCTAATGAGATAACAGGTTCGCTGCTATTCACGGCCAACCGGCTGTTCCCATGTGATCTGTTTCCTTTGCTACGGCCCACATTGGTTGTATGGGCCCACGCCTTATAGATTCGGCCCACTTTAGTAGAGTCCAACGGTCGGCCTAACAGTTTATGGGTTTCGGCCCAGCATAGACAATCTGGCTCACACCATTAGAGCAGCCCAAGCCAATCGACAACCCTTTTGGCCCAACAGACTTTATTTGATCCAATAGGACCCTCGGCCCATTAGGGTTGTTTTTCCCGGTTCATTCGGCCCAAAGTTAATACTTGATCCACGTGAGTGATGGTGTAGTCTAACTTCTAGATAAAACGATGATCATGAATGGTGTACAATAAAATGCTATTCTAAGTATAATTACTACAAAGATAGTGAGTGAATGTGTTAATACAAGTTGAAAACTTATGAAGCATAGTGAAACTCAAGACATTCAAGGTTGATAATAATACGAAAAACCTAAGTATTATACTTAGAATTTTTACTAAATCATTGAGTTGAGATGAACATAGAACCAATAACAAGTACACCGGGCCAAATGAAGAACAATGACCAATACTCGCGAGTGTTAACAAATTTTAAGGTTAACACACACACACACACATGCACAAAACTCAATTTCAATCAATACTTATAAACTACATACAACGTGAAATCAATACAGGATCGTGAACATACAACAAATACAATCAAGGAGCGTGTGCATATCTTCTTTTAAGCTAAGTGTCACACCCCCTACGCCGCGTGCGGAATCCACGGCGCGGTGACGATCGATGGTTGAATCATGCACAAGTATTGAATAAGAACAACCACAATGCATTACTATATTTCATAAAGATTAGACCATTGTTTAGTTACAGACAATCTATCTATCTTCCCAAAAGAATGACAACTACAGACCCCAAAAATAGTGTTTACAAAATAAGACTTAATCAAGACAATTAAACAATTAGGATTTAAGTGTGTTTCTAAATCCATCCTAGCTTGTTTCTTCATCTTGTTCTATCTTACAACGGTCTCCTTAGTTGTCCTTGAAAGTATACTAAACCTGATAACCTGAAACACGTGAAAAGTAACTGTCAACTACAAAAGTAGTTGGTGAGAACAATAAGTTTAACATTTATAAATATGAATCTGCAATGTAAGGCATATGTATAAAACTGTAATTGAAAATGCATGGATGGTTGCAACCCAAACTAACATTAAATATGTATAATGTGTCCAAACAGTCATCAGACTGTTTGCTAGAAAACCAACATATAATCAAGTCCCAAACTACGTTTGGAGTCAGAAAATTAGTCAGCAAACGCATCAACACGAGCTGTACTAACGAGTTTACTCAGAAGACAACTCCGTGTTGACGTAACCCGGTCAATATGACTTATGCTGGTAAACTAAATTAGCAGCAATTTCATATTACCGTAATGCAACCAATTCTACAATTATCTTTTAAAACAAATTTAAAAGCTAATTCCATCATTGGCGTAACCAAATGTGTCCGCTTTCCCTTGTTGTGATCACCCAGTACTAACGCTATATGAATATGAATATGTAACTTGATGTATGTATAAGTTTGTTCACAACGATGGACACCATGTTTTTGAATACTATGACTTGAAACCATTGATTGAAATGCCTTATTTGATTATCATGATTTGAAAACCTAGCTTGAATACCATGAATTGAAAACCTTGCTTGAATACCATGAATTGAAACCTTGCTTGAATACCATGAATTGAAAACCTTGCTTGAATACCATGAATTGAAATCCTTTGATTGAATACCGAGAATAGAGTCCTTGTGTAATAACAAGGTTTAAAAATATCATTTTATTGAAAACACAAGATTTTAGTAAAAGAGTTTATAAAACTTATTCCTTATGAGTATTTATCATTTATAAAACCATTTATGTAAAATTGGTGTAAAACAGTTAGTGAACCTTTTATAAAACATTTTAGTAGAACTTGTTTAACGGTTGATAAAACCATTATAAACAGTTGATAATTCCTTTGAAAATAGTTGAGAAATCCCTTGGATTTCTAAAGTGAACTTGTAACAGTTGAACAGTAGCATAAATCCTGTATATGAAATAGGATTTGCATAAAGAGTGTTTGATCACGTGTTCCACCCCAAAACAGTTGAAAAACAGTAAAAGAGGGGCTAATGTTCTCACCTGTCTGCAGTATACTCTGAACTATAACAAGTAGCAAATAGCAAGCAAGACTTCTAACTGGTTCCTATATCATTGCAATCATACATAGAATATAAGATTTATGATTGTATAGACTTTGATTTGTTGATTGACTCGTGATAAGTGGTTGACTTATGAAATATTGTGTTATGTTATTTTATGCACAACTTGTACACATAACCGTGACATGTTGTATGAAAGCGATAATCCTTGATTAACATATAGTTTAAAGAGATGTTCAAAATGTGTTAAACCTTTGTGTTTATGACTTGATCTCATAATTAGGTTGAATTAAATCTAAACCAAACAAGATCACTTCATAATTAATGGATTAAAAAGGCCAAGATTGGGCCGAGATATAATCCCATGGGCCAATCTCTTTCTGTTGGGCCTAAGCATTTGTTATTGGGCCCTAAGCATGCGTATGGGCCGGTTAAGTGGGTTGTTGGATTCCATGAGTTGGTTAACCTCAATTTGGGCCAAAGCAAAAGGGGTTTGGGCCGAGGATCACAAGATGGCTGCTCAAAAATTTCAGCCGAGCAAGACATGGTTTCCACACCATGGCAGCTAACCTATAGGCTGCCATGGTTGAAGGTTCGGCTCCTTTAAAGAAATGGGGTTCGTGGCCCATGATTCAGCTGAGTTTCACATAGGTTCGGCGGTGGAGTAAGGTTCGGCTGATGGGAGATGACTATGGGTTCGCCGCCGTAATAGGTTCGGCCACGCAACTGTTCGCCCACATGTAAACTTTGGCTGGGGTTCGTTAACATGAGATAGGTTCGTTATTCCAGAAGGGTTCGGCCAAATAGAAGCTTCGGCTGATGCATGGAGGTTCGTAGAGCTGATGATGGTTCGGTGATGGTTCGTGGTTCACGGATGGTTCGGTGATGATGAGACTGAGTCATGCAGGTTCGCGGGTTGTAGGGGAAAGGTTCGGCTGTGGGCGCTGAACATGTAGGTTCGGTGGTGGATGGCGAACCCTAGTAACAGGTTCGACTCTACCTTTCTTCCCCACGACCTGCACCTCAGATCATCATCTTTCTGATCAAACACAACCTGCTCTACACCATAATGTGATGCAGTAGTGATTACCGAAGGTGAGTAGGTCGTGAAAATGGTTCTAAGACCCGGAACCTTCATACAAAACCCTATTTTTTTGAAACTTCTTTCGTTCATACCTCTGATTTGGCTGTTGAAAACTTCAGATCTCTTGTACTTCTGGGTAGAGGATGTCAAGAGCTTCGCGTGGACACCAAGAACAACCAAATCCATTGAGAAACGAGCGAGATACGTGCGTTTGAAGCTTGGTTTTTCTAGTGAGAAGGTAGGAGACGAAAATTGTAGAGAGAGAGAGAGAGCAAATGTGGTTCCCCGCGTGTTCGGTCTCGCTCGGTGTCGGTTTCGCGTATTTTTACGCGCGTTTTACTACAATTACAAAACATTTAATATTTTGAATTGTTTTTGATGAGTTTCAAAATTGTAAAATGTAAAATAAATTTTTTTACTTATTTTTACTTGTTCGTTCGAAATCCGACCGTTAAACGATTACAATTACGTGTATACCCGAAATCGCGTACGTTTTTCAGTCGTATTATTTATTTATTATCGTTCACTCGTAATTGTAAGTTCAACATTCGTATCTTTATGGATCGTCACCCATAACCATACTCAGTCTTGCTTACGTATTACGATTCTTGTTTGATTAATTTGCTTGTCATACTATTCGTCATAACACTACGCACTAACACTATCCCATTACACCGAACGTAGTATATGTATAGGGCATACCCAGAGTCCGGCTAACTGCCTTATCTACGCCAGCCCACCACTGTTTTGATATAATACTATACTGTTCTTGCATAGCGTAATCGACAGTAAATAAACAATACATACTTGTTCCTAATTAAATAAGCTCCTATAACACACAAACACAATCATGAACACTTGAATCACATTGGACATACTGAATCAAATACACATTGTATTAACACTGTTTATGACTGCTATGACTATATGCACAGATATTACACTAAGTCAACCCTACAACAACAAGGTGAGTTCATATGCCCCTTTTCTCTAATCTTAACTGATTTTAACTCTCGGGGCTGAGAAACATGCTTACTTTTATTTACTTAAAAGTTTTGTTTAACAAATTACTATTACATTGATTTTAGATCATAATTAATTGTTTATTATCGCTTATCATTGTATGCATGCTTGTACGATCATGATATGACAGGGATAATCAGATGAACAATATAATATATCTTATTAGTTCATCAACACATTAGAATAACATAGTTGTATGATTTTATCTTATAACACCTAGTTATTCTTACATATACAAAACACTGGAATAATCACAGGCAAGTATATGAAAGTTATAAAGATATTATATATCTTTGTAATAACATTCGACATGAGAGTTAAGTAAGCGTAATAGGACAGGTCCTTTTAACACTTAGCTTTATAACTCTACACATATTACAGGAGAACATGGAACAAAGAATGATAATCATGATACTGTAACTTCATGATAACAACATCATTCACCCAATAATTAGCATAACGTAATAAGACAAGTTCTTATTTAACTTTGTTAAAAACACTGAGAACATATGACATTGAGAACAATAACACGGATGATCACAATTACAATTAGTTACTATTGACCTGTTGTATTATATCACTTCAATCATGTGTCATTTGTACAAGTTGATCATGTAAGCCCCTATAATTCGCTGACCAGTTAGTTTGACGTGACTAAACCGACGATAGAATAGTGGTACCATAGGTTTGACAAACCTCTAGCTTGTAGGGCTAGTATGTTGATCGTATCGATTCATTGGCCGGTAACGTATGACCAGTGACAGGGCGACTTCAAGTCAGGTTCTGGAAAGCGACACATGGTGATGTTAATCTGCAATGATAAGTAATCAATCCATCGTTTCTTGTTGTCTAGTTGACTGAGTAATTTTATATTCTCATGTCATCATATTATTCTATACATGATATCACATGTGATCAAGAATGAGATGAACATATGGATTTGGGAATGGAAATCAATAGTTGTATTGCAAGTAGTGTGGAGTTCTAGTAGTGATTTGGTGGGATGTTGGCTAGGGCTTAGTTTCCTTACATATGCCCTATATATAAGCATCACTACTAGGATGATATAATACTTGTAAATATAACTATTGAGAAGCCATTGGGTGAAAAGGTAAACATACAACATACAAGTAACATAACATACATTGTGATTGTGCATGTGAATGAATCAAGGTTTTCAGTTAACATACTTATGAACTCACCAACCTAGTGTTGACTTTGTTTAAATGCATGTTTTCTCAGGTGATGAACAGGTGTAGCTACATATATGCATGGACTAAGCTAGTGGACTTTTAGAAGACCTAGCTTTATTTTGTGTTGCATGCTTTTGGGTGACAAGAACAATGAATCATCTTTTGTATATCTTGTACAGATACAAGATATAGTTACAATGATTCTTTTGATAGATTTACTTGGTTAAATGATGAACGATACATTGTAATTTAATCTTGTAATTCTATATCATGGATGTGTTAGCATTTCTCAATTAATTATCACGCGTTATGTAAAAAATCTGATCATTTGATTATCACTCACGATATCGCGCCCTGGGAACCTTCCGCCCGACGGGAAAACCCGATCCGTTCCCGCCGGCTCGGGGTGTGACAACAATGTTTTTATATCTTTTGTCACGTGTCCCAAAAAATTAATTGTGGGCCGATTTAGTCTCATGGGCCAGCTCATCCTATTGGGCCAAATCAGATTCCTTGGCCATGGCAGTGGGTATGGGCCGCATATTTGGGCCCAACATGTGAACGTAGTCTTTATCAGTAGTGCGGGCCAAAGGATTGGGTCAACTGTTGTATTAAGCCAATAAAAATGTTGTTGGGCCTGAATGTGTTCATTATGGGCCGACTGGCTTAAACCACTTTGGGCCTCATCATTCGAGTGGGCCATAGGCTGAATAATGGTGATTGGGCCGACTGTTGGGCCAAAGGGGTGAGCTGTGGATCGAAACAGCCTCTTGGGCCGCTTGTTTCCCATGGGCCAACCAATCCCTTGGCCATATCCCTAGTCCAAATGATTTACTGGTCTAACGAACGAGCTGCTTGGCTTGTGTCGGATGTGAGTACACTGACCGAATAGGGGTTGCCTCAGCCGAATAAGGTGGTCGGATGACACCAGGTGGCCGAATGGAGGTTATGGCCGAAGGTGGTGGTGGCCTAGTGAATAGTGGCCGAGAGAATGAGACATGGCGAATGGTTGGCTGGCGAATGAGGAAGGCCGTGAGTATGAAAGTGGCAAAGAGTAGCAGCTGGCGAATGAGGCCATTCGGCCTTAAGCCTTTCGGCCGGCCCTGGTTCTCATTCGACCACAACAGGCCTGCCCCCAGACTCACCTCCATTTCAAGACTCTCTTGCTATTTCGAAGGTGAGGGGTGCTAAGGATGGTCCTCATGGTCGTGGGGTGCAAGTTCTGAGGGTGGTGAACCGGTTTAGGTTGGTGGTATGACAAAGGGTTCGAAAAACCTAATTTTCGAAACTTTCACAGCGCCATACCATTGATTTCTATGGAGTTTGCTCTAGATCTGTTGTACTTTCATGTAGAGGAGGTGAATACCTTCGTGTACGCTCAAGAACCACTCGATTTCGTTGAGAAATGAGTGAGTTATGGGGATTTGAACTTCAAAAATGGTGGTGGGAGTCAAGATCCAGGAATAGGGTTTTTACAGAGTGGAGGAGATGAGTGAAATGAGTTGGTTGAACTCATTTAGGGTATTTATACCCCGAGCGAGTTCGGGTTCGTTTTTGTTGCTTGGTTCGTGTTTTTGTTGCGTTTCTGGAACGTAACGCGCGCTATTTACGTAATTAATAAAAAGACTTTATTTCCAAATGTTTGGGAGGTGGTTATTTCTAGTAAATGTTTTAAATATCATTTTCTTGGATTATTTATCGAAATATATTATTTTACGCGTTTCGTTATTTCTTTCGCGAATTTTACGTATTTTAATTAAAAGCGTTTCTTTTAAATATATTTATGATGAGTTTTAAAATTGTAAAACAGAAAATATTATATTTCCTTAAATTTATTATCGTTCGTATCATTTTCGTTTCGTCAGAACGCGTCACCATCGCGCGTATTCGTTTGAATCATCATTCGAACGAACACGACAATGGTTTGGCTTCCTGATTCTTGTTTTCTAATTTCCAGTCATCATTTCAGAATTTTAAACTTTCAGATTTATTCGTACAGATCGTCACCTATACGAATAATTTGTCGGTAACAACAAACATTATGGTTTCGTTCTGTTTAACCTCGCATACGTTTATACATAATAGAATATTAACAAGCATCCGTGTGTGAGTTCTGCGTTGTCTAACGTGTTTCTGACTGTTAAACTGTTAGGTTTAAATCAGATTACAGAAACGATTGCATAATAGTTTCGTGTCAAGCATTGAGATGTTATTAGCATACAGATAGATCACGTAGTTTATACCTGAGTTACTGTGCATTTACTGTTCAGATCACTGCTCAAGTAACGTTTCCGGCACAGATGTTACAGTCTCCCCTTGTTACAGAAATTTCGTCCCGAAATTTAAGCATTGCTATCAGGTACGGCTTCCTCTGTGAACAATTGGGGATACTTGAGCTTCATGCTATATTCGCGTCCCATGTAAACTAGGGTCCTCGCTTTGAGTTCCAACGAACCTTGACAATTGGAATACGGCTCCGCCTCAGTTTCTTAACCTTGCGATCCATAATTTCCAAAGGTTTTTCGACAAAGTGTAGATGTTCATCCACTTGAATTTCTTCAACTGGTATGGTGAGTGTTTCATCAGCAAGGCATTTCTTCAAGTTTGAGACGTGAAAAACGTCGTGCACACCACTAAGTTCGTCAGGTAACCTTAGTCTGTACGCAACCAGACAAATACGCTCGATGATCTAGAACGGTCCCACGTATCGTGGTGCTAGTTTGCCTTTCCTTGCAAAACGGACTACGCCCTTCCATGGGGATACCTTTAACATGACGCGGTCTCCCACTTTGAATTCCAACGGCTTGCGCCGCTTATCGGCATAGCTCTTTTGTCTGCTTCGTGTTGCTTGTAGCCGTTGTTGTATTTGTGCAATTTTGTCTGTAGTCTCTTGAATGAGTTATGGCCCGGTTATTCGATTATCTCCCACTTCGGTCCAGCAGATCGGCGAACTACATTTCGGACCATACAGAGCCTCGAACGGTGCACATCCGATGCTACTATGATAACTGTTGTTGTAGGAGAATTCAATTAGTGGCAAATGAGAGTCCCAACTACCACCGAAATCTAGAACACAAGTTCTCAACATGTCCTCCAGAGTCTGTATAGTACGTTCGCTCTGACCATCCGTTTGTGGATGATAAGCTGTACTCAGGTTTAAGTGTGTCCCTAGAGATTTCTGCAATGATTTCCAGAACCTCGATGAGAATCTGTTATCATGATCAGAGATGATAGACAATGGCATACCACTATCTCATTGATCTAGAGCTTCGCTAGTTTATCCATCGTATAAGTCTCACGCATGGGCAAAAAATGAGCAGATTTAGTTAACCGACCAACGATAACCCAAATAGTATCATGTCCACTGGAAGTGTGGGGTAGCTTAGTAACAAAGTCCATAGCTATCTGTTCCCACTTCCAAAGTGGAATTTCAGGCTGTTCCAGTAAACCTGACGGTTTCTGGTGTTCCGCCTTTACCTTGGCACACGTAAGGCATCGACCGACGTACTCAGCTATATCTTTCTTCATACCCGGCCACCAATAAAACGCCCGTAAGTCTTGGTACATTTTATCAGCACCGGGATGCACATAGTATTTAGTCTTGCATAGTATTTAGTCTTGTGTGCTTCATCAAATATAAGTTTTCTCAATTCATCCACTGCAGGAATCCACACACGATCCTTGTAGTAGATAATTCCATCAGGCTTTGTTTCAAGTTGCCTTTCTGCTCCACAATCTAATTCTTTCTTTAAGTTTCCTCTTTCAACTGCTTCGTGTTGTGCTTGAATAATGTTGTCGTGTAAGCTTGTCTGCATAGTCATTCCCATTGCTCTAACGCGCAAGGGTTTGACTCGTTCCTTCCTACTCAAAACATCCGCTACAGCGTTTGCCTTGCCCGGATGATACTTGATTACATAGTCGTAATCATTCAGAAGCTCAACCCAACGGCGCTGTCGCATGTTGAGTTCCTTCTGATCAAATATGTGTTGCAGACTCTTGTGGTCAGTAAATATGGTACACTTGGTGCCATATAAGTAATGTCTCCAAATCTTCAATGCGAATACCACGCTCCCAGTTCCAGATCATGAGTAGTGTAATTCTTCTCATGTATTTTCAGTTGTCTCGAGGCATATGCAATAACTTTGTCTCACTGCATCAACACACAGCCGAGTCCCTGATAGGATGCGTCACAGTACACTACAAAGTCATCACAACCGTCTGGGAGAGATAAGATTGGAGCATCACATAGCTTTTGCTTCAAGGTCTGAAAGGCATCTTCTTGCTTCTGTTCCCAAACAAACGGCTCGCTCTTCTGTGTTAGCTTTGTGACTGGTAGGGCTATCTTAGAAAAGTTTGAGATAAACCTTCTGTAATAGCCTGCTAAGCCTAGAAAGGAACGTATCTCCGTCGGTGTCTTCGGAGTCTCCCAGTCCTTTATTGCTTTGATCTTGGCTGGATCAACATGTATTCCCTCACTGTTGACTACATGACCCAGGAATTGAACTTCTTTCAACCAAAATTCACACTTTGAGAATTTGGCATAGAGTTTTTCTTCCTTCAACAGCTCCAAGATCATTCTGAGATGTTGCTCGTGCTCTGCTTCGCTTTTAGAGTAGATCAGTATGTCATCAATGAAGACAATAACAAACTAATCCAAATACGGCTTGCACACGGTTCATGAGATCCATGAAAACCGCTGGGGCATTCGTCAATCCAAAAGGCATCCGTACGATTGTACATCACTGTACTTTCGGTTGTCCGTACATCACTGTACTTTCGGTTGTCCGTACATCCGTACGATTGTACTGTTACGACCTGAGATTTTATTAATATTAATAAAAATAAATTATTGGATGCATTATTTGACGATTATCACTGTTATTGGTATACATGCTTAGAAAATATTATTATACGCGTAAACCATGGGAAGTTTAGTTGTAACTCAACTAAACAGAACCAGAGAGTTTATCGCAGATGATTACACGGAACATGGATTTTGTTTTGGAATGAAAGGAATTAGGAGGTTGTTATGATTGGGTTACTAAACATAGTCAAGGACACATGGTCATGATTTATCGAAATAGCGATGGGACGGTGTAGGGGAGGTTGCGATCTACCTCTGCATATGCCCTATACATATGCATATTTCGGTCTATCATGGATGTGTCAGTGACTTGGGTTTAGTTGTGTTTTGGATTGGGATTTATAATATTAAAGTTAATTAAATAATGAAAGGATAATTGAAGAACAATTACGCGATGGTGAGGTTACGAACATTATTTAAACGCGAATATTAATTCAGAGATATTAACTTGATAAATGTATTCGCGTGGGTGACGATCCACACGAATACAATTATTAGGAATAAGGTTCTGAAACGATATTCCATAAATATTAAAATCGAATCGAAATACGTTACGAGCGACGGATTCGTAAAGGTGACGATCTTTACTAATACGTACGCGAGTAACGCGTTTCGACTAGATAATTAAATAATATCTAACGATATTAAATTAATAAAGGAAAACTAAAAATATTTATTAGGAATCACAACTTAAATTAAATTCGAATAAGCTGTTTTTTTAAATAAATTATTTAACGAAAAATAAAGCGGAAATCGTTTTTACGAAACAATTTAAATAAAGTTATTTTATTAAAATGAAACATATTTGTTTAAACATCATATGTTTTAAATATATTTTACCTAGTGAATCGAGTATTTAACGGGAGTTAACGCGATATAAACGAGACCGACCACGTGGTGTCTACACGCAATAAAAGAAAGGGAAAGCCTCTTTCTTCTTTCATTTTCACCTCACCACTTCTCTCTCTAAAAACACACATATACACCACATTGCTCTCTACTTTCTCTCTAGCCTATCGTCTTCATTTCTAGTCGGATTCGAGAGATCTTTGGAGCTAAACGACCGCGTGAACGAGAGCTACAAGGAGATACAAAGAAACCCTGCTTTCAATCGACGAATCGAGGTAGATCAAACGTTTTAGTTTCGGTTTTTCTCACTCTAAACTACCATCAAGTTAAATACATATATTTTGAATACCTTGTATAGTTGGAAGCTCGAAAATATGTGTGCATGAGTATAATGAAACCATAGCAGAACCGTAGAAGCTTAGAACTCGGTAGGAATGATGATGATGGAGTTGGTTCGTGGCTGGTCGGAGCTCTACAGGTCGGCGAACCCGTTACAGCATCTAGGGACGAACCTTCTTGTTGCTGAAAATGGGTAGCCGAACCCTTCAATGCTCACGAACCCTTAGGCGAACCCTGTTCATCAAGGGCCGAACCCTCCTCGCGAACCCTTGCTGGGCGGGAAATAAGATGGCCGAACCTTAGGGTGGCCGAACCATGTTCCAGCCGACCCCAATAGAGGCGAACCTTGTACACCTTGTGCCGAACCCTATGCAGCCACCCACGAACCTTATAAGGTTCGCAAAAGCCTTCTGATAGCCGAACCTCGTTATCCTTGGACGAACCTGTAACCTTGCCCAGAACCTCGGCCATGCAAGTTAACCTTAGCCGAACCTTGGCCTAGGCGAACCCAAGGACCGGCAAACCTGCATATGCCCGAACATTACAGATCGGCGAACCCTAGCAGAACCTTTAGCCGAACCTTAGGTTATTTGGTTTAATGAGCAGCGAACCTGGGTGGGGTTTGAGGATAAGGGAAATGATGTATTTACATACAAGATATAGAGGATAAACAAGTATAATTTGAGTTATATATGTATCCATACATGCATGAAGATTTTATGACCCACCACATTTTCTCTCTTTAGCATAAGTTCTCTTTAAAAACTATGGAGTTATCCATACATTGAATTTTATTGAGTAAACTTAACATTTTATATGGATAATCTAAATACATTTTTATTTAAACCTAAGGTGGGAGATAATGAGTTAGGTTACGGTGGGCGATTGAATGGAATCAAGTATGTAGGCATAGGTATGGATATGATTATGAGCATCATTTCTACACATACATACCTATGGTGTATACTTAGGACACCAAGTCTTGCCTATCATTATGCATTGATGAAAAGAACAAACAAGTCTATTTTGCATGCTATGATGATCATTGATAAATAATTGGGTTGATAATGTAACTTAGAATAAACGAACTAAGTTAGCAGAAACATTTAATCATCAAAAGCAAACACTTGTGACATTTAATTAAATGAAACACAAATACTTATGAATATGAACATATATGCGAAATACAGATTGTTGATCATTTTGAGTTACATACGCGAGCGCGCATTATACCAGAACACGTATTCTAAGGACCCAGGTGAGTTCTCATAAACTCCCTTTCTTTTAAACTGTTTTGTTTTAAAACTCAGAGTTGAAACATGTATACCAATTTAATATTATTTTGATAACACATGGATGATACATGCTTATCAATACTAGTTGGAAACCCGCGCGATGCGGCGGCGATAACAACAATTTATAATTATATATTCGTTTTTAGTTACTATCAATCATCTAGTGATAATTGTAAAGTACTTGTGTAAGAACCAATATGAAAAAACAAACAAGTGGAAAAAAAAGGTACGTTTAACCTAACCAATACATACACCAATTAAATGTTTGTGTTTCCACATGTGTCTATGTAGATACATGCTTCCTCATCAAATAATAGCATGCCTACAAATAAGAATATCTATGATTGGTTTATTAAAATGAGCTGATTTTTCCAGCCATTTTTAGCATGAATTCACATACAAGACGGCGTCTTGAAGGTGCTCTTGATTGTCAGGAGGACAGGAGGTTCTTCATCTTTGCATTATTGCAACTAAATCATCATATAATTGTCATCCCTCTCATTGGATCCTAGTTTAATACATAAATTGTTTAAAAAATTTATTAATAAAACTTGAATTATGACCAATAATGACTTCAAAAAAGATGAAAAGTATGATTAAAATATATGTTACCATTGGACATGAAAATGACAATCCTTTGTAATAATAGATATCAATCAATTTATAATGTAGTATATAGATATATTGGATTTTCTGTGTAAATACATCAGTTTTTGCAATCCATATATACAAAACATTATGTAGTTGAAATTGTATCACCTAATGATAAATTATTCGAGAATCCAATCTCTTTTGATACCTCAAATCTCAAATCTTCATATTAAACTAACTGTGCATAATTCCAACAAACTCACTGTAACCCATATGACCATTCTGCAAGTTAAAGATCACAATTTCAAATCAAATTTACATTCCTTTTGCATACAATATTGAAAAAAAAATGTTTTAACATACAAAGATCTAAAGGCTTACATTATTTTGATCAACTTCTTTAATACAATCTTTCAAATGTGCATCAGATGAAAAAACAGGCCGTCTTTCCATGTTTTGCTTTAAAAACATCCTTGGTTAGATGTAAAATTGTATTTTGGGAAAAATAATGAAAAAAGTTAGTGTTTTGAAACACATATAATCACCTCTAATAAGTGATCAGCCTGATTAGCTGTGTCATATAAATTCGCCCTTGGAAGATGAACTTTTGCACCATTTTCACTTTCAAATGTACCACCACCAGCCGCCATTCCAAGTCTACTTTCTTTTTTAGGGGTTCTGCACAACAACCCAACAAATTGAACCTAAAAATGCTTGCAAACAAATGTCATAATCAGAAAATTAAAAAAATGATCAAAATTGGTGAGTGTAGAACATGTAGTAGTTTACATGTGAGGGGCTTTTTTGTGAAATTGGATATTACCAATAAAAAAAAATCCTAGTTTCAGCGTTTTTTGATGTTCGAAAGAGGCACCGAAATCCTAAATCAAAGCAACAAAGGTGCGCACTAAAATCAGAATGGAAATAACCATCAAAAGAAAACCATCAAAGAACAAAACATACCCTTTCCTTTTCCTTTGGTTATGGTAATACAAGATATTGTCGTTGAGCCAACCAGACATGTCTTCCTTTTCCTTTGGCACTTCATGTTATGCTATCTCTAATAGGTCAAAAAATTAGATTAAAAAGAAGTGGATCAAATGGTTTATTTGTAGAGAACTAAGTGAATAACTAAACTATCTTATCCAAGTAAAGCACAATGTATTTTCCTAGCTAGTTTTTAGATCAATGTTATACACAAAAATAACCATGAAACATGAAACCAGGTTAAGTCAAACATACAAATTACAAACTAATTGTAACAAATATTTGAATTGTTCCTTTGCTTTTTAGAAAACTCTATTTAAGGTTTTAAACTGCAATATATTTAGGAGCCTCCAAGTTGAAACAATTAGAGGGTGACAAAATTCATTGTGAGCATATTACATGCTCACCTTACATTGCTTCCCATCTTCCCATATCTGTTATTAAAAATGTAATTTCAACCAATTAGACAAAATTGTCAACTTTGGTTATATTCTCTTGACATCAGGTCCAACATGTCAATTTAAAAAAACTGTCTTAAGAAGAAAATATCCCAAATGATTGTAAAGTCGCAAAAGGCATATTTATGTGTTACAAACACTTAAAAAGAAACTCAAAAATTAGGCACATAGCATCATCATTTTAATTAGCATAATTATGGGTTTTGCTATTTTAATTATTCTCGTGTGTTGTTTATAATAATACTAACATCAAAATGTACTTTTTTTTCTTTTGTCAAGAGCCAATCAGGTTGAGACATCTTTTTTGCCATAAATGTCATCATGTTTTGGGTGCTAATTCCACTGTAATGCTATTACCTTTGCTTTGGGTGCAGGGTATGTCATGAGAGCCATTGCATTACCAACATTGTTCTCCTCCATAAAGCTTATTGTTGAATTTACCCTTCATAATAACGAAGTTTAATCAACTAATCTAAAAGAAACATCAGCATATTAGCACATATATTTTAGCTATCAACAGAGAGCAACATATTTAGATACAACTGAAATTGCTCACTCCTTGATTGGCAAGTGAAATGGCATTAATGGATGCAACTTCCATGACCCATGATAGTGAGATCTTCAAAATTTTGCTCTCCTGAAATTAGTATTTTCAGTGAATCATAAATCACCTCAAGAAATTTAAAAATAAATTAAGACCAAAAACAATACATGTAAACTTGAAACGTGAAAAGCAATAAATAATTAAACATGTAGATAAGGTTCATCGTGGCTGTGGAATTTTTTTCAGTTCAGCTCAAAACAAGTAAAGTTAAGTTGTGTTGGGTTGGGTTGACCAGCCACCGATACTTGAGGGTCAAGAATAGGAAGGATCGAATATCATTTTCCCCTTGTATTTGTTTACACAAATACTATTTCAGTGACCTTCTTAGCACAAAAAGTAACCTACTTTGCTGTTTCATAATGACTTGTTGTCATAAATTCTTTTCTAGTAAAAAAAAGTATATAAAACAAAAGAAATAAATGGTATGTTATTAGTATATGAGTTAGAAAGAACAATGGGGTTTCGAGTTTAAAACTCATTATCAGCCTTTTCTCAACAACTCATGTTTGTGTCCTAGCCAACCATGGGCCGCGCATGTGTCCCAGCCAAGCCAAGCCACACAAGCGTCCACCCCGTGTCATTGGCCCCCAGCTCCCCACAACACTGCACCTAAGCAGTACATAAGGTCACCTGTTGCCTGCACAAGCTGATCCAAAGCCACCAGACCCCATCTCAACTGCACATGTTCGTAACCGTCACTTGATTTCTCCCCCCATCATAACAACCCATAGGCTTCCCATACCACCAACCCAAGTGATGAATGACCCGAACCAGCCCATGAAACCAGTTGCCAAGTGAAAAAGATAGATACAAACTGCATAAATACATACACAAGTGAAAAAGATGCATAAATCTATAAATATAAGTAATACAGCCCTACATATAGATAGATACAAACTGCATACATCTATAAATATGAGTAATACAGCCCTACATACAGATAGATACAAACTGCATACATCAACAAATAGAACTTTATGACCTGTATAAGTCAACATACATACCTAATGTTCCAGTCTTGTTTGCAAACCTGTTGACTCCAATGTAGGGGACTAATGTCAACTCTGATGCAGTGGATACTGGATACTACATACATACAGACCACATAAATGAGACTTAGTAAAACAACCATAAAACTAATTCATTAATTTTAAAGTTAAAAACACAACCCTTAAAAACACAACCATAAAACTTTTTCATTAATCTTATGGTTCGCATTTTCTTCACATAAATGAGCAACAGTTAGTATGAATAGACCAATCTATTATATATTTAATAAAAAAATCAAGGATACATATAATCAAACTTACAGCAGTTAGAAAAACAAATAGGTTGATGAGTAGTGTTAGTTGATGCTTTGATTTCTAACTTCTACAGTTGCCTCAGGTCGAATAAAACATAAAATTATAAACTAAAACTGAAATCAAGCAAGAAATTTAGAATAAAACCTTGCAATAAGAAACAATATACATACATATAAACCGTCGGATAACTTCCCCCAATTAAGAAATTAGGCTAACAATTTTTAGTCCATCGTAAAGAGCCAAGAAGATTGAATTCATGTGGAGCTGCAATGTTTCGATTTGATGTTTGCAATTTCAAATGAGAGGGAGATTGAATTTGAAGAAGATATCTACGATTTCAAATTTTGAATTTGGAGCCAAGAATTAATGAATACCTCTTACTGCATCTGTGATTCAGAATTGAAGAATCCAAGAATTGATCCCTACCTCTTTCGTATGCCAGGTTATCCTCCTCGTTCGGAAGCAATGAAGCCATCGAATACGATACCAATTATGGAAACGGGAGAGCAGAGCTGAAAACCCTAGATGACAGGTCTTTCTTCATTTTGTGAGGGGGCTGTAGATTAGAAGAAGTGAAGTGGAAGAATAAGCCCATGCTTGCTTTAGAAATTGTACCTTAAGCCATCTTTTGTGTACATTTCTTAAATTTAAGATATACCATATTCTCTCTCTAATATGCTTTATAAAGTAGTAAAGATGATATTCATATTATGGAATTACAGTGATTATTAAAACTCCGTGTGGCATTGCTGATGACCTCGGTTATACACAATGATCACATGTATTGTCACGTGGGTTACCACATCCCTGTAAAGATTGTCATTGACTTTGGTCAATAACAAAGATTACATGTATTGCCACTTGGATTATCATAACTCCGTGAAACAATGCCTTTGACATTGGTTAATTGCATTGGTTTCATGTATTGTCACGTGGATAGCTTCCACTCCATGGATCATGTTTTTAACTTATGTTAATTACATAATGTCCATGTATAGTCACGGATATTATTTGAGAATATTGATGTTGAGATTGGTTGAATGGTTATGTGGTTGATTTCTATTATTGACTATGATTATCTCTGATTGTCTATGACTGAATTGATATGTGATTATGTGTTTGTGTATGTGTTTGATTGTGTGTTGGAAGATGTGTTGGATTTTCACGTAGGTACTCTTGTGGATCTTTTCAGATAAACTATAAGTTTTTGTACTCATTTTTCTAAAACCTTTTATAAAACCCTTTCAAACACAAACTTTTATACACATTTTATAAAGCACTTTTAAGTATAAAACCTTATGATTACTCACCAACTACTTAGTAGTTGACACTTGATTTTCTTACATGTTTCAGGTGATGAAGCTAAGTAGGTTGAAAAGGATGGACTCTCATATTTTGGACATCATCACATAGGATCTTGGACTTAGCTAAATTTAACTAAAATTCTGGCGATTAGAGTTTAGTTAGTTCACCTAATTCTTTTGGTGTTATTGATGTATTTAATTCATGATAAACATGATTTTTGTTGTAATTAATTTGGTTGGTTATATGATTATGTGATGATTTAATTAGATGCCCACGAGCTTATGAACAATCTACACATCCCTCGTGGCATCCCGGCGTTTCCGCCATCGGTCGGGGTGTTACAGATTGGTATCAGAGCCTAGGTTATAGGGAATTAGGTTACTAGAAATGGTTGACCTAGTCTATAACCGTAGGATACCCTAGTATGAAATTACTTCATGCACTAGTTAGTATATTCAGGATTTCATGCTTATGTGTTTATTACATGTTATCTGAACTCCTGTTATACATCTGATCTATATATGTTGCTTACTAATTATTTGCTTACTTGTGCCCTAATGACTCAATAAGGACATACTCGTGGTGTATTGTAAAGGTGGTGGGACGGTGGTTTGGGCGGTTGCGACCTACCCTTATCATATGCCCTATATATATACCATTTACAGTACATCGGGTGGATGTTAGTATTTAGGAATAAGGGAACTACCCGTTTGGGACACTTATCTGCTTAAGAACTTAACTGCTTAGGAAATTATCTGCTTTAGGAATTATCAGCTAGATCTCTTGATCTCCCGACAAGGACACACTCGTGGTATACTACAAAGGTGGTGGGACGGTGTAAGTGAGGTTGCGATCTACCCTTGCATATGCCCTATACATATACCATTTGTAGTATATTGGGGGTTTGTCAGTGTTAGGAACTTAGGATATTACTAGGAATTATTGTAAAGTTGAGATTAATGGGATATGGATGTTGATGGTATGTTTGTTGGATTGGTTTGGATTGACTCATGAATGATCACACTTGATGAACACTTATAAACTCATTTATAAACACGCTTATTGGACACGTAGGGTGCATAGGATCAACGAACTATACGAACGATTGGTAATGGATTGTAAGACTTGGGTGATGATACTAACACTTAGTGATGGTATGGACACTTGATGAGAATAAATTATAGGGAGGATATGAACACTTAGTGACAATAAGAGCACTCAGTGATGATATGAACCCTCATTGATAATTATGGACATTGGGATTTGGTATGGACTTTTAGTGAACTTAGACATTAGGGGAAATTTAAATGTCAAGTGAACTTAGACATTAGGTGAACTTAGAAATAGGTAAACCTACATGTCAGGTGAACTTAGACATTAGGTGAACCTAATTGTTCAAGGGAACTACCTAATTGTTCAAGGGAACTAGAGACCACTTCACTTAAAATTATCCTACCTAGGATAAGGTTTGTGAAGTAAGAATACGGTAAGATACATGATACACCCTAAATGCTAACAAGGGCATAATCATGGTGCAATGGAACGGTGGTGGGATGGTGTAGGGTAGATTGCGATCTACCTCTGCATATGCCCTATATATAAGCTTGTTGCATTGCATCGGGAGGTTGTCAGTGTTGGTATAGGGTGGAGAATGTATGAAACTTAGGAATAGTTAGTTAATATTAGTTATGACCAACTAGGACACTTAGTATAATTCTAGGAAATTTAAAATATTTATGAGTTTAATGACAGATAGGAGAAAAATATAGTTCCTATATGTAATCTTAACTGTCTAATGAACTCATTTGACCATTGTTTGTATGACTTACGTTGTAAACGGTAGTAACATGTTTCTAATTTCTCAGAAACATGCCGCCACGCCGTCACAACGGAGACGATACGAACTCAGAGGATGCTAACATTAATGCCAACCCCGGCATACAAGAGTTAGCAAACCTTATTTCTGGATTGGTGAATCAACTGACTCAAGCCAATCAGAACATCAATCAGAACCGAGGTGGTGCAAACCCTCCAACTTGCACATTCAAACACTTCAACTCCTGTAATCCACAGAAGTTTACGGGTTCTGAGTCAGCCACTGGTCTGCTGCAGTGGTTCGAGAGTATGGAGAACACTTTCATCAACAGCGATTGCCTAGAGAACCTGAAAGTTCATTATGCCACTAGTGTTTTCCAAAAGAGAGCACTAACATGGTGGAATGGGGAGAAACAAACTAGGGGAGTTAATGCTGCCCTTGCGCTAACAAGGGCAGAGGTTAAAAAGCTAATGACCACTGAATTTTGTCCTCGCAGTGAGATGAGGAAGCTTGAGACTGAGTTCTGGGAACTCAAGCAGGACAGTGGGGAGAATGTAATCTACAATACTCAGTTCCATGAGTATAGCCTGCTGCTGCCTCATCTAGTGACACCGCTAGAGAGAGTAATTGAGAAGTACATAGGCGGTCTGCCTATGCAGATTCAGGACACAGTCTATGGTAGCAACCCTACCACACTGGAGGCTGCAATCCGTTTATCTGCAACACTGACTGACAACCATGTAAGGGCTGGAAGTCTCACAAGAAAAGGAACAAAGAAGGCTGAGGTGAAGACTGCTACAAAAGAAACAAAGACTGAAGTCAAGTCTGAAGCTGCTAGTTCTTCTAAAAGCAGCAACCAAAAGAGAAAGACCAGGAATTTCATGGTCACTGCTCCTGTTGCAAAGACTGCGCAGCAATCATCCAACAACACCACTGCCAGAAATTACACTGGGAATACTCCCCAATGTAATACTTGCAGATATCATCACATGCCAAACTTGCCTTGTCGCGTCTGCAACAACTGCAGCAAGTTTGGCCACTTTGCTAACGTTTGCAGGAGTGCACAGCAAGCACAAAGGATGCAACCTACTCCGCTTGCATTGCCCGCTCCGCAAGCCCAACTGATACAAGCTGCACCTGTTCGCCAGGTACCTGCACAGGCAAGTGCCTGTTATGAGTGCGGCGAAGTGGGTCACTTCAGAAACCAATGCCCAAAGCTGACAGGAAATAATCAACGGGTGGCTCGTGGTAGAGCATTTCAGCTGAATGCTCCAGCTGCTCAAGCCAACCAGGATGTGGTCAACGGTACATTTCTGATCAACAACTCTTATGCATCTGTCTTATTTGATTCTGGTGATGATAGGAGTTTCGTTTCATATGATTTTGAATGCTTTCTTGGTAGAACACGTACCTATTTAGATAAACCGTTTAACGTGGAGGTGGCTGATGGAAACACTATTGATATTGACACTGTTATTATCGGATGTACTGTGAACTTAAGTGATCACGTTTTCCCAATTGATCTCATACCTATGCATCTTGGTAGCTTAGATGTTATCATAGGCATGAATTGGTTAGCCACCCACAAAGCGAAGATTGTTTGCCATGAGAAATACATTCGTATTCCTTTACCTTCCGGTGAAATCTTAAGAGTTTTTGGAGAAACTTCTAGTAAACGTCTTAAGCTGATGTCCTACACTAAAGCACACAAGTACCTTAGGAAGAAATGTATAGCATTTTTAGCGCACATTGTGGAGAAGAAAGAGAAAGGAAAGAGCGTTGAGGATGTTCCCGTAATCAGAGATTTTCCTGATGAATTGCCGGGTCTTCCACCAGAACGTCAAGTAGAGTTTCGAATCGACTTAGTACCTGGTACGAACCCTGTCGCCAAAGCTCCCTACAGACTTGCGCCTTCGGAGTTGAAGAATTGGCGAGCCAATTGCAAGAACTGATTGATAAAGGATTTATTCGCCCGACCCATTTGCCATGGGTTGCAGCGGTCCTGTTTGTCAAGAAGAAGGACGGGTCATTCCGGATGTGCATCGATTACCGCGAATTGAACAAACTCACGATTAAAAATCGATACCCACTGCCGTGCATCGATGATCTCTTCGATCAGCTTCAAGGCTCGGCATGGTTTTCAAAGATCGATCTGAGGTCTGGGTATCATCAGCTTCGTGTACATGATGATGATATTCCCAAGACAACTTTCAGAACAAGATATGGCCATTATGAATTTCTGGTAATGCCCTTCGGCCTTACCAATGCACCAGCAGTTTTCATGGACCTCATGAACCGAGTTTGCAGGCCATACTTGGATAAATTTGTGATAGTATTCATTGATGACATTCTGATATATTCTAAGAGCAAAGCGGAACACGAGCAACACCTTAAGTTGATTTTGGAGGTTTTGAGAAAAGAAAAACTGTATGCCAAATTCTCCAAATGTGAATTTTGGCTTAAGGAAGTTCAGTTCTTGGGACACATAGTCAATGAAAATGGTGTCCACGTGGATCCTGCAAAGATTGATGCGGTGAAGAATTGGAGTACACCGAAGACACCGACGGAGATTCGATCATTTCTCGGACTTGCCGGTTACTATCGGCGGTTTATCTCGAATTTCTCCAGGATTGCTGTCCCTCTCACTTCTTTGACTCAGAAGAATAAGCCATACGAATGGGGACCAAAGCAAGAAGAAGCATTTCAGACCTTGAAGCAGAAACTATGTGATGCTCCTTTCTTAACATTGCCTGATGGAAATGATGATTTTGTAGTCTACTGTGATGCATCAAACCTAGGTCTCGGTTGTGTCCTCATGCAACGGGGAAAGGTTGTGGCATATGCATCAAGACAACTGAAAATTCACGAGAAGAACTACACTACACACGACTTAGAACTTGGTGCAGTCGTGTTTGCCTTGAAGATATGGAGACAATAACTTTATGGCACTAAGTGTGTAGTGTATACTGACCATAAGAGTTTGCAACATATTCTCAATCAGAAAGAACTTAACATGAGACAACGGAGATGGGTTGAACTATTGAACGATTATGACTGTGAAATTCGTTACCATCCTGATAAGGCGAATGTAGTAGCAGATGCGCTTAATCACAAAAGTCAAGTTCAGATTCATAGTGTCCTAGTGCACACTAATCTCCGTAATGATGTTCTCACAGCCCAACAACACTCATTAGCTCAAGATAATTTGAAAAATGAGATGTCTTGCGGGGCTGAAATTTTATTGGAAACTAAGGATGATGGTTTAATGTATTATTTGAATCGGTTGTGGATACCGAACAGAGGTGATCTTAGGATGGTGATTATGGATGAAGCTCATAAGTCTCGTTATTGAATTCATCCGGGTTCTGATAAGATGTATCAAGACCTTAGGGGCTTGTACTGGTGGCCTGGAATGAAGAAGGATATTGCTGAGTATGTGTCCAAGTGCCTTAACTGTGCTAAAGTCAAGGCAGAACACCAGCGACCTTCAGGATTGCTAATACAACCAGAAATACCCATGTGGAAGTGGGAGAATATCTCCATGGATTTTATTACCAAACTTCCACGAACCGCAAACGGTAAAGATAGCATTTGGGTGATAGTTGATAGATTGACCAAGTCGGCTCATTTCTTACCGATACGTGAGACGTACCCTGTGCGGAAATTAGCTCGTATCTACATTGATGAGATCGTTAGCCGACATGGTATTCCCTTAAGCATAATATCGGATCGTGATGCTCGTTTCACGGCACGATTTTGGGAATCACTTCTTGAAGCTTTTGGAACAAGATTGGATCTTAGCGCCGCCTATCATCCTCAAACGGATGGACAGACGGAGCGAATGATTCAGACATTGGAAGATATGTTAAGAGCTTGTGTCATCGACTTTAGTGGCAATTGGGATAGCCATTTACCATTGGTTGAGTTCTCGTATAACAACAGTTATCACGCGAGCATTGGTATGGCACCGTTTGAAGCTCTTTATGGCAGGAAATGTCGGTCACCTATTTGTTGGACCGAAGTCGGTGATTCACATAATACTGGTCCCGAGATTATTCAGGAAACGACTGACAAGATCCGCCAGATCCACGAAAACCTGTTAGCTGCACGTAGTCGACATAAAAGCTACGCGAACAAACGAAGGGAGCCTTTAGAGTTTGAAGTGGGAGATATGGTATTACTTAAAGTGTCGTCTTGGAAAGGCATTGTATGATTTGTGTGTTGGAAGATGTGTTGGATTTTCACGTAGGTACTCTTGTGGATCTTTTCAGATAAACTATAAGTTTTTGTACTCATTTTTCTAAAACCTTTTATAAAACCCTTTCAAACACAAACTTTTATACACATTTTATAAAGCACTTTTAAGTATAAAACCTTATGATTACTCACCAACTACTTAGTAGTTGACACTTGATTTTCTTACATGTTTCAGGTGATGAAGATAAGTAGGTTGAAAAGGATGGACTCTCATATTTTGGACATCATCACATAGGATCTTGGACTTAGCTAAATTTCACTAAAATTATGGCGATTAGAGTTTAGTTAGTTCAGCTAATTCTTTTGGTGTAATTGATGTATTTAATTCATGATAAACATGATTTTTGTTGTAATTGATTTGGTTGGTTATGTGATTATGTGATGATTTAATTAGATGCCCACGAGCTTATGAACAATCTACACATCCCTCGTGGCATCCCGGCGTTTCTGCCATCGGTCGGGGTGTTACAGAAACGCCGTCTTCGGTATGTCTTCATCTTGTACTCTAAGCTGATGGTATCCAGACCGCAAATCAATCATCGAAAAATACTGAGCTCCTTGCAATTGATCAAACAAATCATCAATCCTTGGTAATGGATACCGATTCTTGATGGTTAGTTTGTTTAGCTCTCTGCAGTCTATGCACATCCGAAAAGATCCATCCTTCTTTTTCACGAACAAAACCGGAGCTCCCCTAGGTGAGTAGCTCGGTCGGATGAAACCTTTGTCTAGTAGTTCCTGTAACTGGTTCGACAATTCCTGCATCTCTAAGGGTGCTAACCTGTAAGAAGATTTAGCAACAGGTGTTGCTCCAGGAATTAAGTCAATACGAAACTCTACCGGTCGCACAGGTGGCAAACCTGGTAGGTCTTCAGGAAACACTTCAGGGTATTCCTTTACTATTAGCACGTCTTGAATTGTCTTCTTGTCTTTCTGTTTCTCCACTACATGAGCCAAGAAAGCTACACACTTCTTCTGTAGACACTTACGCACCTTGATGCAAGATATGATTTTGACACTATGCTTTGCTTGGTCCCAACGAACTTCCAATACACGATCACTCGTCAATGGAATCCGAAGTAGCTTTTCAGAACAGATGACTTCCACTCTATTGAGAGATAGCCAATCCATTCCAACTATGATGTCGAAACTGCCCAGCTCCATCGGTATCAAGTCGATGGTAAATGTATGATCAATAAGTGTAAGTGGGCAGTTCCTAAGTATAGTGCTAGCTGTTATTTGTTTCCCATTCGCTACTTCGATGATATAAGGGGAGTCTAAAGTTTCCTCAGTAAGGTTAAGTTGGCGTGCAAAGTCAGATGAAATAAAACTCTGATCTGCACCAGTGTCAAATAAAATAGATGCATAAGAGTCATGTATAAGAAATGTACCAGTGACCACGTTAGGGTCTTGGCGTGCTGCATAGGCTCCAATCACAAAAGCTTGTCTGTGAGGTGCATGGGCTCCTTGTTGCACTCGCTTTGGGCAATCTCTGGAGAAATTGCCTAATTCTCCACAGTTATAGCATCCCCTGTTATTATTGTTGTGATTGCCAGGTCTTGGTGGTGGGGGAAGGGCTATAGCAGCATTGTTTGCAGCTTGAGTTGCTGGAGCCCGACACTGCTGAGCTCGGTGACCTAATCGGCCCCAGTTGTTGCATTTCCTACATTGTGCCATAGCAGGATGATGAAATTTGCATTGTGCACACTGAGGATGCATTCCTACATAGTTTTTGGGTGCAACCTGAGCAGGTGCTGCAGTAACCTGTTGGAGAGGAGCGGCCATCACATAGTTCCTGACGACCTTTTGTTTCTTCTTTTGGTGATGTTTGGGCTTCTTTGACGGTTCTTCCTTGGCTTTGCCCGTGTCTTTCTTCAGAACTCCTGATTTCACCATCACATCGGTGAGTTTAGCTGACAAGGAGATGGCTGACTCTAAAGTAGCAGGGTTTGCAGCCAATACAATGCTTTGTATGCAAGAGGGTAATCCTCCCACATATCTGTCTATCAGCTTCTCCAGAGTTGGTACCATCTCTGGCACCAAAGCTACCAGTTCGTGATAGCGGGTGGTGAAAGCCATGTGATCGGCTCCCTTCATCACGTGATTTGAGAGCTCAAATTCCAGCTTTTGTAGTTCATGCTTCGGGCAGAATTCGTTTCTCAGAAGGATTTTGAAATCCGCCCAAGGCATAGTCAGTGCCTCATCTCTGCCTCTTGCTCTGATCTGAGCGTTCCACCACGTTAAAGCTCGCTTGCTAAAAGACCCAGCTGCATAGCGAACCGTATGATGTTCCGGACAACTGCTTATGTCCATTGTGTTCTCCATCTTTTCCAGCCATTGGATCAGTCCAAAAGCTCCTTCAACACCAGTAAAACTCGGAGGCCTGCATCCTACAAATGACTTGTAGGAGCAGTCAGGAGTAGTGCCAGTGTTTCCACTAGCTTCTCCAGTAGTATGGCCAGAGTTGTTGTCGTGGCCTTGGATCCTGTTTATCATCTCTGGGATGACATCCTTAAGTTGGCTCGTCAGTTGGCTGCTCAGCAGTGTTGCCAAAGCAATGGTAGTAGGATCAAGAGCTGGACCCGCATTCAGGTTCGAGGAGGGTCTAGTGGAGGAGGAGGTGGCGGTGGTGAATCTGGTGGTGTAGGAGTATATAAATGAGGTGCAGAGACTTGCGAGGTCGGTTGTCTTCTGGGCGGCATTCTGATCATAACCAAAAGAATATTGGTTAGTGCAGTGATCGAATGCAGAAGACACAATGCAACATAAATCCTATGTTCTCTATATGAGGGTCCCTAGGTTATAGTCTAGGCCAAACCGTTTAAGTAAATGACCTATTATTCTCTATAACCTTGTGCTCTGATACCAATCTGTCACACCCCGAGCCAACGGGACAGATCGACTTCCCTGCCGGGCGGAAGCTTCTCGGGGCGCGATATCGTGAGTGATAATCGTGTTGATCAGATTGTTTACATAGCATCAATGTTAAGAATAATTAAAGCACAATAAATCATTAACTAGGATTACAAAGTTAAATTACAATATCAATGTTTGGTAATTTAACCCGGTAAACCTATCCAAAAGAATCAATTGTTTTCTATCTTGTAACTGTACAAGACATCAAAAGAGATTTGTATCAATATCAAAGGATGTGCTTTCCAAAAGTCTACTAGGTCCTCTATCTGGTTATCCTAGCATGCAGTCCTGAAGCCTTAGCATATTCCTGTACGTCACCTGAGAAAGCATGTAAGAAAACAAGGTCAACACAATGGTTGGTGAGTTCATATAGTTTTAGTATGTGAAAAATAGATTTCGCAAACCTTTTCGGTAAAACCTTAACCTCAGTAACATCACATGTAATATTCAGATCGGTATGCTTATATATAGGGCATACGAAAGGGTCGAGCCTACAACCTGCCCAGACGCCATCCCACCACATACTAATCCACATATGACACTGTCGTTAATGATAATTAAGCATTTTACCTACCATCCAATCCCATTCCCATCGTAGCTTTAGCATTTTGTTTGTAAGTTTCAACACACATACAATAGCATATGCAAGTCTAGCTTTAAGTGTTACTGTTATGGACAACTGAATACCCTAAGAAATCCAGTATCAATCCATATTGGATTTAAATGCGATCAGCGACATCGGTGTTTTGATAAAGGATTTCTAAGATGACACAAAGTCAACTATAGAAAACCAAAATCATCCTAGTCACGTATCACAAGCATAAGTGGACAATGAGGAATCCATGTATGGCAAGCACTGAGAGACCAACAGTTTGTTCCTCCAGTCCGGACTATGAAGGTCACCCTATGGCAAGCACTGAGAGGCCGACGGTCTGTTCCTTCAAGTCCCGACTATGGTAAACACCCTATGGCAAGCACGGAGAGACCAAAACAATATGTTCTACCATAGTCAATAGTTTTAGCATACAAGTTTATAGCATTCAAATAGCATAGCGTTTACGTATCTTGTACACAAGTACTAGCTTCACAACCGGTAAGGCAAGCACTGAGAGGCCAGACCGTTGTTTTAGCATGGCAAGCATATATAGCATACAAAGTTTAAAGCATTCTGAGCATTTCAAGCACTTAGTATGTATGTGTGTAGTATTAGCATAGAGTCATTAGCATTTAGCGTTAGCATTAGCATTATCCGTTAGCATTAGCATAAAGTATTGGCATTTGGTGTTAGCATTAGCATGATCCGGTTGCATTAGCATAAAGTATTAGCATTTAGCTTAAGCATAAGCATGTAGCATTAGCATTAACCCATGGCATTAGCATTAGCATCTAGCATTTACTCGTAGTATTATCATTAGCATAAAGTATTTAGCATATAGCATTTAGCATTAACACGTAACATTAGCATTTAGTCTAAAGCATTAGCTTTTAGCTTTTGGAATAAGTGTAACACGCATAAGCATTTGTAGTAGCATTTTGAATAAATATAAAAGCATGTATGCAACAGTTAAACATTTGTTTAAAAAAAATGTAACATGCTTCTCAGTCCCAAAGTAAAACTCAAAATAGTTTGAAAAGGGACAATGAACTCACTTTGTTATTGTTGGGGGTTGGCTTAGCTTAGACGAGAATGCACGCGCACTTGTTTGTACTTGTTGTGTTCACGATCCTGTATTGATTTCATGTTGTTTGTAATTTGTAAGTATGAGTTGTAGGGATTTATGTGTGTGTATGTGTTAGCCTAAAGTTGGCTAACACACGTAAGTCTCGGTCATCTTTCGGCCCTGTGTGTTTGTAATGAATTTTGCCAACCTTGTCCAATTTAAGATGATTTTGATATATATCTTATTACTTGTTTTTAGTTTAACTTGATTTGTAACTCGTCATGTGATATAAACTGGAACCCCTTATCAATTTTTACTTATAAGATTCAACTTTGTAGTTCTAAGACTTTAGATGTTACCCTTGCAAGACTTGATTTGTTAATGACATAGTTAATAAACCACCATGACTTATCTTTGTAAGGCTTAGTGTTTTAGGTTTTATGAAGCTATTTAAACCATAACCACCCATGTAGTTCACTAAGTTAATAACCGTGAAATGATTGCTCATAAACTTTGGTTTTACAACGTTTCTATATCTTTTGTCACGTGTCCCAAACAATTAATTGTGGGCCGATTTAGTCTCAAGGGCCAGCTCATCCTATTGGGCCAAATCAGATTCCTTGGCCATGGCAGTGGGTATGGGCCGCATATTTGGGCCAAACATGTGAACGTAGTCTTTATCAGTAGTGTGGGCCAAAGGATTGGGTCAACTGTTGTGTTAAGCCAACTAAAATGTTGTTGGGCCTGAATGTGTTCATTATGGGTCGACTGGCTTAAACCACTTTGGGCCTCATCATTCGAGTGGGCCATAGGCTGAATAATGGTGATTGGGCTGACTGTTGGGCCAAAGGGGTGAGCTGTGGATCGAAACAGCCTCGTGGGCCGCTTGTTTCCCATGACACCAGGTGGCCGAATGGAGGTTATGGCCGAATGTGGTGGTGGCCTAGCGAATGGTGGCCGAGAGAATGAGACATGGCGAATGGGTGGCTGGCGAATGAGGCAGGCCGTGAGTATGAAAGTGGCGAAGGGTAGCAGCTGGCGAATGAGGCCATTCGGCCTTAAGCCTTTCGGCCGACCCTGGTTCTCATTCGGCCACAACAGGCCTGCCCCCAAACTCACCTCCATTTCACGACTCTCTTGCTATTTCGAAGGTTAGGGGTGCTAAAGATGGTCCTCGTGGTCGTGGGTTGCAAGTTCTGAGGGTGGTGAACCGGTTTAGGGTGGTATGAGTTGGTTGAACTCATTTAGGGTATTTATACCCCGAGCGAGTTCGGGTTCGTTTTTGTTGCTCGGTTCGTGTTTTCGTTGCGTTTCCGAAACGTGACGCGCGCTATTTACGTAATTTAATAAAAAGACTGTATTTCCAAATGTTTGGGAGGTGGTTATTCCTAGTAAATTTTTTAAATATCATTTTCTTGGATTATTTATCGAAATATATTATTTTACGCGTTTCGTTATTTCTTTCGCGAATTTTACGTATTTTAATTAAAAGCGTTTCTTTTATATTTATTTCTGATGAGTTTCAAAATTGTAAAACAGGAAATATTATATTTCCTTAAATTTATTATCGTTCGTATCATTTTCGTTTCGTCAGAACGCGTCACCATCGCGCGTATTCGTTCGAATCGTCATTCGAACAAACACGACGATGGTTTGGCTTCCTTATTCTTGTTTTCTAATTTCCAGTCATCATTTCAGAACTTTAAACTTTCAGATTTATTCGTACAGATCGTCGTCTATACGAATAATTCGTCGGTTTAGCATTCTGTAACAACAACAGTTAGGGTTTCGTTCTGTTTAACCTCGCATACGTTTATACATAATAGCACATTAACAAGCATCTGTGTGTGAGTTCAGCGTTGTCTAACGTGTTTCTGACTGTTAAACTGTCACACCCCCAATTTTCAACTAACGGAATCATACCGTTTGGAAACGTGACAAACCAGGATCTCAGATCATTAGACATAGCGAAGACCTCTATATGAATTTTCAAAACATACTTTGGTCTTTAAACATAACATCAGAGTTTACAAAAGTTGCGGAAGCGTTTAAAACCATTAACAGTTGTAAAGTAAACATTACAAAACAAAATACTTAAATGTTCAAATTCAAATATTCAAAATGTTTAAAATGCATGAGACTCTATCTCCTAGTCCATGCCAGCTTTAACGCGCGCCTTAGCGCCCTGAGAAAACATGTAAATCAAGTCAACACAAAGGTTGGTGCATAACACAGGTTTTAAATAATCACAATGTTCAAAACAGCAGTTTGAATAACAAGTTGTAGATAACATAATCACACATGCACAGTCATGATAGCTAGTCATATAAACTATTTACATAAGTGGTCGACACCGAAGCTGACTGATTGCCATGCTATAGCATGTTTTCGCCTTGCCACTATTGTCTATCACAACAATAGTACAATTGTGTTTGGTCAGTCAAACACCTGCGTAGATCCCATCTACCATCTACCAGGTGAGGTTTGTCAAACCTAATAGATCTATTTCCAACTACCACGCTTTGCATTACAGCAAACTAAACGGTTCGAGGTGTGTAAGGACTTTCAAGTTGATATGTTGTCACATAATGTAAACAGCTAACTCATGCAAGTGATATGTATCTAAAAATAGTTTGTTGCACATGTTTTCTCCCCCAAAACAGTTTAAAATAAGAAAGGGGCCGTGTACGCACCTTTGATAATAGCAGAATGATCACACACTAAAAGCTCGTGTAAGAAATCCTCCTACGAAGAATCTGTGTTTAAACAATAACCTAGTGTTATTCAGAATGTCGTTTTGTGCTTGAAATCACATACGTGTCAACACACGTATGTTAGAGTGTTAAAGATGTGCATACGTATGTACGCGTGCCCTTGAAATCGTTTAAATAAAATCATATTTGATTTTATTTAACTAATCGTAATTATACGCGATTTCATTTTTGGATAAAAACATAAATTTTACTGTTCTAATACATTCGTATTCCCGTTACGGTTCCAACGCAACTCGAACGGATTAAAACGGAGTTCGTATGTGGAATATATTTCAAAAATACCAAAAATGACCTTAAAATCTAAAAATGGTTAGGGCCGGGTTTCGAACCTGTGACCTCTACCCACATCTCCCACGCCCATACCATCTCCTCTGTTCCAGTTTTTGTTAACCTATTTGATTCTAAATTCTTATAAACCCATTCGACTTAGTGATCTTATAACCATCCATAGCCGAAACCATTAGAGGTCTAATTGGACCTCGATTCAACACTGATCGAATTCCCAACATTAGGGGTTTTGTTCCTGGTGTCGAATAGAATCTATAGATGGTCTTAATTTGAAACATCATCTATCAATTACCCGATTACTCGCACATTAACAGTTTCGAACTCAAGTTCTCAAACCTAAACCCAAAGTCATTCAATTCGTTTTTATTTTTAGAAATTAATACAGGCTATTCGTTAAACAAAAGATTCCTAACCTTTCTGTGTCACCTAATTCGACTTACCAACTCGTTTAGATCGAAAATCCCAAAACCTTTTTAGCCAAGAACTCTAGAAACTTGAAATTCATCAATTCGATGTTATTACACGAAATACAGTTAGGGATAAGCTTAATCGGCCCATTATGAAGCTTTCTATAACATTCAATTCGATTATAGAACTCATTTGTATAAAAATCCCCAAATCGTCTTCCCATTATGAACCCTAGAATCGAAAACCACCAATTCGAACTGTTTTGATGAAATTAACCTATCATTAACCTTAATCGATCACTTATGAAGCTTTCTATATCATTTAATTCGATTATTAATCTCTTTAAGATCAAGACCCCCAAAACCGTTTTGATATGAACCCTAATTACTAGAACTTCATCAAAACGATGTTAACAGTTGCAATTGATTTAGTAGAACTCTTAATCGATCATGTTATAAGGTGTAGGAGTGATTACTTACCGGATTAGTTGTCGAATTGATGAAGATCCCCTTCTAGCCCTAGTTTCGGCCCCCTTGAAGATCGATTCTTCTGTCTGGAACTACTGAGATCAAATTGGTGTATGAGGAAGACTCTAAAGATGCCGAATAGAAGTTCTGAGAGTTTAACTTTGTGAGATTTGATCGAATTCCTTGGTCTTGATAGTTAAAGACTACGGTTTCGTCTTTCTAGCTCCTTAGCACTTTAATTCGGCTAATTAACGGCTCAATAACACTTAGAAACCGTTACTAATCATCTTTGTGATGATTATGATAATTCAATTTCAGTTACAATTCGGTTTTGATGTAAATTCCGAATTAAATTGGTATTCTTGGTCTAAATTTGACTTTAGAAAGTCAAAATTTATCATTCTTATCATTTACAAACTAAAACCCTATAATCTAAGTGTTTTAGGCTTATTTCAATTAATTCAAACCCTTAGAAATTATTCTAGATCAATAACTTAACATTTCGGTTAACAAAGTTAAACCGAAAATCCCGAATTGTCACTAATTGGGTCATTTAACTCATTGTTGGGCTAAATTATCCCAATTGGGCTTCATTTGAACTCATTGGGCCTATCTTACCTTACTGGGCCTTCCTAAATCTCATTGGGCCTCCCTGGGCCTTATTGGGCCTACTTTAGCCTTGTTGGGCCTTCATTGGCCTTGTTGGGCCTTCATTGGCCTTGTTGGGCCTTCATTGGCCTGTTGGGCCCACATTATCTCTGTTGGGCCTATGATATCACCATCTCCCGTTAACAAGGTTAGTGTAAAAAGTCGGATTGTCACATCATCCCCTTGTTGAAGGAATTTTCGTCCCGAAAATTAGTAAGTGTTATGAGTAGTTAGGAAACTACTTACGAGTTTAAATCGAACGTGTTAGTGTGATTTGATCATTCTATGTGCTTGTGTGTACTCACACACAAAGTCTAATGCTTGCAACATCACAACTCAAATGTGATCGTTCAATGTGACTGTTTGCGTGTACACTAGTTAGTTCACCTAACTGTGACTGTTTGTGTTTGATCATACTATGTTGTGTAACCTTACACATAGTGAGTGTCTATAACTGTTTGTACTATGCAATCCCGCACATAGCAAAATGTATGCAACTAATCGTGTATGTACTACCATAACATGTAACATATGAAATGTAGCACATAAAATATATAGAATATAATGTAGCACAAATGTTTGTAACAAAATCAATTGAATAAATAAAATGTTTGTGCTTACAGTTTGAAATTTGCAGTGTTGATGTGTGAAAGCATCACGTCATCCCCTTGTTGAAGGAAATTTCGTCCCGAAATTTAACGTGCGCTCTCAGTGTTAGCAGTAGCTGTTTTGAATAGATGAGGATATTTCTTCATCATTTGGTCTTCCCGTTCCCATGTGAATTCAGGACCACGTCTTGAATTCCATCGAACTTTGACTATCGGAATCTTGCTTTGCTTCAGTTGTTTGACCTCCCGGTCCATGATTTCCGCCGGTTCTTCAATGAATCGTAACTGTTCATCTACTTGTATTTCTTCCAACGGTACAATCAATGTCTCGTCAGAAAGGCATTTCTTTAAGTTTGATACATGAAAGACATCATGAACTCCACTGAGTTCATCCGGTAGTTTGAGTTGGTACGCAACCGGACCAATCCTTTTCAGGATTTCAAAAGGTCCTACGTAACGTGGACTAAGCTTCCCGCGTTTGCCGAATCGTATCACACCTTTCCAAGGTGATACTTTTAGAAGAACTCTGTCTCCCACTTGAAATTCCAACGGCTTGCGACGTTTGTCTGCATAACTCTTCTGGCGATCCCGAGCCGCTGCCATACGGTTCCGAATTTGAATTATCTTCTCTGTCGTCTCGTGCACCAGTTCAGGACCTGTTATCTGACTGTCACCAATTTCAGCCCAGCAAACTGGTGAACGACATTTGCGACCATACAAAGCTTCAAACGGTGCTGCTTGAATGCTTGTATGATAACTATTGTTGTAAGAGAATTCCACTAACGGTAAATGATTCTCCCAGTTATCACCAAAGTCAATTACACAAGCTCGTAACATATCCTCGAGCGTTTGAATCGTTCGTTCACTTTGACCGTCGGTCTGTGGATGATAGGCGGTACTCATATCCAAGCGAGTCCCCAATGACTTATGAAGAGATTTCCAAAAGTTGGAAGTAAACCGGGCATCCCGATCTGATATGATAGAGATTGGCACGCCATGTCGTGCTACCACTTCCTTGATGTAAATACGAGTCAGTTTCTCCATCTTATCAGTTTCCTTGATTGCTAAGAAGTGTGCAGATTTCGTTAATCGATCGACAATTACCCATATCGTATCACAACCACTCGGTGTACGGGGTAACTTAGTAATGAAATCCATCGAAATCTGTTCCCATTTCCACATCGGTATCTCTGGTTGTTGCAGTAAACCAGATGGCTTCTGATATTCAACTTTGACTTTCGAACAAGTCAAACATTTGCTAACGTACTTAGCAATATCAGCTTTCATGTGAGGCCACCAATACAGTGCCTTCAAGTCATGGTACATCTTGTCTGATCCCGAATGGACTGAATATCTAGACTTGTGTGCTTCGTCCATCACGAGTTCCCTTAAACCTCCATACAAAGGTATCCACATTCGGTTAATGAAATAACGAATTCCATCAGAATTCGCATCCAACTGTTCTTCCATTCCTCGTAAAGATTCCTGTATCAAATTTTCCTTTTTCAAAGCCTCGGTCTGAGCACTGCGTACCTTGTCAGGTAAGTCAGTATGTATTGTCATCATAAATGCACGAACCCGTCTTGTTCCCGTTGTATCTTTTCTGCTCAAAGCGTCAGCTACTACATTGGCTTTTCCCGGGTGATACTTAATCGCACACTCATAATCGTTCAATAACTCAACCCATCGTCGTTGTCTCATATTGAGTTCCTTCTGATCAAAGATATGTTGCAAACTCTTATGATCAGTATAAATAGTACACTTAGTTCCATACAAGTAATGCCTCCAAATCTTCAAAGCAAAAACCACTGCTCCTAACTCCAAGTCATGAGTAGTGTAATTCTTTTCGTGCGTTCTTAGTTGTCTGGAAGCATAAGCGATCACTTTATCACGTTGCATCAACACACATCCCAAACCTTGTGCAGATGCATCACAATACACCACAAAATCTTCCGTCCCTTCCGGTAAGGACAGAATCGGTGCGCTGCAAAGTTTCTGTTTCAATAACTGGAATGCAGCTTCATGTTTATCCGTCCAGTTATACTTTGTTCCCTTATGCGTAAGAGCTGTAAGTGGTTGAGCGATCTTTGAGAAACCCTCAATGAATCGTCGGTAATAACCCGCCAAACCAAGGAATTGTCGTACCTCGGTAGGGGTCTTTGGTGCTTCCCAATTCTTAATCGCTTCAATCTTCGCTGGATCAACATGTATACCCTTTTCATTAACTATATGACCCAGAAATTGTACTTCTCGCATCCAGAAATCACATTTCGAGAACTTAGCGTACAATTGTTCTTGTTTCAATAGCTCTAGCAGTAATCGAAGATGTTCAGCGTGTTCCTCCTCAGATTTTGAATAGATGAGAATGTCATCGATGAAAACTATAACAAACTTATCAAGATAAGGTTTACAAACACGATTCATGAGATCCATGAATACAGCTGGAGCGTTTGTCAACCCAAATGGCATGACCAAGAACTCATAATGGCCATAGCGCGTCCTGAATGCTGTCTTCGGAATATCCTCCTCCTGGACTCTTAGTTGATGATAACCCGACCTGAGATCAATCTTCGAGTAGTAACTCGAACCTTGCAACTGATCGAACAGATCGTCGATTCTGGGTAACGGATACCGGTTCTTGATAGTAACCTTATTCAATTCCCGGTAATCGATACACATACGGAAAGTCCCGTCCTTCTTCTTTACAAACAAAACTGGAGCTCCCCATGGTGAAAAAGTAGGTCGTATGAAACCCTTATCCAACAACTCTTGCAATTGCATGGATAACTCTTGCATTTCTGACGGTGCAAGTCGGTAAGGCGCCCTAGCTATCGGTGCTGCATCTGGTGTAAGGTCGATTCGGAATTCCACCTGTCTGATAGGCGGTAATCCCGGCAAGTCTTCTGGAAACACCTCCGGAAATTCACAGACTACTGGTATTTCTTCAAGCTTCTTCTCAGCTACCGGCTTTTCAGTTATAAGTGCTATAACTGCCGTATGACCTTTCCGCAGACATTTGTGTGCTTTCATACAAGATATGAGACGCAGTGGCGTACTGCTCTTCTCACCTTGTACATATAATGTCTCTCCCTGCGGAAGAGGTATGCGAACAATCTTTTCATGGCATACAATTTCAGCCTGGTTTTTGGACAACCAGTCCATGCCAATGACTACATCAAAACTGCCTAAGACAATAGGCATCAGATCAATCTCTAATGTCTGACCCATCAAATCAAGGATACATCCCTTAAAGATATTTTCCACTACTATCAACTTACCATCAGCTAATTCCACAGTGTATGGACTATCTAAGGCAGTAGGACTAACATTTAGCAACTTAGTAAGTGAACTAGATACAAAACTCCGATCGGCACCAGTGTCAAATAACATAGAGGCATAGTGATTATTTAAGAGGAACGTACCCGTAACAATGTTGGGATCCTCCCGCGCTTGACGTCCTCCAATCACAAACGCCCTGCCTCTAGCACCGTTGTTGTTGTTGTTGTTGTTGTTGGTGCCATTGCCATTACCGTTGCCATTTCCATTTCCATTGCCATTATTGTCCCCGCTTTTCTTGAGTTGTGGGCAATCTTTCTTAAAATGCCCCATCTTGCCGCACTCAAAACAACCCTTCTGCGCGTTGTTCTGACTGTTATTCTGGTTGTTATGGTTGTTCTGCAGCTCTCCGCGACAATCTTTAGCCGCATGCCCAATCTTGCCACACCTCTGGCACTTAGCTCTGTCACACTGGTTACCCGCATGATGATAACCACACCTGTTGCACTTGGGGTGCTTACCAATATAGCCCCCCGATGATGATGATTGCTGACCACTGCTGGAATTATGATAGGACTTGTTTGAGTCCTGCTTCCTGTTCTGCTGATATGATTGTTGACTGTTACCCTTGTAGTTGTTACCTTCCCACTTTCTCTTATGATCTCCTACCTTAGTAGCAGATGTTCGTTTAGGCAGGGTTCCCTGTAACACTGCCTGATCAGTAAGCTGATGTGCTAGACGAACAGCTTGTTGGATGGTGGTGGGGTTTGCTGAAGTAACCAACCCTTGAATCTGAGGCACTAGTCCTCCAATGTACCTCTCAATCCACTTGCTAACTGGAGTAGCCATATGTGGTAGCAGTCTGGCCAGTTCATGCGACCTGGTCGTGTACTCTTCAATATTTGACCCCTCCATCTTGAGGTGCCAATATTCCTCCTCCAACTTCTGCATTTCACTGCGAGGACAATACTCCTCTTGCAGTAAAGTTTTGAAGTTGTTCCATGTCAACGCATTAGCTTCTCCCAACCCCAGAGTCTGAACATTGGAGTTCCACCAAGTCAGTGCTGGACCCTCTAGTGTTCCAGTAGCAAATTTCACCTTGCTTTCATCAGGGCAGTTGCACATTTCGAACACAGACTCTGCCTTTTCAATCCATCGGAGAAGTCCTATGGCCCCCTCCGACCCTTTGAAGTTGTGTGGCTTACAGTCCAAGAACATCTTGAACGTGCATGCCTGCGGGTTAAGCAATCCCCCAGCTGGACCATGTGGCCCCGTGTTGTGTGTCTGTGCGTACTGTGCTATTGCCTCTGCAACTCTGCTGTTGATTAGCTCGTTGAGCTCAGCAACTGTCATCTGAACATTTCCCTCAGCCATTTCCTTCCTATTTACAAGAAATGTTAGCGCGTAATCAAAATCAAATTTGACATGTATAATTAAAACAACAAACACAGCAGGTAATATAAATCAACACAATTGTTGGAAATAAATGATAACTCTTTAATAGATAGAAACTTTCTTTGAGTACAATACTTTTGAAATGAAATACAAGTTTTCAAACTACTAATGTAGGAACACAACCCGTTCCTAATAAGTTTAAACAAAACAAGAAAGAAAAGAAAAGAAAATCAATCGTCCTCAACAGTGGATTCAGGATCTGACTCAACAACTGGTGCTGGTTCCTCCTCCTCATCCTCATCCTGTTCCTCATTCTCAGAGGCCACTAAATCCTCCAAGGCTTCAACCCTGCCCGCTAAAATCTCCTCTCGGTTCTCTGACTCTTCTAGACGACCAATCAAATTGATCATCTCATCCCGCATATCATGAACCAAATGGGCAAGTTCCTCTTGCCTCTCAATAGCATCCCATAGTTCCTGAGATCTCTGTATGATCCTATCTTCTGCTACATCCAAATCCTCGCGCAATTTGGCTATCTCCTCAGCGTCCGTCCTTTGCCTCTTAGGCTCAGGAGCATCTAGTACCGGTGGTGAGTGTGTAGAAGGTCCCTCAGCAGGGATCTGCTGAGTGCCCTCCTCAGGCTCCTCTTCCGGATCCTCATCCGGGTCCTCGTATGGATCCTCCTCTGGATCCTCGTCTGGATCCTCGTCTGGATCCTCCTCCGGGTCCTCGTTCGGATCCTCCTCCGGATCTGAGTCATCCTGCTCATATGGTGGAGGTGATGGAATAGGTGGTGGTGGTGATGATGGTGGTGCCGGAACTATCGGCTCCTCGTCCTCGGAATCATCAATAATAATATAAGGTACCGATGATGATGCCATGCCTGTTACATAATACCATATGTAAGTGCAATGTGTAAGCAAATCAATTACATAATGTCATATGTAATTTCTAAGCAGTATGTGTAAACATGTGTGTCTAATGTCTAGCAGTCATAGTCTAGGCCTACAAATGCAAACCTAGTTCGCTATAACCAATGGCTCTGATACCAATCTGTCACACCCCCAATTTTCAACTAACGGAATCATACCGTTTGGAAACGTGACAAACCAGGATCTCAGATCATTAGACATAGCAAAGACCTCTATATGAATTTTCAAAACATACTTTGGTCTTTAAACATAACATCAGAGTTTACAAAAGTTGCGGAAGCGTTTAAAACCATTAACAGTTGTAAAGTAAACATTACAAAACAAAATACTTAAATGTTCAAATTCAAATATTCAAAATGTTTAAAATGCATGAGACTCTATCTCCTAGTCCATGCCAGCTTTAACGCGCGCCTTAGCGTCCTGAGAAAACATGTAAATCAAGTCAACACAAAGGTTGGTGCATAACACAGGTTTTAAATAATCACAATGTTCAAAACAACAGTTTGAATAACAAGTTGTAGATAACATAATCACACATGCACAGTCATGATAGCTAGTCATATAAACTATTTACATAAGTGGTCGACACCGAAGCTGACTGATTGCCATGCTATAGCATGTTTTCGCCTTGCCACTATTGTCTATCACAACAATAGTACAATTGTGTTTGGTCAGTCAAACACCTGCGTAGATCCCATCTACCAGGTGAGGTTTGTCAAACCTAATAGATCTATTTCCAACTACCACGCTTTGCATTACAGCAAACTAAACGGTTCGAGGTGTGTAAGGACTTTCAAGTTGATATGTTGTCACATAATGTAAACAGCTAACTCATGCAAGTGATATGTATCTAAAAATAGTTTGTTGCACATGTTTTCTCCCCCAAAACAGTTTAAAATAAGAAAGGGGCCGTGTACGCACCTTTGATAATAGCAGAATGATCACACACTAAAAGCTCGTGTAAGAAATCCTCCTACGAAGAATATGTGTTTAAACAATAACCTAGTGTTATTCAGAATGTCGTTTTGTGCTTGAAATCACATACGTGTCAACACACGTATGTTAGAGTGTTAAATATGTGCATACGTATGTACGCGTGCCCTTGAAATCGTTTAAATAAAATCATATTTGATTTTATTTAACTAATCGTAATTATACGCGATTTCATTTTTGGATAAAAATATAAATTTTACTGTTCTAATACATTCGTATTCCCGTTACGGTTCCAACGCAACTCGAACGGATTAAAACGGAGTTCGTATGTGGAATATATTTCAAAAATACCAAAAATGACCTTAAAATCTAAAAATGGTTAGGGCCGGGTTTCGAACCTGTGACCTCTACCCACATCTCCCACGCCCATACCATCTCCTCTGTTCCAGTTTTTGTTAACCTATTTGATTCTAAATTCTTATAAACCCATTCGACTTAGTGATCTTATAACCATCCATAGCCGAAACCATTAGAGGTCTAATTGGACCTCGATTCAACACTGATCGAATTCCCAACATTAGGGGTTTTGTTCCTGGTGTCGAATAGAATCTATAGATGGTCTTAATTTGAAACATCATCTATCAATTACCCGATTACTCGCACATTAACAGTTTCGAACTCAAGTTCTCAAACCTAAACCCAAAGTCATTCAATTCGTTTTTATTTTTAGAAATTAATACAGGCTATTCGTTAAACAAAAGATTCCTAACCTTTCTGTGTCACCTAATTCGACTTACCAACTCGTTTAGATCGAAAATCCCAAAACCTTTTTAGCCAAGAACTCTAGAAACTTGAAATTCATCAATTCGATGTTATTACACGAAATACAGTTAGGGATAAGCTTAATCGGCCCATTATGAAGCTTTCTATAACATTCAATTCGATTATAGAACTCATTTGTATAAAAATCCCCAAATCGTCTTCCCATTATGAACCCTAGAATCGAAAACCACCAATTCGAACTGTTTTGATGAAATTAACCTATCATTAACCTTAATCGATCACTTATGAAGCTTTCTATATCATTTAATTCGATTATTAATCTCTTTAAGATCAAGACCCCCAAAACCGTTTTGATATGAACCCTAATTACTAGAACTTCATCAAAACGATGTTAACAGTTGCAATTGATTTAGTAGAACTCTTAATCGATCATGTTATAAGGTGTAGGATTGATTACTTACCGGATTAGTTGTCGAATTGATGAAGATCCCCTTCTAGCCCTAGTTTCGGCCCCCTTGAAGATCGATTCTTCTGTCTGGAACTACTGAGATCAAATTGGTGTATGAGGAAGACTCTAAAGATGCCGAATAGAAGTTCTGAGAGTTTAACTTTGTGAGATTTGATCGAATTCCTTGGTCTTGATAGTTAAAGACTACGGTTTCGTCTTTCTAGCTCCTTAGCACTTTAATTCGGCTAATTAACGGCTCAATAACACTTAGAAACCGTTACTAATCATCTTTGTGATGATTATGATAATTCAATTTCAGTTACAATTCGGTTTTGATGTAAATTCCGAATTAAATTGGTATTCTTGGTCTAAATTTGACTTTAGAAAGTCAAAATTTATCATTCTTATCATTTACAAACTAAAACCCTATAATCTAAGTGTTTTAGGCTTATTTCAATTAATTCAAACCCTTAGAAATTATTCTAGATCAATAACTTAACATTTCGGTTAACAAAGTTAAACCGAAAATCCCGAATTGTCACTAATTGGGTCATTTAACTCATTGTTGGGCTAAATTATCCCAATTGGGCTTCATTTGAACTCATTGGGCCTATCTTACCTTACTGGGCCTTCCTAAATCTCATTGGGCCTCCCTGGGCCTTATTGGGCCTACTTTAGCCTTGTTGGGCCTTCATTGGCCTTGTTGGGCCTTCATTGGCCTTGTTGGGCCTTCATTGGCCTTGTTGGGCCTTCATTGGCCTGTTGGGCCCACATTATCTCTGTTGGGCCTATGATATCACCATCTCCCGTTAACAAGGTTAGTGTAAAAAGTCGGATTGTCACATAAACTGTTAGGTTTAAATCAGATTATAGAAACGATTGCATAATAGTTTCGTGTCAAGCATTGAGATGTTATTAGCGTACAGATAGATCACATAGTTTGTACCTGAGTTACTATGCATTTACTGTTCAGATCACTGCTCCAGTAACGTTTCCGGCATAGATGTTACACACCACCTCCTTCGTTGTATCCACCTCCTCCTATTTCTGAGCCTCCACCATATGGTTCAGACACTCATACTAACAACTCCTCTGGGATTCATGTTTGGCTATCAAGGTTTCAAAAACTAAAGCCACGATCTTTTACTTCTACACCTGATCCAATGGATGCTTGTAACTGGATAATGCATATTGAGAAGATTTTTGAAGTTCTAGGAGTTGAGGAACAATTTAAAGTAATATTGGCAGCTTATAATCTTGAAGATGATGCAAAGTCTTGGTGGAGAGGAATCAAGCATGCTCATGGCGGAGATTCATATGTAGTTACTTTGAGTTGGGATGAGTTTAAAGATGTATTCTATCGTCATTATTTCTCAACTTCCTATCAAGAAAATTACTATTGAGAATATACTATGATTGCACAGAGAGATGATGAGCCGATGAGAGAATTCATGGCTCGATTCACAAGATTGGCTAGTTTTCAGGGAGAGGCTACTGGAACTCAACAGGTCCAAGCTAACAAGATTAAATGACAAGTATGTGAAATGTTTAGAAATTTTATTGTGATGAGTAAGTTTAATAATAACACTGAGGTTGCTGATGCTATTCATACACTAGAGTGGCAGAGAAGACAATTAATACTGGGGAAAATCGAAAAAGGATCGTGATGATTATAATCTTACCTCTTCTGGAAACAAGAAGGTTCAATCAAATGGCCTCAACCATCAAACCCAAATGCAGGTGTATCAACCACCAAACCAAGAGAGAAACAATAAGAATATTGTTTTTGATATGTGCAAACATTGTGGTAAGATGCATAAAGGCACATGTCATCGGCTGACACGAGCATGCTTTCTGTGTAGACAAGTTGGTCATCTCGCTAAGGACTGCAAAAATCCAAAGCCTTGATGTAATGGGAACATTGAAGTAACTAATGCACATGGTAATGTTGATGGGAGAGTTTTCGAACTAACAAACGATGAGGCAGTTAATGAACCAAACAATAATGCATGATCAAGTGAGAAAGAGAATAATATGTCAACTGATGACAAAATAATTTGAAAAACGTTTTTCCTTGTTATGGTTGAGGTGCCTAAAATGTTATTTAGTAGTTTTTTCAAGAGAATTATTGTTGCGAAGTGATATTTAAAAGACACTTATATTTGTATTTGAATTGTACGATGTCACTATTTTATGTACTCTTTGCAAATTCATAAAATCAAAGTTAATTTAATTTTGAGGACGAAATTTTTTTAGAGTTAATTGCAATTTGCAACCTTATGGTTTAACTCTTACCATAGGTTGCAATCCTCCTTTAATATTTTCGCAACTTGCAACCATGTGGTTCTAAAACACCTATAACATGCACCCTTCTAGTTAAATTTAACATAATCCTAAATATTTAGCAACAAAGATGATGCATACATATGACTACAACCATTTTATGAATCTTTTATAAATTTGATGTTATGTTGTCAACAAGTAGTCTCAATTGTATTTTTTTTCTTGTCATTACAGATGGGGGTCGGTCATTACAGACGGGGACCATAATGCCCCCTACTTTGATTTTTAAAATCAACCATAATACCACTGTTTGTATGTATACATATATGTTTTCAAGACGTTGTCCCATGATGCCCTTGCTTTGACGTTTAAAGTCACTAAAATGTAGGGGGTTGTTCATCGGTTCGGTTAATATTTTGTTCGGTTTATTTGATTAGGTTTAATCGGTTTTCAAATTTTTTAACCTAACCGTTAACCGAACCGAACCGAATTCAATATGGTTTGTTTTCTGTTAGAACTGAGCAAACCGAATTCAACCTAACAAAACAATTAAAAACCCAATAATCCGTTAAAAACCGAATAAACCGAATTGAATAAACCGAATAAACCTTATAGATTATTAATAAAAATAATAAATTTAAATATGAATCCGGTTTAATCGATTAACCGAATTCAAAAAAATTGAAACTGATAACCAAATCGAAAACCGAATGGTTGCTGTCATATGTATGCAATATTTTTTTTGATAATATCTTTAAGATTACAATTTTACCCTTCAATAACTAACAGAGTTACGTCAACTTTAACAGTAAGGGTGCATGTTTCAGGTGTTTTAGAATCAAAGGGTTGCAAGTTGTGAAAATAAAAAACAAGGGTTGCAACCAGTGGTAAGTGTTTAACCACAGGATTGCAAATTGCAATTAACTCTTTTTTTAGAAGGGGTAGAATTATAATACCTGGTAAAATGAACATTTTAATAAATAAATAAATACTAAAATAATAATGTTCATTAAATAAAACCTAATAAACAAAATCAAATAGTAAATACAAATTAATTAATTCGTATTAAATTGATTATAAATACCAACATGTATAATAACAGATTGATTTTTTTTAAAATGTAGGAATATTTTAATTACAAAACACATTAATCATATACCGGTTAGTTAACCGAATTGAGAACCAAATAGTATCCAAACCATAATTCCGTTGGTTAATTTAAAATATTAAAAATCACAAAATCCATTAATCATTCTCATTTGTTTTCCATTTCATGTACATGCTAACATTACAAGTTCCTTGTAACCGAAAATATAACATAAGAACTTATGAAGGCTTCTCACAGATTCCTATTGATATTGTAACGGATGAAAAGGGTGAGGTTTTATTTAAGTCCCAGTTAGTATCATTTAATTAATAATTGCTATCAATCAATATAGTCTGTTATATCCTTTGTAAGAGAAAGTCGATCATCAAATATTGAAATCACTTGTGATTTGAAAGAACCTTTGATATACTACATGGGATATTCCATCTCCACAGTCCATACTGACCATCCTCTCTCGAATCTCCCTGATCCAGCGCCACATAACCATACGACAGAAAGCTTTGTCACCGACTTCACCCGAGCGAAACCAAAATAGTTCAATCCACAATTCGTTTCATTGCTTGATTTGGTCTCGTCTACCAGCTCGTTCTAGTACTACTGTTAAGATTAATGAATCTTCATTGATTTGGACTACATGTTATCATCTGATATTATTTGTTGATTAACTGCCTAAGCTAAGGTACAGATTCTATTTTTCTAACTCATAGGGTTTCTATTGGTTTTGTTTGTTGTATTTATTTGGCCCGTTTGGTTTTCGAGCATCCGTTTATTCGAATTCTGATTTGTTATGCATGCGATATAATCATTAAAGTTGTATTCGTTATCGCATATTCTGTTAAATTGACGTATGAATTGTTTCATGCGAACTTTGTTTATATATTTGGTTGTTCAGCATCTGTAATTTGTTTCGATTCCGATGCCCGAGCAAGCCTCCGGTAGGTGATTCTACCGGCGCGTCATTGGGGCATCAATGGCGTAGCACTTTCCGGGACGATGTTACTGGTTCACGACATCTCCATATTTTGACAGTTGAGGAGTGAGATTTTAGGAAGGTGTATGGACTGGTCCTAAGAATTTTTTTTTTATTTTGGTGAGTGTTGGTGTGTCCCACATATAGCTCACAATTGGGTACATTAGGCCGACGGTCTGCGTACACCATTTGTTTTGTTTCGTGCTTAAATGGGTATCTCCTTACTATACGAATTATTTGATTATAAATTTGTTCTAATTAATTGAAATTGTTAATCGTATGGTTAGTTTGTTCTAATAATTGTTAGCATATGTCTTGTTATGATCCCTACAATTGTAATGCTTCCGCTGAGTGTTATTTCTTGTCCTTTCTGTAAGCCTTGTATTTTTCATATTTCCCCTGTGTTACTATCATTCTTCTGTTACTGAGCAATTTTTGGCTCAGCCTTTTTTTGTTGGTTGTTTTCTATATTTGTACAACAAGTACTCACGGCATTCATGGGATGAGTGAAGACAAGATAAAGATTATTAAGAGATTAAGGAATTTAGTTTGATCATGATGATAAATAATGTAATTAGGTCTTTTACATTGCTTTAGTAAACTATGTATTTATTTAGGGCTGTAATCATTAAATATGAAATATGCTTTGTTCTGATTTCTGTAATAGTGACACGTCTACCCTTGCTGTGTTGGGGTGTTACAATATGTGCCTCCAGCAAAGTCTCACGTGTCACCTGATGTATTGTGACATACGATTAGTTGCATTTCGGCATTTTCCACCAAAGGTAGGGTGTGATAACTAAATAAATAATTAATCGTATTAATTAAACTAGTACACTTAAAATATATATACATAACTAGAAGATTATAATACAACCTTATCAACAATCTTCTTCATGATAAGCCACATATATAATTTGTGTCTACAATTTGGAAGTACATCTTTTATTGCAACTTTCATAGTGTTGTCTTGATCAGTAACAACAACTTTAGTTTTTATCCCAAAAAATTTATTCAATGACAGAAGTGACCACCAATAGGAACCTACAATCTTTGAAATTAACAACTCTGCTGCAAATGTGACATTCCAGTGATGATTATCAATTCTAGTAAAGGAAACAAAAGCCATTTCATACATGTAACATGAAAACAAAAATACATATTTTTAAACATTTGAAATAATGTAATACATCTTAAAATAAATATAATTTAAACAATATAAATTATATAAAAAACATTCAATTTTCATAAATACATTTCTACTAATGTGATATGTAGCATCAAAGCACATAACAACACCAAATGTAAGATACTTTAACTTAATATATTCATCAGTTCAAAATAAATCATCAAGAGTATCATTTTCTCCTGTGAAATAATCACAGTAAAAATTATGTGAAAACTCTTTTTTATTGAGTAGATGCCTAATATCCATATCAGAGTCAAATTCAATAATTAATCGTATTAATTAAACTAGTACACTTAAAATATATATACATAACTAGAAGATTATAATACAACCTTATCAACAATCTTCTTCATGATAAGCCACATATATAATTTGTGTCTACAATTTGGAAGTACATCTTTTATTGCAACTTTCATAGTGTTGTCTTGATCAGTAACAACAACTTTAGTTTTTATCCCAAAAAATTTATTCAATGACAGAAGTGACCACCAATAGGAACCTACAATCTTTGAAATTAACAACTCTGCTGCAAATGTGACATTCCAGTGATGATTATCAATTCTAGTAAAGGAAACAAAAGCCATTTCATACATGTAACATGAAAACAAAAATACATATTTTTAAACATTTGAAATAATGTAATACATCTTAAAATAAATATAATTTAATTAATCGTATTAATTAAACTAGTACACTTAAAATATATATACATAACTAGAAGATTATAATACAACCTTATCAACAATCTTCTTCATGATAAGCCACATATATAATTTGTGTCTACAATTTGGAAGTACATCTTTTATTGCAACTTTCATAGTGTTGTCTTGATCAGTAACAACAACTTTAGTTTTTATCCCAAAAAATTTATTCAATGACAGAAGTGACCACCAATAGGAACCTACAATCTTTGAAATTAACAACTCTGCTGCAAATGTGACATTCCAGTGATGATTATCAATTCTAGTAAAGGAAACAAAAGCCATTTCATACATGTAACATGAAAACAAAAATACATATTTTTAAACATTTGAAATAATGTAATACATCTTAAAATAAATATAATTTAAACAATATAAATTATATAAAAAACATTCAATTTTCATAAATACATTTCTACTAATGTGATATGTAGCATCAAAGCACATAACAACACCAAATGTAAGATACTTTAACTTAATATATTCATCAGTTCAAAATAAATCATCAAGAGTATCATTTTCTCCTGTGAAATAATCACAGTAAAAATTATGTGAAAACTCTTTTTTATTGAGTAGATGCCTAATATCCATATCAGAGTCAAATTTTCTAATGAATGTGTTCAAATCTATTCTAAAGTTCTTGCAGTCCACAGCTGTCACACGAACCTCCTCAAATCCACCATACCTCACCCACATTATGTTGAAATTTTTTACTGGACAAATATTCGTCACAGATAAATCAAATATAAATTGTTCTTGAACCACATACAATTTCTAGATGCATGAAGAATATGGTAATCCTCATCAAAAAAATCATGCTTATGCTTCCTTTCAAATGCATAAATACGATATCGCTTTAGATCTCTTAACATTAACTTAACGAGTGCTTTAGAAGGTGTAATCCATCTATCTTTATACTTCTTAGCATCACCATCACCATCATTAACTGGTCAATTTTGTGACTGGTTTTCTTACCCTGATTTGAACAAACAAAATACTTCTTTGTTACAATAACATGGATTGAGTTTTGAGTCGTTTTCTAACAGTAAAACCTGCTAACTTAGCATAATTTTGGTAGAACGTACAAAAATGCTTCATCAAGTGTACGGAAAACTATATCCACCCTCGGTTTAGATGGACTTCCAATATTAGATGTGCAAATTTTACTACAAAATTTTGGAGTTGATTTTTCACCTAAACAAAAAATAAATAATAAATAAATAATTCAATTAGATACAACACATACATGTTACATTCATGTTCATAAAAATACAATATATCCTTCATAAAACTGACAAAGAAAAAATAATAAAAATATATTACAATAACACAAATATAGTACAATCGATTAATACCCTAACAAATAACCAGTACGCTATTCCATTAAACTAAATAACAAACTATAAACCAAAAACAACACAATGTATGATTGATTAGGGACTAATTTAGAAAAAAGGTAATCAACAATACAAACAATCTAATTTTCATTCATATTGTCAGTAACCATTACATAAATCCAAAACAATACCCAATTGATCTTCAAAAGATGATTCAAACCGGAAAATAAATAATCAATTGTTTGTGTGCAATCAATTTAAGTTCTAAATGAACATAATCAGAAACTATACTTTGAATATACTTTAATGTCCTTACCTCCAAAACATATGCATGAACAATACCCAATTAGTTTTTAAAAGATTTTTGAAATCCTAAAAACGATAACAAATTGTTTGTATGCAATCAATTTATCGTTGAAATGAACATAATCATAAACTATTTAACGATGTCTTTACCTCTAAAACATACGCAGGAACAAATAACATATAAATGATAGCATGATTTCTTCTTTTGATGAAACTGAGAATATAGAATCAAAAAATTTAGTCATAACACGCAAGTGGATGAACGAATTTTGAATATTACAGCATACAGAGAGAAGGTGAGAAGGGGAGAACACAATGCTGTGGCAATGGTTATGCATGATTTGTGTTGAAGTTACCATTTACCCATATTTTATTTTATTTGAAATGTCATGTGTTGAGGCATGGGCGGCCCGAGGGAGCTCCGTCCCATGTCCATTTTTTGGGGGTGAAAAATTTTTATATACATGTATACCTATATATTCTTTCAAATGAGAACTAATAATGTGAATAGAACTAAAAAAACATTTATAAACACATGATTTAAGGTGTACAAAAAGTCATTTTTTTAAAGTATATGATATTACTTTCATGACATTTAAACTATATATGTTCATTGGTTCAGTTAACAATTTATACGGTCTGGTCTAATCGGTTATCAAATATTTTTCTCTCTATCCATAACTGAACCGAATTCAAGAAGTGGTTCGGTCCGGTTTCAGTTAAAAGCGAATAATTAAGTAGATTAAAAGTCAAATAAACCGATCCAAATAAACCGAATTCAATCGAATAAACCAATTAAAAACAAATAAATCAATTAAAAACCGAATAAACCGATTTGAATAAACTGGATTAAACAAAATAACCAAATTCAACCGAACAAACCGAATTCAATCTTATATATTATTAATAAGATAATATATTTTAATTTTAATTTGGTTTAATCTGTTAACTAAACAAAACGAATTTATAAAAAAAATTGGAACCGAAAATCGAAATTCGTATACGGTTAGGTAACGAACCGAATACCGGATTTGAAATTTGGATACATTTAGGAATCAAAACGAAAACCGAATTCGACTTGATTTTTTACAGTTACGAATACATTTCGGTTTTCGGTATTAAACGGTTTTTTTTAACATCTCCACTTTAATATTTGAATGCACTAGAGGTCCTTTTCTTTGTGGCTCGTCTTGGACACGTCAATTCTCTGGACCGCCCCCTGTGTTGGGGCCATGATTGTTTCTCACCTTACTTGGGAAAAAACTTCTTATTTAAACTCAAGCATATATATATATATAGGATTGTACTCAAATGATAATCTATGGATAGAGCAATAACCCATTAACTCAAATTTAATGACTAGCCAAAAAGTTGAGTGTATATGATTGTGACATGTGTTTTTACCAATATTAAAACACAGAAAGTCATTTTAGTCATTTGCACCATATTAAAAAGCTAGAATTAATTTGGTGGTGTCATGTGTCATCTTCTAATAAATTTTAATATATAAACTTTTTTATTTAAAGTTTACCCCCTCCTTTTTTATACATCCATAACTTTTTTATGCTATAATATTTTTTTTAAAATTGCACCATTTTACTCGTCTTATTTTTCTCTTTAATTCCGTTACAGTTTTGACTAGGTTTTTTTATTTTTTTTCAGATGTTCATATTTACACCAATGTAACAAGTATAAAAATAACAAATTATTTGTAACGAGATGTAACGAATTTGGGTTTACGTTGTTGTAGAATAAATAGGGGTTACGTTTAGGAGTACGTGTAAACGAGCCACGCCGATCCTGAGCTCGTAAATTCCGTTATATTCTTGACTAAGTTTTTTTATTTTTTTCCGGATGTTCGTATTTACATTTATGTAACAAGTATAAAAATAACACATTGTTTGTAACGAGTTGTAACGAATTTTGGTTTACGTTGTTGTAAATTAAAAATGAGCTATGTTTAGGGTGTAAAACGAGCTGAGTCGATCCCAAGCTCGTTAAGGCTTGCGCTCGACTCGTTTAGACAAAATAAAAGATACAAAGTGAGCCTAACCCATATGTTGCATCATTGTAATTAAATAACTGATACAATGTAACCATATTTAATTTACAGCAACGTAAACCAAAATTCGTTACAAAATCATTTTAAATTTATTATAAATGTTACTTTTATTTGATTTTGACTAAAAATTTTGGATTTACATTAATGTAACGACCATAAATATAACACATTCTTTGTTTTATTTTTTTACAGCAGTAAATTCCTACAATGTAACAAATATAAACATTACACATTATTTGTAAGGAGTTGTAACGAATTTTGGTTAACATTCTCGTAAGTTAAATATGGGTTACGTTTAGGGGTGTAAACGAGACGATCCAATCCCGACCTCGTTAAGGCTTGAGCTCGGCTCATTTAGATAAAATATATCATTAACACCCATAGTTGTGTTGTATCATTTATTTATTTACAGTGATGTAACAAAGGTTTTATGCTCACTTTATATCATTTTTATTTAACTACAGTAATGTCACACCCCCGAATTCCCACTCGTAGTGTTAGTCTACGTGGGCGTGACGTGGCCAGAATCACAGTTCAAGGTCATATAGAACAACTCTATATGCGTTTACAAATACAATGTTCGACACAAACACTTAACAAGATAGTTTGCAGCGGAAATATAAATCATATTGCAGCGGAAATAAAATAAGTTGAATACATGCAGCGGAAAAGATTTGTTTGAACATTGGAAAGTTAAATTGTTTGAAAACACATCGTTTAGTACATAAACTATATGAAATTGTTTTTCAAAAGACAGATATCATGAATGCGGGGTCCTATGCTCATATCCCCTAATGTGCATTCCTGCTCCATAGCCTGCTAATTACCTGAGAATATAAGTTTAGAAAAAGTGTCAACACAATGGTTGGTGAGTTCACAGGTTTTGATATACATATAGTAATAAAAGTGTGTCATGCTGTTTATCAAATGTTAGTACCGAGCCCTAGGCTCCAAGTGTCAGTGCGTCACTACCGAACTAAACCTGTTTGTACTTGCCTCCACTGTGTCTCGCACACACAGTAAATTAGGTCAGAGTTTGCACGGGTTATGACATCCAGTCAACATTGTGCTCCATGGGTTGGTCATACCCTAATGGATCCATCCAAATCTACCACATTGTTCGTACATTAACGGTAAGACTTTTGAGGACTTGTTACGAGTTCAACACTTAATGTTTGTCCAATAAACCAGCATACACAATAAAAATGTTTGTAATAGCATAATTGTTTGACTGATGCAACTAGTATACTCCCCCTATTAAAAGCGTTTGAAAAGAGTAAAGAGGGGCCGTAAACTCACCTTAGTGATGAAAGTGTAAATCAAGCGTAAGCTCCTGCGTAGATCGCGTGTCGGTCACCGGCAACCTATATCGTACACCGTACGTGAGTTTGTGTAAGTGACCGTGCTAGTGTTTGTGTTAGTGCCCGTGTTCGTGCTCAACAACCCTTGGTTGTTCATGTTTGTCCGTGTCGGTCTACATTGACCGTGTTTGCTCGTGTTGGTCCACATTGACCGTGTTTGACCACCTTTACCGTGTTTCAAAGTTGACCGTGTCAAGTCAACAACCCGTTGGTGAACCGTGTGACGGTTGTGAATCGTGTAGCAATTGTGCAAGTGCTCGTCGTGTGCAAAACGCGCAAGTTGCGTATATCGACAACTTACTATTTATAGTAAGTTTCCATTTATGGAAAGTTCACAAAGCATATTGTTTTAAAGTTCTAGCATGATCGTTAATCCTGCGTGATCATGTTAACACATAACACATCATCATACGAGTTCACATTAGTCGTTTACAACATGCTTGCACATAAAAGTTTCCTAAAATGGAAAGTTTCCATTTATAACATATATGATATCGCAAACCATCTAACTTAGCATCTAATCATCATGTTATAACATATTAAGTCATTTAGCATGCTCAAATCGTACAACATGTTTACAAATTGGTTTTTGTAAAAATAAAGTTACTATAAATAGTAACTTTGTGGTTCTTCATAGAAATAACCATCCTAACACTTCAAGTCCTATTTTCATGTCACCAATCATCATAATAGATCATTTAACATCATTTAAACATACTAACATGGTCTAAATTCATCACTTAGCAATTCTTGATTCATAAAAGTTACTATAAATAGTAACATTGCTAAAAATGACCGCAAATATTATCAAAATCATATTTCAAATATCCTATTCATCATAATATCATCCAAGTAACCATTTCATATACATGCATGTGCAGCATTTCATCCATAACATCATTTTGACAACATAAAGTTTCTAATAATAGAAAGTTTGTCAAAACTCATCATTTTAATCATTTCAATCCAATCTAACCATGAAATCATATTCCAATATCATCAAGAAACATTTGTATATACTCAAAATCATTCCAATAATCATGGATCATACATGCATGGACATATAATATCACAAATCATTGTTTTAAGCACAATGGCCTATACCCATCATTTTAGATCATCATAAAACATCATCTAATCATCTTAGATCATCAAGAAACATAGTAAAATCATCAAACCCAGAAATGAAATTCGTGCATGTGCACTATGGGTTTTTGCATGTGGGTTTTACCCATTGCATGTGAGGGTAATAGTGATATTTAGCCATATGAGATGTAAAGACTACCTCTAAAGCTCCTGGAACTTCAAAATGATAGTGATAACAGCTTCTAAAGCTTCTGGATAGCAAGAATCTTCAGCAATCGTAAGGTGGTGGTGGTTCTTCGAGCTTCCAAGTGAGAAACAAGCTTCAATCTTCAAATGTGGAGCTTCAAGAAAGTCAACAATGGTGGAAAATGGCTGAAAATGGAGGTAGAAGACGAAGATGGTCGAGGGGTGGGGTATAGAACCGGAGAAATGATGAGAAAGGATAGGCTAGGCATGCTGTTCTTGGTTTTATAAAGATATTGTCGACTGGACGGCGTCGCGTACCGCGATGGAGGTTCAAAAAGTGCTTCTCGTAGCGCGAAGAAATCCGGGAGTCAACTCCCCACGATGCCTGTCGCGCATCGCGACGATTCCTCCTGTTGGGCCATCGCGTACCGCGATGGGCCCCTGGGGAGCCCAATAAGCCTATCTTAATGGGTTCGATCCGTTTGTCACCGTTTTCACGTTTACGAACCATCTTTTGGCCTCGTTTGAACTTCCAAGTTCAATGTGTGAGTGTTTCGTGAGGTTTTCAAGCGCTGTGTTACACAATGTGTTAGACGTTCACCAACGTTCGTGTGTTTCGACACGTGTGTGCTGTTTCCCGATAATTCATCGAATTATCTATTCATGTGTCAGTATTCGTACTGTCGTGCCACGTGTCACACTAAATGAAAGTAAATCTAATGGCACGTGTACGTAAAGCATTTAAATAAATAAAAGCTGACATGGAAATTATGGGTTGTCATATCCTCCCCTAGTTAGAAAGAATTTCGTCCCGAAATTCAACTTGTGTTTCCAGTGTTTGTCTGTTCCGCGAACAGGTGTGGGTAATTTTATTTCATCTGGTCTTCACGTTCCCATGTGAATTCCGGTCCACGGCGCGAATTCCATCGCACCTTTACAATCGGTATCTTGCTGAGCTTGAGTTTCTTGGTTTCCCGGTCCATGATCTTTACCGGTTCCTCAACGAAGTTTAGTTGATCGTCGATCTGTATCTCCTCAAGAGGTATAACAAGTGTCTCATCAGATAAACACTTCTTGATATTAGAGATATGAAATACATTGTGTACGCTGCTCAGCTCGTCTGACAGGTTCAGTTCGTAGGCTACCGGGCCTACTCGTCTTGTGAGCTCAAAGGGTCCAATGTAGCGAGGGTCAACTTTCCTCGTTTCCCAAACCGAATGACTCCCTTCCAGGGCGAGACTTTGAGTAGCACTCTGTCTCCCACCTGGAATTCTAATGGTTTGCGTCGTTTGTCAGCATACCTTTTCTGTCTGACCCGAGCTGCTGCCATTCGTTTGCGTATCTGCACGATCTTCTCAGTTGTTTCGTGCACTAGTTCGGGTCCGGTCAGTTGGCTGTCTCCAACTTCTGCCCAACAGATGGGTGATCGACACTTAACTCCGTAGAGTGCCTCGAATGGCGCAGCTTGGATGCTAGTGTGGTAGCTATTGTTGTATGAGAACTCAACTAACGGTAGATGAGTCTCCCAGCTACTACCAAAGTCATTAACACATGCTCGGAGCATGTCTTCCAGTGTTTGTATGGTTCGTTCACTCTGCCCATCAGTCTGTGGGTGGTAAGCGGTACTCATGTCCAATCTTGTGCCCAAAACCTTATGCAAAGACTTCCAGAAATGCGAAGTAAATCGACTATCGCGGTTAGAGATTATTGAGATTGGCACTCCATGTCAAGTAACCACTTCCTTTAGGTAGATACGGGTAAGTTTGTCTAGCTTGTCAGTCTCTTTAATAGGCAGAAAGTGTGCAGACTTTGTCAGTCGGTCTACGATAACCCAAATGGTATCGCAACCACTTGCCATCTTTGGCAATTTTGTTATGAAGTCCATGGAAATCTGCTCCCATTTCCACAGTAGTATCTCAGGTTGTTGAAGTAACCCTGATGGCTTCTGATACTCAACCTTGACTTTTGAGCATGTTAAGCACTTACTTACGTAAGTTGCTATCTGTGCTTTCATGTTCGGCCACCAGTAGGTTGTCTTCAGATCATGATACATCTTATCAGAGCCCGGATGTATAGAGTACCGGCTCTTGTGAGCTTCGTCCATCACCGCATTTCTCAGTCCTCCGTGGTGTGGAATCCAAATTCGATCCTTAACATAGTATGCTCCGTCGGCCTTCACCTCCATGTGTTTGTCCATGCCACGTAAGGATTCCTGAGTGAGGTTCTCGACCTTCAGAGCTTCTTATTGTGCGTTTAGAATTTATTGTGGCAATTCAGAGTGAATTGTGAGTTGTAGAGCACGCACGCGTTTGGTTGTTTCTTTTCGGCTCAACGCGGCTGCCACTACGTTTGCTTTACCAGGGTGATATTTGATAGCGCAATCGCAATCGCCTATAAGTTCAACCCATCTTCGTTGTCTCATGTTCAGCTCTTTCTGGTCGAAGATGTGTTGTAAGCTCTTATGATCGGTATAGATGGTGCTTTTGGTGCCATATAGATAGTGTCGCCAGATCTTCAAGGCAAACACCACGGCTCCCAACTCAAGGTCATGAGTCGTGTAGTTCTTCTCATGCACCTTCAGTTGTCGTGAAGCGTATGCGATAACCTTCTCTCGTTGCATCAATACGCAACCGAGTCTTTGTTTTGAGGCGTCGCAATACACCACGAAATCATCGCATCCTTCCGGTAAGGATAGTATGGGTGCAGTGCATAGCTTTTGCTTCAACAAGTTGAAAGCAGCTTCTTGTTTCTCTCCCCAATCGAACTTCTTGTCTTTGTGAGTTAGGGATGTTAATGATTGAGCGATCTTTGAAAATCCTTCAATAAATCTTCTGTAGTACCCGGCCAGACCTAGGAATTGTCGCACCTCGGTTGGAGTCTTGGGTGCTTCCCAGTTCTTGATGGCTTCAATTTTGGCTGGGTCTACGTGTATCCCTTATTCGTTAACCACATATCCAAGAAATTGAACTTCGCAAATCCAAAAATCACACTTTGAAAACTTCGCGTACAACTGTTCTTCCTTTAATAATTCCAAGACTAGCGTTAGATGTTCAGCATGTTCTTCCTGATTCTTCGAGTAAATCAGGATATCGTCGATGAACACTATTACGAATTTGTCAAGGTAAGGCTTGCATACTCTATTCATGAGATCCATGAATACAGCTGGTGCATTGGTCAGCCCGAATGGCATAACCAAAAATTCGTAGTGTCCGTACCGAGTTCTAAAGGCAGTCTCAGGAATATCGTTCTCCTATATCCTCAGTTGATGGTAACCCGATCTCAAATCGATTTTTGAATAGTAGCTTGACCCTTGCAGTTGGTCAAACAAATCAACTATTCGCGGTAGTGGGTATCGATTCTTGATCGTCACCTTGTTCAGTTCCCTGTAGTCAATGCACATACGGAATAATCCGTCTTTTTTCTTCACAAACAAGACCGGTGCTCCCCATGGTGAGAAGCTCGGTCTGATAAATCCCTTGTCCAACAGTTCCTGTAACTGGTTAGACAGTTCCTGCATCTCCGTCGGTGCTAGTCGGTGTCATACCCCAGGCCGGCGGGAACGGATTGTGTTTTCCCGTCGGGCGGAAGGTTCCCGGGGCGCGATATCATGAGTGATAATCGAATGATCAGATTGTTTACATAGCACATGATAATTAAATGAGAAACAACTAACACATCCAAGATATAGAATTACAAGATTAAATTACACAGTATCATTCATAATTTAATCAAGTAAATCTACCAAAAAGAATCAATGTAACTATATCTTGTATATGTACAAGATATACAAAAGATAATTCATGTTCTTGTTCCCAAAAGCATGCAACACAAAATAAAGCTAGGTATTCTAAAAGTCCACTAGCTAAATCCTTGCATGAAAGTATCTACACCTGTTCATCACCTGAGAAACATGTATTTAAACAAAGTCAACACTAGGTTGGTGAGTTCATAAGTAAGTTAATGTAAAACCTTGATTCATTCACATGCACATTCGCAATGATAATATGTTACTTGTATGATTGTCTGTTTCACTTGTTCACCCAATGGCTCCTCAATACTTACATTTACAAGTACCATGTTATCCTAGCAGTGATGCTTATATATAGGGCATATGTAAGGGAACTAAGCCCTAGCCAACATCCCACCACATCGCCACTAGAACTCCACACTACTTGCAATACAACTATTGATTTCCATTTTCATTTCTCCTGGTTGTCCCACTGATTCACCTGAGTTCTAATGAATAGAATAATATGATGATAGCGTTGTAGTTATCAAACCAAGTATTGATAACCATTTTGTGTAATAAGGATATTAGATTTAATTAATCTGTTCCTTGAATTATTCTATAGTTGTGGGGTTAACTGTTGTTTCACTTTTAAATATTAAAAGTGTTAGTTAACTATTTGTAATGTAATCTCAATGCAACGTATAGAGCCCAAATGAAATCCATTGTAATCCTCACGTAATCAGATTACAATGCATTTCATTTACCTCTAATCCGCCGTGTGATCCCAAAGTCTCCGTGTGGGATTGTCCTCATGTGATTAACAAAATTGAATAAGAACTGGTCTTATTACATCATGTTAATTATATGTAAATGATAAGAATCCCATGAAGTTACGTTATCATGATCATCATTTACTGTAGTCTATGTGATCCCAAAGCCTCAATGTGGGATTGTTCTCGTATGATTAACAAAGTCGAATAAGAACTTGTCTTATTACATCATGTTAATTATGTGTAAATGATAAGAATCCCATGAAGTTATGTTATCATGATCATCATTTACTGTAATCCATGTGATCGCAAAGCCTCAATGTGGGATTGTTCTCGTTGTGATTAACAAAGTCGAATAAGAACTTGTCTTATTACATCATTTTAATTATGTGTAAATGATAAGAATCCCATCAAGTTACGTTATCATGATCATCATTTACTGTAATCCATGTGTTCACCATGTAATCCTTAAGCCGTAGTAAGAACAAGTCTTAGTACCCTTAAGTGACACAGGTGGTGGAAACTCAATGCGATCATACTACCCAGTAGTATGTTTTTAGGATGTAGATCAAATGTTATAAGAAATTGACTTATCACACTTGATCATTTATGATGTGGAATGACATTCTGAAGATATTTTATCGTCTGATCATTCATGTGCTGTGAGGTGTCACCATGTTTCACTGTAGTAGTTCTCATTGTTTGTTTGTGTATGATTTGTCTTAATGTTCGTTCATGTAGGAATAAATAAGTGTTATAAGATAAAATCTTACAACTGTGTTATTCAAATGTGTTGATGATTGTGAAAGTACATTATCACAATCCTTTGAGTTTCCCTGTTATCTCATGATCATACAAGCATGCATACAATGATAAACGATAATAAACAATTTATTATTATCTAAATCAAAGTATAAATAACATGTTAAGCAAAACTTTTAAATAAATAAAAGTAAACATGTTTCTCAGCCCCGAGAGTTTAAAATCAATTAAGATTAAAGTAAAAGGGGCATATGAACTCACCTTGTAGTTGTAGGGTTGACTTAGCTTAAAAGAAGGAATGCACACGCTCTTGATTGTCCTTGTGTTTGTTTCACGTTCCTGTATTGATTTCATATGATCGTAATTTATAAGTAGCGATTTTATAGATTTGTGCGCATGTATGTGTTAACCCTATAGTCGGTTAACCCGTCGTAGATCTCGGTCTTCATTCGGCCCCCGTATATTGATTATGATCTTTGTATGTTCATCAATTCATTTTGATCTCACACTTGAATTTACTTGATGTTATATTCCAACTAGGTTAATTTAGATTTTATGAACATAAGTCCCTAACCTTGTCATAACCCATAGATAACAATTTATTTCTTGTATACTTTTTCTAATTTCATTTTGCTTTTAGTGTGTTGAATCAATTTATCAACTATGTGGGCCGAATGAGTTTATTAGTTCGAATGATATACGTGAGCTTTTGGGTGTTACTTGGGCCGAAAGAATTATGGATGGGCCTCGTGTGCATGTGGGCTGTTGGGCCAATTTATCAGTGGGCCGAACCATGATATAAGCTTGGCCAAGTATCACGTCCAAGTTAATTGTCTTTGGGCCGAGTGGTCGATCAATGGGCTTAGCCTACATAGGGGCCGGTTGATCCACTGAATTACACGAAGAAAATTTGGGCCAGCATGTATCCAATGGGCCGAAACACATGAATTTGGACCACATTAAACTGGATTGGGCTGCTTAATTTAACTATTGTTCACGTGGGTGTGGGCTGGTTATTAACATCTGGGCTAGGGATGATCTGTGGGCCGGTTAATATGTAATAGAGCTAAAGAGTGAAGTTGGGCCTTATGTTATCCCGATCGAAGATGGTGGCCAGTTTCTTCTCAGCGAACCTTTTTAAGGTGTCGCCCTAAAGTTCGGCAGTAGTCCCTCCGGCGAACCTTAGGGTTCGTGCATGTCGGGGTTCGGCCATGTGGGAGGGAATATGTTCGTTCAGCATAACAACAGGTGGGTTCGTGGGCCTGGTGCTGTAGCAAGGTTCGTCAAGAAGGCTCGGCGTGAGGTGGCACAGTAGGGTTCGGTCCTAGGGCTTCAGCTGACATCAGGAAGGTTCGGCCTCAGGAGGTTAGGCTCACTGGTTCGACCACTGGTTCGTGAAACATGGAGGGTTCACTTCATACAGAAGGTTCGGCCCATACCTGATTCAGCCGCCATAGCTTCTCGACGAACCCCGGTTCATCCCATCCATCTTCCACTAACCAGGTAGCCCTACCCGTTCCTTCCTTCCTGTTGATCTTTTTCTGACCTTTGTGGTGCTTGAACAAAGGTCCAAAGGTCGTGAAATGGTGGTTCTAACCGATTGAATGTGTGGGTGTAACAAGAACCGAACAGAAAACCCTATTTTTCAGTGGATTTCCGCGACCATTACCTTGAAATTCGTTGGTTAATCTCTTAGATCTGTTGTACTTTCATGTAGAGCAAGTCAAGAGCTTCGCGTGGGCGAAAGAATCACTCAAAACCGTTGAGAAACGAAGGAGTTATGAAGCTTTGGAGGTGCAACAATGGTGGTCTTGATGATGGCCGGAAATTAGAGCTAGAGAGAGAATGAAAAGTGAGAAATGAGAGAAATACTCTTATTTAGAGTATTTATATCAAGTGTGGTGTCCGGGTCCGTTTCGGTTGCTCGGTTCGTTAATTCGTCGCGTATCCGGAAAATTACGCGTAAATTAATTATAATTAAATAAAAGAATATTAATTTAATCATTTGATGAGTTTCAAAATTTTAAAATGTTAAATATTTTATTTTAATTAAATTTAATATCGTTTCGTTCCGTGTTTCGTTTCGTTTCGTCAAATCTCGTCACCATCGCGCGTATTCGTTCGAATCGTCATTCGAACGTACACGACGATGGTTTTGCTTTCCGACTTTTGTTTTCTACTTTCCAGTCATCATTTCAGAATGTTAAACTCACAGATATGTTTGTGTGAATCGTCACCCACGCAAACACACTGTCAGCTCGTTATTCTGAAACGACACTGCAATATTGTTTGAATTGTGTTTCCTCACTGTCGGACTCAACTAATCACCCTGATATCACATTGTTTTCACATTGAAGTGTCGGCCATCTGATTCCTGTCATCTATGGACATCAGATCGCAACCGATTTGCTTCTGTTGTTTACTTGAACACTGTTGTTTCTCATGATCTGTTGTGTTAATTTTAATTAAGTTTTCACTTAATAAACACAACTAATGTTTCAAATGTACGTTGTACTTACTGTATTTAAGTTTACACGAAAATACGTACAACGATTTCTTGTATTTAGACTTCTGATAATACAAACACTGTTTACACACATGTACGTACACATAGTTACTGTAGAAAGTACACGCACCGTACGGACTTGCCGGGCGGTCGGGTACTAGTTGTCACAGTCTCCCCTTGTTAAAGAAATTTCGTCCCGAAATTTAAGCATAACAGTCGGGCTTACTTCTCGAACAAATGAGGATACTTGGCTTTCATGTTGTCCTCGTGCTCCCAAGTAAATTCTGGTCCACGCTTGGAATTCCATCGAACCTTTGCAATAGGGATACGGGTACGTTTTAGTTTCTTAACTTCACGTTCCATAATCTCTACAGGTTCTTCAATGAAGTGTAGTTGCTCATCAACTTGTATTTCTTCAAATGGTATGATCAATGAATCGTCTATTAAGCACCTCTTGAGGTTTGATACATCAAACACATCGTGTACTCCGCTGAGCTCATCAGGGAGTCTGAGTCTGTATGCCACAGGACCTATGCGTTGAGTAATCTCAAACGGTCCGACATACCTAGGTGCTAGCTTGCCTTTAGTCCCAAACCGAACTACACCTTTCCATGGGGACACTTTCAACATGACTCGGTCACCCACATCGAATTCCAAAGGCTTGCGTCGTTTGTCTGCGTAACTCTTTTGGCGGCTACGTGTTGCTTGTAATCGTTGTTGTATCTGGGCAATCTTATCAGTAGTTTCCTGAATAAGCTCGGGCCCAGTTATTCTATTGTCTCCCACTTCGGTCCAACAAATTGGAGACCGACATTTTCTACCATAAAGTGCTTCAAATGGAGCACATCCGATGCTGCTGTGGTAGCTATTGTTGTAGGAGAACTCAATGAGTGGTAAATGTGTGTCCCAACTTCCACCGAAGTCTAGGATGCATGTTCTCAACATATCCTATAGGGTTTGAATGGTACGCTCGCTTTGTCCATCCGTTTGTGGATGATAAACAGTGCTCAAGTTAACAATTGTCCCTAAAGATTGTTGCAATGATTGCCAGAACCGCGAAGTAAATCGACTGTCCCGGTCTGAAATAATAGACAATGGCACCCCGTGCCTAACTACTATTTCATCAATGTATAGCCTTGCTAATTTCTCCATCTTGTATGTCTCTCTGATCGGTAAGAAGTGTGCGGATATGGGCAATCGATCAATGATGACCCAAATAGAATCATATCCGCTGGAAGTGCGGGGCAGCTTGGTGATGAAATCCATAGCTATTTGCTCCCACTTCCATTGTGGTATCTCTGGTTGTTCCAGCAAACCCGAGGGTTTCTGGTGTTCTGCTTTGACCTTGGCACATGTAATACATTTACCAACATAAGTGGCAATGTCTTTCTTCATACCCGGCCACCAATAAAATGACCTAAGATCTTGGTACATCTTATCGGCACCAGGATGAACTGAGTAACGTGTTTTGTGTGCCTCGTCAAGTATAAGTGTCCGAAGTTCATCTACTGCTGGAATCCACACACGATCCAGATAATAGATAACTCCGTCCGGTTTTGTCTTGAAATGTTTCTCGGCTCCACAATCGAGCTCGCGTTTCAGATTGTCTCTTGTTACTGCTTCTTGTTGTGCTTGTAAAATGTGATCTTTCAGACTTGTTTGCACAGTCATTCCCATTGCGCGAACGCGTAAGGGTTTGACTCTTTCCTTCCGGCTCAAAGCATCTGCAACAACATTTGCTTTGCCCGGATGATATTTGATCACACAATCGTAATCGTTCAGGAGCTCAACCCAACGTCTCTGTCTCATGTTAAGCTCCTTCTGATCAAATCTGTGCTGTAAACTCTTGTGATCTGTGAAGATAGTGCATTTGGTACCATACAGGTAATGTCTCCAAATCTTTAATGCAAAGACAACAGCTCCCAGTTCAAGATCGTGTGTCGTGTAATTCTTCTCATATATCTTCAACTGTCGTGAGGCATAAGCAATGACTTTGTCTCGTTGCATCAAAACACACCCGAGTCCCTGATGGGAAGCATCACAATATGCTACGAAGTCGTCATTGCCTTCTGGGAGTGTTAAGATTGGAGCATTGCACAATCTTTGTTTTAGTGTCTGGAATGCCTCTTCTTGTTTCTGAGTCCACACAAAAGGTTCAGACTTCTGTGTGAGCTTGGTGAGAGGCAAGGCTATCTTAGAAAAATTCGAAATGAATCTCCTGTAATAACCTGCCAATCCCAAGAATGATCTGATCTCCGTCGGTGTTGTAGGCACATCCCAGTTCTTGATTGCTTCTATCTTGGTAGGATCCACATGAATACCATCACTGTTAATCACGTGACCCAAGAACTGGACTTCACTTAACCAAAATTCACACTTGGAGAATTTGGCATAAAGTCGTTCTTCTTTCAGAAGCTCCAAAATTGTCTTGAGGTGTTGCTCATGTTCTTTCTTGTTCTTTGAATAAATCAGTATATCATCAATGAAGACGATAACAAACTGATCTAGATACGGCTTGCACACCCGGTTCATCAAATCCATGAACACAGCCGGTGCGTTCGTCAATCCGAAAGGCATCACCATAAATTCGTAACGGCCATATCGGGTACGAAAGGCCGTCTTTGGTATGTCTTCTTCTTGAATCCGGAGCTGATGATAACCTGATCTCAGGTCTATCTTTGAAAAGTACTGTGAGCCCTGTAATTGATCAAACAAATCATCAATCCTCGGTAGCGGGTACCGATTCTTGATGGTGAGTTTGTTGAGTTCTCGATAATCAATGCACATCCTGAAAGTTCCATCCTTCTTTTTAACAAAAAGAACCGGAGCTCCCCACGGGGAAAAGCTCGGTCGGATGAATCCTTTATCGAGTAGCTCTTGTAACTGATTAGACAACTCCTGCATTTCAGATGGTGCAAGTCTATAAGGAGACTTAGCTACAGGAGTTGCTCCCGGAATCAGATCGATTCGAAACTGTACCGATCTCTCAGGTGGCAGTCCCGGTAAGTAATCCGGAAATACTTATGCAAAGTCTCTCACAATTGGTACATCTTGAATCTTGATCGCCTTCTTGTCTTTCTGAATCACGTGAGCTAGAAATGCAACGCATTGTTTTCGTAAGTACTTGCGAGCCTTCATGCACGATATTATCTTGACACTGCGTTTCGCTTGGTCTCCACGAATCTCCAAGATCTCATTGTTCTCCATTGGAATGCATAGTAGCTTATCGGAACAGATGAATTCAACTCTATTAAGAGATAGCCAATCCATTCCGATGATGATGTCGAAACTGCCCAGCTCCATCGGTATCAAGTCGATGGAAAATGTATGATCGCCAAGTGTTAGTGGGCAATTCCTAAATATAGTGTCTACTGTGATTTGTTTGCCATTTGCTATCTCAATAGTGTAAGGGGAGTCTAACAATTCCTTAACATAATTAAGATGGCATGCAAAGTCAGATGAGATGAAACTCTGATCCGCACCAGTGTCAAATAATATGGATGCATAGAAGTCAGATAAGAGAAATGTACCCGTAACAACGTTCGGGTCCTGTCGTGCAGCAGCAGCTCCTATCTGAAAGGCTCTTCCTCGCGGTGCTTGAGCCCCTTGTTGATTCCTCTTGGGACAATCCCGAGAGAAATGTCCTGGTTCGCCACAGTTGTAGCAAGACCTAGGATCTGCAACAGCAGCAGCAGTAGCTGCATTGTTGTTTCTGTTCTGAGTCCTCGGACTCCTGCAGTAATTTGCTGTGTGACCAAATCTCCCACAGTTGGTGCAGTGTCTGCACGGGACATTTGGTAGATGATGAAACTGACACGAGTTGCACAAAGGTGCAGCGCCAGTGTATGGCTTCCTGATCTCCAATGGTTGTGGCTGGTTACGCATTGGAGCTTGAGTAGTGTCAGCAAAGTTTCTGGCCACCTTTTGTTTCTTAGCCGGACGTTTATCCGACTTCTTGGAAGTTCCAGCTTTGGCTGTTTCAGCCTCCTTCTTGAATGCCCCAGAGGCAACCATCATATCTGTCGGGGATGCTGACAGTGTAACGGCTAGCTCCATGGTAGTAGGGTGGGCAGAGATAACATGACCTCGGATACTTGGCGGTAGTCCCCCGACATACCGTTCAATCCTCTTTTCCAATGTTGGCACCACATCCGGTGCCAAGGTAGCTAACTCATGAAATCGTGTGGTGTAGGCCAGATGCCCAGCACCAATCATCTCCAGATTGAGCAGTTCAGTCTCAACCTTTTTCAGCTCATTTCTTGGGCAAAACTCTGCCCGTAGTATGGCCTTGAATTCACTCCACGGCTTGGCCTGAGCCTCATCCCGACCTCTGACTGAAACCTGAGCGTTCCACCAAGTTAACGCTCGCTTGCTAAATGATCCCGCAGCATACTTAACTCTGTTTTGTTCAGGACAGCCACTGATGTCGAGGGTAGCCTCCATCTTCTCGATCCACTGGATCAGTCCGACTGCACCCTCACTACCACTGAAACTGGGTGGCTTGCAACCTACAAAGTTCTTGTAGGCATAATCCTAACTCTGTCTGGTGTTACCGCTGCCTTCTCCAGATGAGTTGGCAACGTTGTTGCTGTTGTTGGTGTTGATTCGGTTCATCATGTCTGGGATTACCTCCCTCAGCTGACTGGTCAACAGAGTGGCCAGTGCAATGGTAGCGGGATCCAGGTGATAAGCCGGTGGTGGAGGAGGAGGAGGTGGAGGAGAATCAGGTGGTGTCGGCGTAGATGAGTGAGGAGCAGAGCCTTGAGTCAATGGTAATAGAGGTGGTTGTCTTCTTGGCGGCATTCTAATCATAACCGAAAGTAATCGGTTAGTGCGGTGATCAGAAGTAGAAGACATATGCAAATAAAATCCTAAGTCACATTATCTCTATATGAGGGTCCCTAGGTTATAGTCTAGGCCAAACCGTTAAAGTAATATGACCATTATTTCTATATAACCATGGCTCTGATACCAATCTGTCACACCCCAGGCCGGTGGGAACGGATCGTGTTTTCCCGTTAGGCGGAAGGTTCCCGGGGCGCGATATCATGAGTGATAATCGAATGATCAGATTGTTTACATAGCACATGAAATTAAATGAGAAACAACTAACACATCCAAGATATAGAATTACAAGATTAAATTACACAGTATCGTTCATAATTTAATCAAGTAAATCTACCAATAAGAATCAATGTAACTATATCTTGTATATGTACAAGATATACAAAAGATAATTCATGTTCTTGTTCCCAAAAGCATGCAACACAAAATAAAGCTAGGTCTTCTAAAAGTCCACTAGCTAAATCCTTGCATGAAAGTATCTACACCTGTTCATCACCTGAGAAACATGTATTTAAACAAAGTCAACACTAGGTTGGTGAGTTCATAAGTAAGTTAATGTAAAACCTTGATTCATTGACATGCACATTCACAATGATAATATGTTACTTGTATGATTGTCTGTTTCACTTGTTCACCCAATGGCTCCTCAATACTTACATTTACAAGTACCATATTATCCTAGCAGTGATGCTTATATATAGGGCATATGTAAGGGAACTAAGCCCTAGCCAACATCCCACCACATCGCCACTAGAACTCCACACTACTTGCAATACAACTATTGATTTCCATTCTCATTTCTCCTGGTTGTCCCACTAATTCACCTGAGTTCTAATGAATAGAATAATATGATGATAGCGTTGTAGTTATCAAACCGAAGTATTGATAACCATTTGGTGTAATAAGGATATTAGATTTACTTAATCTGTTCCTTGAGTTATTCTATAGTTGTGGGGTTAACTGTTGTTTCACTTTTAAATATTAAAAGTGTTAGTTAACTATTTTTAATGTAATCTCAATGCAACGTATAGAGCCCAAATGAAATCCATTGTAATCCTCACCTAATCAGATTACAATGCATTCCATTCACCTCTAATCCGCCGTGTGATCCCAAAGTCTCCGTGTGGGATTGTCCTCATGTGATTAACAAAATTGAATAAGAACTGGTCTTATTACATCATGTTAATTATATGTAAATGATAAGAATCCCATGAAGTTACGTTATCATGATCATCATTTACTGTAGTCTATGTGATCCCAAAGCCTCAATGTGGGATTGTTCTCGTATGATTAACAAAGTCGAATAAGAACTTGTCTTATTACATCATGTTAATTATGTGTAAATGATAAGAATCCCATGAAGTTACGTTATCATGATCATCATTTAGTGTAATCCATGTGATCCCAAAGCCTCAATGTGGGATTGTTCTCGTTGTGATTAACAAAGTCGGATAAGAACTTGTCTTATTACATCATGTTAATTATGTGTAAATGATAAGAATCCCATGAAGTTACGTTATCATGATCATCATTTACTGTAATCCATGTGTTCACCATGTAATCCTTAAGCCGTAGTAAGAACAAGTCTTAGTACCCTTAAGTGACGCAGGTGGTGGAAACTCAATGCGATCATACTACCCAGTAGTATGTTTTTAGGATGTAGATCAAATGTTATAAGAAATTGACTTATCACACTTGATCATTTATGATGTGGAATGACATTCTGAAGATATTTTATCTTCGGATTATTCATGTGCTGTGAGGTGTCACCATGTTTCACTGTAGTAGTTCTCATTGTTTGTTTGTGTATGATTTGTCTTAATGTTAGTTCATGTAGGAATAACTAAGTGTTATAAGATAAAATCTTACAACTGTGTTATTCAAATGTGTTGATGATTGTGAAAGTACATTATCACAATCCTTTGAGTTTCCCTGTTATCTCATGATCATACAAGCATGCATACAATGATAAACGATAATAAACAATTTATTATTATCTAAATCAAAGTATAAATAACATGTTAAGCAAAACTTTTAAATAAATAAAAGTAAACATGTTTCTCAGCCCCGAGAGTTTAAAATCAATTAAGATTAAAGTAAAAGGGGCATATGAACTCACCTTGTAGTTGTAGGGTTGACTTAGCTTAAAAGAAGGAATGCACGCGCTCTTGATTGTCCTTGTGTTTGTTTCACGTTCCTGTATTGATTTCATATGATCGTAATTTATAAGTAGCGATTTTATAGATTTGTGCGCATGTATGTGTTAACCCTATAGTCGGTTAACCCGTCGTAGATCTCGGTCTTCATTCGGCCCCCATATATTGATTATGATCTTTGTATGTTCATCAATTCATTTTGATCTAACACTTGAATTTACTTGATGTTATATTCCAACTAGGTTAATTTAGATTTTATGAACATAAGTCCCTAACCTTGTCATAACCCATAGATAACAATTTATTTCTTGTATACTTTTTCTAATTTCACTTTGCTTTTAGTGTGTTGAATCAATTTATCAACTATGTGGGCCGAAACACATGAATTTGGACCACATTAAACTGGATTGGGCTGCTTAATTTAACTATGGTTCACGTGGGTGTGGGCTGGTTATTAACATCTGGGCTAGGGATGATCTGTGGGCCGGTTAATATGTAATAGAGCTAAAGAGTGAAGTTGGGCCTTATGTTATCCCGATCGAAGATGGTGGCCAGTTTCTTCTCAGCGAACCTTTTTAAGGTGTCGCCCTAAAGTTCGGCAGTAGTCCCTCCGGCGAACCTTAGGGTTCGCGCATGTCGGGGTTCGGCCATGTGGGAGGGAATAGGTTAGTTAAGCATAACAACAGGTGGGTTCGTGGGCCTGGTGTTGTAGCAAGGTTAATCAAGAAGGCTCGGCGTGAGGTGGCACAGTAGGGTTCGGTCCTAGGGCTTCAGCTGAGATCAGGAAGGTTCGGCCTCAGGAGGTTAGGCTCACTGGTTCGGCCACTGGTTCGTGAAACATGGAGGGTTCGCTTTATACAGATGGTTCGGCCCATAGCTGATTCAGCCGCCATAGCTTCTCGACGAACCCCGGTTCATCCCATCCATCTTCCACTAACCAGGTAGCCCTACCCGTTCCTTCCTTCCTGTTGATCATTTTCTGACCTTTGTGGTGCTCGAACAAAGGTCCAAAGGTCGTGAAATGGTGGTTCTAACCGATTGAATGTGTGGGTGTAACAAGAACCGAACAGAAAACCCTATTTTTCAGTGGATTTCCGCGACCATTACCTTGAAATTTGTTGGTTAATCTCTTAGATCTGCTGTACTTTCATGTAGAGCAAGTCGAGAGCTTCGCGTGGGCGAAAGAATCACTCAAAACCGTTGAGAAACGAAGGAGTTATGAAGCTTTGAAGGTGCAACAATGGTGGTCTTGATGATGGCCGGAAATTAGAGCTAGAGAGAGAATGAAAAGTGAGAAATGAGAGAAATACTCTTATTTAGAGTATTTATATCACGTGTGGTGTCCGGGTCCGTTTCGGTTGCTCGGTTCGTTAATTCGTCGCGTATCCGGAAAATTACGACTAAATTAATTATAATTAAATAAAAGAATATTAATTTAATCATTTGATGAGTTTCAAAATTGTAAAATGTTAAATATTTTATTTTAATTAAATTTAATATCGTTTCGTGCCGTGTTTCGTTTCGTTTCGTCAAATCGCGTCACCATCGCGCGTATTCGTTCGAATCGTCATTCGAACGAACACGACGATGGTTTTGCTTTCCGACTTTTGTTTTCTACTTTCCAGTCATCATTTCAGAACGTTAAACTCACAGATATGTTTGTGTGAATCGTCACCCACGCAAACACACTGTCAGCTCGTTATTCTGAAACGACACTGCAATATTGTTTGAATTGTGTTTCCTCACTGTCGGACTCAACTAATCACCCTGATATCACATTGTTTTCACATTGAAGTGTTGGCCATCTGATTCCTGTCATCTATGGACATCTGATCGCAACCGATTTGCTTCTGTTGTTTACTTGAACACTGTTGTTTCTCATGATCTGTTGTGTTAATTTTAATTAAGTTTTCACTTAATAAACACAACTAATGTTTCAAATGTACGTTGTACTTACTGTATTTAAGTTTACACGAAAATACGTACAACGATTTCTTGTATTTAGACTTCTGATAATACAAACACTGTTTACACACATGTACGTACACATAGTTACTGTAGAAAGTACACGCACCGTACGGACTTGCCGGGCGGTCGGGTACTAGTTGTCACAGTCGGTATGGAGCTTTAGCAATCGGTGCTGCCCCTGGAGTGAGGTCTATCTGGAACTCGACTTGTCGTTGCGGTGGTAGTCCAGGTAGATCTTCGGGAAAATCACGGACTACGGCGATGTCCTCAATCTTCCTTTCTTTCTTCGGTTGTTCTGCGATGAGGGCTAGTGTAGTAGTGTATCCCTTTTGTATGTACTTGTTGGCCTTCATGCATGACATAATGTTTAGAGGTACTCCCCGTCGTTCTCCCTGAATCGAGATCTATTCTCCATTCTGCAACGTTACTCGTACGATCTTCTCGTTGCATACAAGCTCAGCTAGGTTTGCAGATAACCAATCCATTCCAACGACCACATCGAAGCTTCCGAGAGTTACCGGCATCAAATCGATTTCGAGTTCATGATCCGCCAACACCATGACGCATCCTCGAAAGATGTGTTGTGTATCAATCAGCTTGCCGTCGGCTAACTCTACGGTATACTTAAAGTCTAGTGGTGTTGGGGTAATATCTAGCAATTCACTAAACTCACTAGATATAAAGCTCCTATCGGCACCGGTATCAAATAATATACTAGCATATACATTATTTAAAAGAAACGTACCGGTTACGATGTTGGGGTCATCCTTCGCTTCCCCCGAGCCAATCATAAATGCTCGGCCCTTCGCCGCTCCACTGCTGGCTTTCTTGAACTGAGGGTAATCCCTCCTCATGTGACCCGGCTTTCCACATTCGTAACACCCCCTAAGAGTGTTATGGTTGTTGTTCTGGTTCTGGTTGGGGTTGTTGTTACTGGGAAATTTGGACCTGCAATCTTTGGCCATGTGGCCATATCTTCCACACCACAAACAACGGTATCGCTCGCATTGGCCAGAGTGGTGGTAGGAACAGCGGGTGCACAGAGGGTATTTTCCTTGGTACACACCTTCCCCTTATCATCGGGTTGGGTGGCAGTGAAGGCTCTTGCTGGTGCAGATCATTGTGATTGTTGTTGGTGATGAGGTTGGTGGGATTGATTATGGCTGGGTTCCCATTTCCATTTTTGGCTTTCTTGAGGCTTCAGATGTTCACCTCGTTTGGGTAGCTTTCCTTGTGCTACAGCTTAGTCAGTTAGTTTATGAGCCAGTCTGATCAACGGTTGAATGGTGGTGAGGTCAGATGCAGTTACCATGCTCTGAATCTGCTCCGGCAGCCCACTGATGAACTGCTCAATCTTTTTGTACTCCGGCGTCACCATAGCCGGGCACAACTGGCACAACTCGTGATAACAAGTGCAGTATTGCTCGATCTCAGAGCCCACCATTTTCAGAACCCAAAATTCGGCTTCCAGTTTCCGGATCTTGTCACGAGAACAATATTCCTCTTGCAGTAATCGGGTGAAGTCAGCCCACGGCATGGAGTTGGCACCGTCCAACCCCAGGGTTTGCACATGGGTGTTCCACCATGTGAGAGCCGGTCCTTCTAGTGTGCCGGTCGCAAATTTAACCCGGTTCTCTTCAGCACAGTCGCACATGGCGAACACAGACTCCACCTTTTCAACCCAGCGGAGCATCCCGACAGCTCCTTCAGTTCCTTTGAACTTGTGGGGGTGGCAGTTCAAGAAGGATTTAAAGGAACATCCTTTCCCATTGCTGCCGTTTGACCCTGTTTGTCAGAAACCAGTGTCGTGTGTTAGTATCGTGTTAGCTACACTATGTTAGTCACGTTAGGCAAGTGTTAGTACCGTTGTTGTTTCCACTAGTTTCGCTATGTTGGCGACTCGCTTCGTAGTCGGCGATCGCCTTGTTGACCCGTCGGTCAACCATCATTTTTATAACAGCGGCATCTAATTTCCGCCTAGCAGGATGCGCGTACGGTCCTCTTCCCGCCATTTATGGTTCTATACATAAGGGATAGAGTATTAGTTAGCACATATTAGAGTGGTAGCCAAATATCATGTCAGATGTCATATCAAATGTTATGTTAGATGTTATGTCAGCAATCAACCATGGTCAGATCATGCGATAAATAAATCAAAATACAATTCTCATTAATATAAGCTTTCGGGGTACAATAATTTCAAAAGAGAATAATAATGCAAGTTCTACGAGCACATCCCGCTCGTTTAGGCAAATACAAAAAAAAGAAACATAAACTAAACAGTACAACTAGTCTGAATCTACGGTGACATGTGAAATGTCACTATCAGAATCTCCATCAGCATCATCCTCCTCTGGATCCTCGTTGGGATCCTCGTCGAAATCCCCTTCTTCGAGGTCCTCGGCCTCGAACTGCGGTTCGTCTTCGGGTGGTGGTTCGATCATTTGCCCGTGCTGACTCATCAGCTGGGCCATCTGGAGACGTAAGGCCTCCATCTGCTCCTCTAACCTGTCATTACCCCTCTCAAGGCGATCGTTCTTCCCGCGAAGAACTCGGACCTTGTCCGATAACTCAGCATTCCTTCTGGACTCACGTCGCGTAAAGGCAACGTGCGCCGCGAAGGCCCGCTCCTGGGGTACATCGAGTGGTGGCAGTCCATGGCCTGCCGAAGTGTCGCCGGGATAGCGTGGCGGTGGTACTCTCTCTCCGATGATCCACTCCTGAATGGTGGTAGGGTACCATCCCCAGTGCCGGTCTCGCATCATCCTCCTGGCGCGCCGGTCCATCTCGGCGTCCACCTGCGCCACAATGTTGTCGACTCGTAAACCATGGAAAGTTTAGTTGTAACCCAACTAAACAGAACCAGAGAGTTTATCGCTGTTGAATTAACGGATATTGAATTACTGGTTTGGAATGGGAAGGAATTAGGAGTTAAAGGTTGTTTGGTTGCTAAACATAGTCAAGGACACATGGTCATGGTTTATCGAAATAGCGGTGGGATGGTGTTGGGGAGTTGTGATCTACCCCTGCATAGGCCCTATACATATGCATATTTCGGTTTATCATGGATGTGTCAGTGATATGGTTTAGTGGATTTTTGAATTGGGATTGATAATATTAAAGATAATAAAATAATGGTAGAATAATTGGAATTGATTACGCGATGGTGAGGTTACGAACATAACTTGAACGCGAATATTAATTCAGAAATATTAACTTGATAATGTATTCGTGTGGGTGACGATTCACACGAATATAATTATTAGAAATAATATTCTGAAACGATATTCCATAAATCCTAAATCGAATCAAAAAAACGTTACGAGCATCGGATTCGGAAAGGTGACGATCTTTACGAATACGTACGTAAGTAACGCGTTTCGACGAGATAACGGAATAATATCTAACGATATTAAATTAATAAATGAAAAATAAAAATATTTATTAGGAATCACATCCTAAAACAAATACGAATAAATTATTGATTTAAATAAATAATTTAACGAAATTATTTACGAAACAACTCTATTTAAAGAAATTGTTCTATTAAAAATGAAACATTAATTATTTGAATGTTTTATCTTTTATAACACGTTTACGAGAAAACCCGAGCCTTTCATAATTATTAACGCAAAATAAACGAGACCGAACACGCGGGAAGAACCCGGGCTATAAAAGCCCATTTCTTTTTCTTTTTCTTCATTTTTTTGCAAGGCTTACTCTCTCAAGAACACAAATCCGCCACTTCCTCTCTCTAGAATTTCTCTCTACGATTTCTCCTTCGTTACTCGACGGATTCGCGAGATCTTTGTGCCTAAACGACCACACGATCGAGGAGAACAAGAGGATACGAAGAAAGTCTACGTGTGATTGATAATGAGAGGTAAATCTTGTGTTTTATTTTCGGTTTCTCACTCTAAACTATCACCAAGTTACATTGTTATATTTTAAACTATTTGTACACATGGAAACCCTAAAATACATGTGTGAGAGTATAATGATACCATAGATAAACCGTGGAAGCTTAGAACTTGGTAGAAAGGATAATGGTTCGCTGCTGGCCGAAACATTACACATCGGCGAACCTGTTGTAGAACCTTGGAGTGGCTGAACCTCATGAGGCCGGCCGAACCCTGTAATGGCGAACCTTCGTTCGAGCGGGAAAAGGGTGGCCGAACCTAGGCCATCACCGACTCCATCTCAAACGAACCTAGAACCACGCAGACCACCGAACCCTAGGGATACCCGAACCTATGAAACCTTGGCCGAACCTTTAGATGGCCGAACCTTTAGATGGCCGAACCTTGGGAAGGGAGGAGATGATAGCCACGAACCCAAGGTTGGCGAACCCCTGGTCGAACCCTTCCCTTGCTGGTTAAGTTCTGATGGCCGAACCTAGTGGGAGGCGAACCTAGAGTGAGGCGAACCTAGTTGTTTTGTCAGTGAACCAAGGGCCACGAACCTAGGGTTACATGTAGCGAACCTTAGGCCACTAATCCTCCACAATGGCAGCGAACCTATGCCAATCTCTAAACATGTGTTGGCCGAACCTATGGTGAACAAACCTTAGCGTTTGGAGTATGAAACCAGCGAACCTATTGGCCTACACCACTCTAACCATGGACGGTTAATTTAGGGTTACGAACTAAGGGAAGGACTACATCAATACCTATAATAGGTGATAAACAAGATAACATGGGGATGATATAATCATGCATGCATGAAAGGTTAATAGTTGCCAATTTTTTTTAATAAATATAAATCTTGAATTATGAGATTTTACATAATTTAAACGTTTTTATGAAATTACTTAACTTTAATTACATTTTTGTTAGTTTGAACCAAGGTGGGCACTTAAATTAATCACGCATGTATGCAACTATGAACTTTATATACATAAGTTAATAAGTTAATAAGGAAGAAACCTCTACAACTCATATAACTTTGATATATTATGAAAAAGATAATCATATAATGGATAGTTAACACTAACAAGTTTGAATTATCCTTGTAAGATGATAAATAACGAAACTTTAGGTATTACAATTTAGCTTAGAATAAATAACTAAGTTAAAAAGAGACAATAAATGATTAATAGATGAAAACTTATGATACTTGAAATAATCCGCAAATACTTATGAACACGAACATATACTAAATTCAGGTCGTTGAAGTGTCATTGATTTCACGTACATGAGCGCGCATATTACGAGAACTTTGAACCTAAGGACTCAGGTGAGTTCTCATAACCTCCTTTTAAACCATTTTGTTTTAAACTCGGAGGTGGAACATGTATACCAATTTAAAATATTATTTTGATAACACATGGGTGACACCTGGATTATCAATATGATATTCATATTATTGAATTATTATTGATTATGGATTGTTATGGTTGATTACATATTCCGTGAGTCATTGTTGGTTGAGTTAACTTCGGTCCTCCTTAATGATTGAGTTACTGTTGGTGAGTTGACTAACATCCTCCTCAGTAATTCCACTGTTGGTTGAGTTGACTGTGGTCCTCCGCAGTGCATGTATTGACACTTATAGGAATATAATTAATTGAGTTGACTGAGGTCCTCCGCAATGATTCCGCCGTTGGTTGAGTTGACTCAGGTCCTCCGCGGTAACTTATATTGATATGATTACGGTGATTATTGATTATTGACTTGATTGTGATTGACTGAGATTGGATGAATATATGTGGTTGATTATTTGTGATTATCTGAATTAGGTGATTGTTGGGTTGTGTTTGTGTGTTGGATTATCTCGCAGGTGCTCATGTGGATTTTCTCGGAAAACTATAAACTTTTATAAATCACTTGTAAAACATTTTTAAATATAAAAACTTATGATTACTCACCAACTACTTTGTAGTTGACACTTGATTTTCTACATGTTTCAGGGAACGAGGAGAAATAGGTAGAGCAGGATAGCTCTACATCTTTTGGACAATCATCACTTAGGGTCTCGGACTTAGCTAAAATTAACTGGATTACTGAAGACTAGTATTTATTTAATTTAGCTAATCTTTTGTGTAATTGATTGTAATTAAGTAATGACGAACATGATTTTTGTGTAAACAATTATTTGATTTGATTGATATGTGATGATTTGATTAGATGCCCACGAGCTTATGAACAATCTACACATCCCTCGTGGCATCCCAACGTTTCCGTCATCGGTCGGGGTGTTGCAGATTGGTATCAGAGCCAGGATATATGGAATTAGGTTACTAAATGGTTGACCTAGTCTATAACCGTAGGATACCCTAGTATGAATATATTTCACAAACTAGTTAGTATATTCAGGATTTCATGCTTATGTGTTTATTACATGTTAATTGAACTTCTGATTATATACCTAATTCACATGTATTAATTGTTGATTTATGCTTACTTGTGCCCGCACGATTCGATAAGGACATACACGTGGTGTATCGTAAAGGTGGTGGGACGTTGGCTGGGGCAGTTGCGACTGACCCCTACATATGCCCTATATATATACCATTTACGGTACCTTCGGTGGATGTCAGTATTGAAGAATAAGGGAACTACCCGTTTGGGAAATTATTTGCTTTGGAAATTAACTGTTTAGGAATTTATCTGCTTTAGGAATTATTTGATTGGTCTTTGATCACCAGACAAGGACACACTCGTGGTATACTACAAAGGTGGTGGGAAGGTGCCTGGGGCAGTTGCGACTGATTCCTACATATGCCCTATACATATACCATTTGTAGTATATTGGGGGTCTGTCAGTGTCGAGAACTTAGGATATTATTAGGAAGTGTTGTAAGGTTGATGTTGATGGAATGTTGATTAAGGTTGGTTTGGATTGACACTTTGGGTGATCATATTTAATGAACACATATAAACTCATTTATGAACACACTATTGGACACGTGGGGTGTATAGGATCAACGAACGATACCAACACTTAGTGAGAGACTGAAGACTTGGATGATAATATAGACACTTAGTGAAAATATGAACGCATAGTGATGATACTAACACTTGGTGATGGTATGAACACTTGATGAGAATAAATCATAGGGAGGATATGAACACTTAGTGACAATAAGAACACTCGGTGATGATATGAACCCTCATTGATAATTATGAACATTGGGTTATGGTGTGAACTTTTGGTGAACTTAGACATTAGGGGGAACTTTAATGTCAGGTGAACTTAGACATTAGGTGAACTTAGAAATAGGCAAGCCTACATGTCAGGTGAACTTAGACATTAAGCGAACCTAATTGTCCAAGGGAACTAGAGACCACTTCACTCAAAATTATCCTACCTATGATAAGGTTTGTGAAATGAGACAATGATAAGAGACATGATACACCCTAAATTCTAAAAAGGGCATAATCGTGGTGTAATGCAACGGTGGTGGGACGGTGTTGGGGAGGTTGCGATCTACCCCTGCATATGCCCTATATATAAGCTTGTTGCATTGCATCGGGAGGTTGTCAGTGTTGGTATAGGGTGGGTAATATTTGGTACTTAGGAATAATTAGTTAATATTAGATATGACCAACTAGGACGCGTTAGTATAATATTAGGAAATTAATACTTTGATATGAGTTTAATGACAAATAGGAGAAAAATATAGTTCCTATATGTAATCCTAACTGTTGGAATGAACTCATTTGACCCTTGTTTGTATAACATACGTTGTAAACAGTAGTAACATGTTTCTAATATCCTCAGAAACATGCCGCCACACCGTCACAACGGAGATGATACGAACTCTGAAGATGCTAACGGTAATGCCAACTCTAGCATACAAGAGTTAGCAAACCTCATTTATGGATTGGTGAATCAACTAACACAAGCCAATCAATCTCTCAATCAGAACAGAGGTGGTGCAAACCCACCGTTCTGCATATTCAAACACTTCAACTCCTTAATCCACTAAAGTTTACGGGTTCTGAGACAGCCACTGGTCTGCTGCAGTGGTTCGAGAGCATGGAGAATACCTTCATCAATAGCGATTGCCCCGAGAATCTGAAAGTTCGTTATGCCACTAGTGTTTTCCAAAAGAGAGCACTAACTAGGTGGAATGGGGAAAAACAAACTAGGGGAGTTGATGCTGCCCTAGCACTGACATGGACGGAGGTCAAGAACTTGATGACTACTGAATTCTGTCCTCACAGTGAGATGAGGAAATTGGAGACTGAGTTCTGGGAACTCAAACAGGATAGTGGGGAGAATGTGATTTACAATTCTCGCTTTCATGAGTATAGTCTGCTGGTGCCTCATCTAGTGACACCATTAGAGAGAGCTATTGAGAAGTACATAGGCGGGTTGCCTATGCAGATTCAGGATACAGTCTATGGGAGCAACCCCAAAACACTGGAGGCTGCAATCCGCCTATCTGCAACATTGACTGATAATCATCTTAAGGCTGGAACACTCACTAGAAAGGGAACAAAGAAGACGGAAGTGAAGGCTGCTGCAAAGGAAACTAACACCGAAGTCAAGACTGAGGCTGCTAGTTCATCCAAAAGCAGCAACAGGAAGTGCAAGGCCAGGAGTTATGCTGTTACTACTCCTGTTACTCAACAGTCCTCCAATAATTCCAACACTAGGAATTTTGGAGCCATTCCGCAATGCAATACTTGCAGATATCACCATATGCCTAACTTGCCATGTCGTGTCTGCAACAACTGTGGCAAGTATGGCCATTTTGCTAACGTTTGTCGGAGTGCACCGCAAGCACAAAGGATGCCACCTGCACCGCTTGCACTGCCAGCTCCGCAAGCACAACCGGTTCAAGCATTACCCGTTCGCCAGGTACCTGTACAGGCATGAGCCTGTTATGAATGTGGTGAAGTGGGTCATTTCAGAAATCAGTGCCCAAGGTTGACAGGAAACAACCAAAGGGTGGCTCGAGGTAGAGCGTTTCTACTGAATGCTCGAGCTGCTCAAGCCAACCAAGATGTGGTCAACGGTACATTTCTGATCAACAACTCTTATGCATCTGTCTTATTTGATTCTGGTGCCGATAGGAGTTTTGTTTCATATGATTTTGAATGCATGCTTGGTAGAACACATACACACTTAGATAAACCGTTTAACGTGGAGGTGGCTAACGGAAACACTATTGATATCGACACTGTTATTTTTGGATGTACTGTGAACTTAAGTGATCACGTTTTCCCAATTGATCTTAAACCTATGCATCTTGGTAGCTTTGATGTTATCATATGCATGGATTGGTTAGCCACCCACAAAGCGGAGATTGTTTGTCATGAAAAATACATTCGTATTCCCTTACCTTCAGGTGAAACTTTAAGAGTTTTTGGGGGAACTTCTAGTAAAGGTCTTAAGCTAATGTCATGCACTAAAGAACACAAGTACCTTAGGAAAAAGTGTATATCATTCTTAGCACACATTGTAGAGAAAAAGGAGAAAGGAAAGAGCATTGAAGACGTTCCTGTAATCAGAGATTTTCCTGAAGTATTTCCAGACGACTTGTCGGGTCTTCCACCAGAACGTCAAGTAGAATTTCGAATTGACTTAGTACCTGGTGTGAACCCAGTCGCCAAAGCTCCTTACAGACTTGCGCCTTCAGAGTTGCAAGAATTGGCGAGTCAACTACAAGAACTAACTGACAAGGGATTCATTCGTCTGAGCCATTCGTCATGGGGTTCACCGGTCATGTTTGTCAAGAAGAAGGACGGGTCATTCCGAATGTGCATCGAATACCACGAGTTGAACAAGTTGACTATCAAGAATCGATATCCCCTGCCGCGCATCGATGATCTCTTCGATCAACTTCAAGGCTCGGCATGGTTCTCGAAGATCGATCTTAGGTCTGGGTATCATCAGCTTCGTGTACATGATGATAATATTCCCAAGACGGCTTTCAGAACAAGATATGGCCATTATGAATTTCTGGTAATGCCATTCGGCCTTACCAACGCAGCGGCGGTTTTCATGGACCTCATGAACCGTGTTTGCAGGCCATACTTGGATAAATTTGTGATTGTCTTTATTGATGATATTCTGATATACTCGAAGAGCAAAGAAGAACACGAGCAACACCTTAAGTTGGTTTTGGAGATCCTAATGGATGAGCGACTGTATGCTAAATTCTCTAAACGTGAATTTTGGATTAAGGAAGTTCAATTCTTGGGACACATAGTCAATGAAAGGGGTATTCATGTGGATCCTGCGAAGATTGATGCGGTGAAGAATTGGAGTACACCGAAGACACCAACGGAGATTCGATCATTCCTTGGACTTGCCGGTTACTATCGGCGGTTTATTTCGAATTTCTCCAGGATTGCTTTCCCTCTCACTTCTTTGACTCAAAAGAATAAACTTTACGAGTGGGGACCAAAGCAAGAAGAGGCATTTCAGACTTTGAACCCGAAACTTTGTGATGCTCCTGTCTTGACACTGCCTGATGGAAATGATGATTTTGTGGTTTACTATGATGCATCCAACCTAGGTCTCGGTTGTGTTCTCATACAACGGGGAAAGGTTGTGGCATATGCATCGAGACAGCTGAAAATTCATGAGAAGAACTACACTACACATGACTTGGAACTTGGTGCAGTCGTGTTTGCTTTGAAGATATGGAGACATTATCTTTATGGCAAAAAATGTGTAGTCTATACAGATCACATGAGTTTGCAACATATTCTCAATCAGAAAAAGCTTAATATGAGACAACGGAGATGGGTTGAACTGTTGAATGATTATGACTGTGAAATTCACTACCATCCTGGCAAAGCGAATGTAGTAGCAGATGCGTTTAGTCGCAATAGTCATGTTCAAATCCATAGTGTCCGAGTGCACACTAATCTTCGTAATGATGTTCTCACAGCCCAACAACACTCATTGTCTTTAGATAACTTGAAAAATTTGTGCGGCTGAGTTACTATTGGAAACTAAGGATGATGGTTTGATGTATTATTTGAATTGGTTGTGGATACCGAACAAAGATGATCTTAGGATGATGATTTTGGATGAAGCACATAAGTCTCGTTACTCAATCCATCTGGGTGCCGATAAGATGTATCAAGACCTTAGAGCCTTGTACTGGTGGCCTGGAATGAAGAAGGATATTGCTGAGTATTTGTCTAAGTGCCTTAACTGTGCTAAAGTCAAGGCAGAACACCAGCGACCTTCAGGATTGCTAATACAACCAAAAATACCGGTGTGGAAGTGAGAGAAAATCTCTATGGATTTCATTACTAAACTTCCACGAACCGCAAACGGTAAGGATAGTATTTGGGTGATAGTTGACAGATTAACTAAGTCGGCTCATTTCTTACCGATACGCGAGATGTACCCCATGCGGGAATTAGCTCGTATCTATGTTGATGAAATCGTTAGCCGGCATGGTATTCCCTTAAGCGTAATATCAGATCGTGATGCTCGCTTCACGGCACGATTTTGGGAATCACTTCATGAAGCTTTTGGAACAAGATTGGATCTTAGCACCGCTTATCATCCTCAAACGGATGGACAGACGGAGCGAATGATTTAAACATTGGAAGACATGTTGAGAGCTTGTGTCATCGATTTCGGTGGCAACTGGGATAGCCATCTACCTTTAGTCGAGTTCTCGTATAACAATAGTTATCACGCGAGCATTGGTATGGCGCCGTTTGAATCTCTTTATGGCAGGAAATGTCGGTCACCTATTTGTTGGACCGAGGTCGGCGAATCGCAGATCACTTGTCCCGAAATCATTCAAGAAACGACTGACAAGATCCGCCAAATCCGCGACAATCTGTTAGCTGCACGCAGTCGACAGAAAAGCTACGCAGACAAACGAAGGAAACCTTTAGAGTTTGAAGTTGATGATATGGTATTACTCAAAGTATAGCCCTAGAAAGGAGTAGTACGTTTCGGGAAGAAGGGTAATCTTGCTCCACGTTATGTTGGCCCTTTTAAGATCGTTGAACAAATCGGGAAGGTTGCCTACAAGTTGGAACTTCCTCCTTAACTTAGTAACGTGCACCCAACGTTTCACGTGTCCAATTTAAGGAAGTGCTTAGCTGATCAAGATCTTCAGGTACCACTCGACGACATTCGCGTCGATGATACCTTTCATTTTGTTGAAAAAGCAGTTGAGATAATGGATCGTGAGGTTAAAAAGCTCAAACGCAGTACAATTCCAATTGTCAAAGTACGTTGGGAGTCGAAGTGTGGTCCAGAATTCACCTGGGAGCGGGAAGATTAGATGAAGCTTAAGTATCCACATTTATTCACTACGGTCACTCCAAGTTGAATTTCGGGACGAAATTCCCTTAACTAGGGGAGACTGTAACATCACTGTATTTCAGGTTGTCCGTACAGATGTACGACTGTACTGTTACGACTTGATATAATAATTATTGATTATAGCGAATAATTGGATGATATTATTGATAATTGGTATACATTGAGGACATATTACTATACGCGTAAACCATTGGAAGTTTAGTTGTAACCCAACCAAACGGAACCAAAGAGTTGAATTCACGGATATTGAATTACTGGTTTCGAATGGAAAGGAATTAGGAGTTAATGGTTGTTTGATTGCTAAACATAGTCAAGGACACATGGTCATGGTTTATCGAAATAGCGGTGGGACGGTGTTGGGGAGGTTGCGATCTACCCCTGCTTATGCCCTATACATATGCATATTTCGGTTTATCATGGATGTGTCAGTGATATGGTTTAGTGGGTTTTTGGATTGGGATTGATAATATTTAAGATAATAAAATAATGGTAGAATAATTGGAATTGATTACGCGATGGTGAGGTTACGAACATAACTTGAACGCGAATATTAATTCAGAAATATTAACTGATAATGTATTCGCGTGGGTGACGATTCACACGAATATAATTATTAGGAATAATATTCTGAAACGATATTCCATAAATCCTAAATCGAATCGAAAAATGTTACGAGCATCAGATTCGGAAAGGTGACGCTCTTTACGAATACGTACGTAAGTAACGCGTTTCGACGAGATAACGGAATAATATCTAACGATATTAAATTAATAAATGAAAATTAAAAATATTTATTAGGAATCACATCCTAAAACAAATATGAATAAATTATTGATTTAAATAAATAATTTAACGAAATTATTTGCGAAATAACTCTATTTAAAGAAATTGTTCTATTAAAAACGAAACATTAATTATTTGAATGTTTTATATTTTATAACACGTTTACGAGAAAACCCGAGCCTTTCATAATTATTGACGCAAAATAAATGAGACCGAACACGTGGGAAGAACCCGGGCTATAAAAGCTCATTTCTTTTTCTTCTTCTTCATTTTTTGCAAGGCTTAGTCTCTCTCTCTCTAGAACACAAATCCGCCACTTCCTCTCTCTAGAACTTCTCTCTACGATTTCTCCTTCGTTACTCAACGGATTCGCGAGATCTTGGTGCCTAAACGACCACACGATCGAGGAGAACAAGAGGATACGAAGAAAGTCTACGTGTGATTGATAATTAGAGGTAAATCTTGTGTTTTATTTTCGGTTTCTCACTCTAAACTATCACCAATTTACATTCTTATATTTTAAACAACTTGTGCACTTGGAAACCCTAAAATACATGGGTGAGAGTATAATAATACCATAGATAAACCATGGAAGCTTAGAACTTGGTAGAAAGGATGATGATGGAGCTGGTTCGCTGCTGGCCGAAACATTACAGGTCGGCGAACCAGTTGTAGAACCTTGGAGTGGCCGAACCTCATGAGGCCGGCCGAACCCTGTAATGGCGAACCTTCGTTTGAGCGGGAAAAGGGTGGCCGAACCTTTAGGTGGCAGAACCTTGGGAAGGGAGGAGATCAAAGCCACGAACCCAAGGGTGGCAAACCCCTGGCCGAACCCTTCCCTTGTTGGTTAAGTTCTGATGGCCGAACCTAGTGGGAGGCAAACCTAGAGTGAGGCAAACCTAGTTGTTTTATGAGTGAACCAAAGGGCCACGAACCTAGGGTTACATGTAGCGAACCTTAGGCCACTAATCCTCCACAATGGCAGCGAACCTATGCCAATCTCTAAACATGTGTTGGCCGAACCTATGGTGAACAAACCTTAGGGTTTGGAGTATGAAACCAGCGAACCTATTGGCCTACACCACTCTAACCATGGATGGTTAATTTAGGGTTACAAACTAAGGGAAGGACTACATCAATACCTATAATAGGTGATAAACAAGATAACATGGGGATGATATAATCATGCATGCATGAAAGGTTAATAGTTGCCAATTTTTTTTTAATAAATATAAATCTTGAATTATGAGATTTTACATAATTAAAACGTTTTTATGAAAATAACTTAAGTATCAATTACTTAAACTTTAATTAGATTATTGCTAGTTTGAATCAAGGTGGGCACTTAAATTAATCATGCATGTATGCAACTATGAACTTTATATACATAAGTTAATAAGTTAATAAGGATGAAACCTCTACAACTCATATAACTTTGATATATTATGTAAAAGATAATCATATAATAGATAGTTAACACTAACAAGTTTGAATTATCCTTGTAAGATGATAAATAACGAAACTTTAGGTTTTACAATTTAACTTAGAATAACTAACTAAGTTAAAAAGAGACAATAAATTATTAATAGATGAACACTTATGATACTTGAAATAAACCGCAAATACTTATGAACACGAACATATACTAAATTCAGGCCGTTGAAGTGTCGTTGATTTCATGTACGTGAGCGCGCATATTACGAGAACATCGAACTTAAGGACTCAGGTGAGTTTTCATAACCTCCTTTTAAACCATTTTGTTTTAAACTCGGAGGTGGAACATGTATACCATTATAAAATATTATTTTGATAACACATGGGTGACACCTGGATTATCAATATGATATTCATATTATTGAATTATTATTGATTATGGATTGTTATGGTTGATTACATATTCCGTGAGTCATTGTTGGTTGAATTGACTTCGGTCCTCCGCAATGATTGAGTTACTATTGGTGAGGTGACTAACGTCCTCCTCAGTAATTCCACTGTTGGTTGAGTTGACTGCGGTCCTCCGCAGTGCATGTATCGACACTTATAGGAATATCGTTGATTGAGTTGACTGAGGTCCTCCGCGATGATTCCGCTGTTGGTTGAGTTGACTGAGGTCCTCCGCAGTAACTTATATTGATATGATTATGGTGATTATTGATTATTGACTTGATTTTGATTGACTGAGATTGGTTGAATATATGTGGTTGATTATTTGTGATTATCTGAATTAGGTGATTGTTGGGTTGTGTTTGTGTGTTGGATTATCTCGCAGGTGCTCATGTGGATTTTCTCGGAAAACTATAAACTTTTATAAATCACTTGTAAAAAATTTTTAAATATAAAAACTTATGATTACTCACCAACTACTTTGTAGTTGACACTTGATTTTCTACATGTTTCAGGGAACGAGGAGAAATAGGTAGAGCAGGATAGCTCTACATCTTTTGGACAATCATCACTTAGGGTCTCGGACTTAGCTAAAATTAACTGGATTACTGAAGACTAGTATTTAGTTAATTTAGCTACTCTTTTGTGTAATTGATTGTAATTAAGTCATGAAGAACGTGATTTTTGTGTAAACAATTATTTGATTTGATTGATATGTGACGATTTGATTAGATGCCCACGAGCTTATAAACAATCTACACATCCCTCGTGGCATCCCGACGTTTCCGCCATCGGTCGGGGTGTTACAGTCTAATATCAACAGGTTATGGTCGAACTTGGTAGTCTCGATGACCTCCAAAAGAGTAAACCCAAGGGACCATCGATATTATTAATCTCAATGGCCAAAGCGCTGCTCAAACAGAACTTGTCGAACTTGTAGTTTCAGCAAGAAGAAGATGGTGTTTCATCGATATTAACTCAGTCATGTCCATTGATATTAAGCAACTCACTGTCGATACTATTACTTTAGTGTAATCCAAGTACCCTAAACTTGGAACTCAAAACGATTAAGAACGAATTCAGGAGGGTAGCTGGAACAAGAATGTACTGGGTGGGAAGCCATTGGGGTTTTTGAATTGTTAACCGGTTCTAACTATTAGCAATACTAGGTGTTCTTAAAAACAAACATTTTTCTAAACTCTTTAAAATTATTATTTTATGTTTTATTAATCAAATAGGATTGAAATGTTTAGGAAATACCAATCAAAGACCATAAACATGAAGATACTATCTGTTGTGCCTGTAAAATTTCGGCTTATAATTAAGAATATTTCGGGATACAGAATATTTTCGGATTTGTAGAAATATTTGGGTATATTAATTTCCATGAACTGACGAATTAATTAATAAATAATGATTTTATATTAATTATTTTTATTTATTAATTCAAAATGTGCTGCTAATGTTTGAATTAAGTCAACAGGTCAAGTAAAACTAATATTCCTATTTTGCCGGATTAAGGAGAAAAACGTGGGTTAAACGGAGAAGCCACCAATGGTTATGTGGAGTGAGTTGGCGCATGACCAGGAGTGGAGCGGAAAATGTGAAACCGTATAGTCTACCGTTGTATGATTTTTGTGATTTAAAGTGAGGCAAAGGTCGATTTAGGAACACACACCGTACACACTTAGCTTACTTCTGCTTATTTTTCGTTCGCATTCACAGTATTCGGGGTCTTGCAATACTTAGAGATCGATCATTTGTACTCTTTCTTTGTACTTTTTACTTTATTATATTAATAAGAACAAGGCAGAGAGACGATTGTCGCCTTTGGAGGTTTTTATGCCGGCAATCCTAAGGGATTAAGGGCTTTTCCTCGTATAAATCCCGTGTGTTGAGCTGTTTATTTCACTTCTTATTTACAATATCCCTAGGGATTCTTAGGGATAATTTTATCGAATTTTACTTATAAACTGTTTTCTTGATTGTAAAACACAAAACCCCACTAAACTAATTCGGTTTTGCTAAAAATTATACTTTTTAATTTTTACTCGAAACAATTTGGCGCCCACCGTGGGGCAAACTTGTGTTTTTTATAACAAAAACTTTGTTTAAAGGCGTTTTCTGAAAAAATACAGTGAAAAAATGGCTTCACAACCGAGATCAAATTCTTCATTACCTATTGTTTATACTACTACTACTACTACTAATGTGTCCTCGTAGATTCCTGTTTTCTCCAAGAAGTCCGTTAATTCAGGGAAAAAGACCACATTTGTAGCCGAGAGTGCTCCATCAACGAGGAGTCTTATAAGTGTGTGTGTGTCTATATATATATATATATATAAAACAAACTGAAAGGTTAAAAAAACTTCGTAAACAATTATACAAGTCCATAAAATAAGACAAAATTTTAAATAATAAATTTGTTAGATTTTAATAATTAAACAACACTTTTATTTACAAACTTAAAAAAATAAATAAATAAAAATAAGAAAGGTTTAAAGTATTTTTAATAACAAATTTTAAAGGTTTTATAAACATTTTTATAAACTTAATAAAACATAGGGACTGAAATGGTCAGTTTATAAAGCTGGATTGTGAGACAAGGAATATAAAACAAAATGTGAAAGAAAGTAAAAGGATGAGGGACTGAATTTGCAAATTCTCTATTATTTCTTTCCCCTCACCCATATGCCCATTTCGCGACCCACGACCCAACCGAAACCCAATATCCCTCGCAGCTCATCTAAACGTGTGACAGCTCGATTGAGAGTTGTTTTTGGCTAAGATTCGGACGTGCAATCACTCTCAAACAACAATAGAACCCAAATCAACTCATAACCACGTGATTTACATTCCAAATATACGAACTCAAACCAAAAATAGAAATTCGATACAAACGACTATAAAAACCAAATCAAAATAACTCAAAACGTTCCTTCAATCATCACGTACCTCTCTTCACATACAAAGCACCCTCAAGAACTCTCAGGATTCGAGTCAAACTCTCAATTAAACGGCTTTGGCTATACACTCGATCTCCACTATATTTGAACGATAACCAAGTAAGTTATATCATTCTACTCGATTTTAAGAGGGGATCAGAAGCCCTAACATATCATGTGACACCTCGTATTTTCCATGTCAGCATTTTATTTATTTTAATAATAATTTATATTATTATTACTTACGTGGTACTAGAATTAGTGAATTTAGTGTGACACGTGGCACAACAGTCCAAACACACACACAACGAAAGGATAATTCGAGGAATTATCGGAATACACACGCACGTTTCTTGTCTAACGAATGTTGGTAAAATAAACGGACAACAAATGAATTGAACAATAATTAAGTCGTATGAGAACTTATAACAAGTGAAACAACGACAATTAGTCAAGAAACAGTGACCGTAATCCTAAAACAACCGTAAAACGATTCGAAACAACAAAATTGGGCCAATTGGGTTTGTTCGGAAGGCATCGCGGTACGCCAAGGACCTTGGATTGGGCCTTGGCGGTACTCGAAGCTTGGGCACGCAAATTTGAATTCTCCAAAAATTGTCACGGTACGCGACGACCGATCATCTTCCACCGTGGCGGTACGCGGCGTGTTTCGGGAAGCAAATGATTATTATAATTATGGCGGTACGCCAAGGAGGACATGTGCCAGTCTTGGCGTTACGCGACGAGCCTAAACACGCAAAATCTTTACAAAACCAATGTTAATCATTCCAGCTATCCTTTACACTCAATTCTCTCGACTGAAACACTTAAGCTACGACCAAAACTCTCTGCCATATTCATCTTTACCACCAAAGACCACATTAGAGTTAGTTTGAAGACACTTTGAGGTTCCATTGAAGTCTTGAAGCTTTGGAGGAGCTCATCTACACCATTGCTTCACCTCACCAACTGCCGAGTCTTCTACAACCACTATTAGAGTGAACCAAGACCCGTACCAGCTGCATCTCAGTCCATTGACTCCTTGTGAGGTAGTATCTATGCTCATTGTAGTCTAAAAACACCCATACACACATGCAAGCCAATATGGCTACATCCAACATCAAGACAATCACACACACGAAATTTTGGGTTTATAAACCTGCTCTTTGTGCTTTGATTCACTGATGAGTTTACACACGCAAGCACAACTACTAAACTCAGGTGAGTTTACAGCCCCCCTTTTACTCACAACAGCACAACGCAAACAAAGTCCTCACTACCCTTACCGTTAGTTGTGTAACAAACGAGTCATTATTACATAGTACTACTGGGTTTGACTAGCCCCACTCGACAACAGCAGTGACTAGAGGTCACGAAGAGTGTAATATCGATGTGATGCGGGGTTCAGCGATGACCCGGGAAGGCAAAGGAACAGTTGAGTTTCAGTAGGATGAACTGACACACTCGGGATCGTAGATCCAACAAACTTAACATACCCAGTATATATCTGTTTATTGTTTTTAATTACTCAAACCTATGAACTCGCCAACTTTATGTTGACACGTTTTCGCATGTATTCTCAAGTAACTGAACAGCACAAGCTAGGATGCATAAGATCACAAGAGGGTCTTGCTTACATATAGACTTTTATCCTAGGCTTATATATGCTTATTTAACTTTGATTATCTTAAAAAACTGTAGTGTCTGACACAATTTATTTTCCGCTGCAAACACTTTTTAATTTCCGCTGCATAACTATTAAACTATTTCTGCTGCTTAATTAATGAAACTTGAATTTATTTACTAAATGGTTTGAATGTACAACTCATATAGAGTCGTTCTATATGACTGAGAGCTTTGATCCTGGCCACGTCACATCCAGCGGTCGGGCACCGCATGTGGAAATTTAGGGGTGTGACATATCAAACTCTCACAATCATTTAAACAATTGAATTGGGAACTGATTTGTTCTAGGTTTCATAGAGGAAGTAATGGAAATCAAGTTTCTTTATATTATAAATAACTGAAACGATTTAATACTCGATATCAATTCTAGTTCACAGGTAAAACATGGAGGAGATGGGTTGAGGACCCAAGTTTGAATCCGGGCATTGCCTCTTTGATCGGTTTTTCACCCAACTTTTCTATAAAAATTGTAAAAAAGTAAATTTCTAAAAATCTTAAAAAAAATTGTTTGTCGAGAAAAACTAATAAGATAGAATTTATTTTAGAAAATTCTTTAATTAATTTAATAATTTCAACTAACTTTCATTCATAAGAACAAAGTGTTTAAATATTATTAAACTTCTTATTTTATTTTATTTTTTTATTCTTTAAAGACAAAATTGTTTTAAAAATATACGAATTTAGTAGAATAATGATAATAATAATATAATAAAATAAGACTATAAGATTTCTTTCTTATTTAATTCTTTATAAAATAAATATATACTTACTTATAAACTATTTACTCAAATTAAAATTTAAAACAAAATCTTGGAACAAATTATTTAATGTTCAAATGTCAGTTTATTTATCTGGAAATACCCAAACCATTTTGAACTATTTATTTATCATCATATTATAAAAACACATTCTTTGAAAAAAAAATCAAGAATCATTCTAAATGGTTGTTTTGAATTATTTATTTAAACATCGTATTATAAAACCAAGTTTATTAAGACAAAATTTAAGGATTGGTTTTCATAGAATAATTCTAAGGAATTATTCTAAAATAAACATTCAAGATAGTATTTTATAAAGTTATTTTGAAGGAATTCTTTCAATACATAAACCATTATTAATAAATGATAAAGTTCATTAAACTAAAACTTGTAGATGGAAATAGGATATTCAAATGCTATGTGGCATTCAAATTCCAATAATCCATGCAAAGTTAGACATACTATTTTAGGACTTCCATAGTATGTCATAGTTTTAAGACATCAAAACTCAAACTCTAAGCAACACTAAGACGACTATGTCTTTGAACTTTAAGGTGAAGCACTATCATTGATTCAATTCTCTATCAATTATCAATTGGACTAGCTAATTAATTCAAGTGAGTACATTCATACTCCCTTCTTTACATTTTGTAATGTTTTAGGGATGTTACACATGTCCTATATAAATCATGTTATTCTTAGAGTCAAAACACAAATGATGCAATGACTTAGTCTTTAGATATTGCCTTTAGTTGTATGCGATTACATGATAAATTATGTATGCCTTATTCTACACAATTGCAAGCACGTGTTTATATACTTACATTAAGGCCTTGCAAGCCTATGGTGTACAAGTATGGTTTGACATTGTTTGAGGACTATTTGAGAACTATCAAGGACTATTTGAGAACTATTGAGGACTATTTGAGAACTATTGAGGACTATTGCGAAAAATGATTATTTGTTTGCATGTCTTGTGTAACTATTGATGAATTATATGAACTTTTGTGCTATACATGATGCCTTATAAACTTGTGAGAACATATACTTTAGGTCAATACTTTAGACTTTGAATTTGCATCTATTTCTTATGTATTATATAAAATTTGTATGTGTACTCACCAGCTATGCAAATAGTTGACAAAAATTATTTTATATGTGTGACAGGTTAAGTGTAGCTCGTGAAGACATAGGAATAAGGTTAGTAGACCAAGTTAATTCTTTAAAAAATGTTTAGAATTGCATTTGTAATTGTTTGTTTATTCAATTCTTGCAATGTAACTTGAGTTTAATGAATGAAATGTTTGTATTATTAATAATAAATTCTTTAATTATTCAAATATATTAATAGCACCATGAGCTAATGAACAGTCGACATCGCGCCCCGACGTATTCCGCTATCGGTCGGGGTGTGACAGAACCCAGGACCGGGGTTCGACTATTTTGCCCTTGGCGGTACGTCGAGATTCCTGGAGGACCCCCTTGGGGGCACGCGAAGGCCCCAGAACACAAAAATCCTATAAATACCAACCCATTCCTTTTCATTTGTTCTTTACAAATCGTCTCGAACATCAGCCTTCTTCTCGACCAAAAATCACTTGCCACACCATATTCCCCACACGCATAACATGTGTTATAAAACAACATCAAAGTTTAGGTCCCAGATTTTACAAATTAAAACATACTTTTTAGTCACAAAAATAACCCAACGTTCACCAAGCATCTATACTTAAGTTAATTCTACATTTAAAAACCCCATTACAACATTAACAACAATTTACAAAAGTTGTTAAGTTACAACCAAAACATGCTCGATCCGATCCTCCTTGCCATTTCCGATCACGTGCACCATCACCCATTACGTTAACCTGAAAACACCACATTTTAATCAAAGTTAGTTCATTATAACTAACAAAGATCACCCCGCTAGTTCCCCAAGTGTATCCCTTAACACCATATGGGTAAAATAATAATATCGCCCCAAATATAATTTGGTAACATTATTCGACCCCACCGCAAAACGATTTACTAACGGGTCGTTTTCACCCAAAACCCCTTAAATCTCCCTTCCATTCCCAAACCAATTGGATTTACCAATGGAATCCGAGCCAAAGCTAAAATAAGTCAAGTTATGACATTTTCAGAGATACAGACACAACACGGACGTGTTCCGGGACTTGTAGGCTCCAAAATCCCTACACGCATAACACGTGTTATAAAACAACATCAAAGTTTAGGTCCCAGATTTTACAAATTAAAACATACTTTTTAGTCACAAAAATAACCCAACGTTCACCAAGCATCTATACTTAAGTTAATTCTACATTTAAAAACCCCATTACAACATTAACAACAATTTACAAAAGTTGTTAAGTTACAACCAAAACATGCTCGATCCGATCCTCCTTGCCATTTCCGATCACGTGCACGATCACCCATTACGTTAACCTTAAAACACCACATTTTAATCAAAGTTAGTTCATTATAACTAACAAAGATCACCCCGCTATTTCCCTAAGTGTATCCCTTAACACCATATGGGTAAAATAATAATATCGCCCCAAATATAATTTGGTAACATTACTCGACCCCACCGCAAAACGATTTACTAACGGGTCGTTTTCACCCAAAACCCCTTAAATCTCCCTTCCATTCCCAAACCAATTGGATTTACCAATGGAATCCGAGCCAAAGCTAAAATAAGTCAATTTATGACATTTTCAGAGATACAGACACAACACGGACGTGTTCCGGGACTTGTAGGCTCCAAAATCCCTACACGCATAACACGTGTTATAAAACAACATCAAAGTTTAGGTCCCAGATTTTACAAATTAAAACATACTTTTTAGTCACAAAAATAACCCAACGTTCACCAAGCATCTATACTTAAGTTAATTCTACATTTAAAAACCCCATTACAACATTAACAACAATTTACAAAATTTGTTAAGTTACAACTAAAACATGTTCGATTCGATCCTCCTTGCCATTTCCGATCACATACACCATCACCCATTACATTAACCTGAAAACACCACATTTTAGTCACCGTTAGTTCATTAGAACTAACTAAGATCACCCCGCTACTGCCCCAAGTGTATGCCTTAACACCATATGGGTAAAATAATAATATCACCCCAAATATAATTTGGTAACATTATTCGACCCCACCGCAAAACGATTTACTAACGGGTCGTTTTCACCCAAAACCCCTTAAATCTCCCTTCCATGCCCAAACCAATTGGATTTACCAATGGAATCCAAGCCAAAGCTAAAATAAGTCAATTTATGACATTTTCAGAGATATAGACACAACACGGACATGTTCCGGGACTTGTAAGCTCCAAAATCCCCACACGCATAACACGTGTTTTAAAACAACATCAAAGTTTAGGTCCCAGATTTTACAAATTAAAACATACTTTTTAGTCACAAAAATAACCCAACGTTCACCAAACATCTACATTTAAGTTAATTATACATTTAAAAACCCCATTACAACATTAACAACAATTTACAATAGTTGTTAAGTTACAACCAAACCATGTTCGATCCGACCCTCCTTACCATTTCCGATCATGTGCGCCATCAATCTTTACGTTCACCTAAAAACACCACATCTAAATCACCGTTCATTCATTTGAACTAAGTAAGATCACCTTGCTATTTCCCTAAGTGTATCCCATAACTCAATATGGATACAATAATAATATCACCCAAATATAATTTGGTAACATTATTCGACCCGACATCATAACAATTTACTTACAGATCGTTTTCACCCAAAACCTCTTAAATCTCCCTTCCATGCCCAAACCAATTGGATTTACCAATGGAATCCGAGTCAAAGTTGAAATAACTCCATTTATGACATTTTCAGAGATACAGACGCAACACGGGCGTGTTATGGGTCAAAATCAGACAAACATGGTCGAACATTGTCAAACACAACAACTTGAAGTTGCTGGACACGAACACGAACAAGAACTCATATTACCTACATGATATAGGTAACAGATAAAGGACAAACAATTTTGCACACAAGTGAACTCAATCACAGGTGAGTTTACGGCCTCTTTTTCTCTATAACTGTTTTCAAACTTTAAACTAGGGGGAGAATGCATGTAAACTATTTGACAAACATTTTATATGATTGTTGGTTTATTGAATCAAACTCATAAGTGTTGTATATCATATAAAGTCCTCGCACGGTCATACCTTTAATGTAACACAACAAGGTGAGCTTAGATGGTACTATTGGGTGTGAAGAACCCCACACGGTGCCAATACTGACCGAAGGTCAGGACGTGTGTATACTCGACCCAACGCGCCATTGTTTGATACGATAGACATGATGGAGGCTAGGGCTTCGGGCCCGACAAACTTAATAGACACAGTATCATATGACAAACTGCTTATTTTAGTTTGATTTAAACCTGTGAAATCACCAACTTTATGTTGGCACGTTTTAGCATGTATTCTCATGTAATCATCACGCATAAGGCTTAGGGCTGCACTTAAGGAGCCATCTACAAGAGTCAAGCATGCATTATCAAACTTTTTGAAACAATTTATATTAATGTGATGTGTAAACAATTTAATACATGTACAAGCTTCCGCACTGTTATTTTAAATCCGTTGTAAAACTATCTATATTGTTTCGGGATATTTTATAACATATCCACGTATTTTCAACTACATATAAAGTCGTTCTATATGACCAATGTATCTGATCCTGCCACACACCCAGTGGCCTAACACCGCAAGTGGTACTTCAGAGATGAGACAAATTTTCATGAATAAAATTTTCATATTTAGTAACTATCATAAATCTTCACAAGGTGAAACGAAAACTCAATCTAAATCATTTCTATACTTCCAATCAATAGTAAAACAATTTAATTTAAACATAGAATAATAACAAATCAGTGCATGTCATTGATTTGGAGTTGCATGTGTGTATACATGTATGTATGTGTATTTTTAAGCATTAATGGCCAATAGAACTACCTCACAAGGTCTTGGATGTTCAAACTTGACTAGAAAAGGAGTTGTGAGGCTTGGATGATGGCTGATAATGAAGTTCTAGCAAAGTGTGGGCTGCTATAAGTCTTCTAGCAATTCCTTCAAGCTCAAGATGCTCGAAATCACCAAGTAATGGGTGGATGAGATTATGGATGGGTTATATGGTGTTAAAGGCTGTTTTGCAGAGGTTTGCGTCAAGATGAGTCGCAGAGACTTCAGGGTTTGGATAAAAACATTGAAGTGTGGAGAGTGGGAGGTATTTATATAGTTTGTGGAGTCTGGGGCAAATCAAGTAACACCAAGGAGTGGGGTGGGATTCTCATCGTACAAAACGGACAAAATATCGAGTCCAGGATTATGGGTATGTCGCTTATCGCCAAGGGAATTCTAACCGTCGTGGCGTTACACCACGAGTTTCGGTTGATTTCTAATTGTCCCGCCAAGCATATCGCGTACCGCGACGTGTTTCGCCGAGTTTGGGTGATGTATCACGAAAGGTCTGGTTTCCAGATTTCCGACTTCCTTTATTCGCTTTATCTCGTATTCGATTCATATCGTTTTCGCTAACTTGTGTGCGATTTGGTAGTTACTCGAAATATCGATTCGTAATTGTTTGTGCTCGACTCGTGAAATGTTTAGCACGCTTAATTAATCCTAATTAAGAGCAATGCAAGGAACATGAATGTGTTCAAATAATATGTAAGTGTTTCAAATTACTTGAAATTTCCGGGTGTCACACCTTTGATGATATATAAATCAAGCCACATAAGCGAATTCAAGGACATTTTAGACCGCTTGCACTTACCTTTGATGATAATTGATATAGAGCAGGATGATAAAGAAGTGACGTTGTGATGGAGAATTAGTGGAGATGGAGCCAATAGACTATGAAAATGCAAGCCTGTTAGGACAAGAAGTTATTTAGGGAATTAGGGTTACAACTTAAAGTAATTTCACATGTTCTTTTTATTTATTTTTTCTTTAACATAATTCAAATATGACACCCAAAGTATATTTGTTAATAAAATTGACACTATAGTTTTATAATTTGTTGTGACGTGTTGTACAAATGATCCGACCAATGATCCGAGCCTATGAGCAGAGCCCTGAATTAGTTACGAGTCGAGCTAGCCTTGTGTTGGACTTGGCTCGGTTACATAAGAGTCAACTCAGTTACAAACAAGCTTTATACAAGTCAAGCTTTATCCAAGTTTTATTGGCTCGGTTACATACGAGCCAACTAAGTTACAAATGAGTTTTATACATTCGAGCTTTATCCAAATTTTATCTGAAAGTGCTAAGAGCCTAATTTGAATTGAAAGTTTTTTGAATAGCCAGAATGTTGGTTTACTCTTGGAAAACAAGAAGTTTTCTATTTGTTGTGATAGGATGATTTAATAATATATAAATGAAATAATAAATAAATTATAAATAAAATAAATTAGAAGTGGGGGATGCCGGATGCTGGTATTATGCAAACCTGGGCCTAACGTGTCGTATTAGGTTGAAGGGATAATTGCCCAACACGCCTCTCAATTGTCCCCCACTTACATATCTCCATGTGTCATATTACATATGGTGAGCGTCATTCAACGCGGCGTAGAATGGAGAGACAACATATTTTAAAGCCGCCCCACACCTCTCTCTTGGAACTCTGACCCAAATGTCACGTGTTTTTCACCTAACCCATGCGTTTTTCACCTCTATTTTTTATTTCTCTTTTGAAAGCTGGCGGTAAATTTTCCTTTTAATATTTCATGTTTACATAAAATTTATGAGTTAGTCTTTTATCTTTTAAAATTATAAAATCTGTCATTTATGTTTCTAAACGTTGCAATTACGGTATTTTCTTTGAAAAAGTCGTAAAGTATTATCGGAGAGGGAGGGCAATAAACGACATCACCATCCTCACCGAAGCTTGCATGCTCTGATCAACCATCACTAGTGAGCAGAAGGCAGAAGCTGTAAAGCTGGAAGTAGTGATGCCAGAATAGGACTGTTAACACTTAACGACGTTAACGGAGAAAGGACCGTGTTTGTAACATTTGGATCTAAAGGACTGATTTTGTAATTTCAAAAGATAAAAGACTATATATGAAATTTTATGTAAACATAAAAGATTAAAAGTGAAATTTACCGTGTTTTTTATCAACTTTTACTTTATTATGTAAATCTAAGTTCCTTATTTATAAAAATTATGATCTTTTCAGCGACTATTGTTAAAAGTTTAGTTAATTTAAACATGAAATAAGTATATTGTCTTTATATTTTTTTAAATAAAAAATAAAATGATCTATAATATATTATAATACATATTATAACAAAAAAAATGTTTATTTGATGAAATTTTTGATATTATGAGTATTAAAAATCTCATAGTATGGAATGCAATTCACAAGTATTCACAAATATTAATATATATCAAGACATTGTAAATTAACGATGTACAATTATATAGGAACATTCGGTAAAAATGTCCCAATTGTTACAACCAAAAAGATTTAATATCAATTCTGTAATTATTAAAGTTAAAAAGTTCCGATATGAAATTAATTCTATACATAAATGACCAAAACTGTCGTTTTTTCTTTTTAACTAAAAGTAGATTACACTTTTTATATTTATTTATGCATAGTTTCTGTCAAAAACACTGAGATTACCAACTTACAGATTCACTTGAATATGTGATTATTAATCAAGAAAAACAAATACAAAATCCAACCTACAAATGATCTATTACAACTCGATCTAATTACAACGACTCAAACCCTAAAATACCAAAACTCCTACACAACCTCATTACAAGAAATTGGTGTGTTTACCAACACATAATTTACCTACACTTGTAAATGTGTAGGTAAATTACCTACATATGTGTGTATATGTGGGGGTAATGCTTGATTATATATTTTCGTAATGACCCAACACTTAATAAGTGTTGGCAATATGTTTTATCTGCACATAACATTGATGGGAAAATTTTCCCTCAAAATTTATGTGCAATTAAGTGTTTAATTACCCACACATGCGACAAATTTATATTATTTGTAGATAAACTATCTACACAACATGTAAAAAAATTTAATATGTGTGGATAATTGGTTATGTTTTCTGTACCAACACACATAATATGTGTAGATAAATTATGTAAAGTTTTACTTTATTTTTGAAAATGACATGGTAAAACAAATACTTATACATATTTTAAAATGTATAATATGTGTAAATATTGGATATTTATTACATATACAAAATATTTTTTTTTATTAAAATGTGTATATAAAAATATAATGACATGAAAGTAAATATTTAAAACAAAAATTCGAATCAAACTAAAAGAAGCAAGTAACAAAACATAATTTACCTAAACATGTTTGTATATGTGTAAATAATTATGGGTGTTCATAAAAACCAAAAACCGTCTAAACACGTTAACGGAACCGTATCCTAACAAAAAAACCAAATTGAATTGCGTATTCAGTTCCTAACCATATCCGAATTACAAAATATGTTTGTGATTCAGTTTTCGGTTACATTATTTTTTAAATTCGGTTTATTTGGTTATACAACTATACCGTTTAAACCATATCTTTTTTCGTTTATCTTTTACCTATAATAAAGATTTTAAATATTGTCTCATGAAATTCAATTGCTTTCTCAAGAAAATACGCGGTTCATGCCCATTTTATCCCAAAAATTGAACGATCCATTATGTCCGTCAAACACCTTTTACAATCCCTAAATACCTTCTGTGCTCCTCTCTTGATTTCCCTGGAGTTGTCGCCCATCGATTCCTTTCTAGCAGGCATCCATCGATTTCGTTATAGCAGGTTTGTTTAACATCTCCTTAATTATACCGGTTAGATTCTATTATCATCTCTTTTCTACACCTTTACTAACCCTAATTATTCTTTGTGTCATGGGAAACCAACAGATATAAACACAGTTTTTGTGCCTTCTTCTAATTGGAAAATTGCCATTTTTCATATGATGTTGATGTAATTCTCAGCCTGATTAAGGTTTTGGTCAATTTAGAATTAGTTGACCATTTAAATGCTTGGATTATTTGTCGAGGTCACTTGTTGATAATGTAACTAGATTTTCTGTGAATTTGAAGCAAATTACACTATTCCTTATGCTTTATTTATTTAGGGAGTGTTTGAATGTTTCCTTTTGTAACTTTACAATTATCTTCACACTGAGCATCATATTACAATTTTTGTATGATTGTACAAACCTAATGATCATGGACATAAGCGTGATCATTTTATTTAACAATTAAAACATGCTTAATGAATTTATACTTCTTATGGGTTTGTATGACCTAAAAAAGACCTTTTAAAAATTCATATTCTTTTATAGCTATCATCAGCTTTGGTAATTTATTTGATTAATTTTTCTTTCATCATGGTCTTATTTAACAACAAATAAACTTCTACATAAGTTTTATAACATAAGCATTAACATTGAGTACTCTGTTCATAATATTCCTCATAGTTATCAATAGCGATGGTAGTGGTCGCTATAGCGCGCTACATAGCGTATCGCTGAGCTACCACTATATGGAGTTAGCGACTGAAAAGCGTGAAGATAGCGGGAACATAGTCACCAAATTCGCTCAAGCGTGAAGAATTCGACTAAGATTTGAACCATTTGGCATGAAATCGGGAATTTAGGAACCCTAAATCGCGAATTCGTTACCACTTAGTTGCGAATCTTAAAAGAATTGCATCGAATTTGAGATGAAGACTAACCTGCAATCGCGAGATGAAGACTACCCTGTAATTGCGAGATGAAGAAAGTGCTGAACGGCATCACGATGATCGAATGATGAAGAGAACTAGTGATAGCCGATTACAGCTCTTTTAGGTTTTTTATTTTGAACGGCGCTCTTTTAGGTTTTTAGGTTAAGCGTGTTTTATGTATTAATAGAGTTAAGAGTTAAAATTATGTTAAAATTTACCTTTATTAGCCCTAAAGTTATAATTTTGATAAAAACTAACCCAAAATTATTTAATTGGTTTATTTATATTCTTTATATTACTAAAAATATTTTATTGATTTTTTTTATTTAATCGCTAAACACGAAATAGCCGTCGCTATTTACCGCTATTCGCTACATAGCATATAGGTACTATTTACCGCTATTCGCTATCGATAACTATGATATTCCTATTATGTCATCAACTTGGAATTACTTCCTTCTAACATATATTAATATATTTAACTAGCTTTATTTCAGTTTTTAGCTGGTTATACCTTGAATTTTGTGTAGTCATAAATGTTGGTTTATGTCAATGAGATATTCTGTTGTATTAAAGAAGTGATGCTTTGTTTTTGTTTTATATTGTTAGAAGTCTTCCATGTCTTAGCTGCTAAAGCCTTTAATGGAAATCACTACCTAGGATATAGCTTATTATAGTCTTAAAGATGAATGTAATTATCATGATTAATATTCTTGTAGTTCATGAGGGTATAACCACCATTATATGTGTAACACTGAATTATGCAGGTAAACTCAATTAAATACATAGAGGACCTGTAAAGTACGAGCTCTATAAGGTAATGGCTCCTTAATAATCATCTTTTTCTTTATAATTTTATTTTTATCTTATAATTTTACGGTAAAGAAACTTGACCAAACAAAAATTAACATGACAAGTGAAATTGCAATCTTACTGTTCTTCTTTTGTCAATTAGCCTTAAATTGCATTTTCTAATAAAAGTTGTTGAATTTGTAAATGAATGCTCTGGCCGCATATACATTGTTGTGGATTCATTTGCCAATGAACCTGAGGGGAATATTTATATCATTATTTATTGTTAATGGTGTAGTTACAGGCAAAAATAAAAAATATGAGAATTAAAAGTTAATGTTTTTATTTAATGAATAAAACCAAACTTAAAATTTAGTATGCTAAGCTGTACACCAACGTACCCGGCTGACAAACCTATTAACTACCTAAGGCTTATATGGTTGTTACATAAATACATAATAATGCATGTTAGTAAACCTTCGTTTGAAAAGTATATTGCAACCATCCCTGCATTCAGCTATTCTTATGTGTCTCTGCATCCAATTTATGTAATTAGACTTGACTACAAGTAATGTCATCTGGTTTGTAATATGTACTTTGTTCATAATAGATGTATCTGTTAGTTTTATCATTCTGTATATATGAGCTTTATTTTGAATTTAATATTATCCGGGGCCTATATGAGTTTTACTTCATTGATTTTTTGTTGTTTACTGATTTCTTTTTTGTTGATTTGAGTAGGTGATCTTAATGTGTTTTGATACTCATTATTTAAGGTCAAAATAACCGGATATGATAAAAGCAAGTGATCGAGGAGCTACTGGGCTTCCCGTGTTGGTTTAATGGTTAATCTTCCACAATACTCCCAAACACATTTAGGTTCGATTCTTAGGTGAGACATTTAGGTTCGATTCTTAGGTGTGTCTTACATTAATTTTATAGAGTCAGGGTAATAATAACTAGACAAGAGAAAAACAGGTGAGGAGCTGACAAGCTTTCAGAGTTGGGTTAATGGTTAGTCCATCACAGTTCTATAAACACACTTGGCTCATATTGAGGATTAATGAGTCTATTATTGATATTGTGAAACACAGATGTGAACAACGAGCTCTTGATAAGTCAATAGTGTTTATGGCAACCTATGGATTTTTTTACGTATAATCAAGGTAAACTATTCTTACTTTTAGTTTTGTTGTCAAAGTCAGCTATTCAAGTTACTAATAGTAACAACTATTGGACATTATTTGAAATACTATATGTTCAAATTTGTGTTGTTTTTTTTATCATTTTTCTTAGTCATATTTGATTTTTATTTCATTCTTATTAGACAATTCGTGTAATACAGGGGTAACTAATCTAGTGTATAATAAAGAAGTTAAATTTATGTCATTGTTTAACATTTTTTCTCTAACAGGAATATATGATAAAGTCAATATGATACATCAGAGTGCGATGAAAATGTTGATGAGTGAGTTAGTTTTAGTATTTTCTGCAACCCGTTGTGACTTATGGATAGCCTATGTTTTGTTAGTTTGAGTACTGTAGTTTGTATAACGCGTATTTTCATTTGTGGTTTGAATGATGATATTTTAATATTTCAATCAAGTTTGGTTATTTTGTTCACATATGTATCTATTTGTACTAGTAGGAAACCCACGCGATGCGGCAGCGATGACCAATTTTCAAATCGTTAACTGTGACACCATACATTTAAAAAAGTTATTATGAAGGATGTAGACTTATGATCTCGTATTTTTAAAAAAATTCGGCATGACCCATCTTGAAAAAGCAATTTCCTTACGAAATAAACCTGTTCAAATCAATTTTTATATAATAGGTGAACTACTATCAAAGCCTAATAACTTTTACTAAACAACAAAACCATGATGAAAAATTTCACCATCAAAAGTAATTACCAAAAGAAGCTAAAGCAATACAAAACATTCATGTCATATCACATAGAATTTAAGTTTCAACAAAATATCACATCAACGGATCATGCAAAATCCTTGTATGATTGATCAAAGACTTGTTCCATTCTTCAAAACCGTGTGTCAACTGCTTGCATTGTGATGAGATTAATGTTTAATCGTAAGCCTTACACATCTCAATAACCTCATCAACATGATTCAACCACCATTCTTCATCAAACTTCGACTGAGGAGTTTCCTGTATGACTTCGTGTTTGACTACTACAGGAACTGAATGATGACTTTCTTGTATATTTTCATCTTTGACTGTTATATCTATGGGAGCAGGTTCAGGCACTGAAAAGAAAATCCAGTCTCTTGCATGTGTTTTACTAATATAAAATTAGTAAAGTTAAATAAATGAAACTATAATGATAGATATTAAATTGATACCTGTCATATCTTCCAATTTGTTCTTTGTCTCATCCATAACAATTTTCTGATTAATAAAAGAAAATATATAATAAGTTAGTTTATTGTAAAGGATAATTTTGATAAAAGCGATCATGTCTTACCTCTTATTTTTAAATTATGTCAGAAATGAATAAAGTAACATATATTTGAAATATATATTTAGAGTATAAAAACTTAAGGTACAAAATCTATGAACTTACCTTCGTTATTCATCACGTAAAACTTCTCGATAGACAACATTTGAGGTGCATACTCCTTCTTGCCTAAAGTCTTTAGCAGGATGCACTAATACCTTTGTATTTTCACGTGAGATCCCTCTTGACAATGCCACATAAAGTTGTCCATGTGAAAATACAGAATCGGGTAAATATACACCAACGTGAGGAATTGTTTGGCCTTGAGCTTTATTGATTGTCATGGAAAAGCTAAGTCTAATAGGAAATTGTTTTCTTTTCAGTTTGAATGGAAACATGTCTTCTTCAGAAAGACATAGAGGTATTCTGGGCAAAAATACTCTTTTTCCATTATGTATGCAGGGACCATTGGTGCAGGTAATTCGGTGCATGATGGCTGTGGCAGTGGGGCTTGGGATGGGCAGCCAAATGAAATGACATGTTCTATACAATTGAATTATTATGTGAAAAAACAGGTCATTATTTTAAAGGTGAGGGGAAAGTAGAATTTAAGGTTTATAAGATAGAAAATGTGACATGGCTATAAAATAAAGGGTCAAAAATGCCTTGTGACAAAGTGTTGGAGCCAATCAAGACTCAATGTGGGGCTATCATCAAGCTTTTGGGGTCCACAGAGAAAATTCATAACAAAATTAGTGTAATCCCAAAGGCTACATTGAAATACATAAATCGGATTACATTAACTCATGCAGTATATAATTTACAAAAACTAATTTAAATAAAGCAGAAACTTGTGTATAGCATGATTAGCATCCATTAAGGCATCGATATAAGTACATTTATAGTAATTCTGAATAAATACTTACATGTATGTCAGTAAGAATACGACAAACCCAAAAGTTTTAAGCATCTGAAGCATTAGCACTATTGACTTGTCTAATAAAATTAGAAGAAAATTGCCTCAAAATAGCACTTTGGAACTTATGGTAAACCACTTAGATTCATATGATCTGATCAATGTCTTCAGCCCATAAACTTGAATAATTTGAGTATGGGTAAACCATTTAGTTTTAACCAAAATGGGCACGGGTTAAACGTTTTAGAATAAAAAGTGTTGATAAGTGTCGATTCGAACCCATTCTAAGCTAAGCAAGCTCATGTTTTGACCCACAAAATAATTTGAGTAGACCTAATCAACCCATTTCATAAAGACGAATCATGATTGTGTGTGTAATCGGTAAGCTAACAAAAGAAATTTCACTTATTAGTTCAGACTTAGTTAAGGCTTTTTTGTCTCATATGTCAGCTATATACGATATACACATGCATACATATACATATACATTTACTTGGGCAAATGTGACTGATATTATAAATAACCTATGAGTGAGTAGAGTGAAGATTAATAGATTGGGCAAATGTGCCTGGGTCATTAACAAAAGCATATTAACTATTTGTAAATTGTAATGAAGCTCTTCCTTAACTGGTCAACAAAATGAAAATAATACTGCAACTTTGCAAGTAAAAATCTTATGCATCAGTAAAACAACGATCTAGTAAGTGAACATAACTTCAAATCAAATAACATGTCTTGATAAATTATTAAAAAAAGAAACAACAACGCATAGGTTCAAAGCTCAAAGTGACCTTTACAAAGCTTCACATTTTCATTGGATAACATTAGCATAAAAAAGCAAAATGAAACCCTACCAGAATGCACATACGAAACATGCTTGGTTTCAAAATAGCATCAAGTATCACGGTATACAACAAGGGTCAGATTCATACAAATGAAACCCTAGAACAAGCAGGAACAACGACTCTGAAATCAAACGCCCGACCGAAGCCTATGCGAGCCAAAATCAAACAAACGATGGCAAAATTAAGACAAGGATCAAGGGCAGCGAGAAACAGAAGTCGGTTTGGAGAAGCCAGTGAGGGAGCAGTGAAGTCTTCTGGGGGTCGAAGAAGGAAGATGGCAAGCGATTATGATGGAGAATGGGGTGGAAGGAAGTTGGGTGTGTGAACGACGGGTGAGATTTAGGGCTGAGAAAGGGGTAAATGTTTGGGTGTGTGAGAGATTGGAAGGAAGTTGTACATGAAGCTTTCAATCTTGTACAACTCTTAAAATTAAGAGTTTTGTGTAAATTACCTTTTTGTCCTTCCTATATGTATTATATAGTAGTATAGATTTGCATATTTTGTATTTATTGGCATCAGTGGCGAAGCTTGACGAGGATCCCATGGGGGGCGAAATAAAAAAAAATTTCCCAGGGGGGGCGAAGTAAAGATTTTTAAAAAATTTTACACTACGCATCGGGAAATATACACTACTACGCGAAAAAACAGGGGGGGCGGTCGCCCCCCGGTCCCTTGTATCCTTCGCCCATGATTGGCATGCATTTGAAGATTATTAACTACACTAATTATATTTAATCTCTACTAATCAATATACTTATAACAACACATATTAATTAGCTTAACTACACATATATGAGTTATAACAACACATTAATGAGTTTTAGCTACACATATATGTGTAGGTATATCATGATGTATACCTACACATAAGTGATGTGTGAGTAATAATCTATCTCAACAGTTGTGAGGCAACACATCATGACACTTAATTTATGTGTAGGTAAAGATAATTAGTAATACATAATAGGCTTTTATCCACATATACTATTTGTAGGTAAATGGATACTGAACTGATCGATTAGATCCACACTCTCATTCTCACAACCATTCTCAACTGAGAATCAATACAGAGATACAACACTCTAAACTTGAGAATGAACAAAGAAGAAAACCATAAACTACTGTAAGAGAAGACTCTCGAATGACAGAGAGAAAACTGAGAGAAAGTGAGAAGACATCTACTTGATCTTCCACTTTATCACTTCTCTATTTAATGTATCGGTGAAACCCAAACGTCACCACCGAATCTGTTGAATCTTTAACATCCCAATAGCTCAGCAACAACCCATCAACCGTTATACCAGCATCAGCCCAATTAGTTATCACAACCACAACAAATGTAATCCACAATTGCTTTTTAACACCAACACAATATATAATAAGTTTGACATAAAACTGAAATGTAATATCTTACCTTTTTAACACCCCCTTAGTTTGATGTCCAAACTCATCATATAGACCAAGCTTGTCGCATAACTGCGAATGAGCTTTAACTGGCAACCCTTTTGTAAATATATCAGCTATCTGATCTTCAGTCTTTACCAACAGGCTGTACAACACCAGCTGAAATTTTTTCCTTTAAGAAAAATATATCTATCTCAAAATGTTTGGTTCTCTCATGTTACACAGGGTTACCAGAGATAGAAATAACAACAGTATTATCACAAAACAATAAAATAGGAAGAGTTACTTTTACTTGTAACTCCTCAAACAAATTTAATAGCCACATTACCTCACATGTAGCTGAGCACATTGCTCCGTACTCAGCTTCTGCTGAAAACCGAGATACCACACTTTGTTTTTTGCTTTTTCAAAAAAACAAAGATTTTCCAAAGAATACTCAAATCCCAGTCACAGATTTTCGTCTTAATAAACACTTTCCCCGGTCAGAATCTGAAAAAAACTTTCAGATGGAAATCCATTTCTTTAGTAAACCATATTCCCTTACCAGGATATCTCTTTAGATACCTAAGTAAACGAATAGAAATTTTCAAATGAGAAACCAATGGTTTATGCATAAACTGACTCAGAAACTAGACTGAGTAAGAAATATCAGGTCTAGTATGAGAAAGATAAATTAGTTTGCCAATAAGTTTTTGAAACTCGGTAACATCACCAACTAATTCATCCACATTGATTCACCAAGGTATAATGTTGTTCAATAGGAGTGTTAACTGGTTTACACCCAGTCATACCAAACTCAGATAATAATTCCAAACAATATTTTCTCTGAGTAAGACAAATTCCTGCCTTACATCTGATAACTTCAATTCCCAAAAAATATTTCAACAATCCTAAGTCTTTCATAAAAAAATGCAGATTGAAGCAATTGCTTAATCTTGTTAATTTCAGGAACTTAATTTCCTGTTATAACAATGTCATCTACATATACAAACAAAATAAGTATAGTGGAATCTTTAGACAAAACAACATAGAATAATCACATCTACTTTGTACAAACCCAAAACCAATTAATACACATACTAATTTTTAGTTCTACATCCTAGGGGCTTGTTTCAACCCATACAAAGACTTTAATAGTCTACACACTTTAGTATCATTCACTGAGTGATAGCCTTCCGGCAAGGTCATATAAACTTCATCTTGAAGTTCACCATATAAGAATGCATTGTTCACATCTAATTGATACAATATACAACTATTTTTTACTGCTAAACTAACAATGCATCTCACAGTTATCATTTTCACAACCAGTGAAAATGTCTCATCAAAGTCTATCCCCTCTTGTTGAACAAAACCTTTAGCTACTAACCTAGCTTTATATCTCTCAGTTTCACCATTCTATTTATATTTTATTTTAAAAACCCATCTACTTCCAATAGGTTTTCTACCAGCAGGTAATTCCACTATATCCCATGTATATTTCTATGTAGTGCTTCCATTTCCAGATTCATAGCATCAACCCAGTTTGGATTAGAAATAACTTGTTTGTAGGTTTTAGGTTCAATATTTTTATTTAACTTAGTTGTAAAACAATAATTTTCAAAAGACAAGTTAGCATAATTTACAAGGTTTTGGAAACACATTATTTCTAGATGACCTTTGCAATGAACTAGATTCCACATTTTGTGGATCTATATTCTCAGAATTATTTTTATAATCTATTCTCCTGATTACACCCTCTGCCCCGCCAGGGTTACGCTGTGACTCAGTGGGCAACTGTGTTCCAGTTCCAGTCGACCTAACACTGGTCTCAGGGTTCTGCTGTGACTCAGTGGGAAACGAAATTCTAGTCAACCTTCCATCATCATCTTCGAAATATGTAAAATCAGTTGTTTCAGTTAGGTCAAAAAGATTCGACTCATTCAAAGAAATTTCAGTTAAAAAATCAGGTTTATCATCTTTCTTTTTTTCTTTGAAAGGAAAACTTGGACTCATAAAATTTCACATCTCGTGAAAAATATCCATTTTCTGATCCAAACTCCGCAATTTATAGCCTTTTTTTACATTTTAGTATCCTAATAGCACACAATTTTCAGCATGACTCGGAAATTTATTAGAATTATTCAACACTGTACTGAAACATAGGAAACCAAATACTCAAAGATGATTTAGGGAAGGTTTTATTTTAAACACAAGTTCATATGGATTTTTTGCATTTAAGATAGACAATGGAGTCCTGATGATTAAATAGGTAGCTGTTAGAACACACTCATTCCACAAATTAAAAGGAATATTTCCTTGGAACATTAATGCCCTAGCTACATTAAGTAGATGTATGTGTTTTCGTTCTACAATACCATTTTGTTGGGGAGTATATGAACATGATGTTTGATGAATAATTCCTTCATCAGCACAAAACTGATTCACGTGAGTATTAAAAAATTCAGTTTAGTTGCGCTTCTAAAAGTTTTTACAGTTCTACCAAACTGATTTTTTAGTAGGTTAAACAAATTTCTTGCATTCTCAAACACTTCATCTTTGTGTTACAATAGATATACACACACGACTCTGGAATAATCATCAACCATTGTCAAGAAATATCTATAACCTTCTCTACTTTGAACCCTATATGTTCCCGCACATCTAGATGAACAAGTTCACCTAGATCTTTAGACTTGTGTTCCCTCAAGGGGAATGGTTCCTTGTGCTGGTTTGCCTTATGGCAAACTTCACATGGGACCTTATCATCTATTTATTTTAGATTCAGTGTGCTTTAACATTTTTAGCACTAGATTCGATGGGTGGCCTAACCTAACATGCCATAAGTCATTTACACTATTACAGGTAAAACAAACCTTAACAGTTTTTGACATATCACCATAGAAATATAGACCATCAACTTGACTAACAATCACCAAAGACCTCTTCGTTAGAGAATCCTGAATATAACAGTTAAACTCATTAAGCAGCACTTCAAGTTTACTATCTCTAGCCAGTTTGTGAACTGACATATGATTCAGGCAATACTCAGGCACATAGAACACATCAAATAGAGTAACATTGCACTAGTCCCATTGGGATGTTTGACTTTTATAGACAATTCAGAACTATCTATTTGATTTGTCATAAATTTATTAGTGTTTACCATGTGTTGATTCGCACCAGAATCAACTACCCAACTAGAGTTATTTAAAAACTGTTATCATTGTTAAAAGAGTATACTCTTGTATTATCTAGAGCACAACAGAAGGGATGTATGCAGTTACGTGTCATATTTGAGACTAGATTTCCTTAAGTGTTCTTTTCATTTAACAAGTTTATCAACTTAGAGATTTGATCGGTAGTTAAAGAGTTCAATCCACTGATTGCTTGCTGATCATTCTTTCCATTTACAAAGTTCCCAGAAACCCCTGTTTTATTTCCTTGGAAACTTTTAGTTTTGAAACTAGGAGGAAAACCAACTATCTCAAAACATCGTTCAGCAGTGTGTCCCAGTTTATTACAGTGATAACATTTGAAATTAGGATTAGGTCCTTTTGTTGTTTTTCTTTTATTTTAATAAAATTGATTTGACTTGGACACAAATCCAGCCACTTGGTTTATTGTTGAGGAAGAGCAAGCTCTATGAGATTTCTCTCTTGATACAATTGAAAAAGCTTCTTTGACAGATGGAAGAGGATCTATTAGTAAAAGATTTGTTCTCACTGGTTGATACACACTATCCAATCCCATAAGAAATTGCATTAACTTAATCATATGATTTAAGTCATTGAATTCCTTTGAAGCACTACAAGTGTAAGAGGGTAATTGAATAATTTGATCAAATAATTTCCATTCAGTATTTAGTTTATGGTAATACTTAGAGACTGGTTTACCATCTTGATTTATAGAATTAAGTTTTTGATAGATTCCAAAAACAACTGAACCATCAATTTTATTGTATGTTTCTTTCAAATCCCTCCACACTTCTAGTGCTAGTTTAGAAAAAAACTTGTTCAGCATACAACTCTTCTGACACATAATTTAAAATCCATGTCATTACGATGACATTAAGTATTTCCCATTGTCTAGCCAGCACCTTATTATCAGTGGGCTTGACACAGCTGCCATCGGTTAACCTTATTTTGTTTTTTACTTCTAGTGCAAGCCTCATGGCATTTGACCACACTATATAGTTTTCGGTTCCCCTTTAATTTTATAGTTATTATGGTCAAATGTCCCGAATCACTGGCATGCAAGTACAATGTATTGCTTGAATCCAGCTTACTAACCAATGTTTCGTTTTCATCAGACATGATTGTATCGAATTTAGACTAATCACAAAAGACAACACACAGGCTTTGGTCAAGGCCAGGGCCAGGTTTTCACAACGCTAATGTGGTAGATCTAGGATTAACCAAGACCGATATGTAGACATAATCTCAAATTAGTAAAAAACACACTAATCGATCCAATCAAGAAACGTAAAATAGAATAAAAGAGTTGGAACGATCTCAAAGTGGTATTTGGCCAAAGTCGACATGCCCAAGACTTCATTACCATCCTTATTGTCTTGATAGGCTGGTTTTATTGCCTCATTGTGTCTTCTTGAGTGACTGAGGGAATACCCTGCTACGTCATCAGCCCCTAGTCAGGACGACTATATTCACCTGAAAATGGTCATTCCTGACAATACTATTGTCCGGTGCATCTTTCTAGGTTAACTGTATTTTCCAGAGATATCAGTTTCCCGTTCATTGCCGCCTCATACTACGTACCTCTGATGTGACTAGTTACTCAAGTATACCAGTCCCATCAAAAGAGAAACCGCTTCCCTATAAGTTTTTTTCTTCAGAAGTTCTTGCTTTTTTTCGGCCATTTCTTCTAGACGAGCACATTCGCAAGTTATTTTCCTCTCATTTTCTTTGTTGATTTTCCAAATGGCAAGCCGCTTTGAAATGTGTCAGCGCATGCCGGAGATGTTAGAGGGATATTTTCAGTCAATTTGCAAATGGTATTATGTTGGAACAGAGTTTTCTCCTTGTCTTCCTTGCGCTGATCAAAATATTTGAAATTGCCCTCCTGGATTCATCGCCCTACACACACGGTTCGTTGAATCCTCGAATTTACGTTTTTCCCTAACCGTTTTTTGCTACAACGTTCTCGAGTATTATCGCATGAATTTATCACAGTTGGCTTCGTTTGGTGTGAGCAAAATTATACACTTTGAAACGCCATGTAAGGTTGTTAATGCTACCCCGACTATGCCTCTATTTTGTCTCTTTTTCCATTTGACGAATAATGGTGACTAGTTTACCTTTCAAAGCCGTAAGAACGACGACGGTGCCTAATTTTTGCACCTTGTGAATCTCTCAGTGAACTTTGGAAGAATCGTTTTTAATGGGTTTCAGCAACTGTTCTTCCCTTTACCCCTGGTTTCGAGATCCCAGGAGGCTCTTTACAAAATTAGTCTTCATGATCCTTCTGTGAACATAGAACATTTTAAGTTGCTTGTGTCGAACAAAACCCATATATGCCCCTTTAACGATGAGATGTTAATTCTTTGTAGGTTGAGTCTATATTGGGAGAAGATGGACTCTATCCCCTCTCTTACTCGTCGGAGCATCGATATGTGTTCTATGGTTTTTATCATATCACATTTTCTTATTGTAATTTTTCCTGTTGTAATATACTATTTATTTTGGTTGATGCAGCCACTCCAAAAAAACAACCCTAATGGGACCTTTTTATGTGAAAAAAGTTGCAAATAGGTTATATTAGTTGAAGTTGCACTATCCTAATGCAACCTTTTCATTACATAAGACAACTTTTTTTAAAGAGTTGCATTTAGAAATGTTGCATTTAGGAAATAAAAGTTGCATTTGGGAAAAAAAGTTGCATTATGTAACAAAAAAGTTACATTAGATCTAATACAACTTTAGTTAATGTAACCTTTTTTGAATATAAAAGTTGCATTAGGCTAATTTTGTTGTAGTGAGCCATGTGTTTACTTGATTTGATGAAACTTGACACCAAATCTATTGTGGAGAGTTCTTCTCGTCCTTTGCTAGATGAAATGAGACAGCCGAATCTTCTACAAGAGCATCTGCAGAAGAAGAACCAGAAAATGTCATTCTCGGCGGCGTCTCCAAAGATCCGTATGTGGACTACTTGTATGCTCACAAGTATGTCAACCCTGAAGGGCAGGAGATCGCTCCACCGGCCAAAGTCATTGATAGCTGGTTTGACAAGCAGAGAGACTGGACTCCTGCACCAACAGAGGTTCAACAGTCATGGCTCGGAGTAATGCAAGAAGGACATCCCGAGTACACATTTACAACCTGCGAGAGAGACTTATTCGCAGTTCGCAATGACAAATCAAACATTTCCTGTTGGATGTTTGACAAGGATAAGGATCTCTACCTTGTGAAGCGTATGAATGGAAAGCTGGAGTATTTCAAGCGGCCAAGTGAGTTTTGCTCGATGCCCAAATTCGAAATCTGAAGCATCAACAAAGCAATGTTCTTCAATCCCTCTAAAGACTCTCAGGCCAATCTGTTCGCCAAATTCGTAAAAGACCAATGCGATAGAGGTTTTCCAGTAATGAAGACGGCAAAAGGAAGGCGTTTTGTTTCTACTTGTGTTTTGGATCCAGTCAAGAAGGAACCTTGGATCTACTACAAGTATCCTCCGCCACACATCGAAAAAACTATTCATGTTTCTTCACGAGCTCCAGACAACTCCTTGGCCAACTTCATGCCTTCGTACTTTGATAAGACGACCCTTGCTGCAGTCATACTCCGGAACAAGGATGATATTAACGACATTGATTTGATTCTTGATCCAATGGATCTTCTGAAGTTTGGCAAGGAGGACATGCAGAAACTGCACGAGTCACTAATGAGAGTGTACAGTGACTGGGACGAAGATGCGAAGCCATTCACTCGTGTAGTTGCTTTTGCTATGGAACATAAGTTGTACGCTGGAGCAGGTCCTCACTCTGTCTCACTTCCCATCGGTTGACTTCATTAGTCTAGGGGGAGTTTGTAGAGCCTGACTAAAGACGAAGACTAACAAAGTCAACCAGAAAAGAGTTGAAGACCTGATTTGGTGATTTTCGTGTACATAGTATTTCGAGTACAACAGATTTCGAGTAGTCGAACAAATTTTCTTGTATAGGGTTCGAATACTCCTAGAGTAGTATAAATGGATGTATTTTGTATTGTTCTAGGGTTGGATTCCCGAGGCGTGCTCTCTAGACGTATTGAGGCACTGTTTCGTGAACTTCACTGAATATACAAAATTTTTCATCTTTCTACTTGTTCTTGTGATTCTATTATGGATTCCGCACATTATAGAGTCTATTGATGCAGAATGGAGACATAAAGCTCGGTTCTTGATAAGATCTGGACCTACATGCCGTGTGTCATGCTGTTTATTAATGTTTGCCAAGCCCGAGGCTCAAAGTGTCAGTTGCGTCACTACCGAACTAGACTGTTTGTCTCTACCTCTGCCATGTAGATCGTATAAAAATGGCGCGATGGGTCGAAATTACACGCGTCCTGACATGTAGTCAGTATTGGCGCCGCATGGGTTCGTCAATCCCAATAGCACTATATAAACTCACCTTGTTTAATACACATTAACGGTATGACTGTTTGAGGACTTTATACGATACACAACACTTACGAGTTTGTTCCCAATAAACCAGCATACACATAATGTCCGTACAAATAATTTGATAACAACATGTATTCTCCCCTTAGTTTAAAGCTTAAAAAAACAGTTTAAGAAGAGGGCCGTAAACTCACCTGAGTTGTGCACGTAAATGCTAAGCTTGCTTGCGTGTCTGTTTACTTGTTAAATATACCATGTAGGATATATAACTTTGTTTTCGTGTTTGTGTTTCGTGCCCAACAACTACAAGTTGTTATGTTTGCTCATATTTAACCAAGTTTGACCATGTTTGTACATGTTTGACCAAGTTTGACCATGTTTGTCTAGGTTTGACCAAGTTTGACAGTGTCGACTCGACGACCCTTTGGTGACTCATTAGCTTGTTATCGTTCATTTAATGTTCGTCATTTATCACTTATTGTATGTAAACAGACAAAGCACGTTCAATGGAAAACTTACTATTTATAGTGATTTTCCATTTTTAGCAGGTTTCTATTTTAAGTAAGTTTCTATTTTTCGTAGGTTTGCATGTGAACCTTATTTTATGATTCTAGCATGCTTGTTTATCCTATATTATCATGTTATCACTTAACATGTTGTCATATGTTATCAATTAAACACATAATCCATTTTAAGTGATTAAAGTTACTAAATATAGTAAGTTTCTAAATATGTTCTAACACCAACAATCATATGACAACTTCCCTACTATCATTTTATGACATGAGAAGCCACATTTCATCATCTAACATTTTCTAATACCTTTAATTACAAAAATCCCCAAATAAAGTTACTAATAATAGTAGGTTTCTATTTCTATCATGTTTTAATTCAATTAATCATACAATACCCTTATTATAACAAGACATTTTAAATCATCTATTATTATCAAAACATGTTTAATAACTCTAGTTTATTCAATTCCCTAAATAAAGTTTCCACTATTAGAAAGTTTGCTATAATACGCATTATAATCAAAATCAACTATACTAACTTGTTCATAAGTCCATTATTATCATCCAAACATTTTATCATGTTCAAAATCAACATGCATGGCAAGATTTGTAGACAAAAGTTTCTAAATATAGAAAACCATGAACAAATCACCCTTTCTATCGTTTTTAACCAATTTAATAGGTTCATATCATCAACATTAATCATTAATCATCCTTTAAACACACTTAATATGTCTAAACCATCACAAATCAACATTTCACAACATAACAGTTACTATATATAGCAATCATCAAATGGTATCAATACTCATCGTAGATCATGCTAAAACACCAAATCAGTAAATCAATGCTCTCATTACCAATTTACAAGTGACAAATTTCGTGCATGTGTTGATTTTAGTGTTGCATATGAGCATCCATGCTTGCATGTGTGTTTTAATGGTGTTTTAGTGCAAAAGGATTACTAAAACTACCTTGCCCAGGTTCAATAAGACTTAGATGAGCTTGTATAGGTGGTGAGAAGCTCTGGAAGTGACTGATGATGGCTCAACAACAGGTACAAGGTGTTGGTGGTGCTAGATGGTCCTCTTAAGCTCGCTTGAATCTTCTAGTCTTTTGAATGAAACTAAGACCAGCTCACAATAGCTTCTTGAGGCGTATGGTGGTGTAGAATGAACGTTTGTGGTCGGAGATACTGGGTACAGTCGAAAGAAGTGATAAGGAAGTTAATAAATGAGATGGATTGGGTTTTTATAAAGTTTTAAGCTTCTAGGGGGCTTCACGTACCGCCAAGAGTGCTCCCCAGGGGAGCCCCTTCGAAACACGCCGCGTATCGCCGAGAGGAAGTTGATCGGTTGTGGCGTACCGCGATGGAATTCTGCTGAATTGAAATTTGCCTGCCCACCTTCGCGTACTGCCAAGGATCTCGCCCGGGTCCTTGGCGTACTGCGAAGAGTCCTTGGCTGGCCCAATGCCCTATCTTTATTTTTTTGATTCGTTTTTCGCCCGTTTTTCGTTGTTTCTTGACTTTTGTATTGGTTTGGTTCATCATATGTTCATATATATATATTTCGATATTGTTTGTTTGACTTTTTCGTTCGACAATTCACCAACGTTCGTGAGTTTTATGACACATGTGTGCATTTTTGGTAATACCTTGAATTATAGTGAGATGTGTCCGTGTTTGTGCTATGGTGCCACCTGTCACACTAAATTAAACCAATTCTAGTGCCACGTATGAAATAATAGTATAAAATATTATTTATTTAATTCGTTTGATGACGTGTAATTTGCGAGGTGTCACATCATCCCCTCGTTGAAAAGAATTTTGACCCGAAATTCAGCTTGTGTTGCGAGTGTGTGTAACATTATCGAACAGGTGTGGGTATTTCTTTTTCATTTGTTCTTCACGCTCCCATGTGAATTCTGGTCCACGCCTCGAGTTCCATCAAACTTTTACGATAGATATTCGACTGAGCTTAAGTTTCTTGATTTCACGATCCATTATCTCGACTGATTCGTCAATGAATTGCAGTTGTTCATCAGTCTGAATTTCCTCAAGTGGAATTACAAGCGTTTCGTCCGATAAACACTTCTTGAGGTTCGATATATTATGCACGCTGCTCAGTTCATTTGGCAAGTTTAGTTCGTAGGCTGCAGGACCTATTCGTTTAAAAATCTCAAAAGGTCCAATGTAACGAGGATTCAGCTTCCCTTGTTTCTCAAATCGAATGACTCCTTTTCAAGGTGAGACTTTAAGAAGTACCTTGTCTCCTACTTAGAATTCCAAAGGCTTGCGCCTTTTTTCAGCATAACTCTTCTACCTGTTTCGAGCTACTGCCATTCGGTTTTGTATTTGGACGATCTTCTCAGTTGTTTCATGCACAAGTTCAGGGCCAGTTTGTTGGCTTTCGCCGACTTCTACCTAGAAGATAGGTGATCGGCACTTGTGCCCATAAAGCGCTTCAAACGGTGCAACTTTGATACTGGTGTGGTAACTATTGTTGTTAGAAAACTCTACCAGGGGTAAGTGAGTCTCCCAGCTACTGCCGAAGTCGATCAAACATGCCCTCAGCATGTCTTCCAGCGTCTATATAGTTCGCTCGCTCTGCCCGTCGGTTTGCGGATGATAAGCAGTGCTCATATCCAATCTCGTGCCCAGTGCTTTGTGTAAGTACTTCCAAAAGTGTGTCGTGAATCGACAGTCACGATCGGAGATTATTGTGATTGGTACTCTGTGTCGGGTGACTATTTCCTTCAGATAAATTTGATTTAATTTATCTAGTTTGTCGGTTTCTCTAAAGGGAAAGAAATATGCATAGTTGGTCTACGATTACCCAGATGGTATCGCCACCACTTGCGGTCCTGGGCAGTTTAGTGATAAAGTCCATAGAAATCTTCTCCCATTTCCGTATCGGTATTTCAGGCTGTTGATGGAGTCCTGATGGCTTCTGGTATTCGACCTTAACTTTTGAAAAGTTAGACACTTACTCACGCAGGTCGCGATGTCCGACTTCATGTTCGGCCACCAATATGTTATCTTCAAAACATGGTACATCATGTTAGAACCAGGATGTACTAAGTACATGCTCTTATGAGCTTCATCCATCACTACGCTTCTTATTCCTCCGTGGCATGGTACCCAAATTCGATTCATGAAACAATATGCTTCGTCCGTCTTCACCTCCAACTGTTTATCCATGCCACGCAAGGATTCATGAGTGAGGTTTTCGGCATTTAGAGCTTCCTGTTAAGCATTTCGAATTTGGCTCGGTAGCTCAGAGTGTATGGTAAGCTGTAACGACTGTACACACGTAGTTGTTTCTTTCCGATTCAGAGTTTCGGCCACTAAGTTAGCTTTCGCAGGGTGATACTTGATTACACAATAATAATCCCCTATGAGTTCAACCCATCTTCGTTTCTTCATGTTCAGCTCCTTCTAATCGAAGATGTGTTGTAAGCTCTTATGGTCAGTAAATATGGTGCATTTCATGCTGCACAGATAGTGTCGCCAAATCATGAGCTGTATAGTTCTTCCCATGCACCTTCAGTTTTCGTGACGCATAAGTTGTAACAACAGTGCCTACACAATAGTTTGAAACAATAGGTTGTATAGTAGAATCATGTACGAAACTTGTTTGTAATGCATATGATGTGAATTCAATACGAAACTATTCATGAACATTGTGTGAATTCAGGGTTTAACAATCATAAGTACATCTGACAACACTAATCAATAACATGAATGTTAGTTAGTATATTATTATGTGTGAATGTATGTGAGATTATACAATACAAAACCATAACGGATGTCATTATGTGAATATTAAACTGACAGTGTATTCGTGTGAGTGACGATTCGCATGAATATATTTGTTACTTTAACGTTCCGAATGATATCCTACAATTAGAAAATCAAATCAGAAAGTACAGTAGTCGTCGTGTTCGTACGGGTGACGATCTGTACGAATACGCGCGAAAACAATGTGATCTGACGAAACGGTTAAAATAAACATTTTCGAAATTTTAAAAATAATAAAAAGATATTTAAAATATTTATTAGGAATTACAACCTAAAAAGATTTGAAAACTTCTATTTTTATAAAATGTCGTAATATTTGGTAACGGTACGAAAACGACTCGTTAAAACGAAACCGAACGAAACCTAACTCACCCGAACACACCTGGGCTATAAAAAACCCAAAATTCTCCCCTGTCTTTATTGAATGAAGATTTCCATCCTCTCTCTGTGTTTTCGTTTTCCCACTCTCCACTCTCTCTACCTTCAAACCACACTCAACCTACCCAAATCTTCACCGAATTTGAAGATCTTATAGTCAAAACGATCATTGAAATGAGGAGAACAAGAAAATACGAAGGATCCGCGGTGAGACAAGCTCAAACAGTTGCCATCTTAGAGAGAAGGTTTGGCAAATTAGGGTTTGTCACTATTCCAGTTGTTTGAACTTTCTAACGGGTTCTATCACTTCAAAACCTCTAAAATGTGCACGAAATAGGTTAGGGAATGTAGAACCAAGAGGAGTTACTAACTAGGAATATCCGACTTTAGGCTCTAGGGTCAAAGACTAGGTATTCACTCCCACTTAAGTCAAACAGTTAGTTATTTTCGGGTTGTTTAGTTTGCTTGAGAAGGAGAAAACAGAATAAGAGTACAAGGAATTTTCGGGAAAAATAATCCATGTAATGGTGGGAATGTTGGGGTATAAATACCCAAACATTCAATGTTACAAGACAGAAACAATGAGACAAATAGCTGACACTGTTACAGACACTAATACTATTAGAGAGGTACAACTAGTAATACAAAGTCAACAACAATGGAAATGCAAGTCTTCATAAGGTCTATAGTCTTTCGTGCTTCCAAGGTTGAAGTAGTTATTGAGTGATCAGTGGTTATTCTTTGGAAGATATTCTTTGGAAACTAATCTTCTGAAACAGATCAATAGTTGTTAGTAATTGTCTTCCGAATCAGTAGTCTTCCGACTCAGTAGATGTTTTCAGATCAACTGTCGTCTTCTGATAGGAAGGATCCGCTATTGTCTTCCTATATGAAAGGGATCCACGGTTATTCTTTTGCGAACTATCCGCGGTTGTTGCAATGTTGTTTTCTTCACAGGCTGGAGTGTGGTTATGGCCCATCAGTCCTTATTTTTCTAACAATCTCCATCTAAACTGATGAAGCCAAAACCACTTATCTTTAACTTAGGATCATTTTGATTTGATCACTAAGATTGCGCACAAACTGTAACACTTCATAATTTGTATCAGCATTCTCTAATTTTATGTGCATCAAGACTCTGAGATCATTCTTGGAGGGCTTCAAGATGGAATCCTAGTTTGTAAAGGAGGTTCTTGACTCATTGAGTCTTTCAATGGTTATGGAGTTAGAAAATTTATTAAAGAACCACCTTTTGATTCCAACTCTAGAATGAGCAAGCTGAAGAGGTTGTGTTTGAGGTAGAGGATCTATAGGAAGATTTAAAACAGATGATGAAGGCCAATGTATGATCTCTCTTCTTTTGATTTGATCCCTCGAGTCAATCACCTTTTTGACTTTATCATGCTGATGAGGTTCATATTTTTTCAACACGTCAGGTTTGATTTCTTCATCAACGTCTATCCATGGATTAAAATTGCCATCCAATGATGGATGAGCACCATCTGTTATTTGTAGAGAGTTATTCAGCAGTTGATCAATTATTGTATTGGGTGCATCTTCCTTGGTCTGTAAAGCTCCAGAGGACCTCATGACTGTGGAAGAGGGAAGAGACTCTTGCCAAAGTTCAGGGTGATCACTGTAAACCCTTATGAACTTTGATCATTTATCGAACAGAATATTATCTTGCCATCTCATGATGGTGTTCTTTAATTCCCAAGCATTTTGGACAAGGATATGTTTTATTCTTTTCCTCTATTCAACAGTCTTCTTCTCTATATTTTTTTCCTTTATTCTTTTGGAAAGAACTTCTGCTTCCTTTCTTAGGCCTGTGATATCCCAATTCATGAAGATTTCGTACTTACCTTCATTTAACAAGAACTTTATAATGTTCTCCCTCTCAGGCTGATAAGCTTTATCTTGTTCTTGATCAATCAGGTTTTATCCTCTTCATTTAACAAGAACTTTATAATGTTTTCCCACTCTTCTCCTTCAAGGCCAGTTGCTTCAAGATTGGCTAAGATCTTCATCTCCCTTTCATCCTCTTCATTTATTTGCTTCTAAATTTATTCAGTTGAAGGGATGTGCCTCTTGGGGGAGTAAGGTTCTCATGGAGGGGAAACTTGATGTTTACCAGCTTCAAGATTGGCTAAGATCTTCATCTCCCTTTTGGTTGGACGAAGATCAGACTCATCATCATCTGCCAATCTAAGCCTTCTTTTTCTTGGCCTTAGAGATGATATAGGTATATTATCATTTGATTCAGAATATAACTCTGGTATGGGATTTAAGGGTTTATTTGGATTGGCTGTGGGTGTTTTGGACTTTCTGGCTACACTATTTTGTCTTCTTGTGAAAGAGCGAGTGATGGCTGGTCTGAGTTTTTAACCAATTTTGGAAGAGTCCAGAAAGGTGTAAGTGGGTGAAGCTTCTCTGGAGAAGTCCAGGAGGGTTTGAGAAGCAGATTTAGGAGATAGAGTATGTGAGGCTTCTCTGTTGGTTTTTGTAGGTGGTGGGGGTGAACTTGGTAGGAGAGGGTTGTTTAGAGGTATGTACATGGGAGGAAAAGGTTTGACTGAGCACGGATTGGACAGGCTCTGTTTGAGCTTGTTTCGATGGCTTGGTTTTGCTGATCTTCCCAGAAGCTCTAGTCTCCACTTGAGAAGCTATTTCCTTTATCTTTTGTTCGACACTGGCCCTTGCATTGAGTTTGGCCACATCAACTTGAATATTTGACATAGTGGCCGTCAATTCCTGAATTTTAACGTTTGATTTGTCAATCCGTTTATGGATATCATCCAAATCCCTGACTGGTATGTCAGTTTCAACATGACCTGAGTCCATCTCAAGATCGACTTGCACCCTTTTTTGTTGGTACTGAGAATTTCTGGCCTCAGTTTTGGGAACTTCATTGGCCATTTCCGTAAATGGAGTTGTATTGCCTGATCCATCCAAATGAAGACCCCTAGGGCTTTCATGTGGAGTGGATGCTCCAGGTACATGATCTTGATGTCTAGATGGACTTGACACCCCGGTCTCATCCTCTTCCCCATGTGTTGGAGATTGATGGTCTTGGACCCTGGTTTGAAGGGGCTGCTCCTCAGGTGATGTGGTGAGAGGAGAAACAATAGGTCCAAGAGCATAATCAATCTCTTGGAGAATTCGGGTAATAGAGTCAATGGATTGATGGGTTGAAGAAGCAGGAGAGTCCCTAGGAAAGGGGACTGCCATCTAAGTATCAAGTGATACTTCAGTGGTTTATGGGGGATCCCTTTGGATTAGAACATCATCCTATGGAGAGGAATGATGAGGAGCTAGTTGGGTATGAGATTCGGGATCCACTTGAGAGGATTGGACTGATGGATCTTCTTGTCCAGTTGGGAAAGAAACTTGTTTAGGGATATCATCTGCCTGAACAGTCTTTTTGTGATGCCCCAATCCCGGGTACCTCCCAGAGTTGGTTTTCATAATAATACATAGCTCTTAAAGTAAAAACTTTCATAAATAGTAGCGGAAATTAAAACATAGTGTGTCAAACATGAGTTAATGTCTGAATTAAAACATAAACGATTGCCAACACCATCAAATTCTCTATCTTGATGCCTGAGCTCCATGCTTCATCTTACCTTAGCTTTAAGCTGACATATAAGCTAAAATTTCAGCTTACACTAGCGAGTTCTAGTTTTCATAAAACATCATAAACGTTTTGTTGAGTTAAAACATATTTAACAAGTGGTTCCTCACTCTCCTAAGTTTGCTTGCGGGGTCTACCTTTCTGTATAGCCATCTTAACTATCTACTGGGTGCAACAATTGATGAGTCAGTACAGGAGTCAGTTTAGCACGAAATTAGCGTTGTAAATCGTTATTGACGTTGTTCTGGTGTTATTAACCATTTACCTAACTCATAGGCTCTAAACGTTTCCTATACCATCTCCTCAATGTGCATGACATTAACTACCTTTCTAACCTTGCATCTATTTCTTAGCTCATACATAAACATTCAGCTTGTGGCATCCGTGGTTGGCAATCTGTGTCAATAAATCCCATTCTCAGTTTAAGTCTTCGCATTAGGGATGCCAAGATCTCTCAAATTGTGGCTCTAATACCAACTTGTGAGGCCCCGATCCCGGGTACCACGAAAAGTTTGTTTTCATAATAACATATAGCTCTTAAACTAAAAACTTTCATAACTAGCAAAGTAAATTAAAACATAGTGTGTCAAACATGAGTTAATGTCTAAATTAAAAACATAAACGATTTCCAGCACCATCGGATTCTCTATCTTGATGCCCAAGCTCCATGCTTCCTCTTACCTTAGCTTTAACCTGACATACATGGTAAAATGTCGTCTTAGGCCGGTGAGTTCTAGTTTTCATAAAACATCGTAAACATTTTGTTGAGTTAAAACATATTTAACATAAAACATCATTTCTTCCACATAATCCAAAACCTTGTCACATAAACATCATAATCTCCATCATCATACAACCAATACAACTGAGCATAACAGTGGGCTTATGCCTGCACAAGGCTCCATAACCTTTAATCTGACTCGCCGAATCGTTCTGCAGATCCATACTTACCCAGTAACAAGCACTGGAGCAACAATATACTTACCCCATAAGCCCCATACGAATATTAGGAGCAACATCATACATGCCCCATACGAATATGGGAGCAACGTCATACTTACCCCATACGAATATGGAAGCAGCCATACTTACCCCATACGAATATGGGAGCAACGTCATACTTACCAAATACGAATATGGAAGCAACCATACTTACCCCATACGAATATGAGATCAACATACTTGCCCCAAAACGAGTACGGGAGCAACATCATAATTACCCCATACGAATATGGGAGCAACATCATACTTCCCTCGTGACAAGTATGGGAGCAACATTCATTCATCATAACATGATATACCTGCACTATATCATCATTTATCATAAGATCATTACCTTATCCTAATAACATATGATTGTTCATAACAGGTTATGCTAGTATCATTTCATCATATCATCGTAACATCCAAGCATCATATACATGTCATGCTAGCATCATGTGATCATATCATTCATCATGGCATCATAAACACGTCATGCTAGCATTTAATCATCATAGCATCATACTTTCATAATAGCAGCTTAGGATCTCATCATAGCATAATATCTTATAGTTATCATCATCATAGTTATCATCATAACAGCATGTCATCATACATTAATCATCATGTCGTATCATCAGCTTAACTCATTAAAATGCATTTGTTATACTTAACAAATTCTCATGCATACATCATCACACAATTCGTCAAGCATTTGTCATCGTCGCATAGTCACATAACATCATAAACACGGTAACATCATGTATGTCCGCCCAAAGGTGTGTTCCGCCCAAAGGTGTGCATGTTTCCCAAGGCACTCATATATATAGGCGGGTCTCGAAATGGGGAGTTCTCAAATTCGTTTTTGAGTACTGGACTTCGTGAACTTGGGTTCTCAAAATTCAATTCGAGTACCCGGCCATTTTTTGAACTTAACTTAGGTTATTTTTCGTCTATTTTCTCACAAGTTTATTATCCGTTACGCATTCGTAAATTCAAATAACTTGTGTTAGAAAATTTTGGGGGTGCTACACTTTTTGGGCTTTTTAGGGTGAGGGGCTTTGGTTGATGACTTTCTTTTGGACGGTACCCTAACAAGTGTGGAAGAGGAGGTAGATATGGCCTCACCTGGGACGGTTGTGTCCTTAGTGTCTCTAGTACCTTTGCATCAGTATTTAACCTAGCAAAGGTTTGCTTGTCAATGGCCTTAATGCTAGATAGATTAGCAATATGAAAAACAGTGTTTAATTTAGCAAATAACAGGCCATCACAAATCTAGGATACAACAGAAACTTGGGTGCCTTTCGGTTATGAACCAAGTGGTCGGAGAAAATTTGTGACAAGTTGACCTTCTCATTGGAAGGAACTGCATATGTTGAAAACTCAGAGAGGCTGTTTAACCAGTAACAAAGACTTTATACACACGGTCAAAGCTTTGGTATTAGCTCCCTCTGAAGTTTTACACTAAGTTATTTTCGTTGTTTAGTTTTTGCTAGAAAGAGAGAAGAACAGAATAATAGCACAAGGAATATTGATGGAAGTAATTCAAATTTCTCAGGGAATGTTGGGACATAAATACCCAACATTTAGAGTTACAAGACAAGAAATAATAAGACAAATAGCTGATAGTGTTACAGACATTGAATCAATATAATAGTATAACTAATACAAAGTCAACAATAACGGAAACAAGAGTTTTCAGGAGTCTTCAGAAGTATTTAGAAGTCTTCAGTAGTTCCGAGGTTAAGATAGTTGTGTTGAGGCTCAGTGGTTATTCTTTCGGAAGATGTTCGTCGGAAGGGGATATAACAATCAGTTATTTCGGAGTTGTCTTCCGAATCATTGAATGTCTTCTGAAGCAATGGTTGTCTTCCAAAGGGATCATAGTCAGCTAATGTGTTCCGATGTAGAGATGTTCAGCGATAGTTCTTTTTGGCGAATCTTCCGCTGTTGATGTTCCGATGCTGAAGCAGTTCTTCAGTCGGAAGATAGTGTTTCTAGAAGAGAAGTATCCGCGGTTGGTCAATCCGCGATTTTATTCATTTGTCTGGCTTCAGTGGTTTTGCTCATCAGTCCTTATTTTCCAAAAATCTCCCTCTGGACTAATGAAGCCAAAACCATTTATTTTTGTCTAAGAGCCAGACTAATTTTATTTCTAAGAGTCCGCACATAGTTCAGGACTTCATATTTTGTATCAGCATTATCTAGATTCATATGTTGTAGTTACTTCAGATCATTATTTGGTAGATTGAGAATTTCACCCCATTCTGAGAAGAAGGATCTTGAACCATTGTATCTCTCAATGATCATGCTCTTGGAGACAGAGTCAAAGAACCATCTTTTTATTCTCGTTCTAGAATTTTTGATCTAAGGAGGTTGGTATTTAAAGATGGACCCAAAGGGAGAGGAGCTCCAGTAGGCCGGTGAATTATTTCTCATCTTTTTACTTGATCATTTGAATCAAGTACCTTATTTACTACAGCATGCTAATGAGGCTCGTAGTGCCTCCGAAGATCAGGAAGAATTTCCTTTTCAACTTCAACCCAAGCTCTAAAGTTGACAGTAGATGGAGATTCTGCAGACCCAACACCTACGCTTCCCATAGGTGCATTGAGCAGCTGATCAAGCAATGTGCTTGGATTGGCATCCTTGAGCTAGGACACTCCAGTGGGGGGAGGGTGATGTGGCTTCTTTCTAAAGCTCAGGATGATCACTGTTCTCTCTTTTGAATTTTGACCATTCATCAAACAAAATATAATCTCTCCATCTTTTTATAGTGTTCTTTGGTCCCCATTGATTTTGGACGAGGATGTGTTTTATTCTTCTTTTATGCTCAAGGGTCTTTTTCTTCTTGATGTCTGCCTTTATTCTTTTGGACAGAACCTCAGCTTCATTTCTAAGGCTTGTGATATCCTAGTTGCTGAAGGTTTCAACTTTGTGCTTACCTTCATCCAGCAGAAACTTGATCATTTGCTCCCTCTCAGCCTGATAGGCTTTATTTTGCAGCTGATCCATCAAGGCTATTTGTTCCTGATAGGTCTTGACCATATCATCTCCTGAGAGACCAGTGGCTTTTAGACCAGCTAGGATCTTATTTTCCTTTTCAGTGTTAACTAGAGCTTCAGCTTCCCTTTGTTTCTGCTTAGAGCTAGCCTTAGCAGCCTCAGTCAGAAACTGCTGATCGAGTGCAGCTTTGAGGAGTGCCTCCTAATTTTTCAATTTGATTTCCTTCATCCTTCATCCTTCTTTGCTCAGTTTTGTCTTTTGCCCTCTTGGCAGCTTGGGCTGCAGACAAGAGCCTTTCATTCTCCCTCTTTTTGGCTTCATCAGCCTGTTCCTTGAACCAGGGAGAAGGAGGAGCAATCCATGTAAAAGATTCTAGAAAATGAGTACGGTTAGATACTTCATGTTGTAAAGGGGAGATTTTGGAATCTACTGAAATTTTCAGTAGATCCGTTTGTGTCTTTTTATTGGTGAGGAAATATTTGGTAAATTTGGTAAACAGGGTGGTGAGATGTGCATTAAAAAATGGGTTCAACACTTCTTGAAAAGCTTGGCTTGAGAAGGTAGGTGAAGTGGAAGTAGGTGGAATGTGTGGGGTACCTTCAAGTGAAGATGCCTGCATTGGGATGGATTGGGGTTGCAGGACTTGGTTATTCAAGACTATTGTGGCTAACTCAGTGAGTTTGTCCAGATCAGCCTGAATATGAGCAACATAATCCGTCAATTCCTTTAATTTAAGATCTGATTCGTCCATCCTTTTATGGATATTATCCGCAACCTTGATTGGTGAGTCAGTTTTAGCATGACCTGAGTCCATCCCAGGAATGTCATGGACCCCTTTTTCTTGGTTCCGGGGATTTCCAGCCTCAGTTTCAAGAACTTCATGGGCTGTTGCCATACCTGGAGTCTTATTGCCTGATCCATCTAGATAAGGTCCCATTGGGCTCTCATGTGAGATGGATGCTCCAGATATATGATCATGATGTCTAGATGGACTGGACACCCTGATCTCATCCTCTCCTCCATGGGTAGTAGATTGATTAGTTTGAGCAAAGGTTTGATGTGGCTGTTCCTCAATTGGTGAAGGGTGAGGAGAACCAATTTGCTCACAGGTAGAATCAATCTCATTGAGGACATCGGTAATAGAGTGAAAGGCTTTTTGTGGAGAAAAAGCAGAGGTGTCCTTGGGAGAGTGGACTGCCATCTGAGTGTCAGGTAACACTTCAGTGGTTTGTAAGGGGTCCCTTTGGATTACAACATCATCCTGTTGAAAGGATTGATGAGGAGCTAGATTCGGTGGAGATGCTTTATTCATCTGTGATGATGGTACAGATGTATCTGTCTGTCTAGTGGGGACAGAGACATGTTTAGGGATCTCATCTTCCTGAGCAGTCTTTTTGGGCTTTTTAGTGTAACACCCCGACCAATGGCGGAATCATCGGAGCGTACAAGAAGTGTAGATTGTTCAAAAGCATAGGGTATTTATTGTAATGAGTTCAAATTATTCATTATCATAAATTCAAACTTTATATTCAAATAACTTTAAAACATCCATTACATCATAAAAGGAAGTAATAATTCAAACATTTAAATTCTAAACATAATACGAAAACTAAATTCAATCTCTTTGCATGCCTAAGTAGCATTTCCACCTGAAACACGTTCAAATAAAAAGGTCAACTATAAAGTTGGTGAGCTTCACAGGTTTAAGCACACACACCAAAATAGTTGAATAAATGTTTATAAATGTTATAAATAATATGTGTAACCAAGCTTAATGAACATACAATATTGAATTAGTAAATAAAGCAGATCTACTAATGTTAACAGAATAATGTTTGACCATAGTAAGCATCACAATGCTTGAATTAGTAACTATCACTGCGGGCTTCCCCCGAAGGGTAAATCAAACACAGTGGAATGGCCGGTCAATAGATCTATCATAGTCACTAAGGGTGATCAATGCTAAATGTTAATTAATGTTCAATATGTATAATGTCATAAACTAGTTGCACAAAAATAGTTTAAAAATTATGATAACATGTTCCACCCCAAATAATAAATGATTAAAAAGGGGCTATGAAGACTCACCTTGTGTGATGAGCTAGTCATTGCTAATAAATGATAAATATGTAGTCCAAATAGTATCCAACACGATCTAGCTTAACCTATAATTCAATCGTACATAACTTAGATAACTGTGACTTTGCATGGAATTTCCATAATGTATTTGTGTTCCATATGTTTATAACCAAATCCATAAGTATGATTTTATAAGAATTGTTTACAAGTCGTGTTATTGTTTAAAGTTTAAAATATTTATAAATGATTAAAAATTTTCATAATAAAAATACTATTATTAATACTATCAATATTATTAATAATAATAATCATATTAATAATGATAATAGTGATATAAATAATACTAATAATACTGGTGGTGGTGGTGGTTTATTAATAATACCAATAATAATTGTAATAATAATATTTTTAATAATGATAATAATAATAATAATAATAATAATAATAATAATAATAATAATAATAATAATAATAATAATAATAATAATAATAATTTTGTTAATAACTATGATCATAAAAATAAAGATAATAATGGTCATAATAACAATAATACTATTAATAATAATAGTAATTGTAATATTAATACCTTTGATAATGGTAATAATAGTTAACAATAATATTAACTATAATAACCATAATAAGATAATAATTTATTATAATAATAATATTAACTAAATAATTATACTAATAATAGTAATGACTATAGTAGTCCTAGTAATAATAATAATATCAATAATAGTAATAATATATTTTTTTTCTCAAAGAAATAGGTAAATAAGTGAATAAATAATACATAAACTAAATATAACTTTTTTTATGTATCTAATTAAAAGAAATAAATAAATAATTAAACAAATAAATTAAATAAATAAATTGAATAATATTTATTTTATTATCAAATTAATAGTTTTTAAGTTTATGAAAATTTAGGTAAAATCAGAATTTAAAAATGATTAATAATTAAAAAGATATAAAAACAACATTGCAAAAATAGCCAGAAATCCGGCTGGAACCCGGATCGAACCCGCGACCTATCCCTCGGGAGCACACGTGTTTTCCAGTCGATCTAGGCTACAAGCCGCGATAATGATCAGTTTTAATTGTTTTTAACACATCCTCCCAGTTCTTCCCCCTTTTTATTTAAGCCAAAACCCTACATCCCAATCTCAACAAATTCATTCAAATCACGACGAGATCGAACCAGAAACCATAGGGCTTTTGTTTCTCACTCAAACGAATACAATGATGTATAGAACACTTAAAACCGTTTGTGTTCGGCCTAGTTTCGAGCTCACGCACAGAACCGCTCGACTGAGAGCTTTTATGGGCTTGATTCGCAATCCAGGGAGCTTGTGATGGTACATGGAATACACTGAAAGTTTCGCAGGGGTGGAGGGTACCTTCGGGTGAGTTTAATTTAATTATGGTGTTCGTTTATATAGATTCTAAGTTAACCGATCGCTTTCGAAATTTTCGGCTATATAATCGTATGAGTTTGACCTTGATTCGACGAATTAGTTGATGTTAACGTTCCCACGAAGTTTGTAGGTGATAAAGATCCGAAATTTATTGATTTTCTCGGTTGATTTGGCTAAAATCATGGTATGGGTTGTGATTGAGTCAACCGGGTATCCATGGGGTAAATGGGTGGAAGAAGATAACAGTTTGGGAAGTAGGCAAAACTGATCCTTCCATGTTTTCTTTCAAAAATCAGTTTTCTTTATTGGCAATTTCAGTCCTACTAGCTTTAATCTTAAAATAAAGTGTTATAAAAAATTTTTATAAAATCTTTATAAAATTTTAGCTAGAATCATTGAATTATATTTATAAAGGTTATATAACCAACCAAAAATATTTATATTCTTTGTTAACGTTTATTTATTATATATATATTTTAATTATTTTTAAAACTTACTTTATAAGTACTTAAAAATTTATTGTTATTATTTTGGTTAATATTATGGTTATATATTTACAGACACATGTATGTATCTATGTATGTATGTATATTTTTTTTCTAAAGAATTTTAATAAGAATAACTTTCGAATTTTCATTAATATCAATGAAATTACATAATTTATCGAAATCTTACATTTAGGTTTAGAGGCTTTGGTAGATGTTTTCCTTTTGGCTGGTACCTTTACAGATGCGGAAGAGGAGGTGGATGTGGGTTCACCAAGGATGGTTGTATCCTCAGTTTCATCCATGTGTTTTGCAGCAGTGTTCAACCTGGTGAACACTTGTTTGTCGATGCTCTTAATATTAGAGAGAGGAGAAACGTGATAAGCATTATTGATTTCAGCAAAAAGAAAAGCCATTACAAACCTTGGATATAATAAAAATTTGGGGCTCTTTTGGTGATGTACCAAATGATCAAAAATTATATGTGACAAGTTGACTTTATCGTTGGACAGAACAACATACATGACATATAGCATGTCATGCGACATTTCTCCCCAACTAGTCGTCTTTTGACAAGGACATTGTAAAATGGTGTGATACAGAAACTTTTACTTAGGGTAGAAGAAAGTGTTGGATATTGGATGTCCGATTAACGATAAGTTCAACGTTACTATGAAAGGTATGATCCAAAGAGTTACACTTTGGAAGGCAACGACTTCATGTTTAATTGTTAAACATAATATACGATCATGAATTGTCGGTTTTATCGAATTGGCTTTTATTATTTATGATATAATAATCGGTGGGAATTAATTATAGAGATAATTAGTTCGTTAAACAAATAAAGTTTTGATCTTTATTATAAGGGATTGTTAGTTAAATGTTAATTAACAAATTGAGAATTAATTAAGCTTTAGACATTTAATTAAATGCTACTAACTAATTGTTAGTTAGTAATATTGGAGAGTAGTAATTAAATGGTTTAATTACTAAAAGAGTTTAATCAGATTAAAAGAGTTTAATCAAATTAAAAGAGTTTAATTTAAATTAAATATGAAATAAAAGATGGGAATTCCAATTTTGAATTGGTAATTTTTAGATCCTAAAAAGGTGAATCTACATTTGATTTTAAATGTAGATCCAACCTCCCACGTTTTGATGACAATTCTTTCACCCACTCTCCCTCTCTCTTTCCTTCGTAGCCGTCCATCACACCACCACCCTTTGTGGGTTTTGTGGGCGCCGTAAGCAGCCATCATTGAGCCATCAGGCCGGGCCGCACCAAGGGATGCACCCGAGCCGCGACTAGGCTGCACCAAGTGCCTAGCCGAGGGGCCAAAAAGAGTGGCAGCAGGGCTGCCTTGCCTGAGCCAAGCCGAGCCAAGGCCACCGAGCCGAACCGTGTGTCGAGCTGAGAACCAAGCCGAGCCAAAATCAGTTTTGGTCCATTCTGGAGTTTCGTGGACGAGATTCGTACTCGGGTGATCGTTTTGAGTCAACTAGCGAGACCGTTGCTTGATCGATCATGTGGATTTGTAACCGCTTTGTAAAAGGTCGATTTCTAAAACACCATAGGGTTGTGTGTTTGATTTAATTGTTGTTTAAATCGTTTGTAACTGGATCTTGATTTGTGAATTGTTTCGATTACGAATCGATTGGTTATAAAATTTAAAAGTTTCCGCTGTGTTAGATCTGATCTAATTTTGTAATCCGGTTTTATGAAAACTGATATTTGTCAATTAATGTGATTAATTGAAAACGATTAAATGAAAAGTAACAACAAATTCCCAACAGTGGCATCAGAGCGGCTTTTACAAACGTTTAAATGCAATTAATAATCGATCTTAGTTTGTTTTTGTGTTGTCAAAACTTTTGTTTGACAAAAATATCGAAACTATGAATGTGATGATTGTGATTATGATTAAGAATCGAGCCCTCGGATCCGACCCATGTGATTGTATCTTTTGTTTTGTTTGATTGGTTGGTTTATTTGAAATCTTGTATTTTTACGGGTATTTGGACCCGATGTAATATAATAGGTTTCAATTTTTGTAATGTAATTTGTATTTTACAAATGTAATCAAGCAACAGATACAAGATGGAAGATAGAGACAATCAGGGAGATCGAAGATGGTGATCTTGGATCTAGTGGGAGACACCATTCAAGGCATTGAATTGTAAACACTAGTATCTTTCGGTTTGTGTTTGATGACTCAAACTAAACCGAACAAATGAGACTTTGGGTCGTTTCATAATCACATTTTGTTGTTTGTGGTTGTTTAATATTTAGGAAATATAAAACTAGAAAAACAAATTTTTCACAATCATTGCAAAACGATAAGTAATACAAAAGGAGTTTTGTAGTTACTTTAAAAGGGTTTTTAAAATAAAAGTGTTTTATTTTATTACAACAGTCTATAAAATAAAAGGTTTATTTTATAAAATTAGAACTTGTTAGTTTAAAATGATTCACGATAATTACCGGCTTAGTTTAAATATTATTTTTTAAAACTAATCGAGTTGAGAGTTGAAAGGAGTTTCAAACTATCGCAAATCAAGAACAAAATATGATTTTGTTAATACGAAATTGTACGATTTGTGTCATGCTTCAAATCATTCAATAGTTTTAAATTAAAACAATAAAATAAATACGATGGATTAGACTAAAAAATTCGTGAATATGATTAATTTAATTTTAATAAGGTATTAAAACAAATTAGATCAAAATTGAAATAGGATATCAATTAGATAGCGAACAAATAAAATAGTGATTTTATAAAATGCATAACTATCCTCATTTAAAATTAGTTGTCCATAATGTTTTTAAAACTTAAAAGTAATTAAAAGACTCATGGGTCAAGATGTTTATTTTCCAAATATGTAAACCTAGAGTTGGTGCTTACCCTGCTTTAGGTTTATATATTAGAAAAGATAAGCATTTTGATTTAAATGCCACAGATTTGAGACACTTTATCAATTTGACCTAAAATCTAGTGTTAGTGCTTGCCCTGCACTAGGTCTATGGTTTTATTGAAAAAGGAATGATCGTGATTCCTAATACACTTAGGCCGGTCATTCAGTCAAAAATCGTAAGGCGCATACTTGAAGAGTCAAGTTGGCATAGTTGGGGTAAATGTACAAAGTTAGAAATGAGTGTTCTAACAAACCCCAAAACATGAGGATTATGATTGTCATAATTGGTTATCGTAACCCTCCTGTATTATTGTAAACAGTAAATAGGGAGCTTAGCCAATTCATTGTTCATAAAATAAATAGGATCTCGCAATTCAAAATTAATTTTGTTAATGAGTCATAATTAATTTGGGATTATATAAAGCATGAAATACTAAAACCTTTCTTTTGAATTTTATAGATGTCTTTCATTGATGCTACTAAACCTCCTAGGATAAGTCTTTTTCGAAATCAGTTCAATGGGAGTAATTTTTCTACTTGGATGCATCACCTTAGAGAAATCCTAAGAATAGAAGGGAAGTTGTATGCTTTGGATAACCCTATTACTCCCGAGCCACCTATAGGCTGCACCACATCTGAAAGGATGAAGCACATTGGACACGAATGTTAGATAAAATCTCTCATATTGATTTCGGTGTCTCCTGAATATGTGGATCAGCTTATGTATCTCTCTAGTCATGAGATGATTGAGGAGATCAATAAGAGTTTCCTGCCAAACAGGTTTTGGCAATTTGAAATTCTTAAAGAGGTCCAAAAGGGTTTGAGATCGGGTGGAGACGTGGGAGCTCACATTGATAGGTTGCAAGGCTATTTTGATAGGCTTGGCAAACTGGGCTATCCCATGAACCTTAAGATTGCTATTGATTTCATCCTTATTTCCCTACCAGAGGAATATGAATCTTTTGTAACGAGTTATAAAAGAAATATCTTTGGAGGGGCAATTGATGAACTCAAGGGGATGCTCTTGGTTGAGGAAACCAAGATGAGGGTAGAGGTGAGCAGTGGGAGGAAGAGACCATTGACCGAAGTTGATGAGGTCCAGTACATTGTTGCACGGCGTCTGAAGAGTTCAGATATGTCGGGATCTTCGGGTGTGCCTTGTTTATTCAACATATTTCTTGAATTGGAAAATCTTTGATAATAATGTGAGTGTCACAATTATTTCAATTATTTGCAGGTATTCGAGGTGGTTGATAAGCTAGGAGCTTGAGTCTTGAATTCCATGGGATGGAAGACAAGACAAATAGAAGAAATGTTCTTTTATTCTTTCATTTTTCATTAATTGTTTAAAACGATTATGAATATTTTGACATTCTTAGTTTGACTAAGCATATTGATTCTAGTATTATTTATGCATTTATTGATTAATTATGTTTATGCTTGATAAAATGTTTTGATAGTATAATTGATAATAATTATTCATAATGCAAAAGTGAATTCTATATGATAGAATTACTAATAAAGGCAATACATATGATTCATATTAGTAGAATAATTTAAAGTGTTTAAATAATTATAATTAGACAAGATTAACCTTTAAAGCAAGGTGTAATACATTAATCTCTAAACAATTGAAAATGAAATTCATTGTTACAAGAGTTTGATGATTACACAACATGCTTAAGGAAGGTTAAAAAGATTGTGATCTTTAATATGCAATTCTTTTGCAAATAATTGTCTAAAGATTAAATATGAATACTCTATAAGGTTTTAAACCTAATGAAATATTTGAAATAGTTCAAAGAAGATTTCAATAAAATGAAGATCTGAAAACAACAATAGTTATATATGAGATATAACCAAAGGTTACCAAATTGATGCATATAATATAAAATTGTTTCACAACCAAGTAAACAATGATATAGGTAATTTAATAAATACCAATGCATGTTGTATTTTCTATTCAATATGTTCCAATGAATAAATATCCCATTGAACTAATCATATGAATTACTACAATAGCTTTAAATTACAGGTGAATATAAAGAGGTTATATATTAAACCTGTATAAAAACCTATTTGGGGTTTGAGGATTTAACAAAGAGTTGTTAACAATTTATTTGAAATTGGATCCTCAAAACCGATAAAGATATTTATCATAAATCCCTAAAATGAAATAGATAGAATTTTCATCAATTGCTTCCTAAGGCAGGGAACTGTATTGTTGAAAATTAGATAGTGAAGATTGAAAGAGTTCAATTGTGCAATGATATGATATATATGTTTCAATCAACACAAAATGTTTGAATGGATCTTAAATGAGTTTAAGAACCAAATGTTACAAATGACATATGCAAAAGCTAACGGGATCATTGTGATCCCAAAACTTGCATAATTGTAACTGTTGATTGGTAAATGTAACATCCGTGAAAAATCCCGGTAAAATCCATATTAAGATCTTAATTATTTAGTCCTTAACGAACAAAAACCAAGTTAATACGTATGTTGAGTCGATGGTATTTAAACAACTAAGAAAAACATGATCAGTCATGGGTTTTCAGATGTAGTAATGCGTATAAAGAAATAATCAAGGAATAATGATAATCACAGTACGCGAAGACCCTGAAATTATGAAATCTTGAAAATAGAGAAGAAGATCGGAGACATACCAATAGTCCGCGACTTTCCCGAAGTATTCCCTGATGAGCTACCTGGATTACCACCCGTTCGACAAGTGGAATTTCGTATCGACCTGATTCCAGGAGCGGCACCGATAGCAAAGACACCCTACCGTCTCGCACCATCCGAGATGCAAGAGTTATCAAGCCAATTACAAGAACTCTTGGATCAAGGATTCATCCGACCGAGTTTCTCACCATGGGGAGCACCCATTCTATTTGTCAAAAAGAAGGATGGATCTTTTCGAATGTGCATCGACTATAGGGAGCTCAACAAAGTAACCATCAAAAATCGCTATCCTCTTCCTCGGATTGATGACTTGTTCGACCAATTACAAGGGTCTAGGCACTTCTCAAAGATAGACCTTCGGTCAGGTTATCATCAATTAAGAATCCACGAAGACGACATCCCAAAAACCGCATTCAGAACAAGATACGGGCACTACGAATTCTTAGTAATGCCTTTCGGACTCACCAATGCCCCTGCGGTATTTATGGACCTAATGAACCGTGTATGCAAGCCTTACGTCGATAAGTTCGTGATCGTGTTCATCGACAATATCCTTATATACTCACAAAACGAAGAGGATCATAAGCAACACCTAAAGCTAGTACTCCAACTCTTGGCAAGGGAGAAACTATATGCCAAGTTTTCCAAATGCGAGTTCTGGTTAAAGGAGGTTCACTTCCTTGGTCATGTGGTTAATGATAAGGGTATTCAAGTCGACCCAAGCAAGATTGAGGCGGTAAAGAAATGGGAAGCACCGACAACCCCGACAGAAATCCGACAATTCTTAGGGTTGGCCGGATACTATCGTAGATTCATTGAAAACTTCTCAAAAATAGCCAAACCATTAACCATGCTCACCCAAAAGGAGCAAAAGTACAATTGGGGAAGAGAACAAGAAGAGGCTTTCCAATTACTGAAACACAAATTATGCCAAGCCCCGATCCTATCACTCCCCGACGGCACTGATAACTTTGTCGTATACTGTGATGCATCACACCAAGGTCTCGGTTGCGTGTTGATGCAAAAAGACAAAGTTATTGCATATGCATCCCGACAACTCAAAGTGCATGAAAAGAACTACACCACTCATGACTTGGAGTTGGGAGCCGTTATCTTTGCTTTAAAAATCTGGAGACACTACCTCTACGGTACCAAGTGTATTATATACACCGATCACAAAAGCCTCCAACACATCCTTGATCAAAAAATGTTGAATATGCGTCAAAGAAGATGGGTTGAATTACTCAACGACTACGATTGTGACATACGCTACCATCCCGGTAAAGCAAACGTGGTGGCTGATGCACTAAGTAGAAAAGAGAGGATCAAACCCGTTCGCGTACGCGCCTTGGGTATGACAATACAAACCTCTCTCAAAACCCAAATTCTTGAAGCACAAAAGGAAGCTCTAAAGGCAAAGGAACTCAAAGAAGAACTGCTATGCGGGGCGGAGAAGAGACTAGAACTAAAGGAAGATGATGTGTTGTATTTCCAAGAAAGAATGTGGGTTCCCGAGCTGAACAACATCCGAGAGCTCATTTTTCATGAAGCCCACAAATCCAAATACTCCGTTCATCCGGGCGCCGACAAAATGTATAAAGATCTCAAGGAATACTATTGATGGCCCGGAATGAAGAAAGACATCGCTCTATATGTTGGAAAGTGCCTAACCTGTTCTAAGGTTAAGGCCAAACACAAAAAACCATCAGGTATGCTACAACAACCCGAAATCCCACAATGGAAATGGGAGCAAATTTCCATGGATTTCATCACCAAACTACCACGTACCTCTAGCGGTTATGATTTTATATGGGTCATCGTCGATCGATTGACAAAGTCCGCTCACTTCTTGCCCATTAGAGAAGATTTTAAGATGGAGAAGCTTGCTAAACTATACATCACCGAAATCATCACTAGGCACGGGGTACCCATGTCAATCATCTCCGACAGAGATAGCCGATTTACCTCCCGATTCTGGCAATCTATGCAAAAGGCACTCGGAACTCGTCTCGACCTTAGCACCGCGTATCATCCACAAACCGATGGGCAGACCGAAAGAACAATCCAAACCTTGGAAGATATGCTTAGGTGTTGTGTGGTAGATTTTGGTGGAAGCTGGGATAACCATCTCCCACTAATTGAATTCTCGTATAACAACAGTTACCACACAAGCATCAAGTGTGCACCATTTGAAGCCTTATACGGACGAAAATGTCGATCTCCCGTATGTTGGGCAGAAATCGGGGAAAGTCAAATAACTGGTCCTGAAATCATTCAAGAAACAACGGATAAAATTGCACAAATCAAGGACCGAATCAAAGCCGCTAGGGATCGTCAGAAAAGCTACGCCGACAACCGAAGAAAACCATTGGAATTTGCAATTGGCGATAAGGTAATGCTAAAAGTATCTCCATGGAAGGGTGTTGTGCGATTCGGTAAGAAGGGCAAGCTAGCTCCAAGATACGTTGGACCTTTTGAAATTCTCGATAGAATTGGTCCCGTAGCCTACAAGCTCCAACTACCACAAGAACTCGGTGGAGTTCATGATACGTTCCATGTGTCCAATCTAAAGAAATGCCTATCAGACGAGACATTGATAATCCCGTTGGATGAGGTTCAACTCGACGACAAACTCCACTTCATCGAAGAACCAATTGAGATTATGGATCAAGATGTGAAGACGTTGAAGCGAAGCCGCATTCCAATCATCAAAGTTAGATGGAACTCTAAGCGAGGACCTAAATTCACCTGTGAAAGGGAGGATCATATGAAGAAAAAGTATCCTCAGCTATTCATAAACAACTCTACCCTGGTAAATAAAGATTGAATTTCGGGACGAAATTCTTTTAACCGGGGGAGACTGTAACATCCGTGAAAAATCCCGGTAAAATCCATATTAAGATCTTAATTATTTAGTCCTTAACGAACAAAAACCAAGTTAATACGTATGTTGAGTCGATGGTATTTAAACAACTAAGAAAAACATGATCAGTCATGGGTTTTCAGATGTAGTAATGCGTATAAAGAAATAATCAAGGAATAACGATAATCACAGTACGCGAAGACCCAGAAATTATGAAATCTTGAAAATATTAAGAATTATAATAATTTAGTAAAATGTGGATATAATTAACAATTTTAAAAGTGTTCCAATTAATAAAAATTAATAAATTTAAAGGAGGTATAAAATGAGTATAGATTTATAACTATTTTAATACTTAAATAAATATTTAGATAATTATAAAATAATCAAAAAGTTTCTAATAATTTAAAATAAGCATTTAAATAATTATAAGATGTTCTTTTAAATAATTATGAATTTATAAACATTTTTAGAAATTTTATAAATTTTAGAAATTGCCCAAATCTTTATTTTATAAATATTATTACCCATTTTTATTTATAAAAATTGAAAGAACTCTTTCCCTAATTAAAAATTAAATCAAAAATCTTAATTAAACATAATCATTTAACTCTATAACCTACTAACCTACACTCCAACATCTTTGTCCCCCCTCCAACACTTTTGTCACACACACCCCTCTCCTCCCCTCTCCTTGGCCATCCAAGACCACCCCAAGACCACCCCCATTCCAATTTTCAACTATAAATACCAAGCTTCATCCTTCCTAAATCCTTTGCACCAAAACCATTCTTCTTTGGATTTCTAATTCTATCTCCCTAATCCACCTCTCTTGGGATCTTTCTAAGATTTCCAAGGTAATAAACACTTAAACTAAATGCTCTTCATCTTTATGCTTCATTTTCTTCTTCTAATCCTCAAATTCTAAGTTGTTACCATGCTTGATAACACAAAGGTTTGTGTGTTGTGAGGTTTCCTAATAACTTGTTTTATGACAAGTAACCTATGATCAACCCATACACAAACATACTTTCAAGTTATGGATTCTTGCAATATTGATAACAAAAAGGTTTGTGTGTTTGTTCTTTACCAAACATCCAAACATACCTTCAATATTTGCCTTATTATTTTGAATGTTGACAACACAAAGGTTTTTTATAATTATGGGTCTTTAACCTAAGATCAACAATTATACAAAACATACTTTCAACATTTGCCTTACTTATATATGTGTAGTGCCTTTAAATGACCAAAACCCATGCACACCTATACTTATATGTATTCAATCACATCACTTAAAGGTTAGTAATATATTTTGGGTTAACTTTAAACCCTTATTCACTAATATCACTTCAAAGTAACGCACGTAATTAATCATTACTCCTAAAACTAAAACCTTGATTATACGCATTACAAACTTTATTATTATTAAACCATCCGTGGTGTCATTATCATTAAACCATCCGTGGTTTCATTCGTAATTTGGTACAACTCAAAATAAAGAGTCGATTAAAATGCCAAATTAAAAAGCGAACTGTGTTATGGCTTAGTATCATTATTAAGTTGGAAGACGACAAGTTCGAGTAACGTATTATCATTTCTTTTATGACTTAAGGAAAGTCATTACTTTGCAATAACCCCAATCTATTAATCGGGTTAACGCATCTCTTATATATATACTAAATATTAAATCCATCGTAAAACTCAACAAATGTATAATTTCCTTATTTTAGGGGTTTGAAGTTCGTGACAAAGAGCAAGATCTTAATATTATCTATCTTCTAGCATCCTACTACTAGTGAGTTTCATAGCCCCTCTTTTTATTTAATATTTTGGGGTGGAATACATGCTAGATACTAAAACTTTACATCCATACGTGTTTAAATGAAATAGGCATTTTAGTGATTACTTGAGTATACGTGTTACTATCGTTTAAACTTCTTTAATATTCATGATGTACATTAATAATATTTTGAGTGAAGTATACGTTTGACATCGTTTAAACTCATAATCATAAAATGCATGCTTTATTGTTAAACATTATGGGATGTATGTTACTATAAACTTCTTTTTTGTAATCATGCTTTATCGAGTCATAAACCTATGGACTCACCAACTATTTTTAGTTGATACTTGAGCATGTATTTTAGGAAATTAGCTACATGGATTATATTACAACAAGAAGATTTTGAAGATATTGTTTAATTTAAATTAGACTATATGGAGAAATCTTATATTGTTGTATCATTTTGAATCATATCATTTTGTAAAACTATTATCGATATGTTATTTGAATCTTTGTAAATCTCTTATGTATGTTATTTGGATTATGAATGCAATTTAGTAAGTTTCTTTATAAACAATGTATTTGTAATCCGATTTCGTCTCGCCCTCGTGATTCCGCTTTAGCTAGGGTGTGACTAGGAATGGATTGAGAAAACATATGAAAAAAATATAACATAGCTAAGACTATGAAATTGTAGTCATATTATAGTAGAAGCATTATGAGAAATAACTAAAAGAAAGACATAATAATAAATAAAATTAATAAATCAGAATCTAGCTATTCAGTTCACTAAATCTATTTAAAGAGCTGAATATGAGGATAAGGATGATAAATAGATATTAGACATGCTAGATGGGGAATTTGATTTAACTTTAGTATTGGGTGCTCTACAATCGAAACACGAAACATTGAATGTTCATTTTGATTTAGTGGTTAATGGCAAAATGAATTATGTTTCTAAAATTCGAAATTTTGTATATTTTAGTATCCTTGAATATACTATTCTAAATGTTCGTAGTCGATCAGATTCATGGGAATCAATCTGAACTAAGACTACTTGAATGTTTGGTTAGTTTATAGTGATAAAAGCTCAAGTGCTGAGAACCAAGATTCATAGGCATTCATTAGAGAATGATGTCGGACGTATCTCGCTTCAAAACATTCTTCATGGATCATTGTCATAAGATGTTTTGATATTAAAGTATATTAGATATACACAAATATCCTTAGACCTTAGGAGTATATTGAACTAACATTGATCAAAGGTCACTCTTTGATCTTACCTAACGCTGTCTTGAAAAATAGGCAGTAATAAGGGTAACGATTGGGAATGGTTCTAAGATTAAGTGTGCATTATATGCTGCCAAGGGGATTCTATACTCTTATTTACAGATAAGAGAAGATATTATGGCGCCCTCGTTGATTTAAACTGATGTAAACGCGTGGCCACACTCAAACTAACAGTAGTTTGTTAGATCATTTTATATTGAGAACGAGAACGAGAATACTTGAACAATATATGAGATTGAAGAGAGATCCTGTCTCGTGTTCAAGGAATATCTAAATAGAAAGGATATACAGATAAAGGTTATCTGAGACTATAATTGTTAGTTAAAGTAAAGAGTTACTTAAACTAAGGAATTTTAGTCAACTTAAGAAGTCAAAACTTACTAAGGGTAGCGTGATGCAGCTAGGCGTCCAACACTGTCTATGTTGAATCACTCAGTCGATGAATCGTCCAAGTAGGATTCTGTTGGATATTGGATGTCCGATTAACGATAAGTTCAACGTTACTATGAAAGGTATGATCCAAAGAGTTACACTTTGGAAGGCAACGACTTTATGATTAATTTTTAAACATAATATACGATCATGAATTGTCGGTTTTACCGAATTCGCCTTTATTATTTATAAAATAATAATCGGTGGGAATTGATTATAGAGATAATCAATACGTTAAACAAATAAAGTTTTGAACTTTATTATAACGGATTGTTAGTTGAATGTTAATTAACAAATTGAGAATTAATTAAATTTTAGACATTTAATTAAATGCTACTAACTAATTGTTTGTAAGTAATATTGGAGAGTAGTAATTAAATGGTTTAATTAAAAGGGTTTAATCAAATTAAAATATTTTAATCAAATTAAAAGAGTTTAATTTAAATTAAATGTGGGAATTCCAATTTTGAATTATTAATTCTTAGATCCTAAAAAGGTGGATCTAAATTTGACTTTAAATGTAGATCCAACCTCCCACATTTTGGTGACAACTCTTTCACCCACTCTCCCTCTCCCTTTCCTTGGTAGTCGTTCACCACACCACCACCCTTTATGGGTTTTGTGGGCGCCGCAAGCAGACACCACCGAGCCATCAGGCTGGCCCGCACTAAGGGCTGCACCCTAGCCGCGACTAGGCAGCACCAAGGGCCTAGCCGACGGGCCAAAAGGAGTCGCAGTAGGGCTGCCTTGCCCGAGCCAAGCTGAGACAAGGCCACCAAGCCGAACCATGTGTCGAGCCAAGAGCCGAGCCGAGCCAAAATCAGTTTTGGTCCATTCCGGAGTTTCGTGGGACGAGATCCGTACTCGGGTGATTGTTTTGAGTCAACTAGCGAGACCGTTGCTTGATCCATCATGTGGATTTGGAACCGCTTCGTAAAAGGCCGATTTCTAAAAGACCCTATGGTTGTGTGTCTGATTTAATTGTTGTTTAAATCGTTTGTAACTGGATCCTGATATGGGAATTGTTTCGATTACGAATCGATTGGTTATAAAATTTGAAAGCTTCCGATGTGTTAGATCTGATCTAATTATTTAATCCGGTTTTATGAAAACTAATTTTTTTCAATTAATGTGATTAATTGAAAACGATTAAATGAAAAGTAACCACGAATTCCCAACAGAAAGCTTTGTACATGGTCCTGTTTTTCAGGTCACCCTGATAATCACAGTGAACAAAAACATTACGAAGGAGTTTTAAAGAAATAGTGGTAGGTGCCTCGGTGTCGTTCATATTTAGAGAAACACTTATTTTGGAGGGGTGAGGGTGACTTGTTGACCAGCGACCACTGAAGCGATAATTTCAACAGAGTCATCCTTCGACACCAAGGTCAAGTTTGCCCAAAACTGGTTTTGAGCAACTTCTGAGATAGGAGGATTGATGATGAGAGCAGTATGAACGAAGGAGTTTACCAGAATGTCGACTACTTCATCATAGTGAAGGTACTCAGAAGACTTAACAAGGTAGGCTCCGAGATTGTGAATCGGCTTGATCTTCAAAGCTTCAGAGGCCATTGTTGAGTTGATGAACGAAGAACAGTTATGAGTGCCAAGCATGATTACAAATTTTTTCTTTAAGATGAGAGAGGGGAAGACAAAGAAGTGTAACCGTTGCAAACAAGGCCGGTTTCAATAAATAAAATCTCCACTATTTATAACTTACCAAAAGTTTTACCTTACCCGTTGGACAAACCTGTGAGCAAGAGAGAGAAAGACAAAGGACAAATGATTACGTTCATGCACACCATGATGTACAGACAAAGCTTTGTTAGTAATGAAGTATGGTCTGATGCCGTTACACCATCATCATGAGCATTAAGCTCAGACGGAATCAGTGTAAGTGCGTCGTGCCAGGCGACATGCCTGAAAAGCGGTTGTCCTTCGCCATAAGCAACATTTTGAACTTTTGAATTTGAAAGAGAAGTTTTCTTGATCAAAAGAAGATCAAGAGGCTTTTTCAAGTAATTATGAAAGAACTGAAGAAGATAACCACTGATATAAATAAGATCAGTGGTCATTAGAGATGAGGGGGCAAGATGGTAAAATGAGAAGATATTATCGAGCCATGAGAACAATTAATGAGGGTCAATTCAATTAATTGTAGGGAGTCTAATCTTGCAGAGTGATTAGTGACGGTCAAATCAGGCGTAAGTATCAAGAATTTGATAACTATAGAGAGAAGATTTTAACCACAGAAGAGATTTTTAACCTCGGAAGAGCCTTATCCTCGTAAGGAATTTAACCATGGATAAGTTACAAGGTTAGAAACCTAGGAAGAAATGGAGACCTTGGAAGGGTTAGAAACCACGGAAGGTTTAAAGTGTTACAACGGATGGTTATAACAACGAATAGATATGAAACAGTGGTTAGGATAACCACTGATCCTATCCATGTTTTGGGATAACCACTGAGAGAAACCAAGGTTGCTTTATCAGTGGTTTATCAAATATCCGTTATTAGGACAATTCTTAAGAATTATCCTTTTATATATTTATTGTAAAGTTTAAGAAACATATTCTTAACCATAATTATTTATTAGCTCATATTTATCATTCCTAATTTGGCCACAAACTTATAAAAGGTTGAAGAGTCCAAAGGTTTGGTAAATATGTCCGCTATTTGGTCACTTGTAGAAACATGTTCTGGAACAATTAGTCCCTTTTCAAAACAGTCCCAAATGAAGTGATGCCTTATTTCTATGTGTTTGGTTTTAGAGTGATAGACAGGATTCTTTATTATATTTTTGGCAGCTTGGCTATCTATTAAGAGAGGTGTTTTTAGTTCCGTTATTCAGAAATCCAACAGTTGGTATTGTAACAAAAGGATTTGGGCAGTGCAATGAGCTGCTGCAATGTACTCGGCTTTAGCAGTTGAGTTTGACACTGAATTTTGCTTTTTGCTTTGCCAAGACACTAAGCAATTTGAAAACAACTGACATCCTCCCAAAGTAGACTTTCTGGTGAGCGAGCATCCAGCATAATCACTGTTTGAAAAACCAACAAGCTTACAAGTTTGATTATCAGGATACCAGATACCTAGCACAGGAGTGCCTTTAAGATATCTGAGTATCCTCTTCACAAATGATAAATGGGATTGTTTAGGGGCAGACTGGTACTTTGCACAGACATATGTTGTGTACATGATGTCTGGCCTTGATGCAGTAAGATACATCAAAGATCCAATCATGCACCTGTAGAGGGTTTGATCTACAGGTTCACCATTTTCATCTGGACTTATTCTAGGTGCGGTTTCCATGGGGGTAGAAATTATTTTACAATCATTCATTTCAAATTTATTTAGAAGATCCTTTACATATTTTGGTTGATGAATGAAAGTCCCATTAGGAGTTTGTTTGACTTGGAGTCCCAAAATGTTTTTAGTTCACTTAAAGCACTCATTTCAAACTTGGAAGACATTAATTTAGAAAATTGTTCACACAAGGAAGGTTTTGTTGATCCAAAAATGATGTCATCGACATATATTTGGACCAGCAAAAGTTCCTTGTCTACCCTCTTGATGAACAATGTCTTATCAATGGTTCCTCGAGAAAATTTATTTGAAAGAAGAAATTGAGAAAGAGTGTCATACCATGCTCTAGGTACCTGTTTCAGACCATAAAGTGCTTTGTCTAGTCTGTATACCCAATCAGGGTGATGAACATCATCAAGCCCTGGAGGTTGACAGACATAGACTTCCTCCTTTATAGTTCCATACTGGAATGCACTTTTTATATCCATCTTAAATACCTTTATGTTTTGGGATATAGCAAATGCTAGGAAGAGTCTAACGGCTTCTAGTCTGGCCACAGGGGTAAAGGTTTCATCATAATTGATGCCTTCTTCTTTGCAGTACCCTTGCACTACCAATTTGGCTTTATTCTTGATTACAATGCCTCTGTCATCTGTTTTATTTCTAAATACCCATCTTATTCCTATAGGGTATTTTCCTGCTAGCAAGGGGCAGAGAGTTTAAAACAATTTTCCTTTTGAACTGTAATAGTTCATCTTGCATAGCCTCCACCCAATTATTATCTTTAAGAGCTTCCTGATACTTGGAGGGCTCAATTTGAGACAAAAAGGCTGCTGGTAGGCAAAAGTTTGAAATCTGGCTCCTAGTTTGAACACCCTAACCTAAATCACCTAAGATCTGCTCTAGTGGATGATTTCTGTTGAAGGAAATGATGTCAAAACAATTAGTTGTAGAGGCAGCATCGGAAGAAGATGAATTTTCAGTGGGACCGGGAGATTTTTACAGTGAGGAAGCATGTTCATGTTTAGGAATATCTACAGGTACATTATCCAAAGCTGGGGATAAGGGAGTAGATATTTGTTCAACCTGATCTTGAGGATTTATTTGATAAGAAGGGATCAAGGTAAAGAAGTGAGATACTAAACATTCCTCAAGAGAGGATAGATATTTAAAGGTTTTACACGACTCTGAAGATTGAGAAGAGGAAGATGTAGGAGAAGTGTAGGTGAAGCTTTCAAGATCAAAGAGATCGTCAGGAAAAGATGGGAAAGAGGAAGTTGATGCAGATTCATTGAATCTAACATCAATGGTTTCCTCAACAATTTTGGTCCTGAGATTGTGGGCTCGGTAAGCTTTATAGGTTTGAGAGTATCCAACAAAATTTCCAGAGTCAACTTTAGAAGGAAACTTGGACAAAGTGTCTTTTGTGTTCAAGATGAAACAAGGACACCCAAAAACTTTGAAGAAAGAAATGAGGAGCTTTATGTTATGAAGAACTTCATAGGCAATCTTGTTATATCTCTTTACAATGTGAACTCTGTTTAAGACATAGCGAGCAGTGTTTACTATCTCAGCCCAGATTGATAAAGGTAATCCTGAGTCTGCAAGCATAGTTCTTGCAGATTCAATAAGTGTCCTATTCTTTCTTTCCACAACTCCATTTTAAGCAGGAGTTCTTGGAACACTATATTGTGTAAGGATTCCTTTAGAGATGCAGAACTTATCAAGAACATGATTCTTGAGTTCTGCACTATTATCACTCCTGATTGTCTTGACAGGAAGACCAAATTGTCTCTCAAGTTGAGTTATAAGGGCTATTATTTTATCAGTAGTCTCGTCTTTGCTGAAGAGGAAGAAGGTCCAGCAAAATCTTGAGTAATAATCCATAACAACTAAGCAGTATCTCTTTCTTGCCAAGCTGGCTACCTTCACTGGACCAATTAGATCCATATGAAGTAGATTGAACAGTTAGTTGTTTTGGATTCCTCAATAGACTTATGTGATGTTTTATGTTGCTTTCCCTTTAAGCAAGATTCACACTGACCTTCAAAGTGAAATTCTTTGGGGGGCAATCCTCTTACTAAAGAAAGGGTAGAAAGCTTATGAAGAGTTTGATGGTTAAGGTGACTGAATCTTCTGTGCCAAAGAGCAGTTTCAGAAGATGATGCTTTGGCTATCAAACATGTAGGAGAAGATGTTTTAGAATCAGTAGTCATGTCTACAACATAGACTTTTCCATTTCTCTTAGCTGTTAGCAGAGTATGTTGATCAATTAAGATCTTTATTTTTGAATTAATTTCAGGAGAAAGAATTCTACAACTGTCCTTGGTGAAAAATGAACTAAAGTTCTTGTTCGCTAATTGAGAAACACTCAAGAGATTAAACTTGAGGTTTTCAACTAAGCTTACATCTTTGAAGTGCAGTTTTCCACTAAGGACAGCACCAGACCCTACTATCCAACCCTTTGTGTTGTTTCCGAAAGAAATAGATCCTCCATTCTTTGGAATGAAGTTATTTAAGATGGATCTACATCCTGTCATGTGCCTAGAGCCTCCACTGTCCACATACCATAGGTGATTTTGGTTTGAAGAGGGTCTCTAAACATGAGGATCAAATGCAATGAGTTAGATATAGGTCATTATATATTTTTAGAAGGAAGAAGTGAACATTTTTAGAAGTTTATTTGTTTTGTTGCGTGTTATTCATCAACTTCTGCATCATTTGTATCAGCTGTTGCTGATTTTGATGCAAGATGTTGATTTGTGAATCCACGGAAGAAGAGTTTATAGAAGCAGGAGAATAGGAAGCATGAGTCACTATGGGATAAGAAGATGGTGTACCAAGAATGGATGGTCTGGGAGATGTAAGTAGAGGAGAAGATAAGCGAAAGGGTGAATGTGTGTTTGGTCTTATTGCACCGTTAGCTGATGGTCTATTTGCTTTCTTGGACTTCTTCATCTTATTAGGGGGATTCCCTTTAGATGAAGAAGCATGTTCAGCTTTTAATTGTTCAGCCTTCAGTTTATCTCTAGCTTCCTCCAAAGGAGTTTTTATCCTGCAATCTTCAGTAGAATGATTGTACTTGAAAAATTTCAGGCAAGCAAGAGATAGTGAAGAGTAGTTAGGGATGAATGACTTATTTGCCTTCATTATTGGATAAAGTGGTTGTGGATAACAAGGAGGGAATTTAATGTCAACCATGGGCCTCTTTCCTTTGTCAAGATAGGCCACATGGTTATCTGAGGTTTCACGTAATGTTGTACCTTCTGAACTTTGAGTAGAGCTCATGACTGGAGCAATCTCTGTTTGTTCAGAAGAATTATTGTTATGATCACTTTCCAGGTGTGTCTCTTCTGTTTTTTCCAAGTTTGTATCTGTGAGATATACAAATGTTGGAAACTGTCTAGGTTGATACACTCTGGGAGGTGTGATCTTTAAGGCTGGAATTTCATCAGGGAAGAGGTTCAGAAACAGTTTCATTTATTTTACTATCAATCGGGGCATGGTCCTCTAGAGGACTAGTGTGATTGTACCCGATTCCAAACTTAGCCTTACTGTGAACTTGCTTACTGAGAAGCATTTTGAATCCTTTGCAGGATTCAACCCACTTTTCACAGCTGACTTTGGTTTGAGACAGTTCATCTCTACAAGCCAAATATTTTTCACTTTTCAAATTAAATAAAGCTTGTAGGTTGGATTTTTCAGTTTTTAAGATAGAAATTTGACTATCTTTATTCTTTATTAACTTTTCTACTTCTGAATTTTTATTAGCTAGTAGTTGCTCCAGCTCTTGATTTTGTTATCGAAGCAACATGTTGGCTTTCTTTATTTTTACAAAAGCATCAATGCACGCATCAGTGCAAAATTTTTCAAGAGGAGAAGAGGATACCTACACATCAGAAGATTCTGCTTCAGGTTTATCAGAAGAGGTGGAATCTTCACCAACAGCCATAAGAGCAAATTCTATTGGCTCAGAAATGCTGAGGGCATAGCCTACATCTTCAGGCATGTTCCTCCAGTCTACGTACACTTGGGTGAAAAGAGCGGGTTGACTAGAGGATGAAGACTGGATAGCAAGGCCTGTTGAATTTATTTGAGAAGGAGATGGTGCAACAATCTGAAGTGGGGTAGGAGTGAGCTGATACACGCTACCATTGGCAGCTTGTACATATTGTACATTGGTAGAAGGAGAGTTTTGTACAATATGATCTGTCTCCTGAGAGTTGTGCCTTTTAAAATGTGAGGAAGAAGAAGAAAAAAGTGTGGTAGAAGTATGTGATTCTGTGTTTGGCAAAGTCACAAAAGGTGAAGCGTTAGAGTTGGAAGCATTTTTGCATTCCCTAGCAATGTGTCGAGTGCCGTGACACCTGTAGCATTGGACTTTAGCCTTATTTAGACCACTCCTGGTTTTCCCATGGATACCGGGAAATTTTCTTCATGTCCTCTTGTAGAACATGTTAGTTCTCATGCTCAAGAGGTCAAGTTGATGAAGGATATCCATCTCTTCCAAGTCATCACTTGGAATTTGATGGAGATCATCCATGATAAAACACAGATGGTCAGAAATGAGAGAATGGTCATCACAAGAAGAAGAAGGGTTGATCTCAGTAGTTATGTCAATGTACTCATCATAACCCTGATCATTTGTCTCAGAGTTATGACTAAGAAGAGTTGTGTTCCCTTGAATGTACTCTTTTGTTGATTTACCAGACTTTATTAGTTTTCTTTTCTGGTCAATCTCCCGCTCAAAAGTGAGCAACTTACCATGGAGTTGGGTAAGTGAGAGTTTGCTGAAGTCTGGCAAAGATCTCATGACTATGGAATAAGTTTCCCATTTATCAGGAAGAGATCTCAAGATTCGATTAAGAACAGAAACAGTGGGGTAAACTTGACCAGCTAATTTTAATTCACTTAAGAGAGATGTGAACCTTTCAAATTGCTGAGTCAGTGACTCATTATTTAGTTGGCAGAATGCCTCATACTGTTAAGCCAATATCTCCCTTGTATTAGCCACAACATCATCGGTACCACCGAACTGCTCTTTTAGAGCATTACACAAGTCCTTAGTGGACTCATGGTGAAGAAGACCAGAATATAATTCATTCGGGAGGGCCATAGCCAGCTGAGCATGTGCCTTGGCATCAAGCTCCAATTTCTAGAAGTCTTCTTTGGTGTAGTTCCGAGGATCCTTAGGACATGGTCTCCGATCTCTGTGTCCAAGACCATTGGTTTAAGAGGTCCAAACATCACAGACTTCTAATATCCGGTATGATTGTTGGACAAGAAGTGTAACATCCTTCTCTGCCATATATTATATTGATGCCTTGCCAAGATTGATGGCTTAGTGGCAGAGCCGGTGTTATGAGGGTCTAAAGTGAATTTTTCTGCCATAGGTTTACAAACCATTATGAGTATATCAAAGAGTAATGAGTTCTCAAGGTAGTTTGTTAGAATGGTTTTTGAACACAGCTTAGTTCAAAACCAAAAACCTGCAGATTTTTTATAAAGTAGAAAAACAGAAGAGGCAGAACACAGAAAACCAAACAACAAGATATCGAAGAATGCTATGAGTTTTAGTCTTGATGGTTAAACCAAGACTAAGGACAAGGCTCTGATACCAATTGTTGAAAACATGGAGAAGCTGTTTAACCAGGAACAAAGACTTTAGACACACGGTCAAATCTTTGGTATTAGCTCCCTCTAAAGTTTTACACTAAGTTATTTTCGTTGTTTAGTTTTTGCTAGAAAGAGAGAAGAACAGAATAATAGCACAAGGAATTTTGGGAGAAGTAATTCAAATTTCTCAGGGAATGTTGGGACTTAAATACCCAAGATTCAGAGTTACAAGACAAGAAATAATAAGACAAATAGCTGAAACTGTTACAGACACTGACTCATCAGAATAGTACAACTAATACAAAGTCAAAAACAACGGAAACAAGAGTCTTCAGGAGTCTTCAAAAGTCTTTAGAAGTCTTCAGTAGTTCCGAGGATAAGATAGTTGTGTTGAGGTTCAGTGGTTATTCTTTCGGAAGATGTTCGTCGGAAGGGGATAGAACAATTAGTTATTTCGGAGTTGTCTTCCGAATCATTGAATGTCTTCCGAAGCATTGGTTGTGTAATGCCCAAAATCCCCACACGTATGACACGTGTTTTAAAACACCCTCATAGTTAGGTCCCAGATTTTTTGAAAATAAACAAGTGCGTATTAACACTTAGATCTAAGTTACAAAAGATTTAATGCTAGTTAAACATTCAACAAACCCCATTTACAGTAAACTATCCACAAAAACTTGTTTTTTAACCAACAAACAAAAACCCCAAAAGATGTTCGATCCGTATCTTTACTAGCAACCCGATCACGTGCACCATCAACCTTTACGTTCACCTACAAAACACCACATTAAAATCACCATTAGTTCGTTAGAACTAAGTAAGAACACCTATGTATACTTTGGGTTTCATAACGGAAGGTATATAGCTCCTAAAACGCGAGAAAACGACCAAAACAGAAAATTCTGGACACCCCCAGCCGTAGGCTACAGCCTCCATTAACAGAACCCCTCTGCCGGAGGCTACACCAGTGCTGTAGTCTACACTCCCTGCAGTTTCAGCAATACATTTTTTTCGCGTTTTGCACCTTTGTGACTACCCCGAATCATTATAACACTTTCGTTACGCCCAAATACATCCAATATTACCCTTGAAACATAACTACCAAGTTTCAAACATAATTTGGTGATATCATAAAGTTTAACACCAAACGATTAGTTAAACGGGTCGTTTACACCTAAACCCTTTGACAACCATATTTCACCCAAACCAAATGGAACTTCCTTTCTAACCAAGGATTCTCATTTGTCACCATAAAACAACCATTTCAACAATGAAATTCATATCTATAAACACCTTAAAACAAAATTAAATTGCTAGAACATAAAAATTATCACCAAATAAAAGTCAAATATTCATCACTCCTTTCAGACTTCCTTTTTCACAAAGGATACTCAAAGTAGGTAATCACACCACTTGTGATTTACCTAAACTCCATCACACCACTTGTGATTCAACCCAATTCACATTTACACCTCATGTGAATTATTTGACTAATTTCAGTCAAACTTCAATTAAGAAGTTCACACACCTTGTGAATCATTCTTAATTCACCACACCACTTATAAACATAAGATTTTACAATAATTAAGCAATTATACACCTATTGCATATTATTGTCACACCAAAACATACAAACAACAAATTCACCAAATTTCTACCTGCATTGTATATTCCACTTACATTACATACACATATACACACATGTGCATAAAACAATCAACCATATCGAGTATAATAGGTGAGTGACTTACCTTGTCCCGAAGGATTATCCACTACCAAAATCTCTTTCCCGGGTCGTTGATTTCCACTAACACCTCCGCTATTGCTTCCTATTATCACAACTAATAGGTTTAATATAAAGGTTGACTACAACTAGTCAAAATACACCCATTTGACCATTATTACCAATTACACCTAGGTTAGAGTCAAATGATCCCCTAATCACAAAGTTTTCACCTTTTTATGATCATAACAACCAATTAACCTCACCCATCCATTAAACTCATCATTAGGTAAAAAAATCAAGTTGTTGACATTTCATCAAACAACTTGTGTGCAGGAATTTTCCTTACACATTTCAACTACATCTAAACCCATCAATCCCCTATTTAGGTTTCTAATCACCCAAGTTCAATAATCACCAATGTTATATCATTTCAAATGTTAGAAATCATCATGTTATCATCTAAGCCTAGTCCCAACACCCATTTTAAACCTCCTAGTTCATCTTTTTCATGACATGAAGAACTCCATGTTTATCAAACTAAATCAAACTCAATCAAACTCTATGAAATGAACAAAATGTTGTTTCTAGATGAAATCCATGATGATTAACAACATACCCATCAAACCCACACCCCTCATGGAGACCCACGAAAATCTACACCCAAATCACCCAAAAATATTTCCTAGATGTAGTTTGATGCAAGAGTGTTGATGCATTTAATGTCCCTAGTTCAATTTTGTACTATTCATCATGTAAAGATTAAAGTTATATTAATGGAAGTTGTCTTTATTCATCGTTCTTAGTGTTTAATATTGATTATATGATTGTTTGATTGTTTGATTTGATTTAATTAAGTAATTGAGTATGAGTATTGTTCATTCGGCCGAATGACTCTAGTGTATGAAGTCATTCGCCGAATGTAACTAGAGTATGACTATAGTCAGCGAATGAGTCATTCGCCGAATGACTCATTCGACTGAATTACCTATTCGACAGAGTCATTCGCCGAATAAGTTGTTTCGGCCACTCATTCGGCCGAATGTCTACTGCCTATATATACAAGTTCAAAATAATTTCAACCCTAACTTCTGAGAACCCTCATTCTTCCCTGTGTACTCCAGTGTCAAACCCCTAAACATTTGAGAGTTTCTTGTTGTCCAAGTTCGATTCATAGCTCGTGGTGTTCGATTCTCACTTAAACGTTCATCTCTTACCTTCGAATCACCATGGTTGCTGTTGGTTTCGATTGGAAAACCCTGGAATAGGATTTCTCACTATTCCAGAGGCTGTAGAGCAGATTTCTCTTGATTTCGTGCTGTTTTCGAGATCAATCTTGGTCCTACAAAGTGGTATCAGAGCTTTGGCTCTTGATTCTGCTCGATTTCCAATCAAAATCATCATATCTTTGATTTTTCGTTCGAGATCTGCAAAAACCCTAAACCTATTGTCCTAAAAGTACTGTTTCATTGCAAATCTGTGGATTTTTGTGGTGTTTTTGTCTAATCGTTTATCCCAACTTGTTCATTATCATTTCATGATATTCTGTACCAAATTTGGTACTTAGAACTGGTATAAATCTCAAGTTATCGCGATTTTTGTTGCCAAAACCCTCAGATCGGTCGAATGAGCATGGCGGCCGAATAAGTTTGGCCGAAGCAGCCTCATTCGCCGAATAGCTTTATTCGCTGGTTTCATTCGCCGAATAGCTTCTTTCGTTTTACTCATTCGGCGAATAGCTTCATTCTCAGGTGTCATTCGGCGAATAGCCTCATTCGACACTCCATTCGCCGAATAGGTCCATTCTCTCTACTCATTCGCCAGACATTCATACTCAGTCTCTCATTCGCCAAGTCTATCACATTCGGCCCCCGACATTCGCCCTAAAGATCTTCATTCGGCCATCAGTCTGAAAAATTTTCTAAGTGTTGAATCTTGTTGTTTTTGATTCTATGGAGGATTTAGCATTGATGGCAAACCAGAATCATCGTATTCAGACTTTGTTACTGACTGAGACTGAGACTGGAAACTCTAATAAAGCTCCAAAGTTGTTATCCTTAGACGATTATCCACACTGGAAGTATCGATTTGAGATTCATATCAATGGAGTGGATACAAACTTATGGATGATGATCGAGGGAGGTTATCTGAGACCTCTGAATGAAGATGGAACTCCTATGCTAGTCACACGGATGACTGAGCCTCAGAGGAAGCTGTATGATTATGAGAAGAAAGCTTATGCTATTCTATCCCAGTCCATTGCCACTGATATTTTCCATCAGGTTAGAGAGTTTACCTCTGCAAAGCTACTGTGGGATGCACTGCAACAAAGATATGTGGGTAATGATGCTTTGAAGAGCATCAAGTCAAAGGCATTGAGAAAGGAATTCAATAGCTTCATGTATGTGGGAAATGAGTCACTAGATGAGTTGATTGCAAGATTTTATCATCTTTTGAGTGAGTTATTCAATCAAGAAGTCAAGACAACTACTCAAGAAAAGATCCAGTCTTTGGCAGATGCTCTACCTCCAAAGTGGGAGTCATTTTTGATGGTCCTCAAGCAGAATCAGATGTTGGCTCATATGGACATAAATGCTTTCATTCAGAAGCTGAAAGAGCAAGAGATAGAGAACAAGTGGAAGGCCAAGAGAGTTGCCCAAGTCCAGGATCCATTGTATTATTCTACTCCTACAGTTGAGAAATCATCTTCTCATGCTCCATTGAAGACAACATTTATTTCTCAGACTACTGAAGCTCCATCATCTACTCAGATTCATTTTAGTCAATCATCCTCTTCATCCAATCTTCAGAAAGAACATCATCAGCCTGTAACCAGTTTGAAGACAGAAAATTTTGATAAAGTGACTGTGGAGATTGCCAAGGAGCACATGGGACTGTTATATACTCTAGTCAGTTCTTATGATGGTTTAGTAGCAGGACAGATTGGCAATCCTTATCTGACTAATGATGATTACTCTCAGATAGATTCAGATGACATGGAAAGGATTGATATTATGTGGGCTTTGGCTAGTGCTGTCAGAAGAGCAAAAGAGTTTGTGAAGAGAACTGGAAAAGACATCAACTTGAACAAAGATTCAAAGTTTGGATTTGATATGGCTTCTGTCACTTGCTACAATTATGGAGAGAAGGGTCACTTTGCTAGACAGTGTAAGCATCCTAAGAAAGCTGGAAACAAGAATCCTTTTCAGCATCAAAAGTCTTCTTCAGCTAATCCAGAAAGAAGACTTGTTCCTATTGATTCTCCTGCTCAGACCAGTTCTTCAAACACAGGCAAAGCTTTGATGGTTCAGCAGGATGAAGGTGAAAATTGGGATTTCAGATTTAACTCTGAGCAGTGGGGGCAAGATCAAGCTTGTGTTGCTGAGATCCAGAAGATGGATGATCAACTTGAGGAGAGTAATGTTGAAAGAGCACAAATCAAGATAGAAGAAACATCTGGATCAGAATCTGAGAGCTTGACTGGGTATGACACTCAATCTGATTCTGAGGCTGATATTGAAGAATCTCCAACTTAATTTGCATTGATGGTAAACTCATCTGCTACTCCTGCTGCAACTTCACAATCTGAGCAGGTATATGATGATTGTTCATCTTTTGATCCTAACTGTTTTAATTGTGTTGATCTTAAAAGCGAGGTTCTTTCCTATCAGAATCACAATGCTACTTTGATCAGTGATCTCAACCAATGTATTGATGCTAACAAAGTTTTAAAAGCTAATGAAAAGGATTTTCAAGCTAAAATTGAACTTTTAAATAGACAACTTCATGAGGCTGAGATTGCTGTTCTTAACAAGCAAGATGCTATAACTTCTTATCTCAATACAATTAATGAGGTAAAGAAGAAGTTAGCAATGGTTGAGTGTGATTATGAGACCCTAGGACAGAAGCTCAAGAGCTATGAGAGTGCATCTTATATCATTGAGCACATGATCAGCAAAGAAGCTGATCATAAGGGTAAGGGAACTATGAGTTATCAAAGATGTCCTCCACCAATCTTAAACAGCTTTGTCAATTCACCAAATGACAAACATGTCAAAGATTTTCAAGTGATAACTCCTTTAGTAATTGATCCAATTGGGATGATTACTGATGAAGGTTCCTCTTTGTCAAAGGAATCTTCAGTGGATGGACTTGTAGAGGATTGGGTTTCAGATTCTGAGGATGAATTTGATGATTCATCTGATTATATTACTGCTCAGAATCCACTCCCTGTTATCAAAAAGGGTGACCCAATCTCATCTTCAAAAATATATCAAGCCTTAGGTTTTGTGAAAGCTTCAAAAGAAAATGAAGCTTGTGTGTTGAACAAGTTTGGCAATCTTGTTCCTAATGGGTAAAAGGGTTTGGGTTTTAATCAGAACATGCCTAAAACAAATGTTTTCAAACCAAAAAGGCAACCTTTTTCTGAGTTAAAACATTTTCATAGAAAAGGCGAACCGGTTTGTTTTGAGTGTGGTGCACCTGGGCACTTTGTTAGATCTTGCCCTCAGTTGATTAGACCAAAGGTTGCACCACCCAGAAAACAAAATCAGAATTTTGTGAAACCTGTCAGATCTGAGTCCAAGTCATTTCTGACAAAACCCAAACAACCAAATCAGGTTAAATCCTTGGATAAGGGTAAAGGGAAATTGATGAACTTGAATGTTCTCAAGCCTGTTAATGTTGATCAATCTAAATCATCATCCATTTATCTGAAAAACTCTTTCAGTAAAAATGCAGTCTGGAAAGTAAAGTCTGAGACTACAGTTACACCCACTTTAGACAAGACTGTTTCAGATGGTAAATGGATCGATGTTATGATCCAAGACTCATTGGGTCAACCCAAGACTGTAAAGGCTTGGGTTCCCAAATTAAACTAATTGTCTATTTTTTTGTGCAGAATGCCCCAACAGCTGCTTTAAACAGTTCTTGGATTGTCGATAGTGGGGCTTCAAGGCACATGACTGGAAACATCTCTTTGCTCTCCAACGTTCAATATGTTCATGGTGGTTATGTAGCTTTTGCTGGTGACAAAGGTGGTTTTATCACAGGAGAGGGAATCTTATCAAATGGGCAAGTTTCATTTGACAAAGTCAGATATGTCAAGCAATTGGAGAATAATCCGCTTTCTGTATCACAAATCTGTGATAAAAACTACAAAGTTCTTTTCGATGACTCCAAATGCTACATTCTAAAGCAAGGTGTAGTTATCCCTGAAGAATGAATTTTGATGTCTGCCCCCAGGAAGCAAGACTTGTACGTACTCAATATGGCCACAGCTTCAACTACATCCTCCACAGCTTCATGTTTTATGTCAAAGGCAACAGAAAAAGATTCCATTCTTTGGCATAAGAGGATGGGTCATTTGAGTCTACGCAAGATGAACCACTTGGTACACAACAATCTGGTTGAGGGGGTAAGACTGAAGAATTTCAAACTGTCTGATGTCTGTGTATCTTGCAAGAAAGGGAAACAAGTCAAGCAGTCTCACAAACCGAAGAAGTATCACTCAATCACTGTTCCACTTGAGCTGCTCCATATGGATCTTTTTGGTCCGGTTAACCGCAAGAGTATTGCTGGTGATCAGTACTGTCTTGTCATCACTGATGAATATTCCAGATACTCTTGGGTTTCTTTCTGAAGGAGAAGTCTGAAACGTTTGACTGCATTCAAGTGTTGGTTACCAAACTTGAATCTCTCTATAAGCTCAAGATTCGCATACTCAGAACCGACAATGGGACAGAGTTCAAAAATCACAACATGGAGAACTTTTGTAATGAACGAGGTATTGTTCAACAATTTAGTGCTCCATATGTTCCCCAAATGAACGGTGTTGCTGAGCGAAAGAACTGGACTTTGATTGAGGCTGCTAGGACTATGCTTGCAGATTCGTCTCTTCTAGTTCAATTCTGGAATGAATCTATAGCTAATGCTTGCTACACTCTAAATCGAGTGTTGATAGTAAAGAGACATGGGAAAACTTGCTTCGAATTGCACCATAACAGAAAGCCAAATCTTAAGTACCTTGAACCATTTGGTGCACCATGCACTATGCTTAAAAAACATGAGCAAGGCAAGTTTAATGAAAAGGTGGAAGAAGTGTATTTTCTTGGGTACAGCACTCCAAATAAAAGGGTTTATAACAGATCAGCTCACAATGTGGAGGAGTGGTACCATGTTGATGTTTAGAAGTATTCCATGCCCCCACCTGGGAAGGGTCCTGATTGGATGTTCAACTATTCTAACCTCTTTGACTCATTCAACATGCCTCCCATGTACACTGATGAAGATGTTGCTGTTCAGATGCTATATGATGCACAAAATGCACCTGAAGAACCAAAGCAACCTTCATCTGTTTCAACTCCTACAGCACAGACACATGATGATAGCTCAGACACAAACGACAACTCAGCTCCTCCAGATGCCCCTGAACCAGCTGTTGACAATCTTGTGCCAGGACTTGAGGATCTGAATCTGATTAATCTTGATCCACATGTTGAAGTTCCCGCTCATCCTGTTGGCAGAATTAATCGGATTCATCCTCAAGAAAATATTATTGGAAGTCCTTTGGATGGTGTCAAGACAAGAAATCAGCTTTCTTCAGAAGGACTTGCAGACATTCTTGACTTTGCAGATGTAAGCTTTTGTGCTCACTCATGTTTTGTCTCCCAAGTGGAACCACGCACTGTCACTGAAGCTCTCAAGGAAGAGTCATGGGTAGATGCAATGCAAGAAGAAGTCCTTTAGTTCAAAAAGTTAGGTGTCTGGCAATTGGTTGACAGACCAAAAGGTGTGAAAGTAATTGGCACCAGATGGGTTCTTCGGTGCAAGAAGGATGATCATGGTATCATTGTGCGAAACAAGGCACGTCTGGTTGTTCAAGGATTCAGACAAGTTGAGGGTTTGGACTATAATGAAGTATTTGCACCAGTTGCTAGACTTGAAGCCATTCGTATTTTTTTGGCTTATGCATCCTTCAAAAGGTTTAAAGTTTATCAGATGGATGTAAAGAGTGCATTTCTTCATGGTGTGATAAACGAAACAGTGTATGTCAGTCAACCTCCCGGGTTTGAGGATCCATTGCATAGAGACAAAGTCTACAAGCTAGACAAGGCCTTATATGGATTGCATCAAGCGCCGCGCGCATGGTATGAGACACTGTCTACTCACCTTCTGAACAACGGGTTCAGAAGAGGTGTCATTGACTGTACGCTGTTCATTCGAGAAAAGGATGGTGACTACTCTTGGTGCAAGTATATGTGGACGACATCATCTTCGGTTCCATAAATGATGGTCTGTGCAAAGAGTTTGAAAAGGTTATGAAAGATAAGTTTGAAATGAGCTCAATGGGAGAGATGAAATTTTTTCTGGGATTACAAGTGGATTAGTCTAAGGCAGGAATCTTCATTCATCAAACCAAATATGTTGGGGACATACTGAGTCGTTTCAGTATGTCTGATGCAAAGCCTGCTGGTACCCCACTGGCTGTCAATCACGGGATTACGCCAGATGAAAAGGGGGAGTTAATTGATGCTACTTTGTACCGAGGAATGATTGGGTCTCTTATGTATCTTACTACTTCTCGGCCAGACATCATGTTCGCCACATGCTTGTGTGCACGATATCAATCAAAACCAAGAGTGTCTCGTCTGATTGCTGTTAAAAGGATTATGCGTTATCTGAAGGGTACTCCAGATCTTGGTTTATGGTACCCTAATGATGATAATTTTGAACTTACTGCATATAGTGACTCTGATTATGGTGGCTGCAAAAGAGACTTCAAGTCAACATCTGCGGGATGTCAGTTCTTTGGAACCCGTTTAGTTACCTGGCAGTGCAAGAAGCAGACGTCGGTGTCTACTTCAACTTGTGAAGCTGAATACATTGCTGCTGCTAGCTGTTGTTCTCAGATCTTCTAGATCCAACAGCAACTCAGGGACTATGGGTTACATTTTTCTAACACTCCTATATATGTTGATAATACTGCAGCCATAGCTGTCACTAAGAATCCTGTTCAGCACTCAAAAACAAAACACATCGACATTAAATATCACTTCATACGTGATTGTTTTGAAAAGAAATTAATCGATGTTGTTAAAATTCACACTGATCACCAGAAAACCGATCTTTTCACAAAAGCTTTTGATAATCCCAGATTTTTATATCTGTTATCGGCTAATGGTGTTGTCCAAAAGGATGAAGTCCTACCTTCATCTGAATCTAACAAATGATCATCGCCTTTCTAAGATAATTTTTGTTTTGTCTATTTCCTTTATTTCAGTTTTCTTGTCTAGTTTCTTTTCTTAAATCAAAAACTCAAAAAGATTTTCTGTTTTAGGTTTTTAGGGGGAGATAGTTGTTAATTAAAAAACCAAAAACATCTGAAAATTGAAAGACCAAAAACATTTAAAAAATTCAAAAATACAAAAACAATTGAAAAAGTTAAAATTGAGATGGTCTTTCTTTGAAAAAGTGACACATTATTCTATCATGATATAGAAGCTGAATTGAATGTGTAAGCTGAATACACAAGAAAATTATGATATGATGTACTGATAGGCCAAATCTACAAATTAATAAACATCCTGTGATAACTTAGAAAGTCTGATTTGTGGAATCCATTTTATGAAACCACTTAGGTGAGAAATAGTTTTTGACTCAAATCAAGCATACACCGGTCATCATGAAATCAAATGAGGCTTCCATTAAAGAAAAACAAAAGCAAGCTGGTATTAAGCTTGAAGAAAAATAAAAACAAGCTGGTATTAAGCTTGAAGAAAAATAAAAACAAGCTGGTATTAAGCTTGAAGAAAAATAAATGCAAGCTGGTATTAAGCTTGAGAAATACTTGAACAAATTAAGTTCGATTCTATACACGTGCCATATTGCTGGGACGAACCTAGCTGAAGCCGTCCATTTGGATAGAACAAGAAAAATACAAAAAGATAATAAATTTGAAATCTTATTGAATTTATGATGACTGGTATTAAGATATGCAGAAATGAGTTATAAACTGATTTTGATCTTTAATGGCGAAATGAAATGGGGAACTCAATCAGAAAACATGAGTAATCATAAAGCTTGTTTGGTAGTTGTGTATTGTATGGTTTAAGATTGGACAAATATATCAGTAATCGTATTGTAAGATAAATGTGTCTAAGGTGAAACAGTCAATGAAGCTGATGTGATGTGATTAGATGCATGTGTTATCTTTTCAATAGACGTCTCACAAAAACATGTGTTTCTTTGTCTTTAGTTACTAGTTGTACAGTTGTAAGTTTGTTTCAGAAAAGTACAAAAAGATTTTCTATTTTCAATTTTAGTTTAGATGATCATTTGTAGCTTTAGATGTCTGTCACATCTGAATCCTGAACCAACCAGACATATTTTCATAAGACATATCTTCATAATTGTCACAATTTTGATGTTCATTATGTAAAATCTGAAAAAGTTTGTGTTTTGGGTGTCAAAACACCTATTCGCCCGAATGAGGTGTGAAATTCTCTCATTCGGCCGAATGACTTCATTCTGCGAATGAGTCATTCGACCGAATCAATTGTGATAGAGTACATCTCATTCGGCGAATGAAGAGTGTCGAATGACTCATTCGACATTCACATTCGACGAATGAGTTGTGACGAATGTCTTATTCGCCAATTACATTCGGCGAATGTGTTTGAATTTCAACCGCCCTTTCGTCTGACTCATTCGGCGAATGAATGAACCTATATAAGTGTTCTATCGGCCGAAAGAGCTCATTCAATTAAAAGCTCTTTCGCCGTTACTGTGTGCGCACATTCGCCCGATACACCTTTTACTCTGTCGATCACTTGTTCTTGATTTCCACGAACTCAGCCTCTGATAATCTTGTTCACTATCATTTCAGGTATACCAGGATCGAATATCGTCAAGTTTCAACCGTGGAATCATCAAAAACTTAACCTGATTTAGGATTTTAGGGTTTTTGTAATCGCCTGTTAAATAGACGGTCAAAATGACATCTAAATCACATGATTCATGTTTTAAACTTTTTAGTCGGTGGTTTCTGAGTATGTTGGTGCAATTTTTATGGACTGATTTGATTTCTTGACAAACCAGGGTTTGAATTTCAAAATATAGCCAAATGACGCCATTCGGCGAATGTCTCATTCGGCGAATGAAACTCATTCGGCGAATGAAACTCATTCGGCGAATGACTCATACTTTCACTGTCATTCGGCGAATAAGCTCTATTCGCCAAATGAAGTTCACTCGGCGAATGACTCTTTCGGCGAATGTGTTCATTCGCCAAATTACCTGCCATTCGGCATATCAGTATGATATAATTTTGAGTTCTGATTTTGATCTGATTTCAACATTTTAAGTTATGTGAACTGTTCTAATATGTCTTTATATGATTTTCAGAATGGTTGGATTCAAATCTGTGACGAAGAACAACATTTGTGCACACTTGGATCTCGACACTCCGAACGCCAAGCATTACATTGAGATTATTACCTTTCTCAGGCGTTCAAGGATCTTTGCTGCTATATCTACTGGGCATGTGCCATATCGTTCTCATCAGCAAGACTTCTGGGCTTCTGCAGATATTGATTGTGAGGCTGAACCTCCTGTTATTAGAGGCAGAGTGCTGGGACATGATGTTGTTGTGTCGGCTGAGCACATCAGGAGGGTTTGTGGTTTCCAGGATACACCTGATCAGCCATATCTGCTGGATCGTTATCTAGTTCGTGGTTGCTTTATGAGGTGCAAGTATGAAGGAGATCTCGGAGCTGGAATCCTCAACAAAGCCTTTATGAGTCCACAGTTCAAGTATCTCGCACACATACTGATTCACTCTCTTGGATCCAGGAGGGGAGGATTCGATGACATGCGGGAGACTATTCAGTGTGCTTTTGTCGCCCTGGTGCTAAACAGACCATTCAACTTCTCTGAGATGGTTTTCTCTCATATGAAGGAGAATGTGACTCTAAAGGGAGACAAGAAGTTTCTGATGTATCCAAGGTTTCTACAGCAGTTGATCGATGCTCAGTTACCTGATCTGCCGAAGATCAATGCCGATATTATCAAGCTGGAACTATGAATGACTTAACCCTCAACAGGGTGATGCCATACAGAGGCAAGGGGAGGAAACCATCATCTCGATCTTTATTTGGTCATCTCTCTAGGCCAGATTACAGAGCTCCTGTTGGTCGTAGATGGAGACATGATGATTCGGATTCAGATGTTGAGAATATTGTTGTACCTGATGATGGTGCAGATGATGATGATGATGAAGGTGCTGGTGGTGTAGGGGAAGGTATTATTGGTGCTGGTGATGGTGATGCAGGTGCAGGTGCAAGTGGTGCAGGTGATGTAGGTGTGAGCACTGTATCTGTGAGCACTGTTGATGTTGGTGAGATGGCTACTGCTACTCAAGTTAGCTTGGTTGTGGCTGGTGATATGACTGCTGGTGCTTCAGTCAGTACCTCTAGAGCTGCAGATGAAGAGGAGGTTGATATTGATTCACTGATGGAGCTGGATTTCTTGACTACTACTACCTCCACAGTGATTACTTCTCTTGATACTACACTCACTACATCTGTAGTAGTTGAAGATGAGTCAGAGGACTCAAGTAAAGATGAGGGTGAGGCTGGTGCTGGTGAGGCTGACAGTTCTGATTCTGAAGAGACTCAGGATGATGAGTTTGAGAAAGTGATGGTAGGAGGAAGGATGGAGATGAGAAAGAGAAAGAGGAGTGAAGAAGAGATGGAGGAGATTACTGATCCCTTGTTTATCCCAGAGTTTGATTTATCTCCTCCACCCCGGTCTTCTGCACCTGTTACTGTGATGATATCTGCTGCAGCTTCTCAGCCTACATCCTCTAGAGCAGGGAGAGGAAAGAGGTCGAGGTTCTTGTTGGACCGATCGGGAGCTCGGAAACAATCCGAATCCAATAGAAAACTACTCGATAACCTCTGGGATAGTGCGGAATCCTATTCCAGGGTTTTCCAATCGAAACCAACAGGAATCGTGGTGATCCGAGGCTGTAGAAACAACTTGGAAGCAACGATCGAACACCACGGGTTGAGAATCGAACTTGGATGATCAAGAACCGCTCAGATCTTCTAGGGTTTTGACACTGGAGTGCTAGGGAAGAAGGAGGGCTCTGAAAAGTTAGAGTTGAAATGATTTGAAATTCTATTTATAAGCTGTAGTCATTCGGCCGAATGAGTGGCCGAAGCAGCTCATTCGGCGAATGACTAAGCTCGAATGAGCCATCATTCGAATGAGTCATTCGGCGAATGACTCATTCTGAATTCAGACATTCGCTATAATTGTCATTCGGCGAATGACTTCATTCTAGAGTCATTCGCCGAATAAGTAACCTTCATACTCAATTCAGTTTATAATCAGATCAACTAAATAGATAAACATTGATAAACAATAAGCAATAGAATTAAACATTAAGAAATAGATATAAAGACAACTTCCATTAATACTTTGAACATTTACATAATAAGAGTTACAAAACTGAACTAGGGACAAAAACGTGTATCAACAAACTCCCCCTTGGACCTAGTTCAACTCTTGGAAGTTTCTTTCTTCAAATACTTTGCTGAAATAGCTTTCCAATCTGCTCCAGCGTGTATCTTGAAAATGCTGCAGAGACGGATAACTCTCATAAACTGCAAGGCTTGAACCATGTCAGGAACATCAAAGAAAATCTGATTCCTGAATAAAGCTTGGACATCTTTCTGAGATAGGTTCGTCAGCCACATGGGATCAAAAATTCTGATAGTTTCCCACTTCTTGTCTTTGCAGAGTACTATTACAGCTTCACCTGTTCTCCCGTCATAGTACCACCATCGGAAGCCATCCATAAAGTCTTGTCGCATCTTCCGCAGGGGAATCTTCTTCAAGACTTTAGGGGGAAGCCACTTCAGGATCACTTTATGTTTGCGGGTATCTCCATCAATCTCAGGCAAATAGTATCGTTCTGGCTGCTGCGGCTGAAAGTTCACCCATCTCTTCCGGTATTCGTACTTGATCTGTCGAGAAAACCAAGCAGACATCCCAGAATCTTCACTGTAGAGCATGTTCAGACGTGCTATTTGATTGACTTCGAATCCAGGCAACGTCTTGAAATCATGTGGGTGTTTGAAGTAGTCGATCCCTTTCTCTCTCTTCACAGCATAGCACCCAAGATCATGGAAGTATGCCCAGCTAAGGATCTGACCTCCAGCTTTGTAGCCTTTGGTCCTGTAAACCTTCTTGTGTGTGGCTGGCATCTTCTCTGTGCTTTGTCTCTTTAACACCTCCCAGTAGGCAGCCCATTCCTCTTTTCTTCTCTTTTGATCATCGGCTTCAGCTTTGCTTGCCTGGACTTGTTCTTCTAGATATCTGACCAAGAGATCCTCTGTTTCCTGATCAAATGGCTCAGTGAATGTAGGCAGCTCGTCTTCGGCCGATGTATACTTTGGGTATTCTTCATCTGTGATGTCTTCCAGAATAACCTCGTCTACATCATCAAAAGGTTCTGGTTCAGGCTCTTCGGTACTGGGAACAGAGGCGTCATCAGTAACAACCTCGTCAGGATTCAACCTGAATAGCTCGGCTATCTGCTCTTTTGATAGGCAGTGAATAATCTCGCCCTCCTCCTTGTCATAGCTCACTGAGTGCTGTATAATGCCCTGAGCGTCCAAAATCATAGTAAGTGTCTCGTCAAGTTGACGTCTCAGAGGCACAGCTTGGACTTCCTCAGTAGCTTCTGGCTCAACTGTCTTTGATGGAGACGAAGGAGGAGGAGCCTGAGCTTTCTTGTCGTTGGCCTTCTTTGACCTGATCTCAGAAGTGGGAGGAGCTTGGTCATCATTGTTTTCATCATCATCATCATCATCAGTGCCAGATGATTCTCCAGACCCACTTCCTGATCCATCTTTGTCATCATCATTATCTTCATCATCTTCATCTGATTCCTCGTCCTTCTCGGAATCCTCATAATCAACTTGTTCCTCATCAGACTCTTATTCATCTTCTTCATCTATAAGCTTGTCTGAATCATCGGAAGGAGCAGCAGAGCCTTCAATTCTAGGAGTACTGTCCTTGAGACTGTCAATCTGATCTGCCAGTCTGGCGTTCTCAGTCTCTAAGGACATAATCCTTTCACTGAAGTCAGTGACTGTTAGAGCAAGCTGATGATGTTCATCTATGTACTTTAGCAGCTGCTGCTCCTGTTGAGCAGACCTGGCCCTCAAATCGGCCCTCTGGTCTGCTGCTTGAATAAGCAGAGTATCCTGCTCTTCAATCCTCCTTGTGAGCTGAGCTATAACCAGCTCTTGCTCTTTATTCTTCCTTTCTTGCTCCATGCTTCTCTCCATCAATCTCAAGACCATACTGTTCAGTGTGCTAAGCTGATCCACAACTGACACAATAGGTATATGCATATCAGCTCGAACTGTAGATGGGCCAGAAGAAGCAGCAACATAAACTGGCTCTCTAATAAAAGGAGTGGACAGAGGGGCAGTAGTAGACTGAGTAGGAATAGCCCTTGTCCGTGTCAGTGAAGAAACTGACACAGCTGCTACTGATGTGACAGTAGTTGTAGCAGCTGATGTCAGTTCTGACCTCCTTTGGAAAGAGAATCGAGATCTCTTTCCCCTTCCAGCTCTGGAGGATGTGGGCTGAGAGACAGTGGCAGTCACAACCACTGAAAGTGGAGTAGAAGACCGAGGTGGAGGAGAGATATCGAACTCTGGTATGAATAGCGTATCAGTAATATCCGCCCTTTCATCTTCTGTCCTCTTTCTCTTCCTCATCTCCATTCTTCCACCCTCATCCACTTTCTCAAACTCATCATCATGAGTCTCTTCAGAATCAGAACTGTCTTCATCACCTTCACCTGCTACACCTTCATCCTCACTCGAGTCCTCTGACTCATCACCACCAGCTGTAGAATGAGAAACTGAAGCATCAACAGAAGTAGTAACAGTGGTGGTAGTAGTGGCCAGGAAGTCTAAATCCATCAATGAATCAATATCAATGTCCTCTTCCTGTACTGTAGACAAACCAGCATCACCACCAGTAGCTGTACCACTAACATCAACCATGCTCACAGAAGCAGCAGTGGTTATGTGTACTGAAGTCATCTCCCCTGCCCTTGAACTCTCAATAGCAACAGTGCTCAAATCCACTGTGCTCACATCAACACCAGCACCACTCGGGCCTGCACCACCCTCACCATCATCACCATCACTATCATCATCTCCAGCTGGAACCACAATGTCCTCCACATCTGAATCGGAGTCATCATGTCTCCATCTTCTTCCAGCAGGAGCCCTGTAATCGGGTCGAGAGAGGTGACCAAATAGTGACCTGGTAGTGGGCTTCCTCTCCTTCCCTCTGTATGACAAAACTCTGTTAAGAGTTATGTCATTCATATGCTCCAACCGAATGATGTCAGCATTAATCTTTGGAAGATCTGGAATCTGGGCATCAATGATCTGCTGTAGAAATCTAGGGTACATGAGGAACTTCTTGTCACCCTTAAGCCCCACATTCTCCTTCATGTGTATAAAGACCATCTCGGAGAAGTTGAAGGGTTTGTTGAGCACCAAAGCAGCAAATGCGCACTGAATGGTCTCGCGCATATCATCAAAACCCCCTCTCCTTGAGCCAAGGTAAGTGAACTAACACATGAGCCAAATACTTGAACTGCGGAGACATGAACGCCTTGTTCAGAATCCCAGCTCCAATATCTCCCTCGTACTTGCATCGTAGAAAGCATCCACGAACCAAGAATCTATCAAGTAAAGCAGGCTGATCCGGAGAGTCTTGAAAACCACAGATTCTCCGAATATGCTCAGCAGAGACAACCACATCATGACCCCTGACTTTGCCCCGTATAACTGTAGGCTCGGCCTCACAATCGATATCAGCTGATGACCAGAAATCCTGCTGATGTGATAAATAGGGCACATGTACTGTCGATATAGCTGTGAAAATCCTAGAACGCCTCAGAAATGTGATAATTTCTGAGTAGTGCTTTGCGTTCGAGGTAGTCAAGTCCAGATGGGCACAGATGTTGTGCTTAGGAACTGATTTGTATCCTGCCATACTACACAACAAAAAAAATATATATGTCAATACAAGATAATCAATCAAACACTGAAATTCATCAAAAATCAGATTAACAGTTAACTGATATGCCGAATGAACACCATTCACCGAATGAGTCAACTGTCGAATGAGGTTCATTCGTCGAATGACTCTCATTCGTCGAATGAGACATGAGTATGACTTGTCATTAGTCGAATGAGCCATTCGTCGAATGAGGTCATTCGCCGAATGAGTCATTCGCCGAATGAAGACACTCGGCATATAATCTGAGTTCAAAATCCCCCTTTTTAAAATATCAAATCAGTCCATAAAATCTGTTAAACCACCCTCAGAATCAACCGACTAACACTATTAAAACTTGACTTCTTGAGTTCTAAGTTCGTTTTGACAGTTTATTCCTTAGGCGAATTTCAAAACCCTAAAACCCTAAGTGATAATCAGTTAGACATGATTTCATGGTTGGAATTGGCTGAAACTTGATCTCCATATACCTGAGAAGAAGTATAAATGGATTATCAGAAGCAGGATCAATAATAGTCTCAAGAAATCAAAAAGATAGTCACTGTGTGTGTTTCGGCGAAAGAGGGGTGTCTGATGTCACGAAAGAGAAGATGGTCGAATGACCCTCTTTCGGCCGAAAGACAGTTATATAGCTTCTCCTCATTCGCCGAATGAGCTAGGCGAAAGGTCATGTGACTTCAGTCTCATTCGCCGAATGAAAGTGGCGACTGAGTCATTCTACAATGTTCATTCGCCGAATGAGAATATCGAATGAGACATTCGATACTCTTCATTCGTCGAATGACTCTCATTCTGTGTAGTTGATTCGGTCGAATGACTCATTCGCAGAATGAGTTCATTCGGCCGAATGAGTTCATTCTACCTATCATTCGTACGAATGAGAAATGAAATTCACCAAATCCCAACATTTTGAAAATTTGACATTTTGAGCAACAAACTTTTACCAAATTATGAAGAAATGTCTGGTTGGTTCATGATTCAGATATGACAGACATCTGAATCTACAAATGATCATCTAAAACAAATTTAAAAAATAGAAAATCTTTTTGTATTTTTCTGAAACAACCACTACAACTGTACAAACAAGAATTAAAGATAAATAAACACATATTTTTGTGAGAAGTCCATTAATAAAATAACACATGTCTCTGATCACATCAAATTGCATTCAATGAATGCTTCACTTCAAACACAATTTCATTTTGATACGATTACTGATATTTTTTATCCAAATTAAACTGAACAATACACAACTCTTAAACAAACTAAATGATCACTCATATTTTCTGATTGAGTTCCCCAATTCATTTCATCAATCAAGATCAAAATCAGTTCAAAACTCATTTCAGCATATCTTAATACCAGTCATCATGAATTCAATAAGATTCAATCATTTATTATCTTTTTGTGTTTTTCTTGTTCTATCCAAATGGATGGCTTCAGCTAGGTCCGTCCCAGCAATATGGCACATGTATGGAATCGAACTTTATTAGTTTAAGTTTTTCTCAAGCTTAATACCAGCTTGCATTAGGTTTTCTTCAAGCTTAATACCAGCTTGTTTTTTAGTTTTTCTTGATCAAGTTTAATACCAGCTTGTCTTTGATTTTCCTCAAGCTTAATACCAGCTTGCCTTTATTTTTCTTTGAATGAAACCTCATTTGATTCCATGATGACAGGTGTATGCTTGATTTGAATCAAGAACCATTTCTCACTCAAAAGACTTAATAAAATGGATCCCACACATCAAACTTTCTAAGTTCTCATAAGTTGTTTATTTATTTTGTATAGTCAGCCTATCAGTACATCCCATCACAATTCTTTTGTGATTTTAGTTCATACATTCATTTCTGCTATTATGACATGATAAAATCAATGTACTACTTTATTAAGCAAGACTATCTCAATTTTCAAGTTTTCTATTGTTTTTGGTTTTTCAAATTTTCTATTGTTTTTGGTTTTTCAAATTTTCTATTGTTTTTGGTTTTTCAGATTTTCTATATCTCCCCCTAAAAACCTAAAAATAGAAAATCTTTTTGTGTTTTTAGTAATAAAAAAATAACTGTACAGGAGAAAATGAAAATACTGAAATAAAATAAACAAAACTATCTAAGTAAAATGATGATCATTTGTTAAACTCAGATGAGGATTGAACTTCATCCTTTTGGAAAACACCATTAGCCGATAACAGATATAAAAATCTGGGTTTATCAAAAGCTTTAGTAAAAAGATCGGCTTTTTGGTGATCGGTGTGAATCTTAACCACATCGATTAATTTCTTTTCAAAACAATCACGTATGAAGTGATATTTTATGTCGATGTGTTTGGTTTTGGAGTGCTGAACTGGATTTTTAGTGACAGCAATGGCGGCAGTGTTATCAACATAAATAGGAGTGTTAGAAAAATGTAACCCATAGTCCCTGAGTTGCTGTTGAATCCAGATGATTTGTGAACAGCAACTAGCAGCAGCAATATATTCAGCTTCACATGTTGAAGTAGACACCGACGTCTGCTTCTTGCACTGCCAGGTGACCAATCGGTTTCCAAAGAACTGACATCCCGCAGATGTTGACTTGAAATCTCTTTTGCATCCACCATAATCTGAATCACTATATGCAGTAAGCTCAAAGTTATCATCATTAGGGTACCATAAGCCAAGTTCCGGTGTACCCTTCAGATAACGCATAATCCTTTTGACAGCAATCAGGTGAGATACTCTTGGTTTGGATTGATAACGTGCACACAAGCAAGTGGCGAACATGATATCTGGCCGAGAAGCAGTGAGATACATGAGAGATCCGATCATTCCCCGGTACAAAGTGGCATCAATTAACTCCCCCTTTTCATCTGGAGTAATCCCGTGATTAATCGCCAGTGGGGTACCAGCAGGCTTCGCATCAGACATACTGAACCGGCTCAGAATGTCACCAACGTATTTGGTTTGATGAATAAAAATCCCTGCCTCAGACTGATCCACCTGTAAACCCAAGAAAAACTTCATTTCTCCCATCGAACTCATTTCGAATTTTTCTTTCATAACCGTCTCAAATTCCTTGCACAGATTATCATTTGTGGATCCAAAAATTATATCATCCACATACACTTGTACCAAGAGTAAATCACTGTCCTTCTCACGGATGAATAAAGTGCAGTCAATGACACCTCTTCTGAACCCGTTGTTCAGAAGGTGAGTGGAAAGTGTCTCATACCACGCTCTCGGAGCCTGATGCAATCCATACAACGCTTTGTCTAGCTTGTAGACTTTATCACGATGCAATGGATCTTCAAATCCGGGAGGTTGATTGACATACACTGTTTCACTGATAACCCCGTGAAGGAACGCGCTCTTTACATCCATTTGATAGACTTTGAATTTTTTAAAAGATGCATAAGCCAGAAAGATACGAATGGCTTCTAGTCGAGCGACCGGAGCAAACACCTCATTATAATCCAATCCTTCTATCTGTCTGAATCCTTGAACCACCAGACGAACCTTGTTTCTCACGATTATCCCGTGATCATCCTTTTTGCACCGAAGAACCCATCTAGTGCCAATGACTTTTGCACCTTTGGGTTTATCAACTAGTTGCCAGACTCCTAACTTCTTGAACTGCAAAAGTTCCTCTTGCATGGCGTCTACCCATGATTCTTCTTTGAGGGCTTCAGTGATGGTACGCGGTTCCACTTGAGATATAAAGCAGGAATGAGCACAAAAGCTTACATCTGCAAAATCAAGAATGTCTGCAAGACCTCCTGAAGAAATCTGACTTCGAGTCTTCACTCCATCTAAAGGACTTCCAATAATATTGTCTTGAGGATGAATACGATTGATTCTTCCAACAGGATGAGCAGGAACCTCAACCTCAGGATCTAAGTTGTTTAGATTCAAATCTTCAAGATCAGGTACAAGATTATCAACAACTGGTTCAGGAATAGCTGGAGGATTATCGTCTGTGTCTGAACTGTCATCATTTATCTGTGTAGTGGGACCAGATGCAGATGAAAGTTGAAAGGTAGCATCGGGAGCATTCTGTACATCATACAGCATCTGAACAGCTACATCTTCATCTGAGTACATGGGGGGCATATTGAATGAGTCAAAAAGATCGGAATAATCAAACATCCAATCTGGCCCTTTTCCAGGTGGGGGCATTGTATACTTCTGAACATCTACGTGGTACCACTCCTCCACATTATGAGTTGCAATGTTGTAAACTCGTTTATTTGGAGTGCTGTACCCAAGAAAGTACCCTTCTTCCACCTTTTCATTGAACTTGCTCTGCTCATGTTTCTTAAGCATAGTGCATGGAGCACCAAATGGTTCTAAATACTTAAGATTTGGCTTTCTGTTATGAAGCAGTTCAAAACAAGTTTTCCCATGTCTCTTCACAATAAGAACCCGGTTCAATGTGTAACAAGCATTAGCAACAGCTTCATTCCAGAATTGAACCGGTAGAGAAGAATCAGCAAGCATAGTTCTAGCAGCCTCAATCAATGTCCTATTCTTACGTTCAGCAACACCATTCATCTGTGGAACATATGGAGCACTAAACTGTTGCACAATTCCTCTTGCATTACAAAAATTCTCCATGGTGTGGTTTTTGAACTCTGTTCCATTATCAGTTCTAAACTGACGAATCTTGAGCTTATAGAGCGATTCAAGTTTATTAACTAGAACTTGAATGCAATCAAACGTTTCTGATTTCTCCTTCAAAAAGAAAACCCAAGAGTATCTGGAGTATTCATCAGTGATAACAAGGCAGTATTGATCTCCAGCTATACTCTTCGATTTACTGGACCAAACAAATCCATGTGAAGAAGCTCAAGAGGAACATTGATTGAATGATATTTTTTCAGCTTATGAGACTGCTTAGACTGCTTTCCCTTCTTACACGAAACACAGATATCAGACAGCTTAAAATTTTTCAAGCTAACTCCCTCAACCAAACTGTTGTGTACCAGATGATTCATCTTGCGTAAACTCAAATGGCCCATCCTCTTATGCCAAAGGATTGAATCTTTTTCAGTTGCCTTTGTCATAAAACATGAAGCTGTGGAGGATGTAGTTGAAGCTGTGGCCATATTGAGAACATACAAGTCTTGTTTTCTTGGAGCAGACATTAAAATCCAATCTTCAGGTATCTGCACACCTTGCTTGAGAATATAACACTTTGAGTCATCAAATAGAACCTTGTACTCTTTGTCACAAATCTGAGAGACTGACAAGAGGTTGTTTTCCAGCTGTTTGACATATCTGACATTATCGAATGAAACCTGTCCATTTGTCAAGATACCCTCTCCCATAATGAAACCACCCTTGTCTCCAGCAAAAGCTACATAGCCACCTCGAACTGCGTTCACATTGCTGAGCAGAGAAATATCACCAGTCATGTGTCTGGAAGCCCCACTATCAACGATCCAATTGCTGTTCACTCCAGCTTTTGGGGCATCCTACACAATAAAGAGACAATTAGTTTACTTTGGGAACCCAAGCCTTTACAGTCTTGGGTTGACCCATTGAGTCTCGGATCCAAACATCGATCCATTTTCCCTTGGAAATAGGTTTATCTGAAATTTGTGTAACAGACTCCTCAGATGATTTGACTTTCCAAATTGCATTTTTATCAAAAGAGGTTTTCAGATAAATGGATGATGATGTTGATTGGTTAATTTTAACCCCATTTGGAACAACCAAAGTTTCCAACTTTCCCTTTCCCTTGTCTGAAATCTTAGACTGAGTGTGAGATGTAGATTTTTGCTGAAAAGACTTAGGCACAGATTTTACTGGTTTTGGTAAAACAGACTTTAAGTTTTTGAAAGGAACAACCTTAGGTATAATCAACTGAGGACAAAACCTCACAATATGCCCTGGTTCACCACACTCAAAACAGATTTTATCACCTTTTTTATGGAAATGTTTCAAATCTGAAAAAGATTTTTTAGGTGATTTAAAAACATTTGATTTCTGACAATCTGGCTCAAAACCCAAACCTTTCCTTCCTTTGTTACCAAACTGAGCTGATTTGGTAACACAATCAGCTTCAGACCCCTGTGAAGCTTTAACAAAGCATAATTCTTTGTAAATCTTTGATTTGGAGATTGGGTCACCTTTCTTGACAACAGAAGTTTGATTCTGAGGAGTACTATACTTAGGTGAATACTCTGATTCATCCTCAGAATCGGAAACCCAATCTTCAACAATTCCATCCACTCGTGATTCCTTAGTCTGTGATGAATTCTTATTAACACTCAGACTAACTGGATCAATTACTAACGGAGTAGTAACTTGAAAATCCTTCACATCTTTGTCATTTGGAGTGTTGACAAAGGCATTGAGGATTGGTGGAGGACACTTTTGATAGTTAACCTGTTCCTTCCCCTGATCAGTACCCCTACTGATCATATGCTCAATGATATAAGAAGAGCTCTCATAGCTCTTGAGCTTCTAACCTAAAGTCTCATAATCACATTCAACGATTTCTAACTTCTTCTTGATCTCATTTATGGTATTGAGATAAGAAGTTATAGCATCTTGCTTGTTCAGAACAGCGATCTCGGCCTCATGCAATTGTCGATTTAAAAGATCAATTTTATTTTGAAAATCCTTTTCATTAGATTTTAAAACTTTGTTTGCTTCAATGCACAGGTCGAGATCAGTCAGCAAATCACTGTTATGCTTCTGATAAGCAAGAACCTTACTCCTAAGGTCAACACAATTGAAACAATCAGATTGAGAAGATGAACAATCAGTGTATACCTGCTCAGCAGAATCTGTAGAAGCAGAAGAGTTTGCCATCAAGGCAAATTGAATTGAAGAATCAGCAGCTTCACCATCAGATTCTTGAGTGTCAGAATCAGTCAAACTGTCTGATTCTGAACTTGATATCTTATCATCAATCTCCAAAGACTCTTCCTGAATGCTTTCCTCATCATGATCTTCAGAATGCTGAATCTCTGCCACACAAGCTTTATCTTGATCTTCTTTATCAGCATTAAATCTGAAGTCCCAGTTCACCCCTTCATCTTGTTGAACCATTAAAGCTTTACTACCAGAAGATGAAGATCCAGCTGGAGAAGGAGAATCAATAGGAACTAATCTCCTTTCAGAATTGGCAGGGGCTGACTTCTGATGCTGAAATGGGTTCTTGTTCCCAGCTTTCTTAGGTTGTTTGCACTGTCTGGCAAAGTGACCCTTTTCACCACAGTTGTAGCATGTAACAGATGCCATATCAAATCCAAACTTGGACTCCTTGTTTAGATTGATGTCCTTCCCAGTCCTTTTCACAAACTCCTTTGCTCTTCTAACTGCACTAGCCAATGCCCACATGATGTCAATTCTCTCCATATCATCAGAATCAATCTGAGAGTAGTCATCATTGGTCAAATATGGATTGCCGATCTGTGTCACACCCCGAGCCGGCGGGGTAGGATCGGGTTTCCCCGACGGGCGGAAGGTTCCCGAGGCGCGATATCGAAATGATAATCGGATTGATCAGATTGTTCACATTGCACATGATATATAAATGAGAAACTTTGCTAAAATAAAATAGGATTACAGAGTTAAATTATATTAGTCTACCCACTAGTTTTGACATTTTTAATTTCTAAGGGTTTTAGTGTTCTAATTAGATAAAGTCCTATTCTAATTTACAGTAATTAAGCCGGCATTAATGATTACTCTATCCCTATTTAATCGTATAACCCTTATTTAACCTAAAGGTTCCTTCAATTATTATTCTGATTATCTTTTCGGCACTGACTTTGCTTTTGACTAACTTAAATTTATGGTTCCTAAAATTACAACAGACTATGCAGTCCTAATTAATACCCCAACAGATAATTTAAGGTATTAAGCTGAATTTTACATACCTATGGAGTCATCGGACTCCGAGTGTTCCCCAGGAGCTGGTAAAGCGAGTAGTTCCTCAATGTCTGCTGGGTCTGCTGGAGACATTTTCTTAGGGCAGTCCCTTGCGAAATGTCCATGCATTCCGCACATGAAGCAATTGTTGTTATGTTGAGGGGAAGTAAAGGTGCCCGCTTTTTGTTCCCATTTTCTAGTGGGAATAAACCGACACCGTTGAATCCAGGGTCCCGTCATTCCACCACACGCGCATCGTAGGCACGAGGGTTCAGCCAGGTCATGGTAGTGACAAGCCGAATAGAGGGAAGCTTTTCCTTTAGAAGGTGCAGGATTTGTAAAAGATATCCTCACAGGGCAGTCTCGGGCAATGTGTTCGGACAGTCCGCACACATAACAATCTTTGCTGTGTCGAGGAAGGGGATATGTAGTGTTTCCAGGATTCTGGTTATGAGTCGGGGGATTATTACAATCACGACTCCAGTGTCCCTTTCCTCCGCAGTTCAGACAATGTTTGCACAGTTTATTCTTAGCATGGTGGAGACCGCACGTGGCACATAAAGGAAATTTGCTAGCCTCCGGTTTACATACTAATTCCATTGATGTTCTGCATTGGTGATCCAAATGGTTCGTCTTGCCACAATGGATGCATTGCTTGCATGAGATTTCAGTGCGGTGGTGATGGTGACAGTTAGTGCAAAGGGGTGATTTTCCCGCGTAACACCTACGATTCTCTGACTCCGGAGCAACGGCCATCTGACGAAGGGGAATGGCCTCAGTGTGGATTTTAGGGTTTCTTGATTTCTTAGAACGACTCCGTTTTCGCTTCCTTCTTGTTTCTCCTTCTTCCGGTTTCTTCTTCTCTGCAGCAAGTAATGGGAAGTTCCTGGTAAATTCCTCACTGTTCCTGATCCGGGTGATGATTCCAGGGAGAATCGCCACCAACTGTTCAGTGAGCAGTGTTGCAAGAACCTCAACGGCTGGGTCCGTCTCTTGTGGAGGTAGAGGCGGTGATGGTTGCCTTCTTGGTGACATTCTAATCATAACCAACAGAACATTGGTTAATGCAATGATCGAATGCAGAAGACACAATGCAAGTAATTTCCTATTTCCTATGTTCTCTACATGCAGGGTCCCTAGGTTATAGTCTAGGCCAAACCGTTTAAATAGTGACCTATATTTCTCTATAACCATGGCTCTGATACCAATCTGTCACACCCCGAGCCGGCGGGGTAGGATCGGGTTTCCCCGACGGGCGGAAGGTTCCCGAGACGCGATATCGAAATGATAATCGGATTGATCAGATTGTTCACATTGCACATGATATATAAATGAGAAACTTTGCTAAAATAAAATAGGATTACAGAGTTAAATTATATTAGTTAAGTTTACAATTTAACAATGTAAACCCACTATCACATCATCAGTCTTCAATCTTGTAGTTGCACAAGATATGATAACCAAACTGTAAAATGATGCTTCAAAATATGCAGGTCCAAAAAGCTAGGTCCTCTATCAGATAACCTAATCCCAAAGAAATAACTCTTCAGTTGACCTGTTCGTCACCTGAGAAGTCATGCAAAAATAAAGTCAACACATGGTTGGTGAGTTCATATTGTTTAGTGTTTGAAAATGATTTGAAAATGATTTGAACCTCCTTTGGTAAAGACCCTAACCTCATTAACACCACATGTATCATCCAGATCGGTATGCTTATGTATAGGGCATACCCCTGAGTCGAGGCTACAACCCCGCCCAGACGCCGTCCCACCACATACTAATCCACATAGGACATTGTTGTTAATGATAATTAAGCATCTTTACCTATCACACACTCTTGTTCACAATGACTCAAATGTTCTCACAAAACCTTTGTTTAACCCCCGGGTAACAACTTTAATCTCATTAACATCACATGTATCATCCAGATCGGTATGCTTATATATAGGGCATACCCCTGAGTCGAGGCTACAACCCCGCCCAGACGCCGTCCCACCACATACTAATCCACATGGGACATTGGTGTTAATGAAAATTAAGCATTTTACCCCTACCTTTAACCCAATGATTCGTCAGTCCTTTGTTCCTGTAAATACAACAATTTGGAATCTATGTTGATTCCTTAAGTTTATCACAATAGTGATCAACCACAAAAATTGTATAAACATTTATAAATGCTTAATTAAACAAGTAAATAAACATTTAATAAAATCTAAGTCCTTATGATTGGGGCCTATGGTCATACTCGAGTAGACTAGTCTGTCAATCTAGGTACTTAGTAGTTAGGGAATTCTGTAAATATCATCAAACATAAGACCTACAAGTCAATCAGTCTAGCTAGGACTTCTTGAAATATAGGATTTCTGAATTCAATGTGTTGGCAAATGTTATCTCTGATATTTCCCATACTATCCCTTAAAAATGATTTAATGATCGTCTGATTTTGTCACAAGATGTACTTGATGTGTTGATCATAGAATACAAGACTCATTGATCGGTTGTACACTTGATTCATTGTTCAACAAACACTTGGTTTGTAGAACATTGATTGTTGTCTTTGCAAAGATTGTTTTATTGATGTCTTGATGTCCCACACTTGTTTTGTCAAAATGCTTGATTTGATCCCTTGAATTCACCCACTTGTTTTGTCAAAATGTTTGTTTTGATCCCTTGAATTCACCCACTTGATTTGTCAAAATGTTTGTTTTGATCCCTTGAATTCACCCACTTGATTTGTAAAATTGTCTAGTTTGATTTGTTTGAAATGTTTTGACTTATTGAAAAGTTTAGTTTAACTTGATTATTCACTTAATATATAAGTGAATCAGTTAATAACCTGCATAAAATCTTCCTAGACATGATCTAGGATAACATTTATATATATGTAAAATATATAATTTAAAAGCATTCAAGTAAACAATTTAAATAAACAGTTTACGCATGCTTCTCAGCCCCGCGTTTTAAAACAAAAATGTTAGAAAAGGGGCAATGAACTCACCTGTGTTGCCGTGAAATGAACCACAAAAGATAAGCGCACTCTTTGATTGTTGCCTAAGTATCTTTAACACCTGGGTTATTTTAAAGAATTCGAATACGATAAGTACCTACAGAAATTGTCGTATCTATGGTTTGGTCTCGATGTGCAACTACGTGTCCTAGATTACTAGTGTGTTTCTAGAATTTTCTCTATCCAAGTTAAACTATTACCCATTAGTAACCCAAATCCCACATAAAGCATTTAAAGTATTTAAGTAAAATATTTTCAATTTATTACCTTTTTAAGTAAATCATTTATTTAGGAAAATCGTTTAATTATATTGATAAAGTTTATAATTTAATTTCCTTTATGAAAAGCATAATTAATTTAAGAAAATGTAATTTAAACATGATGGGCTTATATTAAACCCATTGGGCCATTCTTGGGCCCTTTAATAAACTTTGATTTTCAAATGATCTCTTGTTTGCTTATAACGTCATTAACCTAGATGGTGTAAATAACCATTTAGATTAATCATGCCTTTGAAATTCCCAATGGTTTAGGTGTTAACATTTAAGTTAAACCATAACCTTTAGGTTCTTGTTTTCCATCCCTAGTGTAATCTTTCCATGACATTTGATATCTTAGTTTAAAAAGGTTCACTTGTGTTTGACTAAAAGAATGATCATCCCCTATAATGATCCCATATGATAATGGTGCTAGAATATCCTAAATTAGATCGGTAATTAATCCTAGCATTGTTTTTATTGAAGTTTAGATCTTGTGGCCTTGTGTTAGGCCTAGCTTGTCATTGTGACCCATTAGATTCCTATTGAACCTAATGTCTATCATGGCACTTTGTTAGTGATGTTAAGCTAAGTAACTTGGGTCGTATGGTTAATATTTAGCTTAACCGAATGTACAACGGATCGTCTTAGATATTTGGCCAATCTAAGTGATCCTGGGCCTAATAATAGGGCTATTGGGCTAAACCTAAGTGTCATGGGCTATGATAATCGCATGGGCCAATCCATTGGGCCATTTTACTATGGGCCGAGTGCCATGCGCATGGGCCGGTTATATTTCCTATTTGGGCCGAAATAGTTATTAGTGGGCCGAAGTGTGGTTCCATGTATTGATCAATTGAGCCTAGTTAATCCACATAAGAGATCACCAAGCAGCGAACCTTTTATGTGTTTTATGAACAAGGTTCGGTTGTGGCCGATGTCCATGTAAGGTTCGCCTCTGGTTCGCCCCCAACCATGGTTCGGCTGGTCCATGCTTGACCAGCAAGGTTCGGTGATGTCAATTGAGCATGCAAGGTTCGGCTACAAGTTCAGTAAGGTTCGACTAATCATGCAAAGAAGGGTTCGGCATTAAGGCTCGGAGGGTTAGGGTTCGTGGCTCTAAAATGGTTCGGCCAACACAGCTGGATTCGGCCGCTCATGAAGGCTCGTGACCTTCCAAGGTTCGTGGGCCATGGTGATGGTTCGTGAGTGAGAAAGAAGATTCGGCCAGCTATCATGCATACCCAAGGTTCGTGACTTCAACGGTTCGGCCATGGTGGCTGTCAACGAACCCTGGTTCGTTCTCATCAGTTCCATCGAACCCAATTGGTCTCCGATCGTACCCCTGGTTATTCTTGCATCACCGAAGTCATCCATGGTGCGGCTCTCGAAAAGTTAAACCTTAAACCGGTTATGTGCGTGTGTATCAAAACCAAGTAAAACCCTATTCTCACGAAGGTTTCGAGCTACATACCTTAAATTCCAATGGCCAAAGCTTCCGATCGGTTGTACTACCTTGTAGAGCTCGTTCCTAGCTACGCGTGGACACCAAGAACACCCGATTTCGTCTCCAAACGAGTGAGATCTTGAAGGTTGAAGATGAAGAATTTTAGAGAGAGAGAGGTGACAGGAGAGAGAGCTAGAGAGAGAGAGAGATGTGTAAAAATGAAAGAAAAGTGTTCTTTCATCGTTTATATACCCCGAGGGTATTCGGGTTCATTTCGTTTGCTCGGTTCGCGTCTTCGTCGCGTTTCCGAATCGTAACGCGTAAAATTACGAAATTTAAATAAAAGGCTTATTTTTAGGTGTTTGGAAAGTGGCTATTTCTATTAATGATATTAAATAGTATTTCCCTAATTTATTTATCGAAACTCCTAATTATTACGCGTTTTATGATTTATTCGCGTATTATAATTTACGCGTCTAAAATAAAAAAATAGTTTGGCCTTAATTGTAACTATGATGAGTTTCAAAATTGTAAAATAGGAAATATTTTATTTCCTTATAATTATTATCGTTCGAGTCGTCTTCGTTTCGTCAGAAAACGTCACTTACGCGCGTCTTCGTACAGAGCGCTAACTGTACGAACACGATCGTACGTTTCACTTTCTGATTTTGTTGTCTAATTTACAATCATCGTTTCAGATCATTAAACTGTCAGATCCATTCGTACAGATCGTCACCTATACGAACAGTCCGTCGGTTTAACATTCCGTAACAACAACTGTTATTGTATTGTTTTGATTAGCCTCGCATACGTGCTATCCTAATAGATCCTAACAAATAAACCCATGATGGTTCAGTGTTGCCAGATAATTACCTGACTCAAGAACCATTGCTCTGTACCTAGTTTCCGCTAAATGTTTATGAATCTGCTGTTTGATAACGTGAAATGACTTTGACTATCAATATGAACATGAAATAGAATGGAATGTGTATAGTTGGTGTCTGTTTACTGTTCATGCTACTGTTGCGATCACTGTTCCGGCACCGATTTCGGCACTGTTGTTACAGTCTCCCCTTGTTAGAGAAATTTCGTCCCGAAATTTAAGAATAGTTATCGGTTACAGCTTTCTCTGCAAGTAGTTGGGGATGTCCTGAACATCGTGTGATCTTCGCCTTTTCCAAGTAAACTTGAGTTTTCGCTTTGAATTTCCAATGAACTTAGCAATGGAAATACGACTTTTCCTTAATTGTTTAATCTAACGAGCTGTAAACTCTGAAGACTATTACCTAAGGTATACTGTCCGTCTAATTGAATTTCTTCAACTAATATGACGAACGATTCGTTAGCACGACGTTTATTCAAGTTCGAGACGTGAAACACGTAACGTATCCAACTAAGGTCATATAATGACCTCAATCTCGGTGCCATGAAACAATTACATTGGATGATCTCGGATTGTCCTACGTTTCGTGGTGCTTGTTCGTCCCTTTATTCTGGGATGGACTACACCTTTAATCCGTCAGTCGGCGACTGACGTTGCCAACCTCAAGGAGCCTCGAATGGTGTGCATTCGATGCTTCTATATTGACGGTTGTTGTAGGAAGATGTAATCGGTGGCATCTGGGAGTCCAACTTTCCTCTGTAGTTTGACATACAGGTTCTCAACATATCCCCCAAGATTCGTGTCGTACTTTCGCTTCAACCGTCCTTTGGTGAACGGTGAGCTGTAATTATTTTTAAGTACATCCCTAACCAAAATGTTAAACAATGGTATCACATAGCGTACCACTATCTCGTTGCTGTAAAATCCATCGGTTTACCTATCACCAGAGTCCACCCACTAATTTGGTAGTAAGTGTCACATCCGGTTTATCTTGAACTGTCTTTCGGCACTAAAATCTGACACACTCCTTAAAATCTTCGTAGGTGACTCTCACTACATCTAGGTCTTGATCTTCAGATCGAGATCCTTAAGTCACCCATGGTAAATGCTTAGGTTGTTTGACATAACCGTACACATACTTCACAATTTGTTTAATCTCTCCTCAACTCGAAGGTTTACATTATACAGTGGGGAGGTCTACCTAAAATACGGCAGATTTATTAAAATAAAGGTAAGGATTTACCTTCTGAGTACACTTATACCCACCCGTGTGATGGTGTATATCTATCTTACTCCTACCCTTAAGTCATGAGACTCGTGAAACCTATTGTAACTTTTGTTCCAACTATTTCTTATTCTCATCTGATTTCAATTTGGGAGAATTTAAGATGAAGTTGTTCTTTCCTTGACGGTTCCAAAATGTCCCTGAGATGTCGTTCGTGTTTTGTCGTGCTACTATAATAATTCAGTATGTCGTCCTTAATAGTAATGACAAACTAACCAGTTACGGTCTGCACGCTCGATTCATGAGGTCCAAGAACTCATAGGTGCATTCTTCTACTCGAAGAACATCACCATAATTTGGAATGCCCATAATTCATTCGAAATATTTTCTCGGGCATACCTTCATCTTGTATTCTCAAATGACTTCCCTTGATCTACTTATTTAGCCTACATAAAGACCTGACACAGTTCTCATATTTACTTTTCCTAACATCCTAGAGTCAGAGTTCTCAAATTTAGGTAACTCAATTTCTAGGAGATCTACGTATAAAATGAAAGTCTACCCACTAGTTTTGACATTTTTAATTTCTAAGGGTTTTAGTGTTCTAATTAGATAAAGTCCTATTCTAATTTACAGTAATTAAGCCGGCATTAATGATTACTCTATCCCTATTTAATCGTATAACCCTTATTTAACCTAAAGGTTCCTTCAATTATTATTCTGATTATCTTTTCGGCACTGACTTTGCTTTTGACTAACTTAAATTTATGGTTCCTAAAATTACAACAGACTATGCAGTCCTAATTAATACCCCAACAGATAATTTAAGGTATTAAGCTGAATTTTACATACCTATGGAGTCATCGGACTCCGAGTGTTCCCCAGGAGCTGGTAAAGCGAGTAGTTCCTCAATGTCTGCTGGGTCTGCTGGAGACATTTTCCTAGGGCAGTCCCTTGCGAAATGTCCATGCATTCCGCACATGAAGCAATTGTTGTTATGTTGAGGGGAAGTAAAGGTGCCCGCTTTTTGTTCCCATTTTCTAGTGGGAATAAACCGACACCGTTGAATCCAGGGTCCCGTCATTCCACCACACGCGCATCGTAGGCACGAGGGTTCAGCCAGGTCATGGTAGTGACAAGCCGAATAGAGGGAAGCTTTTCCTTTAGAAGGTGCAGGATTTGTAAAAGATATCCTCACAGGGCAGTCTCGGGCAATGTGTTCGGACAGTCCGCACACATAACAATCTTTGCTGTGTCGAGGAAGGGGATATGTAGTGTTTCCAGGATTCTGGTTATGAGTCGGGGGATTATTACAATCACGACTCCAGTGTCCCTTTCCTCCGCAGTTCAGACAATGTTTGCACAGTTTATTCTTAGCATGGTGGAGACCGCACGTGGCACATAAAGGAAATTTGCTAGCCTCCGGTTTACATACTAATTCCATTGATGTTCTGCATTGGTGATCCAAATGGTTCGTCTTGCCACAATGGATGCATTGCTTGCATGAGATTTCAGTGCGGTGGTGATGGTGACAGTTAGTGCAAAGGGGTGATTTTCCCGCGTAACACCTACGATTCTCTGACTCCGGAGCAACGACCATCTGACGAAGGGGAATGGCCTCAGTGTGGATTTTAGGGTTTCTTGATTTCTTAGAACGACTCCGTTTTCGCTTCCTGCTTGTTTCTCCTTCTTCCGGTTTCTTCTTCTCTGCAGCAAGTAATGGGAAGTTCCTGGTAAATTCCTCACTGTTCCTGATCCGGGTGATGATTCCAGGGAGAATCGCCACCAACTGTTCAGTGAGCAGTGTTGCAAGAACCTCAACGGCTGGGTCCGTCTCTTGTGGAGGTAGAGGCGGTGATGGTTGCCTTCTTGGTGACATTCTAATCATAACCAACAGAACATTGGTTAATGCAATGATCGAATGCAGAAGACACAATGCAAGTAATTTCCTATTTCCTATGTTCTCTACATGCAGGGTCCCTAGGTTATAGTCTAGGCCAAACCGTTTAAATAGTGACCTATATTTCTCTATAACCATGGCTCTGATACCAATCTGTCACACCCCGAGCCGGCGGGGTAGGATCGGGTTTCCCCGACGGGCGGAAGGTTCCCGAGACGCGATATCGAAATGATAATCGGATTGATCAGATTGTTCACATTGCACATGATATATAAATGAGAAACTTTGCTAAAATAAAATAGGATTACAGAGTTAAATTATATTAGTTAAGTTTACAATTTAACAATGTAAACCCACTATCACATCATCAGTCTTCAATCTTGTAGTTGCACAAGATATGATAACCAAACTGTAAAATGATGCTTCAAAATATGCAGGTCCAAAAAGCTAGGTCCTCTATCAGATAACCTAATCCCAAAGAAATAACTCTTCAGTTGACCTGTTCGTCACCTGAGAAGTCATGCAAAAATAAAGTCAACACATGGTTGGTGAGTTCATATTGTTTAGTGTTTGAAAATGATTTGAAAATGATTTGAACCTCCTTTGGTAAAGACCCTAACCTCATTAACACCACATGTATCATCCAGATCGGTATGCTTATGTATAGGGCATACCCCTGAGTCGAGGCTACAACCCCGCCCAGACGCCGTCCCACCACATACTAATCCACATAGGACATTGTTGTTAATGATAATTAAGCATCTTTACCTATCACACACTCTTGTTCACAATGACTCAAATGTTCTCACAAAACCTTTGTTTAACCCCCGGGTAACAACCTTAATCTCATTAACATCACATGTATCATCCAGATCGGTATGCTTATATATAGGGCATACCCCTGAGTCGAGGCTACAACCCCGCCCAGACGCCGTCCCACCACATACTAATCCACATGGGACATTGGTGTTAATGAAAATTAAGCATTTTACCCCTACCTTTAACCCAATGATTCGTCAGTCCTTTGTTCCTGTAAATACAACAATTTGGAATCTATGTTGATTCCTTAAGTTTATCACAATAGTGATCAACCACAAAAATTGTATAAACATTTATAAATGCTTAATTAAACAAGTAAATAAACATTTAATAAAATCTAAGTCCTTATGATTGGGGCCTATGGTCATACTCGAGTAGACTAGTCTGTCAATCTAGGTACTTAGTAGTTAGGGAATTCTGTAAATATCATCAAACATAAGACCTACAAGTCAATCAGTCTAGCTAGGACTTCTTGAAATATAGGATTTCTGAATTCAATGTGTTGGCAAATGTTATCTCTGATATTTCCCATACTATCCCTTAAAAATGATTTAATGATCGTCTGATTTTGTCACAAGATGTACTTGATGTGTTGATCATAGAATACAAGACTCATTGATCGGTTGTACACTTGATTCATTGTTCAACAAACACTTGGTTTGTAGAACATTGATTGTTGTCTTTGCAAAGATTGTTTTATTGATGTCTTGATGTCCCACACTTGTTTTGTCAAAATGCTTGATTTGATCCCTTGAATTCACCCACTTGTTTTGTCAAAATGTTTGTTTTGATCCCTTGAATTCACCCACTTGATTTGTCAAAATGTTTGTTTTGATCCCTTGAATTCACCCACTTGATTTGTAAAATTGTCTAGTTTGATTTGTTTGAAATGTTTTGACTTATTGAAAAGTTTAGTTTAACTTGATTATTCACTTAATATATAAGTGAATCAGTTAATAACCTGCATAAAATCTTCCTAGACATGATCTAGGATAACATTTATATATATGTAAAATATATAATTTAAAAGCATTCAAGTAAACAATTTAAATAAACAGTTTACGCATGCTTCTCAGCCCCGCGTTTTAAAACAAAAATGTTAGAAAAGGGGCAATGAACTCACCTGTGTTGCCGTGAAATGAACCACAAAAGATAAGCGCACTCTTTGATTGTTGCCTAAGTATCTTTAACACCTGGGTTATTTTAAAGAATTCGAATACGATAAGTACCTACAGAAATTGTCGTATCTATGGTTTGGTCTCGATGTGCAACTACGTGTCCTAGATTACTAGTGTGTTTCTAGAATTTTCTCTATCCAAGTTAAACTATTACCCATTAGTAACCCAAATCCCACATAAAGCATTTAAAGTATTTAAGTAAAATATTTTCAATTTATTACCTTTTTAAGTAAATCATTTATTTAGGAAAATCGTTTAATTATATTGATAAAGTTTATAATTTAATTTCCTTTATGAAAAGCATAATTAATTTAAGAAAATGTAATTTAAACATGATGGGCTTATATTAAACCCATTGGGCCATTCTTGGGCCCTTTAATAAACTTTGATTTTCAAATGATCTCTTGTTTGCTTATAACGTCATTAACCTAGATGGTGTAAATAACCATTTAGATTAATCATGCCTTTGAAATTCCCAATGGTTTAGGTGTTAACATTTAAGTTAAACCATAACCTTTAGGTTCTTGTTTTCCATCCCTAGTGTAATCTTTCCATGACATTTGATATCTTAGTTTAAAAAGGTTCACTTGTGTTTGACTAAAAGAATGATCATCCCCTATAATGATCCCATATGATAATGGTGCTAGAATATCCTAAATTAGATCGGTAATTAATCCTAGCATTGTTTTTATTGAAGTTTAGATCTTGTGGCCTTGTGTTAGGCCTAGCTTGTCATTGTGACCCATTAGATTCCTATTGAACCTAATGTCTATCATGGCACTTTGTTAGTGATGTTAAGCTAAGTAACTTGGGTCGTATGGTTAATATTTAGCTTAACCGAATGTACAACGGATCGTCTTAGATATTTGGCCAATCTAAGTGATCCTGGGCCTAATAATAGGGCTATTGGGCTAAACCTAAGTGTCATGGGCTATGATAATCGCATGGGCCAATCCATTGGGCCATTTTACTATGGGCCGAGTGCCATGCGCATGGGCCGGTTATATTTCCTATTTGGGCCGAAATAGTTATTAGTGGGCCGAAGTGTGGTTCCATGTATTGATCAATTGAGCCTAGTTAATCCACATAAGAGATCACCAAGCAGCGAACCTTTTATGTGTTTTATGAACAAGGTTCGGTTGTGGCCGATGTCCATGTAAGGTTCGCCTCTGGTTCGCCCCCAACCATGGTTCGGCTGGTCCATGCTTGACCAGCAAGGTTCGGTGATGTCAATTGAGCATGCAAGGTTCGGCTACAAGTTCAGTAAGGTTCGACTAATCATGCAAAGAAGGGTTCGGCATTAAGGCTCGGAGGGTTAGGGTTCGTGGCTCTAAAATGGTTCGGCCAACACAGCTGGATTCGGCCGCTCATGAAGGCTCGTGACCTTCCAAGGTTCGTGGGCCATGGTGATGGTTCGTGAGTGAGAAAAAAGATTCGGCCAGCTATCATGCATACCCAAGGTTCGTGACTTCAACGGTTCGGCCATGGTGGCTGTCAACGAACCCTGGTTCGTTCTCATCAGTTCCATCGAACCCAATTGGTCTCCGATCGTACCCCTGGTTATTCTTGCATCACCGAAGTCATCCATGGTGCGGCTCTCGAAAAGTTAAACCTTAAACCGGTTATGTGCGTGTGTATCAAAACCAAGTAAAACCCTATTCTCACGAAGGTTTCTAGCTACATACCTTAAATTCCAATGGCCAAAGCTTCCGATCGGTTGTACTACCTTGTAGAGCTCGTTCCTAGCTACGCGTGGACACCAAGAACACCCGATTTCGTCTCCAAACGAGTGAGATCTTGAAGGTTGAAGATGAAGAATTTTAGAGAGAGAGAGGTGACGGGAGAGAGAGCTAGAGAGAGAGAGATGTGTAAAAATGAAAGAAAAGTGTTCTTTCATCGTTTATATACCCCGAGGGTATTCGGGTTCATTTCGTTTGCTCGGTTCGCGTCTTCGTCGCGTTTCCGAATTGTAACGCGTAAAATTACGAAATTTAAATAAAAGGCTTATTTTTAGGTGTTTGGAAAGTGGCTATTTCTATTAATGATATTAAATAGTATTTTCCTAATTTATTTATCGAAACTCCTAATTATTACGCGTTTTATGATTTATTCGCGTATTATAATTTACGCGTCTAAAATAAAAAAATAGTTTGGCCTTAATTGTAACTATGATGAGTTTCAAAATTGTAAAATAGGAAATATTTTATTTCCTTATAATTATTATCGTTCGAGTCGTCTTCGTTTCGTCAGAAAACGTCACTTACGCGCGTCTTCGTACAGAGCGCTAACTGTACGAACACGATCGTACGTTTCACTTTCTGATTTTGTTGTCTAATTTACAATCATCGTTTCAGATCATTAAACTGTCAGATCCATTCGTACAGATCGTCACCTATACGAACAGTCCGTCGGTTTAACATTCCGTAACAACAACTGTTATTGTATTGTTTTGATTAGCCTCGCATACGTGCTATCCTAATAGATCCTAACAAATAAACCCATGATGGTTCAGTGTTGCCAGATAATTACCTGACTCAAGAACCATTGCTCTGTACCTAGTTTCTGCTAAATGTTTATGAATCTGCTGTTTGATAACGTGAAATGACTTTGACTATCAATATGAACATGAAATAGAATGGAATGTGTATAGTTGGTGTCTGTTTACTGTTCATGCTACTGTTGCGATCACTGTTCCGGCACCGATTTCGGCACTGTTGTTACAATCTGACCAGCAACTAATCCATCATATGAGCTAACCAATGTTGACAGAAGACCCATGTGCTCTTTAACAATCTCAACTGTGACCTTATCAAAGTTTTCTGTTTTCAGACTTGCAGTAGGCTGATGGTGCTCCTGTTGTGAGCTAGATGAAGAAGATGGGCTAAAATGCATCTGAGCTGCAGATGAGGCTTCAGATGCTTTAGAAACAAAAGCAGTCTTTAGAGGAGCATGAGTTGTAGATTTATCAACTGTGGGAGTGGAGTAGTATAGAGAAGGATCTTGAACTTGCACAACCCTCTTGGCCTTCCACTTGTTCTCTATCTCCTGTTCCTTCAACTTCTGGATAAAATCATTGATGTCCATATGAGCCATCATCTGATTTTGCTTAAGTACCATCAAGAAGGACTCCCACTTTGGAGGCAGTGCATCCGCCAAACATTGAATCTTCTCTTGAGTTGTAGTTTTAACTTTGTGGTTGAACAACTCACTCAACAAATGATAGAACCTGGCAATCAACTCATCAAGGGACTCATTTCCCACATACATAAAGCTATTGAACTCTTTCCTTAAAGCTTTAGACTTAATGCTCTTTAAGGCGTCATTCCCCTCATATCTTTGTTGCAAAGCATCCCAGAGTTGTTTAGAAGAAGCAAACTGTCTAAATTGGTGAAAGATGTCTGTAGCAATGGACTGTGATAGAATAGCATATGCTTTCTTCTCATAGTCATACAGCTTCCTTTGAGGTTCTGTCATCCTTGTAACCATCATAGGAGTGCCATCCTCGTTCAAAGGCCTTAAATAACCTCCCTCTATCATCATCCACAGATTTGTATCCACTCCATTGATGTGAATCTCAAATCGATACTTCCAGTGAGGGTAGCCATCTAAAGTCAACAACTTAGGAGCTTTGTTTGAGTTCCCGGTTTCATTTTCTGTCAGCAAGAGAGTCTGAATGCGATGGTTTTGATTAGCCATGAGTGTTATATCCTCCATTTGATCAGAAGTAATAGTATTCCACACTTAGAAAAATTTCAGAAATGAGTGTCGAATGACTGATATTTTGGCGAATGTCGGGGGCCGAATGACTTGAAACTGGCGAATGGAAGCTGAGAATGACAACAGACGAATGAGTGAGTCGAATGACCTATTCGGCGAATGACAGATCGAATGAGGTCTTTCGCCGAATGAGGATGTAGAATGAGGCTTATTCGGCGAATGAGAATGGCGAAGGAGCTATTCGCCGAATGAGACCTATTCGGCGAATGAGGGGTTATTCGGCTGAACTTATTCGGCCGCCAGAGTCATTCGGCGATCTGGGGTTTTTGGCAACGAAAATCGTGATAACTTGCGATTTTGACCAGATCTAACCACCAAATTTTGTACAGAACTTCAAGACATGATAACAAGCCAATTGGGAAAGAATTAGATCAATTAAACCACAAAAACCCTTGATATTTCAATCAAATAGTAACTTGGGAAGCAAGAAAAATAGGGTTTTTGGAAGTTACGAAAATCAGGGTTTTGGGAATCTCAGATCTGTTGATTTTGAGTGGAAATCGAGTAGAATCAAGAGCCAAAGCTCTGATACCACTTTGTTGGACCGATCGGGAGCTCGGAAACAATCCGAATCCAATAGAAAACTACTCGATAACCTCTGGGATAGTGCGGAATCCTATTCCAGGGTTTTCCAATCGAAACCAACAGGAACCGTGGTGATCCGAGGCTGTAGAAACAACTTGGAAGCAACGATCGAACACCACGGGTTGAGAATCGAACTTGGATGATCAAGAACCGCTCAGATGTTCTAGGGTTTTGACACTGGAGTGCTAGGGAAGAAGGAGGGCTCTGAAAAGTTAGAGTTGAAATGATTTGAAATTCTATTTATAAGTTGTAGTCATTCGGCCGAATGAGTGGCCGAAGCAGCTCATTCGGCGAATGACTAAGCTCGAATGAGCCATCATTCGAATGAGTCATTCGGCGAATGACTCATTCTGAATTCAGACATTCGCTATAATTGTCATTCGGCGAATGACTTCATTCTAGAGTCATTCGCCGAATAAGTAACCTTCATACTCAATTCAGTTTATAATCAGATCAACTAAATAGATAAACATTGATAAACAATAAGCAATAGAATTAAACATTAAGAAATAGATATAAAGACAACTTCCATTAATACTTTGAACATTTACATAATAAGAGTTACAAGACTGAACTAGGGACAAAAACGTGTATCAACAGTTCTTGTTTCAGAGAAGGTCAGAACTGACAGCAGCTGCTACAACTTCTGTTACATCAGTAACAGCTGTTTCGGTTTCTTCACTGACCAGGTGAAGGGCAACTCATGTTCATGCCACTACTGCCCCTCTGACCACCTCTGTGTCTCAAGCCCATATTTTTACAGATGCATCTGCTGGTCCCTTCATCTCACGGGATGATATGTCTATACCTACTGTTTCAGTGTTTGATCAGTTGAGCACACTGAACAGTATGGTACTTTGATTGATGGAGAGGAGCATAGAGCAGGAGAAGAAGAACAAAGAGCAGGTGTTAGTAATTGCCCAGCTCACCAAGAGGGTAGAAGAGTAGGATACTCTGCTTCTTCAGGCTGCTGATCAGAGGGCTGATCTCCGTGCTCGTTCTGCTCAACAGGAGCAGCAGCTGCTGACATATATTGACAAACATCATCAGTTGGCATTAACTGTCACTGATTTCAGGGATCGGATACTATCCTTGGAAACTGAGAATGCTAGACTAGCAGATCAGATTGACAGTCTCAAGGATAGTACTCCCAGGATTGAAGGCTCTGCTGCTCGTTCCGATGAAACAGACAAGGAGGAAGATGAAGAAGAAGAAGAAGAAGAAGAAGAAGAAGAAGAAGAAGAGTCTGAGGAGGAACAGGTGGATTATGAAGACTCAGATAAAGATGATGAGTCTGGTGATGAGGATAAGGACGGACCTGGGAGTGGGCCTTCTGATTCATCTAGTACTGATGATGATGATGACGATGATGATAAAGCCCCTTCTACATCGGAGATCCGGTACAAGAAGGCTAATGATAAGAAGAAACAGGCTCCTCCTCCTTCGTCTCCCTCAAAGACAGCTGAACCTGAAGCACCTGAGGAAGTAGAAGCTGTGCTTGTGAGACGTCAGCTGGACGAGACTCTCACTATGATTCTAGACGCTTAAGGCATTATACAGCACTCAGTTAGCTACGACAAGGAGGAGGGAAAGATCATTCACTGCCTTACTAAGGAACAAATAGCTAAGCTATTCAGGTTAAATCCTGATGAGGTTATCACTAACGATACCTCTGTTCCTGTTTTTGATGAGCCTGATCCAGAACCTTTTGATGACATTGACGAGGTTATTCTGGAGGATATTACAGATGAGGAGTACCCAAAGTACACATCGGCTGAAGATGAGCTGCCTACTTTTACTGACCAATTTGATCAAGCTACAGAGGATCTTCTGGTCAGATACTTGGAAGAACAGGTTGAAGTCAGCAAGTCTGAAGCCGATGATCAGAAGAAAAGAAAAGAAGAGTGGGCGGCCTATTGGGAGGTCCTGAAGAAACAAAGTACTGAGAAGATGCCAGCTACTCACAAGAAGGTTTTCAGGACCAAAGGCTATAAGGCTGGAGGTCAAATTCTTAGCTGGGCATACTTCCACGACCTTGGATGTTATGGAGTGAAAAGAGAAAGAGGAATAGATTACTTCAAGCATCCCCATGACTTTAAGACATTGCCAGGCTTTGAAGTGAATCAATTAGCACGTCTAAAGATGCTATACAGTGAAGATTCGGGGATGTCTGCTTGATTCTCTCGACAGATCCAATACGAGTACAGAAAGCGATGGGTGAACTTCCAACCTCAACAGCCTGAACGTTACTATCTTCCGGAAATTGATGGAGACACCCGGAAACATAAAGTTATCCTGAAGTGGCTTCCTCCTAAAGTCTTGAAGAAGATTCCTTTACGGAAGATGCGTCACGATTTTATGGAAGGCTTCCGATGGTGGTATTACGACGATCGTACTGGAGAAGCAGTGATTGTTCTATGCAAGGACAAGAAATGGGAGACTGTGAGGATTTTTGAGCCTATGTGGTTGACAAACTTCTCCCACAAAGATGTTAGAGCATTGTATCGTCATCAGATTTTCTTTGATGTACGTACAGGACATGGAACAGGCACTTCAGTTCATGAGAGTGATCCGAATCTGCATATGCTTAAAGGTTCATGCTGGAGCTGACTGGAAAGCTATCACTGAGAAATATTTCAAGAAAGACACTTCCAAAAGCTTAACTAGGTTCAAGGGGGAGTTTGTTGATGCATTTAATGTCCCTAGTTCAATTTTGTACTATTCATCATGTAAAGATTAAAGTTATATTAATGGAAGTTGTCTTTATTCATCGTTCTTAATGTTTAATATTGATTATATGATTGTTTGATTGTTTGATTTGATTTAATTAAGTAATTGAGTATGAGTATTGTTCATTCAGCCGAATGACTCTAGTGTATGAAGTCATTCGCCGAATGTAACTAGAGTATGACTACAGTCAGCGAATGAGTCATTCGCCGAATGACTCATTCGACTGAATTACCTATTCGACAGAGTCATTCGCCGAATGAGTTGTTTCGGCCACTCATTCGGCCGAATGTCTACTTCCTATATATACAAGTTCAAAATCATTTCAACCCTAACTTCTGAGAACCCTCATTCTTCCCTGCGTACTCCAGTGTCAAACCCCTGAAGATTTGAGAGTTTCTTGCTGTCCAAGTTCGATTCATAGCTCATGGTGTTCGATTCTCACTCAAACGTTCATCTCTTACCTTCGAAACACCACGGTTGCTATTGGTTTCGATTGAAAACCCTGGAATAGGATTCCGCACTATTCCAGAGGCTGTAGAGCAGAATTCTCTTGATTTCGTGCTGTTTCCGAGATCAATCTTGGTCCTACAAAGAGGACTCCAAATCATTAATTGCATGAAGGATTAGATCCCAAATCAAGCAAGAATTTGGTCAATTTCCAGAAAATTGGAATTCTCTTCTTGTCTCCTTTGTGGTCGTTGACTGGAACAAGAGAAAGGAGGTCTTTGACCAATGTTGACCCCAAATTTTCCATATAATCCCCCTTTTAATTAAGTTCCAGCAATTTTCATATTCAGCCCCTCAAGTTCTAGTTAATCAACTAGCTTATTTCTAACTTAGTTAAGTTAGTTAACACCCACCATAATATTATAAATAACAAATATTAATAAAACACCCATCAATATAAATAAAACATAGTTATACACCATTTATATTTTATTTATAATAATTCCCCAAAATGGTTCGTTACAAGTTCTCATCTCCTTACAAAGTTTTCGTCCCCGAAACCTCATTACACCACAAAAAGAAAAGGTTAAAATTTCCGCACTTCATCTTCGGACTCCCACGTAGCATCCGAACCCCGCCTGTACTTCCATTGCACCATTACTTGGTTAATCGTCTTATTCCGAAGTTGCTTGACTTTTCTATCCAAGACAGCCACCGGTTTCTCAATATAATTGAGTTTATCATCAATCACCAAATCCTCCATTGGCACATAAGCCGATTCGTCCGCCAAGCACTTTCGCAAATAAGATACGTGGAATGTATTGTGAATCCCACTTAACTCCTCCGGTAGCTCTAAGCGATAGGCAACTTCGCCAATCCGAGCTATAATCTTGAACGGTCCAATAAATCGTGGACTAAGTTTCCCCCGCTTTCGAAAACGAAACACACCCTTCCAAGGAGAAACCTTTAGCAACACAAAGTCTCCCACTTGGAATTCAATCGATCTCCTCCGTTTATCCACATACGAATTCTGACGATCTTGTGCTGCCTTTAAATGAGCTCGTATATGATCGATTCGTTCGTTTGTCACCATTACTACCTTTTTGCTGGCGAGTTCCCATGGCCCCACTTCTCCCCAACACACGGGAGTTCTACATTTTCTCCCATTTAAAACCTCAAAAGGAGGCATTCCAAGACCGGAATGATAACTGTTATTGTACGAAAACTCTGCCAACGGTAAGTAGTCATCCCAACTTCCCCCAAAGTCAATAATACAAGCACGTAACATGTCCTCAAGTGTCTGAACTTTGGCCATCCGTGCTCATTAATAACTTTGTACCCAACTCCTCCTGAAAATTCTTCCAAAAATGAGAAGTGAACCGAGTGTCACGATCAGACACAATAGTCACCGGTACCCCGTGTCGAGCCACCACCTCCTTAACTTAAATTTCGGCCATCTTCTTGGAAGAATACGTCTCCTTGATCGGTATAAAGTGAGCACTCTTTGTTAACCGATCTACGATGACCCATATCGTATCATAACCGTTCCTAATCTTAGGAAGCTTTGTGATTAGGTCCATCGTAATATGCTCCCACTTCCACATCGGAATCTCCAAAGGTTGAAATTTCCCATACGGTTTTTGATGCTCCGCCTTAACTTGAGCACAAGTCAAGCATTTTTCTACATACTTGACGATATCTCGTTTCATTCCCGGCCACCAATAGTTAACCCGCAAGTCACGATACATCTTCATGCCTCAGGGGTGTATCGAATATCTCGATTTATGAGATTCCTCCAATAAAGCCGTCTTTAAAGGACAAGTGGGAGGTATCCATACCCGACCCCACCTTGTCTTTAATCCCCTACTATCCTCATCCAATTGATGAGCTAAGCCCTTAATTCTATCACGTTTCCAATTCTCCTCCTTTAAAGCTTCTGTTTGAGCAGGCTTAATTTGATTCACCAGATCCCAAGTCACCACAATTTTCATCGCCTTTACCCGAATGAGTAAATGATCATCTTTCCTACTCAAAGCATCTGCCACTACGTTTGCTTTCCCTGGATGATAGAGGATTTCGCAGTCGTAGTCTTTGAGTAACTCCATCCACCGTCTCTGCCTCATATTTAGCTCTTTCTGTGTGAAGAAATACTTCAAACTCCTGTGATCGGTATAAATAGTACATTTCACCCCATAAAGATAATGACGCCATATCTTTAATGCGAAAACAACTGCCGCAAGCTCCAAGTCATGAACGGGATAGTTAACCTCATGAATCTTCAACTGACGTGAAACATAAGCAATAACTTTCCCTCTTTGCATCAAAACACACCCAAGACCAGCATATGATGCATCGGAATAAACCACAAGATCGTTAGGTCCTTCCGGTAAAGTTAACACCGGTGCTTGTGTTAGTCTTGTCTTTAACTCTTGAAACGTCTTTTCTTGTTCATCACCCCATACAAACTTAGTATCCTTCGTCGTAAGCTTAGTCAAAGACGAAGCAATCTTGGCAAAGTCTTGAATAAATCTCCTGTAATAACCGGCTAAGACAAGAAAACTTCTAACCTCGGTTGGAGTTTTGGGCGGACTCCATTTCATAACTGCCTGAATTTTTGAAGGATCAACATGTATACCATCAGCATTGACCACATGCCCCAAGAATTGGACTTCACGTAACCAGAAGTCACATTTTGAAAATTTGGCATACAATTTCTCCTTGCGAGGTGTTTAAAGAACTTCACGTAAATGACACGCGTGATCGGCTTCATTCTTGGAATAGATAAGTATGTCATCGATGAACACAATGACTGACCTATCTAACATAGGACGAAACACCCGATTCATCAAGTACATGAACGCCGCCTGTGCGTTAGTTAACCCAAAGGACATTACAAGAAACTAGTAATGCCTGTACCTCGTACGAAAAGCCGTCTTTGGAATGTCTTCCTCTCTAACCTTTAACTGATGGTATCCCGATCGAAGGTCGATCTTAGAAAACCATGAAGCAGCCTTTAATTGGTCAAAGAGGTCGTCAGTCCTAGGTATTGGATACCTATTTTTTCACCGTGACCTTGTTCAACTCCCGATAATCTATACACATTCTGAAGCTCCCATCTTTCTTCTTGACAAACAACACCGGTGCACCCCAAGGTGAGATGCTCGGACGAATAAAATCCCGGTCAAGAAGTTCTTGCAATTGATTCATCATCTCCTGCAGTTCAGATGGTGCCAACCGGTATGGAGCCTTAGCAATGGGTTTAGCCCCGGGCACCAACTCAATTCGAAACTCCACATCCCTTTCGGGAGGTAATCTTGGTAGTTCATCCGGAAAGACATCCGTAAAATCACACACAATAGGAATGTCTTCAATCATCTTCACTCCTTTCTCCGAATCCACCACGTAAGCAACAAATGATCATCCCCCATTGTTCAAATACTTCATAGCTTCGATTAAAGAACATAAGATCATACCACCACGTTTCTCCCCACGAATACACACCGCATGTCCACTAAGAGACATCAATTGAATAATCTTATGTTTGCATACAATATTGGCCCTCTGAGCCGAAAGCCAATCCATCCAAACCACCGCGTCAAACTCCCCCAATACCATAGCTATCAAATCGATATTAAAATCCTCCCCATCGATGGTTAATTTACATTTTCGATAGACATCACATACTAGGAAGCATTTAGAATCCGCTATTTCTATTTCTAAAGGCACCGACAATTTCTCAACAACAAAAGAAGGATGTTGTATAAAACTAGTAGACACAAATGATCTACTAGCCCCCGAATCAAATAAAATGTAAGCATGCAATGTATTGATGAAGAAAGTACCTGTCACCACATCAGGTGTGACTTTAGCTTCCTCTACAGTAATTTGGAAAGCCCTACCCTTTGGTTTGGGTACCTCAACCTTCTTCCCACTTCCTTGCCCCATAAACGATTGAGTTTCTGTTCCACGAAATCCAACCCATTTTAGTTCTGGACACTCACTCCGAATATGCCCCGGTTTGTAGCAATTATAACATAAATTCAAAGGGCTCGAGCATTGATTAGCAAGATGACCTTGCTTTCCACACTTGTAACATGATAAAGGTCGCATTGAGCAATCACCCGCGTGGTCTTTCCCACATTTTGCACAATGCTTAACTCCCTTACTTGAGTGGAACTTTGTAGGTGAGTTAGAGAACTTCCTTTTTTTAGACGACCCCGTATCCTTCTCCACCTTCCGCTTTTCACCGCGGTCTTCTTGCTGCTTTAGCTCCAACTCACGCTCCCGAGCACAGTCAATAAGTTCCGCCAATGTCTCACACTTTGATGGTGTAAGAAACTCACGGTACTTGGCATTCAACATACTGTGGTATCGATTGATCCACATCCGCTTTGTTTGCAATAACTCCGGGAAAAACCTCGCCTTGTCATAGAAGATGGCAGTCATATTGTCAATGCTTTCCTCTTTATGTCGCATATGAAGAAATTCCTCAGTAATTCTGTCGATCGCCGCCTGCGGACAGAATCATTTAAGAAACAGCTCCTTATACTCCCCCCATGTTAGACTCTTAATGCCATCCCTACCCTTCTCCTTTCGAAGAAGCTCCCACCAATCCTTTGCCCTTTCTAGCAACTGATTTCCAGCAAATATCACCTCATCTTCTGGATCACAATGGCTCATCTCAAACGTGCCCTCCATATCAGTTATCCACCGTTGACTCAATAATGGGTCAACTTCCCCCTTGAATTCACTTGGCTTGCAAGCCACAAACTCCTTATAGGTCATCTTTGCAGTTCGTTCCCCATCTCTCCCCGCTCTGAGAGTTGCAAACTCTTTTTGAATGAATTCTCTCATTGAGGCTTGTAGACCCTCCATATGGTGAGGAATTGAAGCTTCTAGTGCTTTTACCACCTCTTCCCTCACCATAGCTTGCAATTCAGTGAGGTTAGTTTCATGACCTCCACCACCAGCAATTCTACGGCTGAAACAAGTTATTTGATACATTAGTTTTGCTATCTAGTTCAATCAATTAAACACACCATGAAATATGAACTTAACAACATCACAACATCAACTCCTAACACCTTACCTAATGTTCACAATTATAGTATGGGTTAAGTCCATTAAGTTCATGTCCAAGTCAAGAATATAATCTTATGTTGGCCAGACATAAGATTATATACTTCGCATGTCTAATTCCTTAACTTCATCTCACCATAATATAACTAGAAAGTTCGGTTTAACAAGCAATTTACACCAAATACCATTAAATAAATATAACATAAGGTAATCTAGCCCCAAACTTGTTACCTTAAACCTCCGGCATCGTGATCGGATCTCGGATCGAACGTTACTCCCCAAATCAAAAGCAAAATGATTTGAGTTCAAGTGTTCGCGACGCACTTGAATCCCTCAAACCATTAGCTCTGATGCCAACTTTTAATGCCCAAAATCCCCACACGTATGACACGTGTTTTAAAACACCCTCATAGTTAGGTCCCAGATTTTTTTAAAATAAACAAGTGCGTATTAACACTTAGATCTAAGTTACCAAAGATTTAATGCTAGTTAAACATTCAACAAACCCCATTTACATTAAACTATCCACAAAAACTTGTTTTTAACCAACAAACAAAAACCCCAAAAGATGTTCGATCCGTATCTTTACTAGCAACTCGATCACGTGCACCATCACCCTTTACGTTCACCTACAAAACACCACATTAAAATCACCATTAGTTCGTTAGAACTAAGTAAGAACACCTATGTATACTTTTGGTTTCATAACGAAAGGTATAGAGCTCCAAAAACGCGAGAAAACGACCAAAACAGGAAATTTTGGGCACCCCCATCCATAGGCTACGGCTTTGCCGTAGGCTACAGTCTCCATTAACAGAACCCCTCTGCCGGAGGCCACACCAGTGCCGTAGCCTACACTCCCTGCAGTTTCAGCAACGCATTTTTTTCGCGTTTTGCACCTTTGTGACTACCCCGAATCGTTATAACACTTCCGTTACGCCCAAATACATCCAATAACACCCTTGAAACATAACTACCAGGTTTCAAACATAATTTGGTGATATCATAAAGTTTAACACAAAACGATTAGTTAAATGGGTCGTTTACACCTAAACCCTTTGACAACCATATTTCACCCAAACCAAATGAAGCTTCCTTTCTACCCAAGGATTCTCATTTGTCACCATAAAACAACCATTTCAACACATGAAATTCATATCTATAAACACCTTAAAACAAAATTAAATTGTTAGAACATAAAAATTATCACGAAATAAAAGTCAAATATTCATAACTCCTCTGAGACTTCCTTTTTCACCAAGGATACTCAAAGTAGGTAGTCACACCACTTGTGATTTACCTAAACTCCATAAATTCACCAAGGGAAGATCACACCACTTGTGATTCAACCCAATTCACATTTTCACCTCATGTGAATTATTTGACTAATTTCAGTCAAACTTCAATTAAGAAGTTCACACACCTTGTGAATCATTCTTAATTCACCACACCACTTATAAACATAAGATTTTACAATAATTAAGCGATTATACACCTATTGCATATTATTGTCACACCAAAACATACAAACAACAAATTCACCAAATTTCTACCTCCATTGTATATTCCACTTACATTACATACACATATACACACATGTGCATAAAACAATCAACCATATCGAGTATAATAGGTGAGTGACTTACCTTGTCCCGAAGGATTATCCACTACCAAAATCTCTTTCACGGGTCGTTGATTTCCACTAACACCTCCACTATTGCTTCCTATTATCACAACTAATAGGTTTAATATAAAGGTTCACTACAACAAGTCAAAATACTCCCATTTGACCATTATTACCAATTACACCTAGGTTATAGTCAAATGATCCCCTAATCACAAAGTTTTCCCCTTTTTATGTTCATAACAACCAATTAACCTCACCCATCCGTTAAACACATCATTAGGTTAAAAAATCAAGTTGTTAACATTTCATCAAACAACTTGTGTGCAGGAATTTTCCTTACACATTTCAACTACATCTAAACCCATCAATTCCCCATTTAGGTTTCTAATCACCCAAGTTCAATAATCACCAATGTTATATCATTTCAAATGTTAGAAATCATCATGTTATCATCTAAGCCACTACCCAATACCCATTTTAAACCTCCTAATTCATCTTTTTCATGACATGAAAAACTCCATGTTTATCAAACTAAATCAAACTCAATCAAACTCTATGAAATGAACAAAATGTTGTTTCTAGATGAAATCCATGATGATTAACAACATATGGCACCAAATAAACTCCCAATTTTTGATTTCACCCATCAAACCCACACCCCTCATGGAGACCCATGAAAATCTACACCCAAATCACCCAAAAATATTACCTAGATGTAGTTTGATGCAAGAGGACTCCAAATCATCAATTGCATGAAGGATTAGATCCCAAATCAAGCAAGAATTTGGTCAATTTCCAGAAAATTGGAATTCCCTTCTTGTCTCCTTTGTGGTCGTCGACTGGAACAAGAGAAAGGAGGTCTTTGACCAATGTTGATTTTCCATATAATCCCCCTTTTAATTAAGTTCCAGCAATTGTCATATTTAGCTCCTCAAGTTCTAGTTAATCAACTAGCTTATTTCTAACTTAGTTAAGTTAGTTAACACCCACCATAATATTATAAATAACAAATATTAATAAAACACCCATCAATATAAATAAAACATAGTTATACACCACTTATATTTTATTTATAATAATTCCCCAAAATGGTTCGTTACAAGTTCTCATCTCCTTACAAAGGTTTCGTCCCCGAAACCTCATTACACCACAAAAAGAAAAGGATAAAATTTCCGCATTTCATCCTCGGACTCCCACGTAGCATCCGAACCCCGCCTGTTCTTCCATTGCACCATTACTTGGTTAGTCGTCTTATTCCGAAGTTGCTTGACTTTTCTGTCCAAGATAGCCACCGGTTTCTCAATATAATTGAGTTTATCATCAATCACCAAATCCTCCATTGGCACACAACCCGATTCGTCCGCCAAGCACTTTCGCAAATAAGATATGTGGAATGTATTGTGAATCCCACTTAACTCCTCCGGTAGCTCTGAGCAATAGGCAACTTCGCCAATCCGAGCTATAATCTTGAACAGTCCAATAAATCGTGGACTAAGTTTCCCCCGCTTTCGAAAACGAATCACACCCTTCCAAGGAGAAACCTTTAGCAACACAAAGTCTCCCACTTGGAATTCAATCGTTCTCCTCCGTTTATCCGTATACGATTTCTGACGATCATGTGCTGCCTTTAAATGAGCTCGTATCTGATCGATTCGTTCGTTTGTCACCATTACTACCTTTTTGCTGGCGAGTTCCCTTGGCCCCACTTCTCCCCAACACACGGGAGTTCTACATTTTCTCCCATATAAAACCTCAAAAGGAGCCATTCCAAGACCGGAATGATAACTGTTATTGTACGAAAACTCTGCCAACGGTAAGTAGTCATCCCAACTTCCCCCAAAGTCAATGATACAAGCACGTAACATGTCCTCAAGTGTCTGAATGCTTCTTTCACTTTGGCCATCCGTGCTCATTAATAACTTTGTACCCAACTCCTCCTGAAAATTCTTCCAAAAATGAGAAGTGAACCGAGTGTCACGATCAGACACAATAGCCACCGGTACCCCGTGTCGAGCCACCACCTCCTTAACATAAATTTCGGCCATCTTCTTGGAATAGTACGTCTCCTTGATCGGTATAAAGTGAGCACTCTTTGTTAACCGATCTACGATGACCCATATCGTATCATAACCGTTCCTAGTCTTAGGAAGCTTTGTGATTAGGTCCATCCTAATATGCTCCCGCTTCCACATCGGAATCTCCAAAGGTTGCAATTTGCCATACGGTTTTTGATGCTCCGCCTTAACTTGAGCACAAGTCAAGCATTTTTCTACATACTTGACGATATCTCGTTACATTCCCGGCCACCATTAGTTAACCCGCAAGTCACAATATCCTCCCGGGTGAATCGAATATCTTTATTTATGAGATTCCTCCAATAAAGCCGTCTTTAAAGGACAAGTGGGAGGTATCCACACCCGACCCCACCTTGTCTTTAATCCCCTACTATCCTCATCCAATTGATGAGCTAACCCCTTAATTCTATCACATTTCCAATTCTCCTCCTTTAAAGCTTCTGTTTGAGCAGCTTTAATTTGATTCACCAGATCCGAAGTCACCATAATTTTCATCGCCTTTACCCGAATGGGTAAATGATCCTCTTTCCTACTCAAAGCATCTGCCACTACGTTTGCTTTCCCTGGATGATAGAGGATTTCGCAGTCGTAGTCTTTGAGTAACTCCATCCACCGTCTATGCCTCATATTTAGCTCTTTCTGTGTGAAGAAATACTTCAAACTCCTGCGATCGGTATAAATAGTACATTTCACCCCATAAAGATAATGACGCCATATCTTTAATGCGAAAACAACTGCCGCAAGCTCCAAGTCATGAACGGGATAGTTAACCTCATGAATCTTCAACTGACGTGAAGCATAAGCAATAACTTTCCCTCTTTGCATCAAAACACACCCAAGACCAACATATGATGCATCGGAATAAACCACAAGATCGTTAGGTCCTTCCGGTAAAGTTAACACCGGTGCTTGTGTTAGTCTTGTGTTTAACTCTTGAAACGTCTTTTCTTGTTCATCACCCCATACAAACTTAGTATCATTCCTCATAAGCTTAGTCAAAGACGAAGCAATCTTGGCAAAGTCTTGAATAAATCTCTTGTAATAACCGGCTAAGCCAAGAAAAATTCTAACCTCGGTTGGAGTTTTGGGCGGACTCCATTTCATAACTGCCTGAATTTTTGAAGGATCAACATGTATACCATCAGCATTGACCACATGCCCCAAGAATTGGACTTCACGTAACCAGAAGTCACATTTTGAAAATTTGGCATACAATTTCTCCTTGCGAAGTGTTTCAAGAACTTCACGCAAATGACATGCGTGATCGGCTTCATTCTTGGAATAGATAAGCATGTCATCGATGAACACAATGACTGACCTATCTAACATAGGACGACACACCCGATTCATCAAGTCCATGAACGCCGCCGATGCATTAGTTAACCCAAAGGACATTACAAAAAACTCGTAATGCCCATACCTCGTACGAAAAGCCGTCTTTGGAATGTCTTCCTCTCTAACCTTTAACTGATGGTATCCCGATCGAAGGTCGATCTTAGAAAACCATGAAGCGACCTTTAATTGGTCAAAGAGGTCGTCAGTCCTAGGTATTGGATACCTATTTTTTCACCGTGACCTTGTTCAACTCCCGATAATCTATACACATTCTGATGCTCCCATCTTTCTTCTTGACAAACAACACCGGTGCACCCCAAGGTGAGATGCTCGGACGAATAAAATCCCGGTCAAGAAGTTCTTGCAATTGATTCATCATCTCCTGCTATTCAGATGGCGCCAACCGGTATGGAGCCTTAGCAATGGGTTTAGCCCCGGGCACCAAATCAATTCGAAACTCCACATCCCTTTCGGGAGGTAATCCTGGTAGTTCATCCTGAAAGACATCCATAAAATCACGCACAATAGGAATGTCTTCAATCATCTTCACTCCTTTCTCCGAATCCACCACGTAAGCAAGAAATGTTCATCCCCCATTGTTCAAATACGTCATAGCTTTGATTAAAGAACATAACATCAAACCACCACGTTTCTCCCCACGAATACACACCTCATGTCCACTAAGAGACATCAATTGAAAAATCTTATGTTTGCATACAATATTGGCCCCGTGAGCCGAAAGCCAATCCATCCCAACCACCGCGTCAAACTCCCACAATACCATAGGTATCAAATCGATATCAAAATCCTCCCCATCGATGGTTAATTTACATTTTCGATAGACATCACATACTAAGGATATTGTATAAAATTAGTAGTCACAAATGATCTACTAGCCCCCGAATCAAATAAAATGTAAGCAGGCAATGTATTGATGAAGAAAGTACCTGTCACCACATCAGGTGTGACTTTAGCTTCCTCTGCAGTAATTTGGAAAGCCCTACCTTTTGGTTTGGGTACCTCAACCCTCTTCCCACTTCCTTGCCCCTTAAACGATCGAATTTCTGTTCCACCAAATCCAACCCCTTTTAGTTATGGACACTCACTCCGAACATGCCCCGGTTTGTAGCAATTATAACATAAATTCAAAGGGCTCGAGCATTGATTAGCAAGATGACCTTGCTTTCCACACTTGTAACATGATAAAGGTCGCACCGAGCAATCACCCGCGTGGTCTTTCCCACATTTTGCACAATGCTTAACTCCCTTACTTGAGTGGAACTTTGTAGGTGAGTTAGAGAACTTCCTTTTTTTAGACGACCCCGTATCCTTCTCCACCTTCCGCTTTTCATCGCGGTCTTCTTGCCGCTTTCGCTCCAACTCACGCTCCCGAGCACAGTCAATATGTTCCGCCAATGTCTCACACTTTGATGGTGTAAGAAACTCACGGTACTTGGCATTCAACATACTGTGGTATCGATTGATCCACATCCGCTCTGTTTGCAATAACTCCGAGCAAAACCTCGCCTTGTCATAGAAGATGGCAGTCATAGTGTCAATGCTTTCCTCCTTATGTCGCATATGAAGAAATTCCTCAGTAATTCTGTCGATCGCCGCCTACGGACAGAATTGTTTAAGAAACAGCTCCTTAAACTCCCCCCATGTTAGACACTTAATGCCATCCCTACCCTTCTCCTTTCGAAGAAGCTCCCACCAATCCTTTGCCCTTATACACCGTTGACTCAATAATGGGTCAACTTCCCCGTTGAATTCACTTGGCTTGCAAGCCACAAACTCCTTATAGGTCACCTTCTTTGGAGTTCGTTCCCCATCTCTCCCCGCTCTGAGAGTTGCAAACTCTTTTTGAATAAATTCCCTCATGGAGGCTTGTAGACCCTCCATATGGTGAGGAATTGATGCTTCTAGTACTTTTGCCACCTCTTCCCTCACCATAGTTTGCAATTCAGTGAGGTTAGTTTCATGACCTCCACCGCCAGCCATTCTACGGCTGAAACAAGTTATTTGATACATTAGTTTTGCTATCTAGTTCATACAATTAAACACACCATGAAATATGAACTTAACAACATCACAACATCAACTCCTAACACCTTACCTAATGTTCATAATCATAGTATGGGTTAAGTCCATTAAGTTCATGTCCAAGTCAAGAATATAATCTTATGTTGGCCAGACATAACATTATATACTTCGCTTGTCTAATTCCTTAACTTCATCTCTCCATAATATAACTAGGAAGTTAGGTTTAACAAGCAATTTACACCAAACACCATTAAATAAATATAACATAAGGTAATCTAGACCCAAACTTGTTACCTTAAACCCCCGGCTTCGTGATCGGATCTCGGATCGAACGTTACTCCCCAAATCAAAAGCACAACGATTTAAGTTCAAGTGTTCGCGACGCACTTGAATCCCTCAAACCATTAGCTCTGATGCCAACTTGTAATGCCCAAAATCCCCACACGTATGACACGTGTTTTAGAACACCCTCATAGTTAGGTCCCAGATTTTTTTAAAATAAACAAGTGCGTATCAACACTTAGATCAATGTTACAAAAGATTTAATGCTAGTTAAACATTCAACAAACCCCATTTACATTAAACTATCCACAAAAACTTGTTTTTAACAAATGAGTTTGAAAGTGTATCGATTACCTCATCATAGTGGGGGTATCCGGAGGACTTGGTGAGATATGCTACTAGATTGTGTACTGGCTTGAGTTTCAGAGATTCGTTCGCCATGGATGCAGAAGAAATCGAAGTGGAATGAGGAACATGGTTTTGAATCTTGCTTTAAGTGCCAAGAGAAAATGATGGAGAGAAACAACCGTTGCAAGTGTGTCCAATTTCTTTGGAAAACTGCTAATACTTATAACAAAAAGTAAAGATTTATTTTAGGGTTTTTACCAAACATACAAACCTGTAAAGATAAGAGAGAGAAAAACAAACGACAACAGGTACTATCATGCAGATCTTGAAGTACAAACACTGTTTTGTAAGGAATGAAGCCTGGTCCGATGCCGTTTCACATGATCATCAAGAGCATCCTGCTCAGAAAGGATCAATGTAAATGCATCTAGCCAGACGACATGCCTGACAAGCAGTTGTCCTTAACCAGAAGCATCATTTTGAGTTTAAGTTTGAAGGAGATTAAATTCATGAATACAAAGATGAACATGAAGTTACAAAAAGATTAGGGTAAGTGCGGAAGGTGATAACCACTGATTTTGGGAACCATGGATATAAATAAGAGGAAAGAAATCTGTGGTCAACAAAGTCTAAGGGGTAAAACGGTAAAAATTAATGAGATATTTTAGCCATAAAACAATTAACGAGGGTCAAATCCATTAACTGTGGAGTGTCATGTCCTCAAAGTAATTACTGAAAGTCAAATCAGGGAGTAATTATAAAAAATAATAACCACGGAGTGAGAATATTAACCATTGATTAATTACTGAGAGAGCATAACCACGGATGTGGTATTACTTCAAAAGGACAGGTGAAGTATGTAACATCAGAAGTGTAACAACCACGGAAGGATAAAAGCAATATGTAACAACTGAAGTGAAACAACCACGGAAGGATAGAAGCGATGGTTTATAACAACTATATACCCCTTTTGGTCTATCCATGGTTAAGTACAACCACTGAAAATATAAACCAAGGTTATTTTATCAGTGTTTATCCCTTTGTCCGTTAGGATAATTAAAGAATAATCCTTTTATATAAAGTTTGAGGTTTAAGAATAATATTCTAAACCGTATTTATTAAACAATTAGCTCATATTTATCATGTCCAATTTTGAAACAAATTTTGAGAAATTAGAAGAGTTTAAAGGCTTGGTAAATATGTCAGCTTCTTGGTCACTTGTAGAAACATGTTATGGGACAATTAGTCCTTTTTCGAAATAGTCTCTTATGAAGTTATGTCCTATTTCTATGGGTTTAGTTTTAGAATGATAGACTGATTTTTTATTATGTTTTTGGCATCTTCATTGTCTATCAGAAGAGGAGTTTTTAGTTCAATTATTCCATGAAACTAAGCAGTTTGCAAAGAACCGGCCTCCTCTAGAGGTTGACTTCCTTATGAGAGAGCATCCTGCATAATCACTATCTGAAAAGGGACCAAGCTTACAAGATTGATTAGCAGGATGGGATTGTTTAGGGGCAGATTGGTATCTAACACAGACACATGTGGCATACATGATATCTAGCCTTGATGTAGTGAGATACTTTATAGATTCAATCATACACCTCTAGAGAGTTTGATCTACAGGTTCACCATTTTCATCTCATTTTATGCAGGAGCAGTTGCCATAAGGGTATATATTATTTTACAATAAGTCATTTCAAATTTATTTAAAAGATCTTTTATATATTTAGACTGATGAATGAAAATGCCATTGGAGGTTTGTTTGATTTCAAATCATAGAAATGTTTTTAGTTCACTTAAGGCACTCATTTCAAACTTTGAAGACATTAATTTTGAAAATTGTTCACATAAGGAAGGATTTGTTGATCCAAAGATGATGTCATGAACATAAATTTGAACCAACAAGAGTTCCTTGTCTACCCGTTTAACAAACAATGTCATCTCAATGGTTCCCCTAGAAAAAATTAGTTTAAAGAGGAAATTGAGAAAGAGTGTCATAGCAGGATCTTGGTGCTTGTTTTAAACCATATAAGGCTTTGTCGAGTTTGTACACCCTGTCAGGATGATGAACATCATCAAACCCTAGCGGTTGACATACATAGACTTATTTCTTAATAGTTCCATACAAGAATGCACTTTTTATATCCGTTTGGAACACTTTTATGTTATGGGATATAACAAATGCAAGAAAGAGTCTTATTGCTTCAAGTATGGCTACAGGGGCAAAGGTTTCATCATAGTCAATGCCTTCCTCTTGGCATCAACCTTGAACTACCAATCTGGCTGTATTTTTTACTACAATGCCCCTATCATCAGTTTTATTTCTAAATACCCATCTTGTTCCAACTGGGTATTTTTCTTTTGGTAAAGGACATAGAGTCCAAACATTTTGTCTTTTAAATTGAAGAAGTTCATCCTGCATAGCTTCCACCCAATTATTATCGTTGAGAGCATACTGATACTTTAAATGCTCAATTTGAGATAGGAAGGCATCGTGAATACAAAAGTTTGAGATTTGGCTTCTGGTTTGAACACCTTTATTCAAGTCACCTAGAATTTGTTCTAAAGGTGTGACAATCCGACTTTTTACACTAACCTTGTTAACGGGAGATGGTGATATCATAGGCCCAACAGAGATAATGTGGGCCCAACAGGACAAATGTAGGCCCTATAAGGCCAGTGTAGGTCCAACAAGGCCAATGAAGGCCCAACAAGACCAATGAAGGCCCAACAAGGCCAATGAAGGCCCAACAAGGTCAAAGAAGGCCTAGTAAGGCCCAATAGGGGCAAGTGAAGCCCAACGTAAACAAAGTAGGCCATTAAGGCCCAATTAGACTAAACAAGGCTAAAGTAGGCCCAATAAGGCCCAGGGAGGCCCAATGAGATTTAGGAAGGCCTAGTAAGGTAAGATAGACCCAATGAGTTCAAATGAAGCCCAATTGGGATAATTTAGTCCAACAATGAGTTAAATGACCCAATTAGTGACAATTCGGGATTTTCGGTTTAACTTTGTTAACCGAAATGTTAAGTTATTGATCTAGAATAAATCCTAAGGGTTAGAATTAGTAAAAATCAGTCCAAAAATCAATTCAATTGCAAAGATTGGATTTGTAATTGGTTAAAACACTAGTTTGACCTTTAAAGTCAAAATTCGGCCTTGATAAGCAAGAAAATTCGAATTTGATATTAAAGCCATGTAATAACAGAAATTAATAAGTTGTAATCATCAACTTGATGATCATTAACAACTTACAGGCGTTATGGATGCATTAATTAGTTGAATTAAAAGAAATATCAACTCATAAGATGAAACCGTCATTTGAAAAAGTAAAATTCATACAATTAGAGCTATATCTCCACAATCAAACTTGCAGAACATCCAATCGGTATTATTAGAAGCCATTACAATCAAAAATTCAATCTTGGAAGCTACGGTGAATAGGATCGATCAAGGGGTTAGCCGAACTCAAGCCTAAAGTCGAGTTCTATCAATACAACATCCAATCAGGTAAACAATCATTCATGCACAACCTAAATGGGCCGATTAAGCTAAGTCCTAGCCTCATTTCTTGTAACAGTAACGAATTGTATGAATGGAGATTCTAGGGTTCATCCTAGAATGTGTTTTGGGGGTTTTCATGAAATTGAGACTTAAAATCAAATTAAATAGCATACGTAGTTTCAGAAGGTTCTGATCAAGCAAACTACTATGACAATTTTGATTAGAAACATCGAATTAATGGAATTCGAATTCTAGGGTTCCTTTTGTTAAACGAATTGGGGTTTCTAATGAAAAAGGGTTTTAAAATCAAATTAAACCACTCAGATAGTTTCGGGATTCATTGTTCATCGATAACCCTCTATCAATTTTGGGTTTTAATTTCGAATTATACAAATTCGATACCTAGGGCTTTTCGATTAAGAACGGGTTGGGGCTTTTGACTGAAACGATAATGATAATTGTCTTAATTCGCACAGATAGGGTCGAAATTTCTGGTTGAATGGAAACCCCATGATTTTTTTCATAGTTACATTAATGAATTTAGCTAATTCAAGTTGAGGATTTGAACTTAGGTTTAAATCCAATTGGAGTTACAAAATTATATGATTCTGATCGAAATGGATCAATTAAAAACTGTAGGGAACTCGATTAAATCTGTATAAGCAAAGCCCCATGTTTCTGAGATCGTTTGGATTCGAATCGCATGTCTATTGGGAACCATATGGTTCGGTTAGGGTTAAATAAAGGGGACCCGATTCATTGTTAGTTAAAACCAATTAGAAACCAACTCCATTGCTAAAAGTTAACGTAGAGTGACTGGTGGGAGTTGTGTGTTTGATCCAGGGGGTCAAGGGTTCGACCCTTGCCCTTGACAGTTTTGAGGTTTAAATTAAATTTTTGATTTTAGCCCGTAACTTCTTCGTTTCAAGTTCGATTTGAGCCGTTCAAGTTGCGTTGGAACCGTAACGAAGTCCCGAACGAAATATAATAATAGAATTTATATTTTAACCCGAAAACGAAATCGCGTATAAATACGCTTGTTTAAATAAAATCATAAGCGATGATATGATTTTATTAAACGATTTCAAAGTCACACGTATTTAAGTATGCACATTTCTAACACTTTAGCATACGTGTGTTGACACGTATGTGATTTCAAGCACAAAACGACATCTCGAATAACACAACGTTATTGTTTAAACACAGATTATTCGTAGAAGATTGTCTACGCGAATTTTCAAACACGTGATCATTCTGTTTGCTATCAAAGGTGCGTACACGGCCCCTTTCTTATTTTAAACTGTTTTGGGGGAGAAAACATGTGCAACAAACTGTTTTTAGATACATATCACTTGCATGAGTTATCTGTTTACATTATGTGAAAACATATCAACTTGAAAGTCCTTACACACCTCGAACCGTTTAGTTTGCTGTAATGCAAAGCGTGGTAGTTGGAAATAGATCTATTAGGTTTGACAAACCTCACCTGGTAGATGGGATCTACGCAGGTGTTTGACTGACCAAACACAATTTTACTATTGTTGTGATAGACAATAGTGGCAAGGCGAAAACATGCTTTAGCATGGCAATCCGTCAGCTTCGGTGTCGAACACTTATGTAAATAGTTTATATGACTAGCTATCATGACTGTGCATGTGTGATTATGTTATCTACAACTTGTTATTCAAACTGCTGTTTTGAACATTGTGATTACTTAAAACCTGTGTTATGCACCAACCTTTGTGTTGACTTGATTTACATGTTTTCTCAGGACACTAAGACACAAGCAAGGACAAGCAGGGACTAGGACGTTGAGTCTCATGCATACAGTTCACTTTAGTTGTTGATTTAAAACATTGAATATTGTATTTATGGTTTTACAACTGTTACACTTTGTTATAAATTTCCAAACGCTTCCGCAAAAGTTAAACTCTGATTTTACAAATTAAGACTGAATTATGTTTAAAAGCATATAGAGGTTTTTCGTTATGTCTAATGATCTGAGATCCTGGTTTGTCACGTTCCCAAACGGTATGATTTCGTTAGTTGAAATTGGGGGTGTGACAGATTGGTATCAGAGACATTGGTTATAGCGAACTAGGTTTGCATTAGTAGACTTAGACTATAACTGTAGACATTAGACACACTTGCTTACACGATAGTTTGCATAACAATTACATATGGTATTATGTAACAAACATGACATCACCATCCACACCTACTAGTGACATAGAACATGAAGTTGTATCATCACCAGCATCCAAGAAGAGGCAACCTGAGCCAATGGATGACATGACTCACTACGATGAGGAGATACACAAACGACCGAGGGAGAATGGCCAGTACTGACGGTGGATCCCTGATCTCATTCGCAGTTGGGTGCGTGAGGAGCGAGTACTTCCGCCACCTACTCCTGACACTACTACTAGCCGTTGGACATTAACAACTCTGAGATACTCACCAGAGCAAACATTTACAGCTTTTGTTGCACGTGTGAATCGGGAGATTCATAACATGTGAGAGACAGCTGAATAGATCACTAGATTACTAAAGGGATGAAATAGGCTCCATGATTCACAAAAATCAAGTCAGGAGATGAAATAGGCTCTGTGACTCACTAAAACAAGTCAAGGGATGGAATAGGCCCTGTGACTCACTACGACAAGTCAAAGAATGAAATAGGATCTGCGACTCACTAAAACAAGTCAAGGGATGAAATAGACCCTACGGCTCACTCGAACAAGTCAGGGGATGAAATAGGCCCTATGGCTCACTCAACGAGTCGACCTATGAAATAAACTCAATGACTCAAACAAAACCATTCCTTAGCTTGGGACTATAGCTACTAGTTCCATTGAAACTTTTGTTTTGACAAATGATTTGTCACTCTTTACAACACTGACGATAGTTGATAAGGTTGTGCTTCAGCCTTGATAGGAAAACATCAATTTCCATTCTAATTCCTCGACAACATTCTTGTAACTCTTGGTACTTCTACATATACGGTTTACAAGAACCACATTCTGAACTCATCAACTATAAGATGAGAATTCAAACCTAACGTCTTGTTACACTTGAAGTGCCACCAAACGGACACTGTCACTCGAGTTAAGAAGAACTAGAGTGATCGTAAAGGCGAATTACATTATTTGAAAACCTTTGTGACCTCAATTGTGAGTTAACTATTAACTTGAGAACTTATGGGAGATACAATGACTGTAAAGTGGTCAACTCCAAACAACTACATTAACACTCACACAATGAGTGTCTTGACATCAGATTACGTAAGAGAAACACACTCAAGCCGAATAGCTATTCTTGAAGGATCTACACTAGATCCTATATTAGCATTCAACTCAAGTAACTATCCCTAAGTATTTCTTTGGATGGACTATCTAATCATACCTCATGTGGATATTGTCTAAATCTTGATGTCCTGAATAAACTCTGAATCGCACAAAAACCAAATAACTCAAGGTAGGAGGAACTAGAATCCTTATGTAAGGTAAATTGACGATCATGGTGCGCAACGTAATCGTGAATTTACAGATACGCATGAATTCTAGCAAATTCTATTGTGAGATTATTTTTCGAAACACATACATATAATATTCACCTATCTTTCATTCTGGTAGTTGAAACGAATTCCGTTAACATATCAGGATTTAACATAACATTCATCAAATTTCCAGCCGTAGTTCTGGTTACTCTGTGTTTGAGAAACACTCATAGTGAGATTTTGCACTTCACTTGGATAACTTCAAATGTATGTCAAAACATCTACTTGAGAACATCTGTAAAGATTCCCTATCAAACGAAGAACGAAATCTGATTTCATGTGTCTACTGAGCAGAGTTCTCAATGACAACAACAACAAGAAACACTCAAAGGATGCTTTGGATGCAAGAAGCCAGGGCATTTCAATTGAACCGCACAGGTAGTAACAACAAAAGGAACGAAAGCAATGGTCTGAGGAGACAAGCCTTCATGATCATAAGAAGCATAGCGAAAAGCTCGACCTCACTGCAAGTACATATGTGACAATCAAATGTTATGATCTGTGTTGTTGAGTACTGGAACATAAATGAGCTTTAGATCTAATGAATATATTTGCCATAACCTTAACACCATTAGAGGTTGAATACACTGTAGAACTAGATAGTGGCAAGTTAATCACAGTAGAACGTATTCCCAAAGGCTATGTCCTAGACTTGATGGGTCAAACATTGGAAATTGATCTTATGCCTATCACTTTAGACAATTTTGATGTAGTCATTGGCATGGACTGGTTGTCCAAAAACCAGGCTGAAATTGTATGCCATGAAAAGATGGTTCGCATACCTCTTCCGCAGGGGGAGACATTATATGTACAAGGCGAGAAGAGCAGTACGCCACTGCGTCTCATATCTTGTATGAAAGCACATAAATGTCTGCGGAAAGGTCATACGGCAGTTATAGCACTTATAACTGAAAAGCCGGTAGCTGAGAAGAAGCTTGAAGATATACCTGTAGTTTGTGAATTTCCGGAGGTGTTTCCAGAAGACTTGCCGGGATTACCGCCTATCCGACAGGTGGAATTCCGAATCGATCTTACACCAGATGCAGCACCGATAGCTAGGGCGCCTTATCGACTTGCACCGTCAGAAATGCAAGAGTTATCCACAAAATTGCAAGAGTTGTTGGATAAGGGTTTCATACGACCTAGTTTTTCACCATGGGGAGCTCCAGTATTGTTTGTAAAGAAGAAAGACGGGACTTTTCGTATGTGTATCGATTACCGGGAATTGAATAAGGTTACTATCAAGAACCGGTATCCGTTACCCAGGATTGACGATCTGTTCGATCAGTTACAAGGTTCGAGTTATTACTCGAAGATTGATCTCAGGTCGGGTTATCATCAACTAAGAGTCCAGGAGGAAGATATTCCGAAGACAGCATTCAGGACACGATATGGCCATTATGAGTTCTTGGTCATGCCATTTGGGTTGACAAACGCACCAGCTGTATTCATGGATCTCATGAATCGTGTTTGTAAACCTTATCTTGATAAGTTTGTCATAGTTTTCATCGATGACATTCTCATCTATTCAAAATCTGAGGAGGAACACGCTGAACATCTTCGATTACTGCTAGAGCTTTTGAAACAAGAACAATTGTACGCTAAATTCTCGAAATGTGATTTCTGGATGCGAGAAGTACAATTTCTGGGTCATATAGTTAATGAAAAGAGTATACATGTTGATCCAGCGAAGATTGAAGCGATTAAGAATTGGGAAGCACCAAAGACCCCTACCGAGGTACGACAATTCCTTGGTTTGGCGGGTTATTATCGACGATTCATTGAGGGTTTCTCAAAGATCGCTCAACCACTTACAGCTCTAACGCACAAAGGAACAAAGTATAACTGGACGGATAAACAGGAAGCTGCATTCCAGTTATTGAAACAGAAACTCTGCAGTGCACCGATTCTGTCCTTACCGGAAGGAACGGAAGACTTTGCGGTGTATTGTGACGCATCTGGACAGGGTTTGGGATGTGTGTTGATGCAACGGGATAAAGTGATCGCTTATGCTTCCAGACAACTAAGAACACACGAAAAGAATTACACTACTCATGACTTGGAGTTAGGAGCAGTGGTTTTTGCTTTAAAGATTTGGAGGCATTATTTGTATGGAACTAAGTGTACTATTTATACTGATCATAAGAGTTTGCAACATATCTTTGATCAGAAGGAGCTTAATATGAGGCAACGACGATGGGTTGAATTGTTGAACGATTATGAGTGTGCGATTAAGTATCACCCGGGAAAGGGTAATGTCGTAGTCGATGCTTTGAGCAGAAAAGATACAACGGGAACAAGACGGGTTCGTGCACTTATGATGACAATACATACTGACTTACCTGATAAGGTACGCAGTGCTCAGATTGAGGCTTTGAAAACGGAAAACTTGGTACAGGAATCTCTACGCGGGATGGAAACACAGTTGGATGTCAAGTCTGATGGAATTCGTTATTTCATTGATAGAATTTGGATACCTTTGTATGGAGGTTTAAGGGAACTCGTGATGGACGAAGCGCACAAGTCCAGATATTCAGTCCATCCGGGATCAGACAAGATGTACCATGACTTAAAGGCACTGTATTGGTGGCCTCACATGAAAGCTGATATTGCTAAGTACGTTAGCAAATGTTTGACTTGTTCGAAAGTCAAAGTTGAATATCAGAAACCATCTGGTTTACTGCAACAACCAGAGATACCGATGTGGAAGTGGGAACAGATTTCGATGGATTTCATTACTAAGTTACCCCGTACACCGAGTGGTTGTGATACGATATGGGTAATTGTCGATCGATTAACGAAATCTGCACACTTCTTAGCAATCAAAGAAACTGACAAGATGGAGAAATTGACTCGCATTTACATCAAGGAAGTAGTAGCACGGCATGGTGTGCCAATCTCTATCATATCAGATCGGGATGCCCGGTTTACTTCCAACTTTTGGAAATCTCTTCATAAGTCATTGGGGACTCGCTTGGATATGAGTACCGCTTATCACCCACAGACCGACGGTCAAAGTGAACGAACGATTCAAACGCTCAAGGATATGTTACGAGCTTGTGTAATTGATTTTGGTGATAGCTGGGAAAATCATTTACCGTTGGTGGAATTCTCTTACAACAATAGTTATCATACAAGCATTCAAGCAGCACCGTTTGAAGCTTTGTATGGTCGCAAATGTCGTTCACCAGTTTGCTGGGCTGAAATTGGTGACAGTCAGATTACAGGTCCTGAACTGGTGCATGAAACAACAGAGAAGATAGTTCAAATCCGGAACCGTATGGCAGCGGCTCGGGATCGACAGAAGAGTTATGCAGACAAACGTCGCAAGCCGTTGGAATTTCAAGTAGGAGACCGAGTTCTTCTAAAGGTGTCACCTTGGAAAGGTGTGATACGATTCGGCAAGCGCGGAAAGCTTAGTCCACGTTACGTAGGACCTTTTGAGATTCTGAAAAGGATTGGTCCGGTTGCGTATCAACTCAAACTACCGGATGAACTCAGTGGAGTTCATGATGTGTTTCATGTGTCGAACTTAAAGAAATGTCTTTCTGACGAGGCATTGATTGTACCGTTGGAAGAAATACAAGTAGATGAACAGTTGCGATTCATTGAAGAGCCGGCGGAAATCATGGACCGGGAGGTCAAACAACTGAAGCAAAGCAAGATTCCAATAGTCAAAGTTCGATGGAATTCAAGACGTGGTCCTGAATTCACATGGGAACGGGAAGACCAAATGATGAAGAAATATCCTCATCTATTCAAAACAGCTACTGCTAACACTGAGAGCGCACGTTAAATTTCGGGACGAAATTTCCTTCAACAAGGGGATGACGTGATGCTTTCACACATCAACACTGCAAATTTCAAACTGTAAGCACAAACATTTTATTTATTCAATTGATTTTGTTACAAACATTTGTGCTACATTATATTCTATATATTTTATGTGCTACATTTCATATGTTACATGTTATGGTAGTACATACATGATTAGTTGCATACATTTTGCTATGTGCGGGGTTGCATAGTACAAACAGTTATAGACACTCACTATGTGTAAGGTTACACAACATAGTATGATCAAACACAAACAGTCACAGTTAGGTGAACTAACTAGTGTACATGCAAACAGTCACATTGAACGATCACATTTGAGTTGTGATGTTGCAAGCATTAGACTTTGTGTGTGAGTACACACAAGCACATAGAATGATCAAATCACACTAACACGTACGATTTAAACTCGTAAGTAGTTTCCTAACTACTCATAACACTTACTAATTTTCGGGATGAAAATTCCTTCAACAAGGGGATGATGTGACAATCCGACTTTTTACACTAACCTTGTTAACGGGAGATGGTGATATCATAGGCCCAACAGAGATAATGTGGGCCCAACAGGACAAATGTAGGCCCTATAAGGCCAGTGTAGGTCCAACAAGGCCAATGAAGGCCCAACAAGACCAATGAAGGCCCAACAAGGCCAATGAAGGCCCAACAAGGCCAATGAAGGCCCAACAAGGTCAAAGAAGGCCTAGTAAGGCCCAATAGGGGCAAGTGAAGCCCAACGTAAACAAAGTAGGCCATTAAGGCCCAATTAGACTAAACAAGGCTAAAGTAGGCCCAATAAGGCCCAGGGAGGCCCAATGAGATTTAGGAAGGCCTAGTAAGGTAAGATAGACCCAATGAGTTCAAATGAAGCCCAATTGGGATAATTTAGTCCAACAATGAGTTAAATGACCCAATTAGTGACAATTCGGGATTTTCGGTTTAACTTTGTTAACCGAAATGTTAAGTTATTGATCTAGAATAAATCCTAAGGGTTAGAATTAATAAAAATCAGTCCAAAAATCAATTCAATTGCAAAGATTGGATTTGTAATTGGTTAAAACACTAGTTTGACCTTTAAAGTCAAAATTCGGCCTTGATAAGCAAGAAAATTCGAATTTGATATTAAAGCCATGTAATAACAGAAATTAATAAGTTGTAATCATCAACTTGATGATCATTAACAACTTACAGGCGTTATGGATGCATTAATTAGTTGAATTAAAAGAAATATCAACTCATAAGATGAAACCGTCATTTGAAAAAGTAAAATTCATACAATTAGAGCTATATCTCCACAATCAAACTTGCAGAACATCCAATCGGTATTATTAGAAGCCATTACAATCAAAAATTCAATCTTGGAAGCTACGGTGAATAGGATCGATCAAGGGGTTAGCCGAACTCAAGCCTAAAGTCGAGTTCTATCAATACAACATCCAATCAGGTAAACAATCATTCATGCACAACCTAAATGGGCCGATTAAGCTAAGTCCTAGCCTCATTTCTTGTAACAGTAACGAATTGTATGAATGGAGATTCTAGGGTTCATCCTAGAATGTGTTTTGGGGGTTTTCATGAAATTGAGACTTAAAATCAAATTAAATAGCATACGTAGTTTCAGAAGGTTCTGATCAAGCAAACTACTATGACAATTTTGATTAGAAACATCGAATTAATGGAATTCGAATTCTAGGGTTCCTTTTGTTAAACGAATTGGGGTTTCTAATGAAAAAGGGTTTTAAAATCAAATTAAACCACTCAGATAGTTTCGGGATTCATTGTTCATCGATAACCCTCTATCAATTTTGGGTTTTAATTTCGAATTATACAAATTCGATACCTAGGGCTTTTCGATTAAGAACGGGTTGGGGCTTTTGACTGAAACGATAATGATAATTGTCTTAATTCGCACAGATAGGGTCGAAATTTCTGGTTGAATGGAAACCCCATGATTTTTTTCATAGTTACATTAATGAATTTAGCTAATTCAAGTTGAGGATTTGAACTTAGGTTTAAATCCAATTGGAGTTACAAAATTATATGATTCTGATCGAAATGGATCAATTAAAAACTGTAGGGAACTCGATTAAATCTGTATAAGCAAAGCCCCATGTTTCTGAGATCGTTTGGATTCGAATCGCAGGTCTATTGGGAAACATATGGTTCGGTTAGGGTTAAATAAAGGGGACCCGATTCATTGTTAGTTAAAACCAATTAGAAACCAACTCCATTGCTAAAAGTTAACGTAGAGTGACTGGTGGGAGTTGTGTGTTTGATCCAAGGGGTCAAGGGTTCGACCCTTGCCCTTGACAGTTTTGAGGTTTAAATTAAATTTTTGATTTTAGCCCGTAACTTCTTCGTTTCAAGTTCGATTTGAGCCGTTCAAGTTGCGTTGGAACCGTAACGAAGTCCCGAACGAAATATAATAATAGAATTTATATTTTAACCCGAAAACGAAATCGCGTATAACTACGCTTGTTTAAATAAAATCATAAGCGATGATATGATTTTATTAAACGATTTCAAAGTCACACGTATTTAAGTATGCACATTTCTAACACTCTAGCATACGTGTGTTGACACGTATGTGATTTCAAGCACAAAACGACATCTCGAATAACACAACGTTATTGTTTAAACACAGATTATTCGTAGAAGATTGTCTACGCGAATTTTCAAACACGTGATCATTCTGTTTGCTATCAAAGGTGCGTACACGGCCCCTTTCTTATTTTAAACTATTTTAGGGGAGAAAACATGTGCAACAAACTGTTTTTAGATACATATCACTTGCATGAGTAATCTGTTTACATTATGTGAAAACATATCAACTTGAAAGTCCTTACACACCTCGAACCGTTTAGTTTGCTGTAATGCAAAGCGTGGTAGTTGGAAATAGATCTATTAGGTTTGACAAACCTCACCTGGTAGATGGGATCTACGCAGGTGTTTGACTGACCAAACACAATTTTACTATTGTTGTAATAGACAATAGTGGCAAGGCGAAAACATGCTTTAGCATGGCAATCCGTCAGCTTCGGTGTCGAACACTTATGTAAATAGTTTATATGACTAGCTATCATGACTGTGCATGTGTGATTATGTTATCTACAACTTGTTATTCAAACTGCTATTTTGAACATTGTGATTACTTAAAACCTGTGTTATGCACCAACCTTTGTGTTGACTTGATTTACATGTTTTCTCAGGACACTAAGACACAAGCAAGGACAAGCAGGGACTAGGACGTTGAGTCTCATGCATACAGTTCACTTTAGTTGTTGATTTAAAACATTGAATATTGTATTTATGGTTTTACAACTGTTACACTTTGTTATAAATTTCCAAACGCTTCCGCAAAAGTTAAACTCTGATTTTACAAATTAAGACTGAATTATGTTTAAAAGCATATAGAGGTTTTTCGTTATGTCTAATGATCTGAGATCCTGGTTTGTCACGTTCCCAAACGGTATGATTCCGTTAGTTGAAATTGGGGGTGTGACAAAAGGATTATTCCTATTGAAAGGAATGATGTCCAAACAATTATTAGCAGAAGTAGTATCAAAAGAAGAAGAGTTTTTAGCAGGACAATGTGAGTTTTCACATATGGAAACATGTGCTTGTTCAGAAGTGCTTATTAGAGCATTTTCACTGATTGGAGATGTGGAAATTGATACAAGTTCATTATGGTTTTGAGTACTTATTGGATAGGAAGGAATAGAAGAGAAAAAATGTGATGCTGAACATTCCTCAAGAGATAATCGATCTTCAGAATTTTGACAGGATTCTAAAGAAGGAGACACATATGGAGCATGAGGAGTGTATGTAAAGCTTTCAAGATCAAAAAAGTCATCAGGAGTTAAGGGAAAGGAAGAAGTGGATGCAGATTCATAGAATTTGACATCAATGGATTCTTCAACAATCTTAGTTTTGAGATTGAAAGCTTGGTAGGCTTTAGAGGTCTGAGAATATCCCACAAAGTATCCAGAGTGCACTTTTGCAGCAAATTTGGACAGGGAATGCTTTGTGTTTAGGATGAAATATGGACATCCAAACACTCTAAAAAAGGAGATGAGATGATTTATTTTATGGAGGACTTCATATGTAGTCTTATTATGTCTTTTCATAATATGAACTCTATTTAAGACATAATAAGCATTGTTTACTGCCTCAACCCAAAAAGATAAAGGTAATCCTGAGTCTGCAAGCATTGTTCTTGCAGTCTCAATAAGTGTCCTATTTTCCTTTCAGCAACTCCATTTTGAGCAGGAGTTCTAGGAACACCATATTGTCTAAGGATTCCTTTAGAAGTACAGAATTCATCAAGAATATGATTCTTGAATTCAGTACCATTATCACTCCTTATTATCTTGACAAGAAGACCAATTTCTCTTTCAATTTGAGTTATAAGGGCCTTAATTTTAACAGAAGTCTCATCATTGCTATACAAAAAGAAAGTCCAGCAAAATCTTGAGTAGTCATCCACAACAACTAGACAATATCTCTTTTTTGCTAAATTAGCTACCTTCACAGGACCAAAAAGATCCATATGAAGCATATGGAGACATTCAATAGTTTTAGATTCCTCAATAGACTTATGTGATGATTTATGTTGCTTTCTCTTTAACAAAGATTCACATTGACCTTCAAAATGAAATTCTTTTGAAGGTAATCCTCTTACAAGTGAAAGGGTAGAAAGCTTATGAATAGATTGGTGATTTATGTGACTGAATCTTCTATACCGAAGGGCAGATTTAGAAGATGAAGCTTTAGCTATGAGACATGTGGGAATTGAGGATTGAGAGTCTGTTTTCATGTCAATAGCATAGACATTTCCACTTCTCTTAGCTATTAGAAGAGTGTGCTGGTCTATTAAGACCTTTATTTTTGAGTTTATTTCAGGAGAAAGAATTTTGCAACTGTCTTTGGTGAAAACTGAACTATAATTTTTGTTTGCCAGTTGAGACACGCTCAAGAGATTAAACTTGAGGTTTTCAACTAGACTAACATCTTTAAAGTGAATTTTCCCCTAAGGATAGAACCAGACCCAACTATCCAACCCTTTGCATTATTTATAAAGGATACACATTCTCCACTGTCCACATACCATAAATGATTCTGGTTTGAGGAAGCTCTATGCATATAGGATCAAATGCAATAGGTTAGATATGGGTCATTACTTATTTATGGACAAGAGAACATAATTTTGAGAGTTCCTTTATTTCTGCACATTGTTCATCAGTTTCTGCATCACCTGAATCAGTTGTTGCTGATTTTGATGCAGAATGATGATCTGTGAGTTCATAAAGGGTGAAGAATACAACAACTGATGGACAATGATTGGGATTAACCATTGGACGGTAGGTATGAAGAGTGACAAGGATTTAAGGTATGGGAATTGAAGCCAAAAGTGGAGGTAAGAGGAAAGATGGATGAAGAGTATGCTTTATTGTGTTGTTAGCACTTTGTTTACTCACTTCCTTGGCCTTTTTCACCTTTTTAGGGGGTGTCCCTTTAGATGAAGAGGCTTTGTCGGCTTTCAACTTATCTCTAATTTTCTCAAGTGGAGTTTTAGTCATACATTCTTCAGTAGAGTGATTGTACTTGAAACATTTTGAGCAAGCAGGACAACAAGGCAGAGTAGTTTGGAATAAAAGGTTTATTTCCTTTCATTATAGGATAGTGAGGATGAGGATGGGAAGAGCTAACTTGATGTCAATCATAGGACTTTTTCCTTTATCAAGAGGATCCTTTGATCCAACAGTAGTTTTCTTAATTCTTGTATCTTTAGAACTTGGAGTAAAGTTCATTGAAGGAACAGTCTCATTTTGTCCCGAATAGTTTTTGTTTGAACATTATCCAAGTGTGTTTCTTCAGGTACTTCTAGATTTGTGTTAGTGGGATACACAAACTTTTGAAGTGACCCTGATTGATACATCCTTGGTTGTGAGTTCATTATTTCAGGAATTACATCTGGAAGAAATGTGGGAGAAACAGGTTTAAATACCTTTTCTTCCATTTTATTGTCAATTGTGTATAGTCGGTAGGTGGGATACTATGATTATACCCAATTCCGAACTTTTCCTTGCTGTGAACTTGCTTGCTTAGAAGCAGTCTGAACCTTTACTGGATTCAACCCACTTTTCACAGCTTACTTTTGTTTCGGCTAGTTCATCTTTACAAGCAGAATATTTTTCTTGTTGCAGTTCAAACAGTGCTTGTATGTTAGATTTTTCAGTTTTTAGAATTAAAATCTGACCATTTTTATCTTTTATTATTTTCTCTACTTCTAGATTTATATTTGCCAATTGTTGTTCAAGTTCTTGATTTTGTTGTTGTAACAAAAAATTGGCTTTCTTTATTTTAGCAAATGCTTCAGAACAGAGTTTCTCTAGAGTAGCAGGAGATACATGAGCATCAGATGAATCAGCATCAGGCTAGTCAGAAGAAGTCGGGTTTTCATCAATGGCCATTAAAGTAAAGTCTGTTGGCTCATTGGTTATGAGAGCATATCCTACATCATCAGGAATGCTACTCCAATCCACGTACTCTTGAGTGAAAAGAGCAAATTGGTTGGATTGGGAAGTTGGGACAGCTGGGACTGGAGTGTTATATGTGAAGGAGAATGTGAGACAATTTGAAGTGGGACACGCATAAGCTGATACATGCTGCCATTCGCAGCTTGTACATACTGAACATTGGATGAAAGAGAGTTATGAACAATATGAGCTGTAGCTTGATTAGCACTATGCTTTGGATAATGAGAGGAATACGAAGAAGAAGAAGTTTAGGAAGAGTTTGTATTAGGGAAGGTCACATAGGGTGAAGAAGAATTGTTAGGATCATTTCTGCATTTCCTAGCAAAATGTCATATGCCATGGCATATGTAGTACTGAACTTTTGCTTTATTTAGACCTATCTTGGTCTTACCATGGATACCGGGAAATTTTCTCCCTGTCCTTTTGTAGAACTTGTTGGTTCTTATGCTCAAAACGTCAAGTTGACTTAATATATCCATCTTTTCCAAGTCATCACTTGGAATAAGATGGAGATCATCCATGATAAAATAAAATTTGTCAAGAGTGAATGAAGGATCATCATATGAAGAGAAGGAAGTTGTCATGCAAGTAGTAATATCAATATGTTCATCATAATTCTGATCAGAATTCTCAGAGTTATGACTAAGGAGAGCTATGTTACCTTGGACATACTCCTCGGTTGATTTACTAGACTTGATTAGCTTTCTTTTCTAGTCAATCTCATGTTCAAAAGTGAGTAACATACCATGAAGTTGGGTAAGCGTGAGATTTCCAAAGTCTAGAGAAGACCTCATGAAAATGGAATAAGTTTCTTACTTGTCAGGGAGAGATCTTAAAAAATGGTTAAGAACAGAAATAGTTGGGTAAACTTGACTCGCAAGTTTTAGCTCACTAAGAAGAGTTGTGAACCATTCAAATTATTTAGTCAATGCCTCATTCTTAAGTAGAGAAAAAGTTTCATATTGTTGAGCTAATATCTCCCTAGTATTAGCTACAACATCATCAGTTCCTCCAAATTGTTCTTTGACGGCATCCCGCAAGTCTTTTGTAGACTCGTGGTGAAGGAGACAAGAATAGATCTCATTCATGGGAGCCATGGCTAACTGAGCATGAGCCTTAGCAACAAGGTCTAGTTTCTTGTAACCTTCCTTGGTATAGTTGTGAGGATCTTTGGACAAAAAATGCAACATCCTTCTCTGCCATATATTATACTGATGTCTAACCAGTACACGTGGTGTGACAACCAGTACCTAATCGTCCGGCAAGTCCGTACGGTACGTGTACTTTCACTACTTACTATGTTTAAATACAATGTGTAAACAGTTGTGTGACAACAAGACTAGAAAACAATAACAGTTGTATGTGTTTAAATGAAAATTTAAATACACTAAATACAACAACTCATGAGAAACAACAGTGTGACAACAAATGACAAAAACATATCGGTTGCAATCTGATATCCACAAATAACAGGAATCAGATGGCCGACAATTGAGTGAGAAGACAATGTGAATTGAATGAAAATAATGTGAAAACAGACAAGTTTAGTTGACTCCGTCAGTGAGGAAATACAATTCAAATAACAAATCATTGTTGTTTACGGATAATAAACTGACAGTGTGTTTGCATGAGTGACGATTCACACAAACATATCTGTGAGTTTAACATTCTGAATGATAACTGAAAAGTAGAAAACAAAAATTAGAAAGTGAAACCCTTGTCGTGTTCGTTCGGGTGACGATTCGAACGAATACGCGTGAAGGTGACGCGATCTGACGGAACCTTTAAAATAAACGTTTTTGATAAAATAAATTAAGAAAAATAATTTTAGAAGATTTATTAGGAATCACAACCTTTAAAATGTTAAAGTAAAACCATTATTATTTAAATTCGTAATTTACACGTTTTACGTTCCGGAAACGTAACGAAAGCAAGAACCGAGCAACTGAAACGAACCCGAATAACCACGGGGTATATAAACCCTAAATGAGGTCATCTTCCTCATTTATTGCACCTCCACTCTCTCTCTACCCCAATCCCGGTTTATCTCTCTCTCTATAGAATTCATTTACAAAAACCACCATAACTCCTCCATTTCTTGACGAAATCGTGCAAATAACCTACCAAATCGAAGATCTCATCACCCGCTACTCGAAAGTACAAAGGATTTGCTCCAAAAACCACTGAATCGGAGGTAAATTGAGTAGAAATGTTTGATTTAAAGGGTTTTGTAACCCTATGTTTGAACCCACATTCAACCGGTTCTTGCTCTTTTAAATCCATAGGGTTTATACTAAAACACACTAGGATGGTCTAGAAACAAGTGCTACCACATTTCTTGGTCATTCAGCTCGAAAAGAGGAGTTGCACTGGATCTGGCTCGAAGCAGCCGAATGGAACCACCCAGCCCGGCCGAAAGGCCAAGGGCCGAATGGAGCCACTCGCTTAAGTTTAATCGGCCGAATGGCCAAGGACCGAAGGGTCTAGTGCCGAATCGCACATCCATCTATTTGGTCGGACAACTTCCATTCACACTCCCCCTCATTCAGCCAAGACCCCATTCGGGTGTTGCCAGCCGTGTGACAACCAGAAATTTTCAAAATTTTCATTCTCAAACACTACCAACAACAACCAAATTTCGGGACGAAATTTCTTTCAACAAGGGGATGATGTGACACCCGGCAATTTTAGATAAATTGCAACACTCATTTCACACCCATACTTGTTGCATTTCATTTAATTGAGTTTAATTAGATGAGCTAAACACAAACACAAAACAATAATTTGGATTATTATTGAATTGTGCATCACACGTTGATTTGGATTAATCAAGCGTGAAAACACTTCGTTAGACACGAACACAAACTATCAAAGATAATTCGATGAATTATCAAAACACACACGCGAGTCTCACGAACGTTGGTGATCAATCAAACTTATGTGCTACTTTGTATTTATGTGCTTAAACATGCATTAGATGTTTAGGATAAACGTAGGAATCAAGTACGAGCGGAATCGTATCAACGAAATCGAAAAACAAGGAAATGGACTCATCGCGGTACGCGACGGTCCCTCGGCGAAAGGCTTCGCGGTACGCGGCGCAAACCGGGAGTCGAGACTCCCGAATCCCATCGCGATACGCAATAAATAACTTTGATCGGCCTCCACGGTACGCGAAGGCCATGCAAATCAAATTTCTTTTAAATACCAACCCCCTTCATTTTCAATCGTTTTCTCTCCGACTTCTTCGAACTCTCTCACCCATTCTCGACTGAAAGCTTCTGAAATCACCACCCAAGTCCTCTGGATCGACATAGGAGCTATCTATATGCATTCCTTGGTGATTTGAAGCCATTGGAGCCTTAGAAGTTTGGAAGAGAAGACAAGGAGCTGGGAACGACCAACAATCCAGTAGTGCGTTGTCATCAGAAGCTTTTCTACCTCAAATCTTGTCACCTAAGGTAGTTTTAAACGTTTTCCTAGTGTTAGATCGTACATGCAAGGGCTAAAACCCACATGCAACTCCGTTTAGTTATTGTGCTCGAATGCGTCGGTGATTTGTTGTTTGGATATCATAGATTTACTGATTTTAGTGTTTAATAATGTTAGATTTGAGTTTTATTGAGTTATTGGTCGATTTAGTGATGATTTGGACAAACTTACCATAAAAGGAAACTTTTATGTGCAAGTCTTGGATCGGTAATGATCTAGACATGTTAGACATGTCTAGATGTTGTTAAATGTATATTTGAGTGTTTAGAAACACATTGGGATAATTGATTTTGTCAAAAATCATGGCTTTATAGAAACTTACTAAATATGGAAACTTTTGTAATTCAAAAGAGGGCTTTTGATGTTTTTGAATGATTTGATGATTTGTGATCATTGAAATATGTTTAAAAATGATTTCTAAGCATATTGGAAACTTGGATTTGTGAAAACAATCTTTTAAACAAATACTTACTATTTTAGGAAACTTTGTTTGGGTAAAATGGCACAAATGGTGTATTTTATGCACAAACGACTTATTTTAAGTGTTGACATACGTTTTTACAAACATACTAAAGTTATTAGTTTTATGAAATATGATTTCATAACCATACGTTCCAAAAATAGAAACCTTCTAAATATAGAAAGTTTCCCGAAACAAGAACGTTATGATTTTCAAAACTTGAATTCGTGAAAGCAACGTGAGTTGAGTCATAGGATGCATTTTGGTGTCTTACTTGCATTAAGACAACTTAACACAACAAATGTGTCACCAACGATTCGTGGAGTCAGCACAAGTCAACACACACGCACTCGGTTGAGCACACCGACACTTGGAGTTGTATGGATTACAACACACCACAAAACACATACTCACACCTATATGATTATAGGAACTTACTAGCAGGACTGCTAGCTTTCACAGTCGCAAACACCACATAAACCGGAACTGCTTTACCAGGTGAGTTCACGGCCCCTTTTTATCTTTCTACCTTTGGGGGAGAAAACATTGCATACAACTGATTTTGATCAACATACATACTTTTGGGTACATTGGTACATACTTATATCGTATATACATATGTGTGGCACTCATCCACAAAACTGATAAGTCCTCATTAAACACATCTCGAACCGTTAATAGCGCGTAGCGCTTAGCGTGGTAATTCTGAATAGTACTATTTGGGCCTGACAAGCCCCATTGTTGTGCGCCGTATGGCCACCCCGACTGGAGGTTGGAACAGTGCATAATTGACCAATAAACATTGTCATTGTCTTGCTGGATGGACATGACGGGAGGCAGCATGTTAGCTTCGGTTTCGAACCCGCATATGATATATAAAACTGCAAAACATTTACTTTAAACATTTTGATGTTTGCTGCTGATACAAACCTGTGCTCTCACCAACCTTTGTGTTGACCCTTTTACTCGCATGTTTTCTCAGGTAACTAAGGCACGCACACAAGGATAGGATGCTAGGATGGAGTCCCATGCATCAGCTTTAGTGTCTTAGGCAATTTGATAACAATTGACAATTGTTTTCTCATGTAATGTTAAATACTTAAACCGCTTCCGCACTACTACTCTTTAAGTTTTGAAAACTGATTAAACTTATGCTTCCGCAACTTATAATTACACTGTTGTTTTAATACCTTAAACTTTTTACTTCCGCAACTCTGATTCTACGAAACTGTTTTATCCAAGTTATTGGATGTACGTATGAAACCAGACATGTAGGTCTCGCAACATGGTGTGACCGGAGACTGCGATCCTGACAATCTGTTGTTGCTCGCGCCCCAGAAGGGACGGGATTTCTCGGGGTGCGACAGATTGGTATCAGAGACTCCGGTTATTGCGAATTAGGTTTGCATTTAGTGAACTTAGTCTATAACCACTAGTCTCCACACAACGCGTAATGCTTAGTATTAGTTCTACTTGCATACATTATCGTGCATACACACAATTCACACATTTAGATGTGGCATCACTCTCATCACCGTCTATGCTCGCATACGACGAGAAGGAACAGGTTGTTCCTACACCTTCAATACCAATACTACCGGTAGCAGTTGAGTCATCGGACCAAGCACCAACTATCACCCGAAGACAGCACGTCTGAGCCATCGCAGGAGGAGCAGCCGGTACACATACGCTATATCACCGGTGCCCGAATCGAAGAGGCGACGACAAAAGCTGATCGGGGATGAAACTAAAACAAGTCCAGGGATGAACTAGGCCCTATGGCTCAACAACATTCTTGTAACCCTTTGGTACTGCCACACATACTGCTTACAAGGACCATATGAGGAAATTCCACACTCAACTCCTTGTCACTCATTGAATATCACCGAACGAACATGGTCGCTCGAGTTAAGAAAAACTAGAGTGACCATGCGGAGAGATTTCATTAAGGGTGCAAGGTGGCCATCCGGAAGCATCAATACTAACACTCACACAATCAGTGACTCAACACATAGTGACTTGAGGAAAACACACTCAAGCCACGTAGCTATCATTATAGGATCTAGGAAGGATCCTATAATATTATTCAACTCACACAACTATCCCAAGTATTAGCTTCGGTAAGCTATTCAGCCATACCTCATATGACTCTTGTTTGAAATCTCGATGTCATCCAGTAAAACCTAATAGCTCTAAACAGAAGGAACTAGAATTCTTATGTAAGGTGAATTGACGATCATGGTGCGCAACATAATCGTGAATCTACAGGTACGCATGAATTCTGGCAAATTCTATTATGAGCCTATTTTTGAAAACACATACATTGATATTCGCTTATCCCTCATCCTGATGATTGCAACGGAATTCAAGTAACGAATCAAGACTTCAATATAAAGTTCATCAAAATTTCCAGCTATAGTCCAGACTACCATGTATCCATGAAAACCTCATGTTGCGACTTTACACTTCACATGAGCAACGTATCAAATTTCCTGATGAGGACCCCATGGAATAATCACCCGACAATACATAACCCATATTAGACTCACATGAGCCTGAGAGGCAGTGTCTTGAGTGGGATTGGCTCAGGACCTGACCTGGGCGGACGACCGAATCGAGTGTCTTGAAGAGGAACCCAGACATACAAATGTATGACATATAGAACTTGGTAGCATAGTCAACAAGATGACTCGAAGGTCGGGCTGCCATCGCTAAAACTGGAATCTAAGGACTGGAAAACAAGGTCACTGATCCAGTTCCAGAAGAACTTGACTCTGAGGAAAAGGAACCAGCGGCGAGTGCTGATTCGGATTTCACAATCGATAATGCTCTTGAATTACTTAGCATAGATTTGGTAGGGACAAGTCGTGTCTCTGTACTCGAAATTTTGGAATTGTAGTGACTTGGGTGTTAAATAAATTGTAATCAGTACAACTTATTAAATATCGAGATTAATATATGTTATCGAAAATTTGGTCTATGACAATCAATACATGTTTTCTTCTCATATCAAGCATGTGCTACTTTAGTCATTAGATCTACACTAACGCATATTCTCGCTATGAAGATCATGGCAGGAAGACACGGAGAATGCAAGAACGCGGGAGGTCGTGGAAACATTAACCTCACCGCAACGAAGCTGAACGCACTAATCAGCAAACGAGTTGAGGAGGAAATCGCTGCACGCGAAGCTGCACGTAACCAGAATAACCTGATTCAAAGGACAAACCCTAATCCACCCTACTGCACATTCAAAACATTCTTAGATTGCAAACCGCCTTCTTTCGATGGTACGGAGGGTGCTGCCGGCCTCCTCCGATGGATTGAGAAAATGGAAACAGCTTTCATCATGAGCAACTGTAGGGTTAAGGACCGCGTGAAGTACGCAACAGGAACCTTAGAAGGAGCAGCCCTCACTTGGTGGGACACAAATGTTCAAACCATAGGACGAGAAACATCTGAAGCTATACCTTGGGAGAAATTCAAAAGAATGATGAATCACAAATATTTCCCTCACGACAAAGTTCAGAGATCAGAAACGGAATTTCGGAACCACAGGATGATTGGTTCTGAGATCGAGGCATACACTACTCGATCTTATGAGTTGGCACATATGTGCCCAGAGATGGTGACCCCAGCCTACAAACATCTCGAAAGATACATTGAGGGATTGACACCACAGGTTCGGGATATGGTACTATCCGCTGACCCCACCACCTTACGGCAAGCCGTATACTTAGCTCATGAACTGACCGATACCGCGGTTATTCAAGGATTATTACCTCCACGTGGCTCAATAATCAAAACCACCGACAACAAACGCAAATGGGATAACACTCAAAATGAAACCCCCACTCTACAACCACCAAGACGACGTAAGGGTGCCTATGCTGGCAAAAACCCAAGTTGCAACAACTGTGATTATCATCATAAACAAGGACCGTGTGAAAGATACCGATGCCAATGGTGCGGAAAGCGAGGCCACACAACTAAAAACTGCAGGGGTGAGCTGGTGACCAAAATTCCACCGCCTGAACCGCAGCAATACAAAGCACCAAAAGGTTGCTTCGGGTGTGGAAAGCCAGGGCACTTTAAAAAGGACTGCCCCCATACGGAAAACAATTGGGATGAAGCACCGAAGAGTTGCTTCGAATGTGGGAAGCCGGGGCACCTCAGGAAGGACTGCCCGTATCTAGAGAACGAAAACAATAACAGGAACAATAACGGTCCGAAGGAAAGACCCCTCGTGATTGGGGTTAAGGAAGCCAGAAATGATCCCAATCTTGAAACAGGTACGTATCTCTTAAACGATCATTACGCTTCTGTATTGTGTGATACTGGAACTGAGAAAAGTCTTATGTTTAAGCACTTTAGTAAATACTTGTTATAACCCCAATGTATTTAGAGGTTAAATACACAGTAGAGCTAGCTGACAATAAACTGATTGCAACTAAGCACATTCTAAGAGAATGCACTTTAGAGCTAGCAAACCATAATTTTAAGGATGACCTCATGCCGGTTACACTAGGAAGCTTTGAGAAAATAGTAGGCATGGAATGATTGTCTAAAAACTAAGCAAAAAAAAATCACTTGCCACAACAAGGTTGTGCGCATACCTCTCCCTATTGGAGGAACCCTAGACATCAACCGTGACAGAGGCGACACTCTCCTGTCCCCAGGTGAAAGAGAGAACAAATATCTATGGACTTCATTACCAAATTACCCCGTGCTCCTAATGGAGATGACACAATCTGGGTAATGATGGACCAACTAACAAAGTCAGCACATTCCCTTGTGACTAGGGAAAATGACAAGATGGAAAAACTAGCCTACATCTATGTTAAGGAAGTAGCCTCACGACATGCAGTGTCAATCTCCATCATTTCAGATCAAGATATTAAATTCACTACCAACTTCGGGAAATCATTGCAAGGGTTGCTTGACACACAGTTGGATATGAGTACTGCATACTACCCACCAACTGATGGCCAAAGCTAATGTACAATACAAACTCTCGAATATATGCTACGATCATGCGTAGTGGACTTCGGAAATAGCGGGGAAATTCACCTACCATTGCCGCACTAGCATATGGCATCGCCTTTTGAGGCACTCTATGGCAGTAAGTGCTGATCACCCCTCTGTTAGGCAGAAGTGGGTGACAGTCAGCTCACTGGCTCAAAACTTATACATGAAACAACCGAGAAGAGAGTACAGAATCTAAATCGCATGGCAGCAGCTCGCGATTGTCAGTAGAGCTATGCCGATCACCCTTTCTGTTTTGGCGAACGAGGAAAACTGAATCCACGGTATATTGGGCCATTCGAAATCCTAAAGCAGATCGGCCCAGTAGCATACCGACTTAACCCACAAGCCGAACTCGATGGAGTTCACAACGTATTCCATGTCTCAAATCGGAAGAAGTGTTTATCAGATGAGACACTTGTGATTCCACTGGATGAAATCCAGGTGGATGAACAACTGCGATTCATGGGAGAACCGGTAGAGATCATGGACCGAGAAGTCAAACGAATTAAATAGAGTCAGATTCTGATTGCCAGGGTCCGATGGAACTCGGAACGCGGACCTAAATTCACGCGGGAACGTGAAGATCAAACAATGCGCACATATCCCCATCTTTTCAAACAAGACAACGTCGAACGCCGACAACAACGAATAAATTTCGGGACGAAATTTCCTTTCAACAAGGGGATGATGTGACAACCAGAAATTTTCAAAATTTTCATTCTCAAACACTACCAACAACAACCAAATTTCGGGACGAAATTTCTTTCAACAAGGGGATGATGTGACACCCGGCAATTTTAGATAAATTGCAACACTCATTTCACACCCATACTTGTTGCATTTCATTTAATTGAGTTTAATTAGATGAGCTAAACACAAACACAAAACAATAATTTGGATTATTATTGAATTGTGCATCACACGTTGATTTGGATTAATCAAGCGTGCAAACACTTCGTTAGACACGAACACAAACTATCAAAGATAATTCGATGAATTATCAAAACACACACGCGAGTCTCACGAACGTTGGTGATCAATCAAACTTATGTGCTACTTTGTATTTATGTGCTTAAACATGCATTAGATGTTTAGGATAAACGTAGGAATCAAGTACGAGCGGAATCGTATCAACGAAATCGAAAAACAAGGAAATGGACTCATCGCGGTACGCGACGGTCCCTCGGCGAAAGGCTTCGCGGTACGCGGCGCAAACCGGGAGTCGAGACTCCCGAATCCCATCGCGGTACGCGATAAATAACTTTGATCGGCCTCCACGGTACGCGAAGGCCATGCAGATCAAATTTCTTTTAAATACCAACCCCCTTCATTTTCAATCGTTTTCTCTCCGACTTCTTCGAACTCTCTCACCCATTCTCGACTGAAAGCTTCTGAAATCACCACCCAAGTCCTCTGGATCGACATAGGAGCTATCTATATGCATTCCTTGGTGATTTGAAGCCATTGGAGACTTAGAAGTTTGGAAGAGAAGACAAGGAGCTGGGAACGACCAACAATCCAGTAGTGCGTTGTCATCAGAAGCTTTTCTACCTCAAATCTTGTTACCTAAGGTAGTTTTAAACGTTTTCCTAGTGTTAGATCGTACATGCAAGGGCTAAAAACCCACATGCAACTCCGTTTAGTTATTGTGCTCGAATGCGTCGGTGATTTGTTGTTTGGATATCATAGATTTACTGATTTTAGTGTTTAATAATGTTAGATTTGAGTTTTATTGAGTTATTGGTCGATTTAGTGATGATTTGGACAAACTTACCATAAAAGGAAACTTTTATGTGCAAGTCTTGGATCGGTAATGATCTTGACATGTTAGACATGTCTAGATGTTGTTAAATGTATATTTGAGTGTTTAGAAACACATTGAGATAATTGATTTTGTCAAAAATCATGGCTTTATAGAAACTTACTAAATATGGAAACTTTTGTAAATCAAAAGAGGGCTTTTGATGTTTTTGAATGATTTGATGATTTGTGATCATTGAAATATGTTTAAAAATGATTTCTAAGCATATTGGAAACTTGGATTTGTGAAAACAATCTTTTAAACAAATACTTACTATTTTAGGAAACTTTGTTTGGGTAAAATGGCACAAATGGTGTATTTTATGCACAAACGACTTATTTTAAGTGTTGACATACGTTTTTACAAACATACTAAAGTTATTAGTTTTATGACATATGATTTCATAACCATACATTCCAAAAATAGAAACCTTCTAAATATAGAAAGTTTCCCGAAACAAGAACGTTATGATTTTCAAAACATGAATTCGTGAAAGCAACGTGAGTTGAGTCATAGGATGCATTTTGGTGTCTTACTTGCATTAAGACAACTTAACACAACAAATGTGTCACCAACGATTCGTGGAGTCAGCACAAGTCAACACACACGCACTCGGTTGAGCACACCGACACTTGGAGTTGTATGGATTACAACACACCACAAAACACATACTCACACCTATATGATTATAGGAACTTACTAGCAGGACTGCTAGCTTTCACAGTCGCAAACACCACATAAACCAGAACTGCTTTACCAGGTGAGTTCACGGCCCCTTTTTATCTTTCTACCTTTGGGGGAGAAAACATTGCATACAACTGATTTTGATCAACATACATACTTTTGGGTACATTGGTACATACTTATATCGTATATACATATGTGTGGCACTCATCCACAAAACTGATAAGTCCTCATTAAACACATCTCGAACCGTTAATAGCGCGTAGCGCTTAGCGTGGTAATTCTGAATAGTACTATTTGGGCCTGACAAGCCCCACTGTTGTGCGCCGTATTGCCACCCCGACTTGAGGTTGGAACAGTGCATAATTGACCAATAAACATTGTCATTGTCTTGCTGGATGGACATTACGGGAGGCAGCATGTTAGCTTCGGTTTCGAACCCGCATATGATATATAAAACTGCAAAACATTTACTTTAAACATTTTGATGTTTACTGCTGATACAAACCTGTGCTCTCACCAACCTTTGTGTTGACCCTTTTACTCGCATGTTTTCTCAGGTAACTAAGGCACGCACACAAGGATAGGATGCTAGGATGGAGTCCCATGCATCAGCTTTAGTGTCTTAGGCAATTTGATAACAATTGACAATTGTTTTCTTATGTAATGTTAAATACTTAAACCGCTTCCGCACTACTACTCTTTAAGTTTTGAAAACTGATTAAACTTATGCTTCCGCAACTTATAATTACACTGTTGTTTTAATACCTTAAACTTTTTACTTCCGCAACTCTGATTCTACTAAACTGTTTTATCCAAGTTATTGGATGTACGTATGAAACCAGACATGTAGGTCTCGCAACATGGTGTGACCGGAGACTGCGATCCTGACAATCTGTTGTTGCTCTCGCCCCAGAAGGGACGGGATTTCTCGGGGTGCGACAGTGAAGCTCTATTCGGCCATCATCATTCGATCTTGATCACCTATTCGGCCATGCATGGGTCACCCTCATTCGGCCGAAGCAACCCTATGCGGCTTGAATTTCTGAACATTCTAAACCTTGTGAACAACAGTTTGAATCAATCCTATTTTGATAACATGCATCACGTGAAAACAATAATAATATGGGTAACACATTTTTACTACAAAGGTGGTGGAGGAAATTGTTGAACAACTTAACAACTACTCAAAAATATTTTCATCATAAAGGTGTTAATTGATAAGGTTTATCATTTAAAACAAGTATTAAAATGTTCAAGGAAGGATAGTCTTCTACATTACTACAACATGCAAAACCTTAATATATGAACCTAAGTCTTGTACTTAGAAAATATTAGGGTTTCGAATGTTAAAACTAAGGTTGACAAGGGTGATAAAGACTATTGAGACTCAACCATTAAACAAAACTATCATGATATGCTACACTTAACCTAATTGGTTAAGTGTTAGTATGTTCAATCACAAGTGAAATAGGATCAAATGACAACAAAGTCAATTAGTGTTAGCCAACTTTAGGGCTAACACACACCCACCCACATACACACATCTCTATAACTTATACTTATAAGTTACACACAATTGAAATCAATACAGGATTGTGAAAACAATGTAACAACAACAACGAGCGCGTGCAATTTGTGATACTTAGTCAACCACAACAACTATCAGGTGAGTTCATACGCCCCTTTTATAATCTTACTGATTTTAAATTGCGGGGCTGAGAAACATGCTAATCCTTTTAATTATTTAAAAGTTTTAGTATAACATTTCACATATATTATGATTTAGATAATACTGTTTTGTCTTTATTATCACTTATCATTTGTATGTATGCTTGTGTGATCATAACATAACTGAGATATCTAGGATGACACATGATAATATAGCTTCATGATTAAATCCACACAATAGAATAATACACATTGTAAGATTATACCTTATAATGCCTTATTATTCTTACAATAATAAATAGTCAGATGACACTCTGACAATGACATGAACAAACAAGAATGATATGATGAAAATATAATTTCAGGATATCATTCACCACCGGAGTTAACTAAGTGTAGTAAGACTAGTTCTTACAACACTATGATTACAACACGGTGAAGACTATGGGATAACATGAGACAATTACTAATGAGAACAAGAATGATGATCATGATAACATAATTTCATGATAATAACATCATTTACACATTTCTAACATTGTGTAATAAGACAAATTCTTATAACACATTGTTAAAGACTATGAGAACACTGAACACAGAGAACAGATAACAATGAGTCGATGACTATGGGTGAACACAACAACAAGTGATCCCTATTAAACTGTTTGTATTATATCACGACAATCATGTGTTCATGAGATCATATTCAATTGTAAGTCCCTTCTATAGAATCGTTTACCGGTTAATTTAGTGCGACTAAACCGACGATAACGTAGTGGTACTACAGGTTTGACAAACCGCTGGCGAGTGAGGTCGGTACGTTGATCGTATTTTGTCATTGGCCGGTAACATATGACCGGTAACAGGGCGACGCAAGTCAGGTTTGGTAAACGACACATGGGGATATTAATCTACAATAAATAATTGTAATTAATCCTTCGATTCTATTAACTAGTAGACTGGGGAATTGATTTTCACTCATGTCACATTACTGGTAATAGTTTCGTTGAAAGCTATGAGAACACAAATGTGATAGAGGTAAATGGGATGCATTGTGATCTGATTACGTGAGGATCACAATGGATCCCATTTAGGCTCTATGCATTCCAATATGAGAACAATATCAATATGTTAACTGTCACTCCTATTATTAGAAGTGAATCACAGTTAACCCTACAAACGAGAGAATAATAACAAGGATAAGATTGGATAAATATATTTTCCCTAAAACAATGATGGTTTATCAACACTTCGGTTTTGGTAACTTTAATCCCTCATATCCTATTATTCTATCTATATAACACATCGGGTGATGAACATAATCTTATGGGTGAATATCAACTGGGTTGAACACATGTGAGATAGAAATGGGTATCCATAGTTGTATCGCAAGTTGTGTTGAATTCTGTTAAGTATGTGGTGAGATGTCGGCTGGGGCTTGTTCCCCTACGTATGCCCTATAGATAAGCATAATTGATGGGATGAAATACTACTTGTAAATATAACTATGGAGAGGCCATTGTGTGAAACAGATTAAACAAACATTAATGAGACTTGTGTATGACATTGTGATTGTGAATAACGATAAATCAATGTTTTCAATTTACTAAACTTATGAACTCACCAACCTAGTGTTGACTTTGTTTAAATGCATATTTTCTTAGGTGATGAACATGTTTAGTCACCAGGCATTCAGTACTTAAGCTAGTGGACTTTTAGAAGACCTAGCTTCATTTTGTGCTGTGCATATTTTAAATGACCAAGCTGTGAATCATCTTTTGTAAATCTTGTGCAGATACAAGATAGAAAACTCAATGATTCTTTTTGGATAGATTTACTTAGTTAAATTATGAACATAACATTGTAATTTAACTTTGTAATTATATATCATTGTCATGTTAGCATTTTTCATTTATATATCATGTGCCACGTAAACAATCTGATCACGTTGATTATCACACGATATCGCGCCCCGAGAACATTCCGCGCGACGGGAAAGTCGATCCAGCCCGCCGGCTCGGGGTGTGACAGACTGGTATCAGAGCCATGGTTATAGAGAAATATAGGTCATATTACATAAACGGTTTGGCCTGGACTATAACCTAGGGACCCTCATGTAGTGAACATAAGATTCAGGTTTCTATTTGCATACGTCTTCTGCATTTGATCATTGCACTACCCGATTTTCTTTCGGTTGTGATCAGAATGCGCCAAGAAGACCTCCACCATTGTTGCCACCACCACCGCATTCACCTCACTCCTCAACACCAACACCACCTACATCTCCTCTACCACCTCCACATCCTCCGCTGCCACCACCCAACCATGAGTTGGATCCTATTACCAGTCAACTGAGGGAAGTAATTCCCGACATGATGAACAGGATCAACTCTAGCAACAATCACACTAGCAACTCATCTGGTGAAGGCAGTGGCAACACCAGAAATCAGCAAGACTACTCTTACAAGAACTTTGTAGGATGCAAGCCACCTGCGTTCAGTGGCAATGAGGGAGCCGTCGGATTAATCCAATAGATTGAAAAGATGGAAACAACTCTCGATATCAGTGACCATCCGGACTAGTATAAAGAGAAGTATGCTACTGGCTCATTCAACAAACGAGCACAGACTTGGTGGAACGCCCAAGTACAAATCAGAGGAAGATATGAGGCATTGTCTATGCCTTGGGAGGAATTCAAAACACTATTGAGGGCTGAGTTTGGCCCCAGGAACGAGCTGATGAAGATCTAGATTGAGCTACTCAACCTTGTCATGATTGGTGCTGGGCATCTGGCCTACACCACCAGATTTCATGAGTTAGCAACATTGGCACCAGACATAGTGCCAACACTGGAGAAAAGAATCGAACGATATGTTGATGGACTGCCAGCCTGTATTCAAGGGCATGTAATTGTTGCTCACCCAACTACCTTGGAGATGGCTGTCACTCTTTCCTCCACACTAACAGATGTGATGGTTGCCTCTGGGCACTGAAGAAGGAAACTGAAGCAGCAAATGTTGGAAGTTCAAGAAAGCCGGATAAACGCTCGGATAAGAAATAGAAGGTGGTCAAGAATTTTGCTGCGACCACTCAAACACCAATGGCTAACCAACCACCACCGCTACAGATCAAGCAGCCTTACACTGGCACCGCACCTTTGTGCAACAGCTGCCAGTATCATCATCAACCAACTACCCAGTGCAGACAATGCAACAACTGTGGAAAGCTTGGTCATTGGGTCGCTTAATGCAGAAGGATAGGGGCTCAAAACAGGAACAACAATGCAGAGGTTACAACTGCTGCTGATAACAGGTCATGTTACACTTGTGGCGTACCTGGACACTTCTCGCTGGATTGTCCCAAGATAATTCAACCGAGGGCTCAAGTAGCTAGAGGACGAGCCTTTCAGATTGGAGCAGCTGCTGCTCGACAAGACCCGAATGTGGTCACGGGTACATTTTTCCTATTTGACTTTTATGCATCTATATTATTTAACACTGGAGCGGATCAGAGTTTTATCTCACCCAAATTTGCATGCCAACTTAATCATGTTGAGGAATCTTTGGACTCCCCTTATACCATTGAGATACCAAATGGCAAACAGATAACAGTTAACATAGTACTTAGGAACTGCCCACTAACACTTAGTGATCACTCATTTTCAATCTATTTGATAACGATGGAATTGGGCAGTTTCGATATCATTATCGGAATGGATTGGTTATCTCTTAAAAGAGTTGAATTCATCTGTTCCAAAAAACTATTACGTATTCCAGTGGAGAACAATAAGGTGTTGGAAATTCATGGAGATCAAGCAAATCGCAATGTCAAAATAATATCATGCATGAAGGCACGCAAGTCTCTGAGGAAACAGAGCATCACATTCCTAGCTCACGTTGTGAAGAAAGACAAGAAAGCAATCAAGATTCAAGAGGTACCGGTTGTGAAAGACTACGCGGACGTGTTTCCGGGTGATTTACCGGGATTGCCACCTGAACGATCGGTGCAATTCCGAATCGACTTGATTCCGGGAGCAGTTCTTGTGGCTAAGTCTCCTTACAGACTTGCGCCATCAGAAATGCAGGAACTGTCCAATCAACTACCAGAACTACTAGACAAGGGATTCATTCGACCGAGTTTCTCACCATGGGGAGCTCCGATTCTGTTTGTTAAGAAAAAGGATGGATCTTCCAGAATGTGTATCGATTACAGAGAGCTTAACAAACTCACCATCAAGAATCGGTACACGTTACCGAGGATTGATGATTTATTTGATCAATTATAGGGAGCCCAGTATTTCTTAAAGATACCCAAGACGGCTTTTCGTACCCGATACGGTCACTACGAATTCATGGTGATGCCATTCGGATTGACGAACGCACCGGCGGTGTTCATGGATCTTATGAACCGGGTGTGTAAGCCGTATCTAGATCAGTTCGTTATCGTCTTTGTTGACGGTATACTGATTTATACAAGAAGCAAGAAAGAACATGAACAACATCTCAAGACAATCTTGGAACTTTTAAAGAATGAACAACTCTATGCCAAATTCTCCAAGTGTGAATTTTGGCTAAGAGAAGTTCAGGTTTTGGGTCATGTGATTAACAGTAATGGTATTCATGTGGATCCTGCCAAGATTGAAGCAATCAAGAACTGGGACGTGCCCACGATACCTATAGAGATCAGATCATTTCTGGGATTGGCGGGTTATTACAAGAGATTCATTTCGAATTTCTTTAAGATAGCCTTTCCTCTCACCATGCTAACTCAGAAAAGCGAACCATTTGTGTGGACACAGAAACAAGAAGTGGCATTTCAAACACTGAAACAAAGATTGTGCAATGCTCCAATCTTAACACTCCCCGAGGGCAATGATGACTTTGTAGTACACTATGATGCATCCCATCAGGGAGCTGTTGTCTTCACTTTAAATATTTGGAGATATGACTTAGAACTGGGAGGTGAAGATACACGAGAAGAACTACACAACACATGACTTAGAACTGGGAGCTGTTGTCTTCGCTTTAAAGATTTGGAGACATTACCTGTACGGTACCAAATGCACTATCTTCACAGATCACAAGAGCATACATCACATATTTAATCAAAAGGAGCTTAACATGCGACAGAGACGTTGGGTTGAGCTCTTGAACGATTACAATTGTATGATCGAATACCATCTGGGCAAAGCTAATGTTGTTGCAGACGCTTTGAGCCGGAAGGAAAGAGTCAAACCCTTGCGCGTTCGAGCAATGGGAAAGACTGTGCAAACAAGTTTGAGAGATCAAATCTTACAGGCACAACAAGAGATAGTGGCAAGAAATGATTTGAGAAAAACGAGCTCGACTGTGGAGCCGAGAAACATTTCGAGACAAAACAAGATGGAGTTATCTATTTTCAGGATTGTATATGAACTTCGAAAACTTATTCTTGATGAGGCACACAAAACACGATATTCTGTTCATCCTGGTGCTGATAAGATGTATCAAGATCTTAGGTCATTTTATTGGTGGCCTGGTATGAAGAAGGATGTGGCTAATTACGTTAGTAAGTGCATAACATGTGCCAAGGTCAAAGCTGAATACCAAAAACCGTCAGGTTTGCTGGAACAACCAGAGATACCACAATGGAAGTGGGAACAAATAGATATGGATTTTATTACCAAGCTTCCCCGTACTTCCAGCAGACATGATTCTATATGGGTCATCATTGATCGATTGACCAAGTCTGCTCATTTCTTACCAATTCGAGAAAACTACAAGATGGAGAAACTAGAAAGACTTTATGTCGATGAAATAGTAGTACGGCATGGTATGCCATTATCTATTATTTCAGACCGAGACAGTCAATTTACATCGCGGTTCTGGCAATCATTTCAACAATCCTTAGGGACAAGTGTAAACTTGAGCACCACTTATCATCCACAAACGAATGGTCAAAGCGAGCGAACGATTCAAACCCTAGAGGATATGTTGAGGACATGCATCCTAGACTTCGGTGGAAGTTGGGACAAACATCTACCACTCATCTAGTTCTCCTACAACAATAGCTACCACAGTAGTATCGGATGTGCTCCATTCAAGGCGTTATATGGTAGAAAATGTCGGTCTCCAATTTGTTGAACCAAAGTGGGAGACAACAGAATCACTGGGCCTGAACTTATTCAGGAGACTACTAATAAGATAGCCCAGATTCAACAGAGATTACAAGCAACACGTAGCCGCCAAAAGAGTTACGCAGACAAACGGCGAAAGCCTTTGGAATTCCAAGTGGGTGACAGAGTCATGTTGAAAGTGTCCCCATGGAAAGGCGTGGTTCGTTTTGGGGCTAAAGGCAAGTTAGCACAAAGGTATGTCGGACCGTTCGAGATAACTCAACGGATTGGTCCTGTGGCATACAGACTCAGACTTCCTGATGAACTCAGCGGGGTACATGACGTATTTCATGTATCAAATCTTAAGAGATGTCTCGCTGATGAATCGCTAGTCATACCATTGGAAGAGATACAAGCGGATGAACAACTACATTTCTTTAGATGCATTTTCTGTGTGAAAGATGCATTTACTATGTGAACCTCGCTTTGTTGTAAATGAAATCATAGGTTCGGCTAACATAAGGGTTCACGAACCTTATCAAAGGTTCGTGTAAAATGGAGGTTCGTGAAAGGGTAACAAGGGCTGAACCTTTGCTTTAGAAACCTATATATATGATGTTGCTAGTTCATTTTGAAGAGTAGAGCTCATAATTCCACACACACTAATAGCAACATTCTATCTCAAGAAACAAGAACTAGAATTGAAGATCTTCATCCTATTCTATCCATCTTAGTGTCTTTCTAGATTAAAGTGTCATGTATTTCAAGTTTTATTCATTGTAAAACACTTGATTGATTAATGAGGAATGCAGATTCATGATAAATTACAATGTTCTTGTTGATCTAAGTCTAGTCATGAACGGATTCTGCATGTTTATTATCGAATCATAGGATTTCGTGATCGATTCCTCACTTCTACAGTGGTATCAGAAAATTACGCTCGATTCTACGAGTATTTGGACATCAATCTCATGTAATTTGATCAGAAACTTCATCATTTTGAAGGTGTTCTTGAAGTTCTTCACGTTTTCGTCAACAAAAAGCCAGATCTACTAAAAATTATCAAGTTTTTGCAAATTCTGATCCAATAGGTTCGGGGGAACCTCTCCAAATAGGTTCGTGGGAACCTCCCAAATAGGTTCGTGGGAACCTCCCAAATAGGTTCGTGGGAACCTCCCAAATAGGTTCGTGGAAACCTCCCAATAGATTCGTGGGAACCACCCAATAACTTTGTGGGAACCTCCTAAATAGATTCGTGAGAACCTCCCAATAGGTTCGTGAGAACCTCATGAGAACCTCTCAATAGGTTTGTGAGAACCTCCCAATAGGTTCGTGAGAACCTTACAAAAGGTTTGTGTGAAAAGGTTTGCGAGAAAAATACCTTCTTAAAATCTCAAGTAAACCTTGTTTACCTATTTTGGGCCATCCGGATCATTTGGGATAGGTTTCATGACCTAATTTGGACGTTAAGATGAGGTTTGAGCTGTTTTGTTTTGAAAGGTTAAATTTTGACGTTGTGAACATAAAACTTTTAAAAATGACATACCAGAACTGGAACGTGGAATGGTTGGCTAACAATGGATTTGTGTTGGACAATTTGGATAATTACCCGAACTGGAGATCCACATTCGAAACGTTTATTACTAAAGTGGATGACAATTACCGGAAGTTATTATACCAACAATACAAGAAACCATATCTGAAATCAAATGATAATTTTGGGACATCAAAACTGAATGACGATCAAATGTTTGAATTTAATCAGGAAAGAGAATTGTGTGACTTGTTTTCGGTGATCATCTCTAAAGATATTAAAAAAACTGATTTTGAACAAATGCCACATTCATGTGCAAAGTTGAGTTTGTTAGAACTTGCATATAACAATCATGTTGCGAAGAAGATCAATGATGCTTACGATCGTCTTTTACCACTTATGCAAGAATTGAAATATTTACGCAATTCTTACCTTATCGATGGATAGATTTTGTTGAAAGAATGAAGGAAACTGAAGTCATTCATCATGTCAAATTAATGAACTTCAAAGATGTGGTTGACAAAATGGAACGGAGATAAGACGAACCGGAACATGGATTGTAAAAATTGTTGACTTCTCGTGGATTGATGACCAAAGAAACATGTAAAAGGCAACTATGAGTGTTGAGAAAGAAAAAGAAGATGTTGATGGAGGAATAGAAGATGATCCGAAAACTGAAGATCGTATTGAGACAAGTGTGAATTTGAAGATGGAAAGTAGTGATGAAGAAAAGAGTGAGGATTCTTCATTGTCAGAATCTTATAAAGCAATTGAACTTGGAATGGCTGAAGATAGCAAACAGGTGAATGAAGTTGTAGATGAGAGATGTAATGTTACTGAAGACACACACATATTTGATGATTCTGAAATCGCAAGTGAGATGAAGAAGTCTGAAGATGATGTGTTGAAGTCAAATGATGAAACTTCAAGTGATGATGTGGTGTCAACAGAGGATGAGAATGTTTATGAGGATGCCTCTGATGATTTGTCTGAAACGACAACCATCTTTAGTGAAGATCATTCTCAGACCATTTTAGATAAAGAGGTAAGTTCAGGTAAGTTTTCTAAACTCTCGTGCTCTAAATGTCTAAATCTTGAGGGGCAAATTTGGTGTTTGGAGGAAGAAAACTTAAACTTGAAATGTGACTTATCAAACTGCAATAAAACATATATGGTTTTAAAATCAAATAAAAGTGTTTTACAAAACAAATTGCAGAATTGAAGTCACAGGTTCAAAAGTTGACTGACGATTTGTCAAAGTCAAATGCCAATGAAGGTGTTTCTGAACAAAAACTTGACATTCTGAGCAAAGTTAATGCTGAATTGACAAAAGCAGACAATAACATTAAACTCGGAATGGACAAGACAAAAAGGGATTTTGACATAATCATGCACAAATTGGAGAATCATTATGATTCTATAATTTCTTCAACTCCTCTTATTGAGAAACCAAGTGATAGTGAAATTTCAAAATATAACAATCTTAATAAGGGAAAGTCTCGAATTTGTGCTTATGAAAACATTCCTCCGATCATTGAAGATTGTACTTTAGAGGAATATGATGAGGAGACATTGTACAGATGTGGGTTGATGGATGTACATAAGGATTACGATGAGTCTCACAATAATATCTTTGATTATGTGAAACCATGTGTTTGAAACTCAGCAACATCATCCAATAAGAAAGTTTCCTTTAAAACCTCATTGGTTTAAATTAAAAAGTTTTCAAAGAACAAAAACAAGAATTTTTCAAAACAAAATAGTTTTTCTAGTTCAAAAACCTAAATGTCAAATTCAATCAAAATGGGTTGTGAAATCATCATGTGCATCAAATAAAGTGGAATCAAAGTGTGATACTTCAAAGTCTTAGATCAAATACAAGATTTCAGTAAGTCCCACAAGATGTGAAAAGTTGACCTATGAGTCTCCCACGTCAAGTGGTAAGAAGTCACATTTGATTCTTAATGGTTCAACAAGGAATCAAAGACTGGTTTATGGTTCACCAGTGACAAATCAAAACCATAGGTTTGTGCAAAACTATTCTCCTATGTTTGTGGATAGGAAAATATGTTTTAAGTGTGGTACAAGAGGGCATATCATTGCTAATTGTCCTTATCTGTGTGAGTTAAAAGGACAAGTTAGTAATGCAAAGTCATGTGCCACAGAGGTTTCAAAGTTTATTCCTAAAAAAACATAAAATACCAAATCAAAACAAGGAAGAACTTGTGAAAGCCTCGGATGAAGAAAAGTTGAAACTTTCAAAATCTTTAATGACTAATTTGGTTTTTAACAACAATGTGGTGAACAAGATAAGTATTATCTTAAGAATGCACTTGAACAGGAATAGTTGTGGATACCAAAAACGAACGAAGTTTCAAAGGAAATTACATTTGATGCTCATGGTCAACTCAAGACATCGAAGGTTTGGGTGACCAAAGTTATCTAATGGTTTGTGAGTGTATGCAGGAGAATTTCAAGAGGACCTATCAATTGGAGGAGAGCTCATTGATAGTGGAACTTCCTGACATGTATTTGGTAAAATCGTTCTAATTGTTTAATTGTCATATTATTCTGGAGAATATGACAGCTTTGGAATTACATTGTCATATTTTCTTTATATATTCAAGTCACATTGAATATAATGTTTCACAAAGATGGTAAATCATATCCGTTGTCAATTTTTCGGGAATTTTGATTTTTCTATGTATCTATAAAATTCTAAAAATCAAAAAGATCTTCATTTTTAGCATTTTAGGGGGAGTAAAAATTTTAAAAAAAATCAAAAACAACATAAAATTTGAAAATTGAGAAATTGATCCGACCTTTGAGACATGATAGAACATTGTAAGATTCTGAAGCTTACTTGTACCATACAAGATTAAATACAAAGCGATCACAATGCACTCAGTATGATATGTTGGTAGGTCTTTCACTCAATTGTGATTTATGTGGACTAATGCCATAATCATTCTTTGCGGGACACATTACTTAGAACACAATGCTCGATCTTTGTCCTGAGTGCGTGGTCATTTGCCTCAGTGATTGCTAATTGTATTAACACATATAATAGTTTGATCATGTGTTTCTTTTTCAAAAGAAATTCTGAGTTCATTTTTTATTTTATTTTTGTACAAAACATGGGCATTCTCTGCGTATACGGAAGTATCGAACTGATAGCTATGTTTTGGACATTCTGCTGTTATTTTCTTGGTTTGTTTAAAACCTGGGCATTCTATGTGTATAAGGAAGTATCAATCAGATTGCTAGGTTTTAAACTTAAGTTACTTTTTTCAATATCTTCTTCTGAGCATACAGAAGTATCAATCTTGTTACCAGATTTTGAACATTCTATTTTATTTTACACTTTGTTATTTCACAAAAGATATTCTGCTTTATTTTTGCATTATCAAACTGAATAAGGATTTGAACTTATATTTTACAATGGCATTGCTGTTGGTTGATGTTTCACAAAGCATGGATGTGTTCAAGTGAGTGGAGAACACAAAGTTTTGTGATTGGTTTTCATTAATCCAAATTCACAACAAGTGATAAGACTTAAAGTGGACCAATATACTGGCAATCGTCCTAAGCTTGTGCAGCGACTAAATAAATCTCATTAACAATCAACAAGTAATGCTGAAGCATGATTACAATATGATCTCATGTTTGGATCTTTCTCATCAAAAACATATTTATTATTTTTTTAATTCTTTTAGTTAGAATACAAATTTTGTAGAATTCTAGGACATACGAGAAAAAAAAAAGTTTTCCAATTCATAGCTTTAGGGGGAGTTTATTCAAATCATTGAAAAATACAAAACAAAAAAATTTTCTTCTATTTTTTTAGCCTATCCGATGTGACTTGTGAACTTTTTGTAAATACTATGATCACATGTGATGTTGTGATATCGATGATTGAGACTAAATACTTAATAGAAAGCAAGAGATTTAGTTTTGATAATGTGTCAACTGATGCAGGTGATCAGGGTGACGAGGATCTGTGTGTCGAAGATGTCACTGTAGTTCTCAGCAAGTGGATCTTGTAAAAAGAAAGACATAAGATGGAGACAGAGAGAATGAGATTAAGATAGAGATAATGATGTGGAAACAAAAAGATTTATGTAGTGTATACAACAATATTTGATACAACAGCTACAATTGAAGGGGAGTATGTAGATAGCAAGGTTGTAGGGGGAGTATGTTGATGCATATTTGTTTACCGATGCACACAAAGTTTGAGTATATACAACAGCAAGGTTCAAGGGGGAGTATGTAGATGCATTTTCTGTGTGAAAGATGCATTTAATATGTGAACCTCGCTTTGTTGTAAAATGAAATCATAGGCTCGGCTGACATAAGGGTTCACAAACCTTATCAAAGGTTCGTGTAAAATGAAGGTTCGTGAAAGGGTAACAAGGGCCGAACCTTTGCTTTAGAAACCTATATATATATGATGTTGCTAGTTCATTTTGAAGAGTAGAGCTCATAATTCCACACACACTAATAGCCACATTCTGTCTCAAGAAGCAAGAACTAGAATTGAAGATCTTCATCCTATTCTATTCATCTTAGTGTCTTTCTAGATTGAAGTGTCATGTATTTCAAGTTTGATTCATTGTAAAACACTTGAATGATTAACGAGGAATGTAGATTCATGATAAATTACAATGTTCTTGTTGATCTGAATCTAGTCATGAACGGATTCCGCACGTTTATGATCGAAACGTAGGATTTCGTGATCGATTCCTCACATCTATAATTTCATTGAAGAACCTGTAGAGATTAAGGATCGTGACGTCAAGAGACTGAAACGAAGCCGTATTCCTATTGTGAAGGTTCGTTGGAACTCCAAGCGTGGACCAAAATTTACCTAGGAGCGTGAGGATCACATGAAGACAAAGTATCCCGACCTGTTTGAAGAAGTAGTGCCCAACAATGAAGCTTTAAATTTCGGGGCGAAATTTCTTTAACAAGGGGAGACTGTGACAACCAGTACCTAATTGTCCGACAAGTCCGTACAGTACGTGTACTTTCACTATTTACTATGTGTAAATACAATGTCTAAACAGTTGTGTGACAACAGGACTAGAAAACAATAACAGTTGTATGTGTTTAAATGAAAATTTAAATACAGTAAATACAATAACTCATGAAAAACAAAAGTGTGACAACAAATGACAAAAACATATCGGTTGCGATCTGAGATCCACAAATAACAGGAATCAGATGGCCGACAATTCAGTGAGAAGACAATGTGAATTCAATGAAAACAATGTGAAAACAGACAAGTTTAGTTGAGTCCGTCAGTGAGGAAATACAATTCAAATAGCAAATTAGTGTTATTTACGGATAATAAACTAACAGTGTGTTTACGTGAGTGACGATTCAAACGAATACGCGCGAAGGTGACGCGATCTGACGGAACCTTTAAAATAAACGTTTTTGATAAAATAAATTAAGAAAAATAAATTTAGAAGATTTATTAGGAATCACAACGTTTAAAATGTAAAAGTAAAACCATTATTATTTAGATTCGTAATTTACGCGTTTTACGTTCCGGAAACGTAACGAAAGCAAGAACCGAGCAACTGAAACGAACCCGAATACCCGCGGGGTATATAAACTCTAAATGAGGTCATCTTCCATAGTTATTTCACCTCCACTCTCTCTCTCTACCACCAATCCCAGTTTATCTCTCTCTCTAGAATTCATTTACAAAAACCACCATAACTCCTCCATTTCTTGACCAAATTGTGCAAATAACCTACCAAATCGAACCTCTAATCACCCTCTACTCGAAAGTACAAAGGATCTACTCCAAAAACCACTGAATCGAAGGTAAATCGAGTAGAAATGTTCGGATTTCTAAGGTTTTGTAACCCTATGTTCGAACCCACATTCAACCGGTTCTAGCTCTTTGAAATCCGTGGGGTTTGTACTAAAACACACTAGGATAGTGTAGAAACAAGTGCTACCACATTTCTTGGTCATTGAGCTCAAAAAGAGGGGTTGCACTGGGTCTGGTTCGACGCAGTCGAATGGAACCACCCAGCCCGGCCGAAAGGCCAAGGGCCGAATGGAGCCACTCGCCTAAGTTGAATCGGCCGAATGGCCAAGGACCGAAAGGCCTAGAGCTGAATGGCCAGCAGGCCGACTGACCTCCTTCGCACAACCATCTATTCAGTCGGACACCTTCAATTCGCACGCCCTCTTATTCGGGTGATGCCAGCCATATGAAGCTCTATTAGGCCGTCATCATTCGATCTTGATCACCTATTCGGCCATGCATGGGTCACCCTCATTAGGCTGAAGCAACCCTATGCGGCTTGAATGTCTTAACATTCTAAACCTTGTGAACAACACTTTGAATCAATCCTATTTTGATAACATGCATCATGTGAAAACAATAATAATATGGGTAACACATTTTTACTACAAAGGTGGTGGAGGAAATTGTTAAACAACTTAACAACTACTCAAAATTCTTTTCATCATAAAGGTGTTAATTGATAAGGTTTATCATTTAAAACATGTATTAAAATCTTCGAGATATGATAGGTCTTCTACATTACTACAACAAGCAAAACCATAATATATGAACCTAAGTCTTGTACTTAGAAAATATTAGGGTTTCGAATGTTAAAACTAAGGTTGACAAGGGTGATAAAGACTATGGAGACTCAACCATTAAACAAAACTATCACGATATGCTACACTTAACCTAATTGGTTAAGTGTTAGTATGTTCAATCACAAATGAATTAGGATCAAATGACAACAAAGACAATTAAGTGTTAGCCAACTTTAGGGCTAACACACACCCACCCACATACACACATGTCTATAACTTATACTTATAAGTTACACACAATTGAAATCAACACAGGATTGTGAAAACAACGTAACAACAACAACGAGAGCGTGCATTTTGTGATACTTAGTCAATCACAACAACTATCAGGTGAGTTCATACGCCTCTTTTTCTAATCTTACTGATTTTAAATTGCGGGGCTGAGAAACATGCTAATCCTTTTAATTATTTAAAAATTTTAATATAACATTTCACATATATTAGGATTTAGATAATATTGTTTTGTCTTTGTTATCACTTATCATTTGTATGTATGCTTGTGTGATCATAACATAACTGAGATATCTAGGATGACACATGATAATATAGCTTCATGATTACATCCACACAATAGAATAATACACATTGTAAGATTATATCTTATAATGCCTTATTATTCTTATAAGAATAAACAGTGAGATGACACTCTTACAATGACATGAACAAACAAGAATGATATGATGAAAACATAATTTCAGGATATCATTCACCACTAGAGTTAACTAAGTGTAGTAAGACTAGTTCTTACAACACTATGATTACAACTCGGTGAAGACTCTGGGTTAACATGAGACAATTACTAATGACAACAAGAATGATGATCATGATAACATAATTTCATGATAATAACATCATTTACACATTTCTAACATTGTGTAATAAGACAAGTTCTTATAACACATTGTTAAAGACTATGGGAACACTTAACATAGAGAACAGATAACAATGAGTCGATGACTATGGGTGAACACAACAACAATGGATTACTAGTAAACTGTTTGTATGATATCACGACAATCATGTGTTCATGAGATCATATTCAATTGTAAGTCCCTTTTAGAGAATCGTTTACCAGTTAATTTAGTGTGACTAAACCGACGATAACATAGTGGTACCAGAGGTTTGACAAACCGCCGGCGAGTGAGGTCGGTACGTTGATCGTATTTTATCATTGGCCGGTAACGTATGACCGATAACAGGGCGATGCAAGTCAGGTTTGGTAAACTACACATGGTGATATTAAATTACAGTAAATAATTGTAATTAATCCTTCGATTCTATTAACTAGTAGACTGGGAATTGATTTTCACTCATGTCACATTACTGGTAATAGTTTCGTTGAAGGCTATGAGAACAAATGTGATAGAGGTAAATTGGATGCATTGTGATCTGATTACATGAGGATCACAATGTATCCCTTTTAGGCTCTATGCATTCCAAAATGAGAACAATATCAATATGTTAACTGTCACTCCTATTATTAGAAGTGAATCACAGTCAGCCCTACAAACGAGAGAATAATAACAAGGATAAGATTGGATAAATTGTGATTGTGAATAACGATAAATCAATGTTTTCAATTTACTAAACTTATGAACTCGCCAACCTAGTGTTGACTTTGTTTAAATGCATGTTTTCTGAGTTGAAGAACTGGTTTAGTCACCAGGCATTCAGGACTTAAGCTAGTGGACCTTTAGAAGACCTAGCTTTATTTTGTGTTGTGCTTATTTTGAATGACAAAACTGTGAATCATCGTTTGTAAATCTTGTGCAGATAGAAGATAGAAAACTCAATGATTCTTTTTAGATAGATTTACTTAGTTAAAATATGAACATAACATTGTAATTTAACTTTGTAATTCTATATCTTTGTCATGTTAGCATTTCTCATTTATATATCATGTGCCATGTAAACAATCTGATCACGTTGATTATCACACGATATCGCGCCCCGAGAACCTTCCACCCGACGAGAAAGTCGATCCAGCCCGCCGGCTCGGGGTGTGACACGTGGTTTAGTTGCAGAGCCAGTGTTATGAGGATCAAGAGTAAATTTTTCTGCCATTGAGGTTACAAAAAGTATGAGATAATCAATGAAATAATGATTTCTCAAGGTTGTTTGATAGAATACTTTTGAATATTATTGAGTTTAAAACCAAGCACCGACATAAAATTGAAAACAGATGAAATGAAGGAGTAAACAAAGTTTTTAAGAGTCTAAACAACTGGATATCAATAAGTGTTTTGAGTTTTAGACCTGATGGTTAAACCAAGGCTAAGTAACAAGGCTCTGATACCAATAGTAGGATCGTGAGGAGTTACTAACCAGGAATATACAACTTTAGACTCTAGGGCAAAGACTGGGTATTCACCCCCTCTTAAGTCAAAAACTTAGTTATTTTCGGGTTGTTTAGTTTGCTGGAGAAGGAGAAAACATAAATAGAGTACAAGGAATTTTTGGGAAAAACAATCCATGTAATGCAGGGAATGTTAGGGTATAAATACCAAAACATTTAATGTTACAATACAAAAACAACGAGACAAATAGCTAACACTGTTACAGACACTGATACTATCAGAGAGGTGTAACTACTAATACAAAGTCAACAACAGATATGCAAGTCTTCAGAAGGTCTTTAGTCTTCCGTGCTTCCGAGGTTGAAGTAGTTGTTGAGTGATCAGTGGTTATTCTTCGGAAGATCTTCTTCGGAAACTAATCTTCTGAAACTGATCAACAGTTTTTTGTCGTTGTCTTCCGAATCAGTATTCTTCCGACTCAGTAGATGTCTTCAAATCAACTGTTGTCTTTCGATAAGAAAAATTAGCTATTGTCTTCCGATATGAAAGGGATCCGTGGTAATTCTTTTGTGAACTATATGTGGTTGCTGCAATGTTGTTTTCTTCACAGGCTAGAGAGTGTGGTTGTGGCTCATCAGTCCTTATTTTTATAATAGGGAGCTTAAGGAATATGTTATATTAAAGTTTGGGATGATCCAACATGGCTGAAATTATAGAAAAACAACAAAATCGATGGAAGAACACCCAAGATATTAGTATCGATGAACTTAAAAATTTCAGCTACTTTTTCATCGACACTAAAAAATTCTATTGGTCTAGTATTGATGACTCCTGGTCAAGACTACTAATCTCGATGCTCTCCAAGGCTGACAACACTAGGGACCATCGATACTAGTAGTATCGATGGCCTAAGGGGCTGGACACTTGAACCTGTCGATACTATAGTATTGATACTAATCCCAAACCAGTCGATATTGATACCATAATATAATCCTAGGAATTGTAACATAAAATCAGTTAGTAATGATCGAATATGAGGCCATTGGAGTTGGATAACCAGGATAGTATCAATAGGGTACTATTAGGGTTGTTCAAATGGTGACCGAACGTGGAACTCATCGATACTACTTAATTATAGTTATACTATATCTCTAAAGTGTGCAAGTGTTTAACAACTCAATGGGATTATAATTAAGTGACCACAAGGATCAAAACAATCCATAATGGCATAATAGGTTTGATGGACATTCAGACTTTTGTCTAAGCATCAAGTGCCGATACTATTAGTATCGTCACTCCTATGGAGACTTAGCCTACTTTCCATGCAAGCTTGGGTGAACAATTCAAGTGTTTCAAGTGTCAAAGGATTGATTTCAGGCATAACACAAGGAGTTAGGTTAAACTAATAAGAACCAAGGGGTTATACAAGGATTTGGGGTTAATCTTGACCAAGTTTAATCCAAGTTCTAACATTTTAAACTTAGTGTTTATCATGTTTTAAAGCTAGATTTTACGAAAATGTGCTCTCTATTAGCATGTACTTAAAGTTTAATGAGATAATAATAACTTCTTTTTCTAAAGTGTTTTATATGAAATCAAGGTGTTTTTATAAAATAAACCTAACCTTTTTATAGTCAAAGTAGAGTTTTGTAACAAATGATTTACTAATAATTTAAAACATGTCTTTTAAACACCATGAATCTTATGCAAATAAGATTAAGTCTTAATTAGTTATGGGTAAGTGTTCAAGAAGGGTAGGTTTAATAACAAAAATCTAGACCAAGATCATAGTAACACACTAGAAAAGTCATAGGTCACTTAGCCAAACACCCAGACCTATACATTATATCAAACAACTACAATCATTTACAATATAAAAACCCTAATCAATTAAATCAGGTGTTGAAGCCAAATAGTCTTCAACAAAGGAGCATGCACATTCTTGGTTTGACTCATATACATAAGACAGGTGAGTTCATTGCCCCTTTTCTAACCGTTTTGTTTTATAATTTTGGGGCTGAGAATGTTTTAGATTCAATATTGTTATGTACGTATAAATGTTATCTTAGATGATCTTTAGGTAACTTTTATGAAGGTTTCTTAAAAAGATTATCTACTTATATTATAAGTAGATAGACGATTTCTTTAAATAAACTCATGATAAGAATCAAGCGTTCTTTTTCAACAAAACAAGCGTTCATTTTCAATGAATCAAGTGTTCATTGTTCAACGAATCAAGTGTAAATTTTCAATGAATCAAGTGTGCATTGTTCAATGAATAAAGTATTCATTGTTCAACGAATCAATCACAAGTTTTCACCAAATCAAGTACGAATCAATAAAACATTTTTGGTGGAATGTTTGGGAAATATCAAAGATAACATGTTCGAACGAATCAAGAGAAACAAGTACGAATCTTGAAGAATCAAGAACGAAACAAAAGTCCTATATTTCAAGAAGTCCTAGCTAGACCGTTTGATTTATAGGCCACATGTTAGATGATATTTACAGCATCCACCACCCCACTAAGAACCTTTGATTGATAGACTAGTCTACTCGACTTGACCTAGACCCAATCATTTGAACTTAGTTTTATTCAATTGTTTATTTATTTAAGCATCTTATATATTTTTCAAACTTCCACAATGGGATCAGGGGATGATCGTATGAAGAACGGGAAACACAGGGTGAATTCAAAGAATAAAGAACGAATCAAAAGAATCAAGTGTTGTATTGGTAGGGAGTGAGACGCTTAATTATCGTTAATAACAATATCATATGTGGTCTGGTATGTGGTGGGCTGGTGGCTGGGCTTGACCCTATGTATGCCCTATATATAAGCATACTTGATTGGATAGGATTGGTGTTGTTAGTGTGGTTAAGGTTGTCACTCTAGCAGGTTTGTCAAAACTCGTTTTCAATTATAAAACTATATGAACTCGCCAACCACTTGTTGACTTGATGTTTTTGCATGACTTCTCCGGTGATGAACATGTCTAAGCTTAGGAGCTTTTGTCCTACTAGGATGCCCGGTTAGAGGACCTAGTATCCTTTGGATGTGCGTATCTTTTGGACATCAATCATACGAATCATTTTGTATATTTTGTGCAAATACAAGATAGTTAGTTTATGATTCTTTTTGGTAGATTTACATTGTTAAATTGTGAAATTACTGATGTAATTTAACTTTGTAATTCTATGTCAATTTAGCATTTCTCATTATCTATATATCATGTTCCATGTAAACAATCATATCACTTAGATTAACACCCGATATCACGCCCCGAGACCATTCCGCCTAACGGGAAAGTCCATCCAGCCTGCCTGCTCGGGATGTGACATAAGCGATGACTTTCTTGCGTTGCATTAACACACAACCGAATCCTTGTTTCAAGGTGTCACGGTGCACCATGAAGTGGTCACATCCTTCAGGTAGGGATAGTATACATGCACTGCATAGTTTCTGCTTCAGTAGACTGAATGCATATTCTTGTTTTTCTCCCCATTCGAACTTCTTGTCTTTGTGGGTTAGGGAGGTTAGTGATTGGGAGATCTTCAAGAATCTTTCGATAAATCGCCTGTAGTACCCTACTAGTCCTAGGAACTGTCGCACCTCAGTCGGAGTCTTTGGGGCATCTCAGTTCTTGATGGCTTCAATCTTGGCTGGATCTACGTGTATACCCTTATCATTAACCACATGTCTAAGGAATTGAGCTTCACGAATCCAAAAGTCGCATTTTGAGAACTTCACGTAATGTTGCTCGGTCTTCATCAATTCCAAGACGAGCCTTAGGTGTTTAGCATGTTCTTCCTGATTTTTGGAGTAGATCAAGATGTCGTCTATGAACACAATAACGAATTTGTCCAGATATGGTTTGCATACCCGGCTCATGAGGTTCATAAATACAGTCGTAGCATTGGTTAGTCCAAAGGGCATAAAAAAAAAATCGTAATGTCCATAACGAGTTCTGAAGGCTGTATGTGGAATATTATCTTCTTGTATCCTCAGTTGATGGTAACCAGATCTCAAATCGATTTTTGAATAGTAACATGACCCTTGTAGTTGGTCAAACTTGTCATTTATCCGTGGAAGTGGGTATCGATTTTTGATTGTTACTTTGTTCAGCTCTCGGTAATCTATGAACATGCGGAATATTCCATCTTTCTTCTTCACAAACGAAGGTTCGTGCTCTCCATGGCGAGAAGCTCGGTCTGATGAAACCTTTGTCTAACAGCTCTTGCAGCTGGTTAGACAACTCTTGCATCTCTGTAGGTGCCAGTCGGTATGGTGCTTTTGCAATTGGTGCTGCTCCTGGGGTGAGGTCTATATGGAACTCGATCTGTCGCTTTGGTGGTAATCCAGGAACATCTTCAGGAAATATTCAGGATAATCCCAAACAACATCGATGTCCTGATTTTCCTTTCCTTCTTCGGATGTTCAGTGATGAGAGCTAGTATATTCGGGTATCCCTTTCGTATACACTTTTTGCCTTCACGCATGCCATGATGCTCAAGGGTATCCCCCGTCGTTCTCCCTATATGGATATCTGATCCCTGTTTGGTAACGTGACTCTGACGATCTTCTCGTTGCATACGATCTCGGCTTGGTTTGCGGATAGCCAATCCATTCCAACCATCACTTCGAAGCTCCCTAGAGTTACCGGCATCAGGTCGATTTTGAGTTCGTGATTCGCCAAAACCATGACGCATCCTCGAAATATGTGTTGTGTTTCAATCAGTTTTTCGTCAACTAACTCTACTATATACTTATGATATAGAGGGGATGGTGTGATGTTAAGTAATTGGCTAAACTCGCTTGATATAAAACTCCTATCGGCACCGGTATCAAATAATATACTAGCGTATACATTATTTAAAAGAAACATACTGGTTACGATGTTAGGATCGCCCTTTGCCTCGCCAGATCCAATCACGAAAGCTTGGTTGTTGAGGGCAGTCCTTACGCATGTGACCAGGCTTGCCACATGCTTAACACCCCTTGATAGTGTCCTAGTTGTTGTTCTTGTTAGCGGGTCTTCTTCCACAGTCTTTGGAAAAATGGTCGTGCTTACCGCATTACAGGCATCGGTAGCGTTCCCACTGGCCATAGTGATGGTACGAGCATCGGTTACACTTGGGATACTTTCCCTCATATACACCTTTGCCATTGGTGTCAGATTGAGTTTTAGTGAATGCTCTGGTCGGTGCGGATCGATGGTGAGATTGTGGTTGCTGTGGAGTGTAGGCTGTTGTTGGGTTCCCACTTGTGCTTATTGTCTTGTTGCTTCAGATGTTAGCCTCGTTTGGGCAGCTTCCACCATGCCACTGCCCGGTCAGTCAGGCGGTGTGCCAAACGAATAGTGGGTTGGATGAGAGTGGGATTTGCAGCGGTAACTATACTCTGAATCTGTTCATGCAACCCACTGATGTACAGTTTAATCTTCTTGTACTCTAGGGTTACCATTCTCGGGCACAGTTTACACAACTCATGAAATCGGGTTGTGTATTGCTTAATTTCGGATCCTACCATCTTATGGACCAAAAACTCCTCTTCTAGTTTCTTGATCTCTTTGCAAGGACAGTACTCCTCCAGGAGCATCCTAATGAATTCGTCCCACGATATTGAGTTGGCAGCCTTCAAACCTAGTGTATGGACATGTAGATTCCAACAGGTGAGGGCTCGACCCTCCAGTGTTCCGATGGCAAATTTCACCTAGCTCTCCTCTACACAATCGCACATAGAGAACACCGACTCTGCTTTCTCCAACCAGCGGAGCAGTCCCATTGCCCCTTCGGTTCCCTTGAAAGTATGGGGATGACAACTCAGGAATATCTTGAATGAGCATCCCTTGGTATTGTTGTGAGTCCCTGCGTTTCAGAAGTCAAGTTCGTGTGTTAGGGTTTGCATTTCGTTCGTTACGATAGTTGAGTTAAAGTTATTTTACCATTTTTATTCCACTATTCTGTTGATGAGTGTAGGTTCGAACTCAGCAATTGCCTTATTAACCCGGCATTCAACCATCGCCTTGATTGCCGCCGATCCGATAGCTCGATTGTTAGGTCGTACATATGTTCCTCTCCCAGCCATTAGTTAGTATCTATATACTATAGATAGGATATGTTAACTATTGTTAAAGTGAGGTGTGAGTTATCATTCATACAAGTATAATATCTCAAAGTTAAACATATTTCATTAATGACTTTGAAAAGAGTCACAAAATACTTTTTAAGTTCCAATACCACCGTTCAAAATGGTTGCATGGGCACAACCCGCCCATTTTAGGTTGCTACTACTACATAATAAAGAAACACCTATCACTAGTTAGCCGATGAGATAGTGGAAACTGAGTTCCCACTATCAGCTAGTCTGTCTTCCTCATCTTCAAATGGCTCTTCCTCGGCATCCTCGAAATGCTCCCCCTCATCCTCGGGTGCTGGCTCGACAGCTACCTGTGATACTTTTGCTTCGACCATAGCCTCCAGCGCTGCCACACGCGCCTTGGCTAACTTTTCCCTCACCTCGAACATCTCCAGCCGTGTCGTGACATCACGCAGCTGCTCCTCCTGTCGGTCCACCGTGTCGACCAAGTTGTTGTGAAACTGGTCGGTATCTAAAGCTCAGTTTCGATCTGTGCCACCTTCTGAGACGTGCGGTGCTCATCCACTAGCAATCCCGTAATCGCCCACGCGACATCATGCATGTAACGGATCTCGCGACGCATAGTCGCGACAAAGGCCGCGAAAGCATGCTCGAGTGGGTATCCTAGAGCTGGCAGTCTAGGCAAGCTGGAAGTGCTGCCTGGGGTCGAGGGTGGAGGTACCTGCTCCCCTCGGATCTTTTGCCGAATAAAGTCTGGGTACCAGTACCAATGCTGGTTGTAACTGAGAGATCAGATATTTATGATATCATTTGGGACTATAATGTCTGCCAGAGATACCATCCTCCACATCTTGCGCTCTTCTTCTTTTGGAGTCTCTTATGCTGGCCTCTTTCCGGGATTACGCTCTCGATTGTCTGCCATTCCTGTTAATGTCGTTTCATAAGTACATATAGAATGTAAATTATAAGTGTCGCGTCTAAGTGTAGAGATATGGCTATAGTCTAAGTTTACTACATGCAAACCTAGTTCCCCATCACCAAGGCTCTGATACAGTCTGTGACCCCCCCCCCCAATTACCACTTTCGGCATCAAGCCGTTAGGTATGACGTGGCAGGATCAGAAGCACTGGTCATATAGAACAATTCAATATGCTGTTTCAAAACATGTGGATATATCATAAACATCCCAAATTGTTTTTTTTAAAAGTTACTCAGCGGGAATTAAATAGTGTGCAAGCTTGTTTGAATGATAAACTGATTACAAAATATAATAATAACTATAGTATTTCAAAATGATAGAATAGCATGCAGGACTCATGTGCTTGGCATCCTTAAGTACATTCCGATCAACGTGTTCTTCAAGTACCTGAGAATACATGTTAAAAACATGTTAACATAAAGTTGGTGAGTTCACAAGTTTATATAAGCAGTAAGTAAACAAAATACACAGTTTGTCGTGTGTCATGTTGTTTATTAATGTTTGCCGAGCCCGAGGCTCTAAGTGTCAGTTGCGTCACTTCCAAACTAGATTGTTTGTCTCTTCCTCCGCCATGTCTATCGTAAAACAAAGGCGCGATGGGTCGACATTACACGCGTACCGCCAAGAGTGCCTCCCGAGAGTCTTGGCGCCCGCCAAGGACAAATTAGACGGGTGCCCCTCCAAAACATGTCGCGTATCGCCGAGTGGAAGTTGATCGGTCGTGGCGTACAGCGATGGATTTTGGCTGAATTCAAATTTGCCCGCCAACCTTCGCGTACCGCCAAGGATCTCGCCGGGGTCCTTGGCGTACCGCGAAGAGTCCTTGGCTGGCCTAATGGCCCATTTTTATTTATTTGATTCGTTTTTCGCCCGTTTTTTGTTGTTGTTTATCGTTTCTCGACTTTGGTGTTTGTTTGGTTCATCATATGTTGATATATATTTCTATATTGTTTATTTGACTTACTCGTTCGATAATTCACTAACGTTCATGAGTTTTATGACACGTGTGTGCGTTTTCGGTAATTCCTCGAATTACAGTGCGACGTGTCTTTGTTTGTGCTATCGTGCCACGTGCCACACTAAATCAAACCAATTGTAGTGCCACGCATGAAATAATAATATAAAATATTATTTAATTAATTCGCTTGCTGACCTGTAATTTGCGAGGTGTCACATAGGAGCTCAGTCTTTATACGAGTCAGACAGGGCCAGACCTCATGAAATGCAATTGCATGAGGTGTTTGTTTAAGACATGAATAAAATTCATAGTATTTTTAGAAATGACCTCTATTGGAGAAATGATTATCAAGTCACATGTTCTCAACCCTTATTTGGAATTCTGTTTAATTTATGGTTAATATGGTGTGTTCATGAGTAGTTGTTAGGCAAAATTGCTAGCCTTGGAGAAATGAAGTTCAATTTTCTTTCATGTTGTCTAAAGACATTGATCACAATGTTGTTATGGCCAGGCTGGCATCACACAAGTGGGATTGCAGTTGGGGCCTCTTATCTTACAGATTTCTTACTTAAACATAGAAACGTGTCAAATTATATGTGTTCCAATGCCTAGGAATAGCTTTCCTTTGCATGTCTTCTAGTTTGAGGACCCTTTCTAATGACGTTAAATTTCTTGGTATGGACCCTCCAAATTAGAACTTAACTTCCCAATGTCTTGCTATTTGCTGACTTCATTTTTGCATTGCACCAGATTGCCAGGGCAAAAGCATTTTTTGTTGACCTTCTTATTATAGTACTACTCATTCTTTTTCTTGTACCTTGACTGTTTTATCTTTTTCACTTCTTTTTATTCTTCTATCATGTCGAGATTCAGAAGGATTTCCTTATCATTGTTATCTGGCAAGAGTTGATGTCATCATGGCACATGCATCTGGCAGCTTTAACACCGTAAGACTTCTTCCAATGTATCCTTATGTATGGTTAGCCAGTCAAAAGGCCATATCTCTATCTATCCAATTGACTACCCTACACAGCTCTTCATGTCGAGTGTTCGCATCTCTCAACTCCTGTTCGAAGTTCTCAATCCGGTTATCCGCCTATTTCACATCCCAAGTCAATCAAGCAATGTCGTCTGACTCCAGTCATGGCCTCTTAGGCTCTGGGGCGTGTAGTATGGGTGATGCATAGTTAGGAGACTCCTCCTTGGGATCTTCCTCTAGATCCTCCTATGGGTCCTCGTAAGGATCCTTCTCAAGATCCTCATCTACATCCTATCATAATCCTCCAGGGGATCTTCTGTCTCGCTCCCCTCAGATGGTAAGGAATGCTGGTAGTGCTGGAGCTATCGGCTCCTCCTCCTCATGTGCAAGCATAGGTGGTGATGGTGACCCCATATCAATAATGCACGTAATAAGTATACGTATGATCATGTATGCAAGTAATATCATTACTAAGTGCTGGAGCTATCGGCTCCTCCTCCCAGGTGCACAACAGAGGGGTTTGTCAAACCAAAATAGTACTATCCAGAGATTACTACGCTAGGCGCCCCGCGCTACGGTCCGAGATGTGTTTGTGACGACTTTAGTCGTGATTTTGTTCAAAAACAGTTTGTATTCAATGTCTTCTCCCCCATAGATAGAAAACTGAAAAAGGAGCCATGAACTCACCAAATTGTGCAGTTCTTGTTTATGCGTTTGCAAACCGCGAGTGCTAGCACCTACTAGTGGTCACCTACAATCTTATAGGTCGTGAGTATGTGTTTTGTGGTGTGTTGTATCCCATACTACTCCAAGTGCCGATGTGCTCAACTGAGTGTTTGTGAGTTCACTTAACGAATCGTTGGTGACATGTTTGTTGTGTTTGGTTCATTTATGTGTCATGTTGATCTTCACATGCAAGTAGAACATTATCATGCATCCTACGATTCTAATCACAACAATGTTTACGTAAGTCACGTATGCAATTGTAAAATTTTCCATTTCTAGAAAGTTACCATTTTTGGAAATTTTCTATTTTAGAAAACTTTATATATTTTGAAAGTTTCTATTTTTGGAAGGTGTAGTTATGAAATCCCATTTCATTAAACTAATACTTTTAGTATGTTTGTAAAAAAAAACACATTAAATACCTAAAACATGTCTTTTATGCATAAATCATCGTTTATGCCATTTTGCCCAACATAAAGTTTCCATTTTTGGAAAGTATCCGTTTAAAAATCCGTTTTCACAAATCAAAGTTCCAAATATGTTTTTATATCATTTCTAAACATATTACAACAACCTAAAATCATCAAATCATGATAAATCATTGAAATCCCTCTTTTAATTTTCAAAAATCCAACTATCCAAATGTGTTTCTAAACACTTTAATAGATATTTGACGTCCTCTAAACACATCAAACATGTCTAGATGACGGTTAATCATCAACATGCATCTTAAAAGTTTCCTATTATAGCAACTATTGCAAAAACTTCACAATCATCAATCAAATCTCATTCTAAAACACCTGTACACTATAATCAGTAACACTACATCAAAAATACGAACACCAGCAAATTCGTGCAAGTGAGCTACATGGAGTTGCATGTGGGTAAACACACTTGCATGTGTGTTTTTAAGCTTTGGATGTACCATCTAAGTGTAGATAATCATAGAAAACTATCTAAAATAGATTCACAGAGAATGAGCTGTTAAACCTCCTGATGATGGAACTCCAGTGACTCAAGGGCTGCCACACGTCATCTAGCACCTCCATTAAGCTCCAAAGCTTCCAGTATGTAAGGAAATGGTTAAAGTAGTGTTCCACAAGCTTGGATGGTGTTCCAGCAGCATTCTGGGTCGGGCAATGTAACACCCCACGTCACTTTATGTCACCTCTAGACATTTAAAAACATTATTTAACAAACTACGTTTAGGTCCCAGTAAAACTTTTGTGTTTTACATCTCTACAAACATACTATTTGCTAACACATGTTAAAACAAAGTTTAAGTATGTTTACAAACTCCACAAAACATTTATTACACAAAATTTTCACACAAGTTTGGTTATTAGGTTTAAAACCACCTCCGAGCCTTCATGTTCGATTCCGATCACCATCATCGCTCACCCGACTCCTTTGTACCTGCAAACACCACATTTAAATCACCATTAGTTCGTTAGAACTAAGTAAGATTACCCTGTTATTTACTCAAGTGTATTCCATAACACCATGTGGATACACTAATGATGTCCCAAATAAAATTTGGTAACATTTTTCAATCAAATACAAAACGATTTACTAACAGGTCGTTTTCACCCAAAACCCCTTAATTCTCCCATTCATACACAATCATTATAATTTAATACAATACATATGTGCACACAAACTCCAGTTGTGCATCATAATTCCCAAAAGTCAAACTTAAACAATTTGACTCTTGAAATTAGATGTCTACACTCTTGTAGATCATCTTTTGTTCACACACCTTGTGAATCTACTTCACTGGATTTGCAAGTCTTATGTTCACGCACCTTGTGAATCTATTACATTGGATTTTCAAGTCTTATGTTCACACACCTTGTGAATCGAAGCAAGCACATAGCCAATTTAATGTCTACACTTTTGTAGATCATAACCTCCACATTATGATGGTTGTTTACACTCTTGTAAATCAACTCAATCATTATTACTAGTTGAATGTTCACACACCTTGTAAATCATTCAACTGCAATAACCGCACTAACCATAATCATTTATATCGAATTCACTCAAAACAACAAATCACATATAAGCTAAATGCACAAATACTTGTAGTGTGGACTCACCCAATCCTACAACTACAAGTTCAATCAAATGGGTAACTTACCTTGATTTGGAGAGCTATCAACAATCTCCAATTCTTTTCCAGGCCTTCTATAAATAGATTCACCTCATCTTGCTATTAAATATCCACATATAACAAGATTTAACAACATGAACACATAACTTGTGTTATTTATGTTATCTACTTCATTAGACCTGTTTTACTTTTCATATTCAACCAAATCCTCATTGAGGCTTTTATCAGACAATTCATGTGTAGAAACTAATCTACACATGTTCTTTGTAACACCCCGACCGATGGCTGAAACGTCGGGATGCCACGAGGGATGTGTAGATTGTTCAAAAGCTCATGGGCATCTAAATTAAATCATCACATATCATTCAATCAACCAAATTAAATATACAAAAATCATGTCTATCATGAATTAGTTACATCAATTACAAAAGAGAATTAGCTATCTAACTAAATTCAAATCGACAAAATTTCAGTTAATTAGCTAAGTCCAAGATCCTATATGATGATGTCTAAAAGTGTGAATTCATCTTCCTCAACCTACTTAGCTTCATCACCTGAAACATGTAAGAAAATCAAGTGTCAACTACGAAGTAGTTGGTGAGTAATCATAAGTTTTTATGTTTAAAAAGGTTTTATGTAATGAGTATAAAAGTTTATAGTTTTTCTGAGAAAATCCACATGAGTACCTGTGAGAAAGTCCATTCCATAACCCAAACACACAAAACACAAACACATTATCACATATCTCATATAATCATAGACTGTCATAGACAATCATAGATAATCATAGACAATCAACCACATAAACATACAACACATCCCAAACATCAAGATTCTCAAAGAGTATATGTGACCATACTTGGAATTTATGTAATTAACATAAGTTAAAGACATGATCCATGGAGTAGTGGCTAACCACGTGACAATACATGAAACCAATGCAATTAACCAAAGTCAAAGGCAATGATGGAGTTGTGATAATCCAAGTGGCAATACAAGTAATCATTGTTAATGACCGGAGTCGATGACAATGTTACAAGGATATATAATAATAAGTGATAATCCATAAATAATGATAATCGCATAATGTAAATATCATATTGATAAACAGGTATCATCTATGTGTTATCAAAATAATATTTAAAATTGGTATACATGTTTCACCTCCGAGTTTTAAAACAAAACAGTTTAAAACGGAGGTTATGAGAACTCACCTGAGTCCTTAGAATAGTGTGAATCGATTCAGAATATTATTCTTAATAATTATATTCGTGTGAATCGTCACCCACGCGAATACGTTATTAAGTTAATATTTCCGAATTAATATTCGTGTTTAAGTTATGTTCGTCACCTCACCTTTGCGTATTTGTTTTTATTAAAACTCCCATTATTTTATTAACATTAATATTGAAATTCCCTATCCAAAATCCCACTAAACCATATCACTGACACATCCATGATAGACAGAAATATGCATATGTATAGGGCATATGCAGAGGTAGATCGGAACCTCCCCTACACTGTCACACCGCTATTTCGATAAACCATGACCATGTGTCCATGACTACGTTTAGCAACCAAACCATAACAAACTCCTAACTCCTTTCATTCCAAACCAAATACCCTGATCCGTGTATTCATCTGCGATAAACACTCTGGTTCTGTTTAGTTGAGTTACAACTAAACTTCCCATGGTTTACGCGTATAATAATATGTTCTAAATATGTATACAAATAACAGTGATAATCATCAAATCACGCTTATCATTAATGACTATTATATCGGGTCGTAACAGTACAATCATACAGATGTACGGACAACCTGAATTACAGTGATGTTACAGTCTCCCTAGTTTAGGGAATTTCATCCCGAAATTCAACTTGGAGCGACTGTAGTGAATAAATGTGGGTACTTAAGCTTCATCTGATCTTCCCGTTCCCAGGTGAATTCTTGACCCTGCTTCGATTCCCAACGTACTTTGACAATTGGAATTCTACTGCGTTTGAGCTTTTTAACCTCACGATCCATTATTTCAACTGGTTTTTCAACAAAGTGTATGGTATCATCGATGCGAATGTCATCGAATGGTACCTGAAGATCTTGATCAGCTAAGCACTTCCTTAAATTGGACACGTGAAAACGTTGGGTGCACGTTGCTAAGTTTAGGAGGAAGTTCTAACTTGTAGGCAACCTTCCCGATTCGTTCAAGGATCTTAAAAGGGCCAACATAACATGGAGCAAGCTTACCTTTCTTCCCGAATCGCACAACGCCCTTCCAAGGTGATACATTAAGTAATACCATATCATCAACTTCAAACTCTAAAGGTTTTCCTCGTTTATCCGTATAACTTTTCTGTCGACTACATGCAACCAACAGATTGTCACGGATCTGGCGGATTTTGTCAGTCGTTTCTTGAATAATCTCGGGACCAGTGATCTGCGATTCGCCGACCTCGGTCCAACAAATAGGTGACCGACATTTTCTGCCATAAAGAGCTTCAAATGGCGCCATACCGATGCTCGCGTGATAACTGTTATTATACGAGAACTCGACCAATGGTAGATGGCTATCCCAATTGCCACCGAAATCGATGACACAAGCTCTCAACATGTCTTCCAATGTTTTAATCGTCCGCTCTGTTTGACCATCTGTTTGAAGATGATAAGCAGTGCTAAGATCCAATCTTGTTCCAAAAGCTTCATGAAGTGATTCCCAAAATCGTGCCGTGAAACGAGCATCACGATCCGATATAATGCTTAAGGGAATTCCATGTTGACTAATGATCTCATCAATGTAGATACGGGCTAACTTCCACACAGGGTACGTTTCGCGTATCGGTAAGAAATGAGCCGACTTGGTTAATCTATCAATTATCACCCAAATACTATCCTTACAGTTTGCAGTTTGTGGGAGTTTAGTAATGAAATCCATAGAAATATTCTCCCACTTCCACATCGGTATTTCTAGTTGTATTAACAACCCTGAAGGTTGCTGGTGTTCCGCCTTGACTTTAGCACAGTTAAGACACTTGGATACATATTCAGCAATGTCCTTCTTCATTCCAGGCCACCAGTACAAGGCCCGAAGGTCTTGATACATCTTGTCAGAATCCGGATGGATTGAGTAACGAGACTTATGAGCTTCATCCATAATCACCATCCTAAGATCACCCCTGTTCAGTATCCACAACCGATTCAAATAATACATCAACCCATCATCCTTAGTTTCCAATAATATCTCAGCCTCGCAAGACATCTCATTTTTCAAGTTATCTTGAGCCAATGAGTGTTGTTGGGCTGCGAGAACATCATTACGAAGATTAGTGTGCACTCGGACACTATGGATCTGAACTTGACTCTTGCGACTCAGCGCATCTGCTACTACATTCGCTTTACCAGGATGGTATCGAATTTCACAGTCATAATCGTTCAACAGTGCAACCCATCTCCGTTGTCTCATATTAAGTTCCTTCTGATTGAGAATGTGTTGTAAAATTTTATGGTCTCTAAATACTACACACTTAGTGCCATAAAGATAGTGTCTCCATATCTTTAAAGCAAACACGATTGCACCAAGTTCCAAGTCGTGTGTAGTGTAGTTCTTCTCGTGAATTTTCGGCTGTCTTGATGCATAGGCCACAACCTTTCCCCGTTGCATAAGGACACAACTGAGACCTAGGTTGGATGCATCACAGTAGACTACAAAATCATCATTTCCATTAGGCAATGTTAAAACAGGAGCATCACATAGTTTCTGCTTCAAGGTATGAAATGCCTCTTCCTGCTTCGGTCCCCACTCATACGGTTTATTCTTTTAAGTCAAAGAAGTCAGAGGGACATCAATCCTGGAGAAATTCGAAATAAACCGCCGATAGTAACCGGCAAGTTCAAGAAATGATCGAATCTCCGTCGTTGTCTTCGGTGTACTCCAATTCTTCACCGCCTCAATCTTCGCAGGATCCACGTGAACACCATTTTCATTGACTATGTGTCCCAAGAATTGAACCTCCTTAAGCCAAAATTCACATTTAGAGAATTTGGCATACAGTCGCTCTTCTCTCAGGATCTCCAAAACCAACTTAAGGTGTTTCTCGTGTTCTTCCTTGGTCTTTGAGGATCTCAAAATATCATCAATGAATACAATCACAAACTTATCCAAGTATGGCCTGCAAACACAGTTCATGAGATCCATGAAAACTGTAGGTGCGTTGGTAAGGCCGAAGGGCATTACCAGAAATTCATAATGGACATATCTTGTTCTGAAAGCAGCCTTGGGAATATCATCATCATGTACGGGAAGCTGATGATACCATACTTGAGATCGATCTTTGAAAACCATGCCGAGCCTTGAAGCTGATCGAAGAGATCATCGATACGCGGCAGTGGGTATCGATTCTTAATTGTGAGTTTGTTTAATTCGCGGTAGTTGATGCACATTTGGAATGAACCATCCTTCTTCTTGACAAACAGGACCGGTGCACCCCATGGCGAATGGCTCGGGCGAATAAATCCTTTATCAGTCAGTTCTTGCAGTTGGCTCGCCAGTTCTTGTAACTCTGAAGGCGCAAGTCTGTATGGAGCTTTGGCGACAGGGTTCGCACCAAGTACTAAGTCAATTCGAAACTCTACTTGACGTTCTGGTGGAAGACCCGGCAAATCATCTGGAAATACTTCTTGGAAATCTCTGATTATGGGAACGTATTCAATGCTCTTTCCTTTCTCTTTCTTTTCCACAATGTGCGCTAAGAATGATATACATTTCTTCCTAAGGTACTTGTGTGCTTTAGTGCATGACATCAGCTTAAGACCTTTACTAGAAGTTTCTCCAAAAACTCTTAAAGTTTCACCCGAAGGCAAGGGAATACGAATGTATTTTTCATGACAAACAATCTTCGTTTTGTGGGTGGCTAACCAATCCATGCCTATGATAACATCAAAGCTACCAAGATGCATAGGTATAAGATCAATTGGGAAAACGTGATCACTTAAGTTCACAGTACATCAAATAATAACAGTGTCAATATCAATAGTGTTTCCGTCAGCCACCTCCATGTTAAACGGTTTATATAAATATGTACGTGTTCTACCAAGTATGCATTCAAAATCATATGAAACGAAGCTCCTATCAGCACCAGAATCAAATAAGACATATGCATAAGAGTTGTTGATCAGAAACGTACCGTTGACCACATCTTGGTTGGCTTGAGCAGTTGGAGCATTCAGTTTAAACGCTCTGCCTCTTGCCACCCGTTGATTGTTTCTAGTCTGTTTGGGGCATTGATTTCTTAAGTGACCCACTTCACCACACTCATAACAGGCTCTTGCCTGTGCAGATAGGCGGATTGCAACCTCAAGTGTTTTGGGGATGCTCCAGTAGACCGTGTCCTGAATCTGTATCGGCAGTCCACCGATATACTTCTCAATCGCTCTCTCAAGTGGTGTAACAAGATGGGGTACCAGCAGACTATACTCGTGGAAGCGAGTATTGTAGACAACCTTCTCCCCGCTATCTTGCTTGAGTTCCCAGAACTCAGTCTCAAGCTTCCTCATCTCACTGCGAGGACAGAATTCAGTGGTCATCAAGTTCTTGACCTCAGTCCAAGTCAGTGCTAGGGCAGCATCAACTCCCCTAGTTCGCTTTTCCCCATTCCACCAAGTTAGTGCTCTCTTTTCGAAAACACTGGTGGCATAACACACCTTCAAGTTATCGGGGCAGTCACTGTTGATAAAGGTGTTCTCCATGCTCTCAAACCACTGTAGTAGGCCAGTGGCAGTCTCAGAACCCGTAAACTTTAGGGGATTACAGGAGTTTAAGTGTTTGAATGTGCAAACGGGTGGGTTTGCACCACCTCGGTTCTGATGGAGATTCTGATTGGCTTGAGTTAGTTGGTTCACCAATCCAGAGATAAGGTTTGCTAACTCTTGTATGCCGGAGTTGGCATTACAGTTAGCATCTTCTGAGTTCATATCATCTCCGTTGTGACGGCGTGGTGGCATGTTTCTGAAGAAATAGAAACATGTTACTGTCGTTTTCAACGTATGTCATACAAACAATGATTAAATGAGTTCATTTGAAACAGTTAGGATTACATATAGAAACTATATTTCTCTCCTATCTGTCACTAAACTCGTAACATTTACCAGTTTCCTAATATTATACTAAGTGTCCTAGTTGGTCATAACTAATATTAACTAAATATTCCTAATTTCCATATATTCCCCACCCTATACCAACACTGACAACCTCCCGATGCAATGCAACAAGCTTATATATAGGGCATATGCAGAGGTAGATCGCAACCTCCCCTACACCGTCCCACCACCGTTTCATTGCACCACGATTATGCCCTTGTTAGAATTTAGGGTGTATCATGTATCTTACCATAGTCTCACTTCATAACCCTTATCCTAGGTAGGATAATTTTGAGTGAAGTGGTCTTTCGTTCCCTTGGACAATTAGGTTCGCTTAATGTCTAAGTTCACCTGACATGTAGGGTTACCTATTTCTAAGTTCACCTAATGTCTAAGTTCACCTGACATTAAAGTTCCCCTAATGTCTAACTTCACTAAAAGTCCATACTAATCCCAATGTCCATAATTATCAATAAGGGTTCATATCATCACTGAGTGCTCTTATTGTCACTTAGTGTTCATATTCTCCCTATAATTTATTCTCACCAAGTGTCCATACTATCACTAAGTGTTAGTATCATCACTATGCGTTTATATTATCCCCAAGTGTCTATATCATCACCCAAGTCTACAATCCATCACTAATCGTTCATATCGTTCATTGATCCTATACATCCCATGTGTCCAATAAGTGTGTCTGTTAATGAATTTATATGTGTCCATGAAATGTGGTCATCCAAAGTGTCAGTCCAAAACCAACCTTAACCAACATACCATCAACAGTCCATCAACCATAACTCTACAACATTTTCTAGTAATATCCTAATAATATCCTATGTTCCTGACACTGACAGACCCCCAATATACTACAAATGGTATATGTATAGGGCATATGCAAGGGTAGATCGCAACCTCCCTCACACCGTCCCACCACCTTTGTAGTATACCACGAGTGTGTCCTTGTCTGGTGATCAAGAGATCTAACAGATAATTCCTAAAGCAAATAAATTCCTAAGCAGTTAATTTCTTAAACAATTAATTTCTCAAACGGGTAGTTCCCTTATTCCTCAATACTGACATCCACCTGATGTACTGTAAATGGTATATATAGGGCATACGATAAGGGTAGGTCGCAACCGCCCAAACCACCATCCCACCACCTTTACAATACATCACGAGTATGTCCTTATCGAGTCATTAGGGCACAAGTAAACAAATAATTAGTAAGCAGCATGTATAAATCAGATGTATAACAGAAGTTCAGTTAACATGTAATAAACACATAAGCATGAAATCCTGAATATACTAACTAGTGTATGAATTTCTTCATACTAGGGTATCCTACGGTTATAGACTAGGTCAACTATTTCTAATAACCTAATTCCCAATAACCCAGACACTGATACCAATCTGTAACACCCCGACCGATGGCGGAAACGTCGGGATGCCACGAGGGACGTGTAGATTGTTCAAAATGTAGGATCAGATGTTCTCATTTGATCAATAGCAGCGGAATTCAAAGATGAATTAGCTCAATATTAGTAAGAACAAAGTTAATTCAATCAAACAGTAAAGCACAAGTTTGTTATAGAGAGAGAATTCTGTAAAAGGAATAATTCATTCAATCGCAATAACTTCATTACATTACAAAATTGTCAACTGCCCTTATATATAGACAGTGACGTCTGATGATGTCACATGATGTTGACACCTAACAGACAAAACAAAACAACTGAAATAACTAAACTACTGAGAATGTCTACAACATCTGAAGACATTCTCTTACAACTACTGAAGTATTAAAACTACTGAAGTAATAAACTAAAACATCTGATGAGTAAACTACTCATCAGACTTTTACAAGAACTGAAAGAAAACTACTGAAGACTAAACTACACACTACAACATCTGATGACTTACACTTCAGCTGTTGTATATCACTTCAGATCTTGTATCTTCTGTACATTGAATGTCAGCCGTTGTGTTCTTCTTCAGTTGTTATAAGTGCTGTGAGACTTAGAGATTTTTCTGATCAGGCTCATTGGTTCTTTTAGTCCAACAAACTCCCCCTGAACCAATGCAGCCAAAAACCTCTAATTTATTTATGGTCTCACTTATTTACTCTCAGGCTGAAAGATAAGTCTTTTTCTTTGAGATCAGTATCAAAATGACCAGTTAAAGTGTATGCCTGATAATCAACAGCTTCCAAAAATCTAACAAGCAAAATATGAGAGGGAACTCCATTGGGGAAATGGACTATGAGCATTAACCCCTCTCATTAAAGCTATTGATCATATACTAACCTGAAGGACTCCCTGACATATGCCTCAAGCAGTATTACCTTCTCTTCTGGAGTCAGCCTCTCAGGTTCACCTTCAAAGAAAGACTCAGGTCCATAATACTCAGACAAGTACCTGGCCGTTGTCCCATCATTCAGCTCAACTCTAGTAATCTCTCTGTATACAAACTCATCAGGATGCTTCCCTTCCAAAAACAGAGAAAGCTCATTTTGTTGAACATTTTCAAGTTTCCTATATACCAAGCCTTTCTTGATCATTTTGTTTTCTACAAACTTTGGAGCTTTTGAGCCAGAGTTGTACACACTCTTGAAGTCATTGATTATCTCCCAAGGATCAAGTACTGACCCTAGCATAATGTCAGCACTTAAGACCCTTCTGATTCTTCTGGCATAAGATGCTGGAGCCTCTCTCTTGTGTATCCTGTGAATAATTCTTGGATCAGGCCACATTCTAATCTGTTCCTTCCTATACTGGTAGGTGAACCTCAGAGCATACAACCTTTGAGCTTCTTTCTTCATTGCAATAATGGTTGATGTCTGAGGATATTCCTTGTCAACCATCTTTAAGATTTGCTCATCATGCTGTTTCTGGTTCTCTTCCTCTTCAAGCTTAACTTTTACTGCCAACATTTGAGATTCTGGTGTGAGCTTTGGATGTTGTCCAAACACCAGTGGCTTCTCAGGCACATATTTGACAGGTAAAGCTACTTTCTTCTTTTGAATGACCAGATTTAACCCAGTTGTTGATGATTCAGGCTTTTGAACATTTGTTTTAATTACATTAGAGATAGGCAGCCTGTCTTCCTCATCTGAATCTTCCTCTTCTTCTTGAATTCTCAGTTGCCTTCTTTTCTTTAGAGGAGCCCTTACCTCAACACTTTCAATAGATTTCTCAACCTCACCCCTCTGAGTTTGATCTTCTTGTTCTTGCATCTCTTCTTGTTCAGTTTCTTGTAAATCAGAGATTGTAACTTGTTCTGCACTTGCCTTCTCAATGCTTACCTCAACTTCTTTATCACAAGATTCTTTATCTGCCTTTTCCACACCTTCAACATTTACATGTTCAACCTCCTCCTCAGCCCTGTTGGCAATCTCAGCAGGTTTATTCTTCTTATGTCTCTTGTATGTAATTTGAATATCAGGAGATCTTTCAGAACCAATATTTTCATTTTCATCTTCAGACCTTTGCCTTTTGGAAGCTGAAGTTGTGACTGATTCTGTTCCTAACTCCCCCTTTTTGGCTGCAGGGGAAGAAGGAGTATGAAGAGTTGTAATTCTGGCAGTCACAGCATCATCTACCATCTGCTGAATTTGAGATTTGGAGGGTAGCCTCTCATCAAGGGCTTGGGCAATGATGGTTTTCAGTAAAGGAGTGATGAGAGGGATGACATTTAGAAGGGCAGCAGCTAATGCCTCTGGGGGGCTAGAACCCAAAGTATTAGTGCCTGAAGCAGTGGCTGGTGGTTTGTCAAATTGTGAAGTAGTGGTTGAAGTGTTTGGGTGACCTTCAGGATGAGAAGGTGCCATCTGTGGGGTAATTGGGGAAGATGGACTTTTGTCCTTGGACATTTTGGTGAGTAGCTCATTGAGTCTACATACCTCAGCCTCAAGGATTTGATTCTGCTTTAGAACCTCAGCAAGTGTTCTTTGGTCATCAGTAGCCTTAGCTAAATCATCTGACCTCCTGAGAATATCAGGATCTACCTGAGTTGAGTGTGGCTCAACATGATCAGGTGCCCCTTTTTCTTGGTTCTGGGGACTTCCAACCTCAGGGGTAACCCCTTCATCAGTTGTTGCCTCTGACAAGGTCTTAGCAATGGTACCACTATCAATCACTCCAAATGATGGAGGTGATGAAGTAGCAGCCTTGTCAGATATCAGAATCTCTCTTTCCACACTAGGAGATCTGATGTGGTAGTCATAATCCTGTGGGTTATCAGAGACACTTTGATCCTCCCCCTCAATGTTGGAGCTAATCCCAGTAGTGATAGGTTTCTGGGAGGGGATAGGAGTGTTCAACTGATCCAGGATGTTTTCAATAACAAAAGTGGGACTATTTGGGGTGGTTTTCATAGGAATTGGCTTTGAAAGAGAGTGCACCCGGGGAGATTGGTGCTGTTCAATAGAAACCTTTTCAAATGAAAGAGGTTCTAGAGATGTGTATGCCCCTACAATGGTTGCTCCAGGATCCTGTTGAGAGGAAACCTGGGCGGTTTGAGCTGGTAGAGTCTGATGGACCACTGGTTGACTACTCCCAGTGACCATGTCATGCCTTGGTGAGGCATGGGCAGACTCAGGGGACTCATTTCCCTGAGCAGCCTTTTTGGGCTTTTTGGATTTGGGTTTGGTGGGGACCTTAGATTTTGATTTGGAAGAGGAGGCTGTGGGTTCCCTATGCTGGGGTTTTAGCTTTCGGGCAGCCTCTTTTAGAGTAAGGTTAGAGTTGTGTCGGGAATATACTTCCAACAAAACTGCTGGAGCAGAGATCCCCTGACCAACAAGGCCATTTTGCTGAAGCTGTTTCTCTATGATTGCCATGATAAAACGTGGATAGAGTAGCCATCTAGAAGAAACAGGCTTAGCAGCATGTTCAGTTAATTCGGAAAACAGGATTTGAGAAAAATTTAATTTTTGAGATTCAAGGATTGAATACAATACCTGTTGCCACCTGGAAGACATTTGGTCCCATGAAGAAGACTTCGGAGCAAAGCATATGTTGATCATATGAAATATCAGGCGCTCTGGGTCATTGAAGTGCTTCTTGAAAAGTGTTGAGTCACTCAAGTCACCCTGGTATTCATGACTTGTAAAACAGAGGTCAGTTGCGCTCTTAGGAAATTGAGTGACTAGATTAGCATCATCAAGCTGAAGAACCTCCCTCAGTTCAGCTGGGCTTATGTGCACGTTATGACCATTGACAGTGGATCGAAGAGAGATTACTCCTGTGCCAACATTGATCAGTTCCACATTCATCCAGAATTGATGAATAGAGTCGACATATAGTGTTGGGTTGATGAGAAAAGCAGTTTTGAATTGAGAAGCATTCATCAAATCCACAGCTTCATCAAACTTTGACCAGAAGGAGGATTTGGTCAGATAGGCAATGGAGTTATGACGCGGTTTCAAGGTTACGGACGCCATGGATGCAAAGACTGGAGAGGGAAAATAGGTTTTTGAAAAAGATGAAAAGTTCTGAGAAAGTGATAATGAAACAACTGAAGAAGGTTGAGTTAAATAGAGAAAACAACAGAAGTTAAAACAACTGAAGAGTAAAATTACTCATCAGGTGTTGTCGACAGTTTTGTTCAGCAGTTGTTTTCATCAGTTGTTCATCAGACTTTGTGGAAATTTTGTTCATCAGAACTTGTGAACAATGTGTTCATCAGAACTTGTAAACAATTTGTTCATCAGAACTTTGTGAAAATATTGTTCATCAGAACTTGTGAACAATGTGTTCATCAGAACTTGTAAACAATTTGTTCATCAGAACTTTGTGAAAATTTTGTTCATCAGAACTTGTAAACAATGTGTTCATCAGAACTTGTAAACAATGTTTGACCTTCAGTACTTAGTGAATCAATACTCATCAGTACTTGTAACTTAGAGTATTAGAAAAGGTCATATCTTTCCTTGAATCAGTACTTTGGATATGTATCAGTATTTACTGAAAATATCAAAAAGTTTCAAGGTAAAAAAAAATTTTATATGAAAAGAAGAATTGAACATATTTTTGGGTTTTTGAAAAGAAATTAAAATGTATTTGATGAAAAACCAACCTATTCAAGTTGCAGCATACCAAGCCTTAGAACTAAATTTTGAAAAGTTGAGGTGTCTAAAGGCTTAGTAAAGATGTCTGCAAGCTCATCAGCACTAGGAACAAACTTTGGATCAATCAGACCCTTTTCATAACAGTCTCTTATAAAATGATGTCTGATCTCAATGTGTTTAGTCCTAGAGTGCTGAACTGGATTCTTGACAATACAAAGAGCTGAAGCACTATCCATTAACAATGGTGTCTTCAGTTCTTTGATGCCATAATCCAAGAGTTGAGACTGAAGCCAGAGAATTTGTGAAGTACAACTTGCAGCAGCAATGTACTCGGCTTCAGCAGTGGAAGTGGCCACAGATGTTTGTTTCTTACTTTGCCAAGAAACCAGACAGTTTCCCAAAAACTGACAACCACCAGAGGTTGATTTTCTGGTAAGTTTGCATCCTGCATAGTCACTATCAGAGAAAGCAACCAGCTTGCAGGAATGCCCATTGGAGTACCAAATTCCCAGAGATTGAGTGCCCTGCAAGTATCTGGAGGTAGAGAAACCAGCTCCCAAACTTGTTGCTTCTTGAACTACAACAACTCCAACTGCATTGCCTCCACCCAGCCAATGTCTCTAAGTGCTATGTGATAGTTCTTTGGCTCTTGTTGACTTACAAATAGAGCATAAAGACAAAAGTTAATTGACTTCTTGTGGAAACACCAGCAGAAATATCACCAAGAACTTGAGATAATGGATGATCCTTCAGTTCTTGATATGGAATAAGATCAGTGCAAGTGTTTGCTGGAGGAACAGATGCTGCAGTTGAAGAAGATTCAGGAAATACAGCAGCAGGAATTTCAAATGATGTGGAAGAATCCAGAATTTCATCAGCATTTGTATTTGGAGGAGCAACTGGAGCAGGAGGAGCATCAGATTTAGCAGACACTGGCAGATTATCACTAAATCTGAACAGATGAGTACTTTCATCTTCATCATCTGGAATGCCTTGTGTGGTTTCTGTAGAAGCTTTTGGTGGATCTGCTGGAATAGCCTCATCTTCTACACCAATATTTTCAACTGGAAACTCATGTTGCAAGATGTTAAGATCAAACATCTCAGCAGGATTTTGAGGAATGGAATCTTTGGGACATTCATTGAATTTAACATGAAGAGTTTCTTCAACAATCTTTGTTCTACAATTGAACACTCTATAAGCCTTGCAAGTTGAAGAGTAGCCAACAAAATATCCTGCATCAACTTTTGAATCAAACTTTGTGAGTTGATCTTTGGTGTTAAGGATATAACATGGACACCCAAAAGCTCTGAAGAAGGAAATCAAAGGAGTCAAATTATGAAGCAGTTCATAAGGAGTTTTCAACCATCTTTGATTTACTAGAACCCGGTTTTGCACATAGCAAGCTGTGTTAACAGCTTCTGCCCAGAAGGTTAGTGGTAAACCAGAATCTGCAAGCATTGTTCTGGCAGCTTCAATCAAAGTCCTATTTTTCCTTTCTACAACTCCATTTTGTTCAGGAGTTCTGAGAATACTGTACTGCCTCTGAATTCCCTTTGACAGATAAAATTCATCCAAAATGTGATTTCTAAATTATGTGCCATTATCACTCCTTACACACTTGACAGGAATAGAATAGTGCTTTTCAGCAAACAACACAAAATTCATAATAGCCTTGGCAACCTCACCTTTTGAGTGTAAGAAGAAAGTCCAGACAAACTTTGAATAGTCATCAACAATAACTAGACAATACTTCTTCTTTGCCATAGACATTATCTGCACTGGACCAAACAAATCCATGTGCAGTAGTTGCAGGCAACCAGTGGATTTGGAATCTCCAATTGGAGGAAAAGAGACTTTGTGTTGCTTTCCTTTCAAGCAGGCAGTACAATTCTCATCACAGCTAAAATCCTTTAAAGGAAGACCTCTAACCAAACCATGTTTCACCAATTGATTCATGTTTTTGATGTTCACATGACCTAATCTTCTATGCCACAGATTTGATTCCTTGAAAGAGGCCTTAGAGAATAAACAAGGATGACCCTTGACAGAGATTTTCTTAGATAAATCAAAGGCATATACCTTTCCCACTCTGTTAGCCTTAAGAAGTGTATACTCATCTAAAACTTTGCCAATCAAAGGCATCACATCAGAAGATAAAATCCTACAATCTTGCTTAGTGAAAAGAGAAACATGACCCTTATCACACATTTGACTAACACTCAGAAGATTGTACTTAAGATTTTCAACATGATTCACATCATCAAACCTAATCTCACCATTTGTTACCATACCTTTCCCTATAATGTAACCCTTAGCATCATTTCCAAAGGATACAAATCCCTTCCTTCCTGTAAGATAATTATGAAGGAGAGATCTGCTCCCAGTCATATGCATGGATCCTCCACTATCAACGTACCAGATGCTATTTTGGCATGCTGAAGGACCCTGCATACAACAACACACTCAGTTAGACTTTGGGACCCAAACCATTTTGGTTTTGGGTCTGTCAACACATGAAGAAATAAAATGAGCAGTTTCAGTTGAAGCAACACTTGAATCATTCTTATCAGAAGATTTAACCTTGACTTTGGTTTTTGGTTTCTTCTTCTGATATGAGACAACAGATGCCTCTGCTAGATTTACTCTTCCTAGCAGTTGTTGCATCATTAACATCAGTTGATTATGATTTTGTGTCAAGATTTTGATTTCATTAGACACATTCTGACCTGACTTTGGATTTTTGGGTTTTAACACCTTAGTTTCTTTAACTGATGAAGAATTTTTCAAGTGTTGTTTCTTTGAATCTGGAACAACCCCTTTACCTTTCTTGGAGGTACTTGATTCATTTCCTTGTGAGGTTTTTCCAGATTTTGAAACTACTGATGATTCTGGTACAAACTTGGAACTAAATTCAGTTTTCATTTTGAGTATGTTTTTGTTTTTATGCTTTATTTTGTTGAATTTAGAACCTTTTCTGTACCAGCATTCATCAGTGGAATGATTAAACAGCCTACAAATTTCACAAGGCATCCTCTTTTGCTTTCCCTTGTGATTATCTACAAGTACTGATGACTTAGATACTGAGTTTTTGTTCTTCAGTACATTTGGAACATCAGTATTTGTAGACAAATTGACAACAGCTGATGTGTTGACAACCTCTGAAGAGTTATTCTTCAGCACTTGTCTATCAACACTTTTCCACTTATCAGTAGTTGTACTATCAGCTTTTTCTACAACTACTGATGAGTGATTCTGACTTATCAGAAGCCGTGCATCTTTCTCTCCAGTGCCATGCCATCTGACTTAACCAATTTTAAATTTAAGTCATTTGAAACATTTTCATCAGGATCAATTTCAATTAAAACACTATACTGACATGTTTCATCCTGGATAACATTTGTACATCCAAGAGAATAAGAATAAGTTTCAATATCCAGAGTTTCAGACTCAGATTTGCATGCACTAGAATCACTTTCAAATGATTCTTCAGCATCAGACTTTTCTGAAGATTTGGTGGATTGGTATACACTGTCCCCTTCAGACTCACAGTTAAGGTTTTTTGGTGTATAATCAGTTGGAGGAGCAGTGTGATTGTATCCAATGCCAAACTTCACATTTGATGCTGTTTGCTTGTTTAACAGCAATTCAAACCCCTTGCAAGATTCAACCCATTTTGCACATTCTACTTGGGTTGCTGCAAGTGTTTGTTTCAGATCATTGTGTTTTACAAGCATGACTTCCACCCTAGCCTTTTCATCAGACAATTGACACTTGAGTTTATAAATTTCAGACTCTTTTTCATTCAAAACTTTCTCAAATTCAGTTTTATTCTTAGTCATGACCCTTTCTAAATCCAACTTCTCATTGATTAACTCAACATTGATTTCTCTAATGGAAGCAAATGCTGAAACACAAGACTCTGAACACAACTTAGCTTTGGATTCAGATGATACCTGTGATGTTGAAGAAGTTGAACTTGAGGTGTCAGTTGACTCAATAGCCATCAATGCAAGATTCCCAAAAGGATTGTCTCCACCATGTGGACCATTTTCAGAGTAAGGCTGCATGTTGAAGTCAGATAAGTCATCAGGTAGACTACTCCAATCAACTACTCCAGGAGTAAAGAAACTCTGATGCTGTTGTTGTTGAGACTGTTGATTGGTTTGAGATTTGCTGGGATCAGGAAGAGCAGGTGATTGTGAAGGAATTAATGCTGGAGTGTGTGTAGGTTGAGGCATGTAAAAACAAGGATATGGATATGGCATAGGATTTTGTGGAGCAAAGTGAGCTGGATAGAATTGTTGTTGACTAGTACCAGAAGATTGTGGTCCTTTGCTTGATGTGTTGTTGCTTGGAAAAGTCACAAAAGGTGCAGCAGAGTTAGAACTAGTAGATTTGCACTCTCTAGCAAAGTGACCAAGTCTGTGACACTTATGGCACCTCAGCTTCCCTTTGTCAAATCCAACTTTGGTTTTGCCAGATAATCCAGGGAACTTTCTTCCTGTTCGTTTATAGAACTTTTGTGATCTTATGTTGATTAATGCCATTTGACTCAAAATGTCCATCTCCTCTAGATCATCATCCGGAATTCCTTTCAAATCATCCATCACAAAACACAAGTTATCACCATAATTTCCTGCATTACCATCAACTCCCACAAAAGCATGTTCAGAATTGTTAGTAGAAAAATCAATATGTTCATCATAAGAACATTCAGACCCATTAAACTCTGACTCCTGACCTATCAAAGCAGTGTTACCAGGAACAAAATCATCAGCAAGTTTTCCAGATGAAGACAGTTTTCTCTTCTGTTCTACCTCTCTCTCAAAAGTTAAGAGTTTCCCATGTAATTGGGTGAGAGATAGATTTTCCAGATTAGCATTAGAGCGTAGGACAATTGTGTATGTGTCCCATCTCTCAGGCAGTGATCTGAGAAATCTGTTATTCATCTGACTATTAGTATATTCTTGCTTAACCATTTTCAACTCAGAAATTAAACATGAGAACCGCTCAAATTGTTGAGTCAATGATTCACCCTTTCTGTGAGAAAATGTCTCATACTGCTGAGCAAGGATTTCTCTAGTATTTGCTAAAACCTCATCGGTTCCACCAAATTGTTCTTTCAGTGCAACCCAGAGATCATGAGCAGTATCATGATGCATCAAGCCTGAATAAATCTCATTAGGCAGAGCCATGGCCAGAATACCATGAGCTTTCGCATCAATTTCAAACAGTTTGATATCCTCATCCGAATACATATCAGATGGTTTCGGAATCATGATCTTAGTTTCAGGATCAGTGATCGTGGGTTTATATGGACCATGCACTACAGATTTCCAACATCCTGCGCTGTTAATCGACAGGTGATGTAGCATTCTACGTTGCCAAATGTTGTACTCACTCCGCACAAGCATCGGAGGCTTGGTTGCGGAGCCTGTATTGTGCGGATCATTGTTTGGAGTTGTCATGATCACAGAATCAAGCAATTAGACACAATCTAATGTAAATTTCGATCAATTGATTCAAAACAAATTAATATTGAAGGACAAATCAACAGAAGTTAACAGAAAACTTCAATCTATAACAAATTCTTACTTAATCAGCTAATTCGATCAATTAGAGAACAAATTTGAGCAGTTTCAGAGATCAATTGTTTAATCGATCAATGATTAACCATCTCTGATACCAATTGTAGGATCAGATGTTCTCATTTGATCAATAGCAGCGGAATTCAAAGATGAATTAGCTCAATATTAGTAAGAACAAAGTTAATTCAATCAAACAGTAAAGCACAAGTTTGTTATAGAGAGAGAATTCTGTAAAAGGAATAATTCATTCAATCGCAATAACTTCATTACATTACAAAATTGTCAACTGCCCTTATATATAGACAGTGACGTCTGATGATGTCACATGATGTTGACACCTAACAGACAAAACAAAACAACTGAAATAACTAAACTACTAAGAATGTCTACAACATCTGAAGACATTCTCTTACAACTACTGAAGTATTAAAACTACTGAAGTAATAAACTAAAACATCTTATGAGTAAACTACTCATCAGACTTTTACAAGAACTGAAAGAAAACTACTAAAGACTAAACTACACACTACAACATCTGATGACTTACACTTCAGCTGTTGTATATCACTTCAGATCTTGTATCTTCTGTACATTGAATGTCAGCCGTTGTGTTCTTCTTCAGTTGTTATAAGTGCTGTGAGACTTAGAGATTTTTCTGATCAGGCTCATTGGTTCTTTTAGTCCAACACAAAACCTCGTGGGCATCTAAATTAAATCATCACATATCATTCAAAAAACCAAATTAAATTCACAAAAATTATGTCTATCATGAATTAGTTACATCAATTACAAAAGAGAATTAGCTATCTAACTAAATTCAAATCGACAGAATTTCAGTTAATTAGCTAAGTCCAAGATCCTATATGATAGTGTCCAAAAGTGTGAGTTCATCTTCCTCAACCTACTTAGCTTCATCACCTGAAACATGTTAGAAAATCAAGTGTCAACTACGAAGTAGTTGATGAGTAATCATAAGTTTTTGTTTAAAAATATTTTATGAAATGAGTATAAAAGTTTATAGTTTTTCTGAGAAAATCCACATGAGTACCTGTGAGATAGTCCATTCCATAACCCAAACACACAAAACACAAACACATTATCACATATCTCATATAATCATAGATAGTCATAGATAATCATAGATAATCAACCACATAAACATACAACACATCCCAAACATCAATATTCTCAAAGAGTATATGTGACCATACATGGAATTTATGTAATTAACATAACTTAAAGACATGATCCAAGGAGTGGTGGCTAACCATGTGACAATACATGAAACCATTGCAATTAACCAAAGTCAAAGGAAATGATTCATGGAGTTGTGATAATCCAAGTGGCAATACAAGTAATCATTGTTAATGACCGGAGTCGATGACAATGTTACAAGGATATATAACAATCAGTGATAATCCATAAATAACGATAATCCCATGATGTGAATATCATATTGATAAAAAGGTATTATCCATGTGTTATCAAAATAATATTTAAAATTGGTATACATGTTTCACCTCCGAGTTTTAAAACAAAACAGTTTAAAAGGAGGTTATGAGAACTCACCTGAGTCCTTAGAATAGTGTTCTCGTAATATGCGTGCTCACGTAAAAGAAACCCAAAACAACTCAGCAATCAGTAATAAGTGTGTTTCCATATCCATAATAGCATGCGTTTTATTCAAGTCAACTCTCCATAAGTGTTAACTTTAAATCACTAAATGTCTCTTTAAGTTAGTTTCTATAATATAAGTTAAAATTGTAATACTTCAATTATATTATCGATCATTAATAATTGAGATTCATACTTGTTAGTTTTAATTATCTAATAAAGATAAATCCATTATGAACCCTTATGTATATTTCTCATAGATATGTATGCTAAGGGGGTGTTACCCTTATTCATACACCCATCCCCCACATACATGCATGACGTATCTAGTTGACCACTATGGTTTAAGTCTTAAAATCTTACTTTAAATTTTAAGGAAATTATCACCAAGTCCTTTTACTATAATGAAATTCACATTATGTAAAACCTTGTAATATGTAACATATATCATTAAATAAAGGTGGCCACTTTGTAAAATACGTGCATGCATGTGTTTATTAAATCCCCATAATCCTTTGTTCATCCTCATTATTTAGTTTATGTTCTTAGGCTTTAATAACCTTTAACACTAACTAAAACCAGCAAACCATTTAGGTTAAGTGCCCATAGGTTCGGCCAGTGGAGGTAGGGTTCGGCCAAGCTTAAGGGGTTCGGTGATCAAATAAGATTCGGTCCCCTTATGGTTCGGCTAGTCCTCATGCTCGTAGCCCGTGGTTAGTTTGTGTCCTAGGTTCTTGACCGAAGTTGGCCCAACTAAGGTTCGGCCCAGTTGGAGGCCTTGGGTTAGCCAAAGTTCGCTGCATTTAAAGAGGGTTCGCTGCTGTCTGCAGGCATAGGTTCGCGAGGTTGTGGGTTCGGCTAGTGTGAGAAGCAAGGTTCGTTCAAGGCCTTTGGGTTCGGCCCTCATGAGGTTCAGTCCTCATGAGGTTCGGCCACTTCTGGGTTCGCCATCTAAGGGGTAGTGTTCGGCTGATTCTCCCACAACCCAAGAGGGTTCGTGTCATAAGGGCTCGGTTGGCTCAAGTTTCCTTCACCCTAAGGTTCGGCCGAAGGGTTTGCGTCCATCCAGGTTCGTTCCGCATGAAGGTTCGGCTGGCACCTAGGGTTCGTGAGCTAGGTTCGTCGTGGGAAAGGTTCGTCTACCCCTTGTAGGGTTTGGCCAGAAATGGTGGTGCAGGGTTAGGCTGGGACCTGTGCGTGAACCACAGGTTCTTGACCTGCAACCTCCATGTTTCAGCAACTTCCCATCGTCCTCATCGAGCTCTACACCTGTTCGTGACTAATACCCAAAGTTTTATGTTGTTTACATGAGTTATTTAAGGGTTTTAAGGGTATAAATAGATTAAAACAACCATTAATTAAATCGGTGGTGTCATACAACTAATCCGAAAACAAAAACTCAGATTTACCTCGAAATACTGATTGAACGCAAGATCTACTTGTACTTTCTTGTTCTCCTTGATTGTGTGGTCGTTTAGGCACAAAGATCTCTCGATTTCGTTGAGTGATGATCAAGAAAACCTAGAGAGAAGCTGGGTAGATGGTGGGTGGCAAAAATTGAATGTAGAGAGAGAGTGGGGGTTTGAGAAATGAGGGAGATGAAATAATTCGTCTTCCTTATATCACGTATCCTCCCCGTGTACCCGGTCTCGTTTTTATCGCGATATTATTTTAGAAACGCTCGGTTTTGCTAGTAACAATATATTTAAAACATAAGTCGTTCATAGAATTATATCTCGTTACATTAAAATGATTTAAATAAAATCGTTTAATTAAGATGTCTCCGTTTATTTTTGTTAAATTAATTATTTAAGTAAAACGATTTATTCGATTTTTGTTTTAGGTTGTGATTCCTAATAAATGTAGTCAGTTTATTTTTTCTTATTTTATTATTGTTAAATATTATTATGTTATCTCGTCGAAACACGTTACTTACGTACGTATTCATAAAGATCGTCACCTTTCCGAATCCGACGCTCGTATCGTATTTCGATTCGATTTACGATTTATGGAATATCGATTCAGAATATTATTCTTAATAATTATATTAGTGTGAATCGTCACCCACGCGAATACGTTATTAAGTTAATATTTCCGAATTAATATTCGTGTTTAAGTTATGTTCGTCCCCTCACCTTCGCGTATTTGTTTTTATTAAAACTCCCATTATTTTATTAACTTTAATATTGTAATTCCCAATCCAAAATCCCACTAAACCATATCACTGACACATCCATGATAGACCGATATATGCATATGTATAGGGCATATGAAGAGGTAGATCGCAACCTCCCCTACGTCGTCCCACCGCTATTTCGATATACCATGACCGTGTGTCCTTGACTACGTTTAGCAACCAAACCATAACAAAATCCTAACTCCTTTCATTCCAAACCAAAATCCCAGATCCGTGTATTCATCTGCGATAAACACTCTGGTTCTGTTTAGTTGAGTTACAACTAAACTTCCCATGGTTTACGCATATAATAATATGTTCTAAATATGTATACCAATAACAGTGATAATCATCAAATCACGCCTCCAGTAATTTATTATCATTAATAATTATTATATCGGGTCGTAACAGTACAATCGTACAGATGTACGGACAACCTGAATTACAATGATGTTACATTCTTAGTCATATTCAAGTTATCAAAATTTCAAATTTTGTAACTTATCTCTTAACTTCCACTGTCAACACTGAGTCGCAAATCATACGTATACAGCTAATTTCAATACACCCAACACCCATACATACTGATTCAAACTCATTTGAATCTCATTCATTACTATGTGGCATTTAGAAGTAAAGTTATCACCTATAATTAGCATATTTATGCCAAAATCATTAACTTCCAAATCTCAACATTTAATCAAAACACTTAAATCAGATCTATCATTCCATAGAATGATCCAACTCCATGATAATCATGATTTAATCATTCCACTAGTTATCAATCACAATGAAATGGATTTCATAATAATCGGACATTATAACGGATCAAAACCAAGATTTCACCGTTAAATTGTCTAGTTCTTCGTTTCTAATTATTCCTAACCATCATCTAGGCAATAATGATCAATAATAATCATTATATCATGTTCACAACTAGATTTAATCTAGACACTATCAAATCAGTATGATAAAATGAATCGTTACCCTTTCAAACGGATTTCTGGCTGCGATGCGACGATCCGGACTTGTAAAATTGATCCTTTGCTTGAAACAGATGATTCTATGGTTTTTGAACTGAATTTTTGTTGCTGAAGGGTGATTTGATCGTATCTGTGTGTGTTAGAGTCGAGAGAATGAAAAAAATAAACTTCTTCCACAATTTCTGAAAAGATAGAGATCTGCCAAACCGCCATGCGCAAGGCGCATCGCCCCGCGTGGGCGTTTGGCCAGGGGCGTAGCACGCGAGACTAAGGCTCCAGATATGTTTTTGGCTCCGCACGTACCGCCTAGCTTGCGCTATCGAGGCTAGGCGTACTGCCTGGCATCATGGATTTTTATATTTTGTAATTTTCTTCGTTTTGCGATTTCGGAGAATCCGGAACTCCGTTTCGCGCACAGTTTTCTCCCACGTTCATGATTTCTCGCATATTTTCAATTTCTAACAATCACAATCATTCTATTAATGATTATTTCAAACATATTCGATTGTTAAAACAGGTTGTTACAAATCTCCCCTCCTTACAAAGGTTTCGTCCTCGAAACCGATTATACATCAAAAAGAAAAGGATAAAATTTCCTCATCTCATCTTCCGAATCCCACATGGCGTAAGATCCCCTTCTGTTTTTCCATTGGACCTTTACCTGGTTCAAGGACTTATTTCTCAAGTGTTTGACCTTTCTGTCTAATATAGCAACCGGCTTTTCAACATAGTTTAACTTGTCATCAATTTCCAAGTCTTCTAGTGGCACATAAGCCGATTCGTCAGCCAGACATTTTCTCAGATATGACACATGAAAAGTATTATGTATACCACTCAATTCTTCTGGTAGCTCAAGGTGACAAGCAACACTACCTATCAGAGCTATAATTTTGAATGGTCTGATAAAACATGGGCTAAATTTCCCTCGCTTACGAAAACGAATCACACCCTTCCAAGGGGAAACTTTTAACAACACAAAGTCTCCTACTTGAAACTCAATTGGTTGTCTTCGTTTGTCTGCATACGACTTTTGACGGTCTTTTGCCACCTTTAAGTGAGCTCTAATTTGATCAATTTGCTTGTTTGTGACTTTAAGTATTTCTTTATTTTCGAGTTCTCGCTGGCCAACTTCTCCCGAACAAAAGGGAGTACGACACCGCCTCCCATATAACATTTCATATGGAGGCACTCCCAACCTGGAATGATAACTGTTATTATACGAAAATTCCACCAGAGGTAGAAGGTCATCCCAGCTACCTCCAAAATCAATCATACACGCTCGTAACATATCCTCCAGCGTCTAAATGGTCCGCTCACTCTGACCATCAGTCTGAGGATGATATGACGTACTTAACAACAGTTTCGTGCCCAATTCCTCTTGAAAATTCTTCCAGAAATGAGAAGTGAATCGTGTGTCTCGATCGGACACAATCGTCACTGGTATCCCGTGACGCGACACTATTTCTTTCACATACACTTCGGCCATTTACTTGGAAGAATACGATTCATGAATAGGAATAAAATGAGCAATTTTAGTCAACCAATCCACAATGACCCAAATTGTATCATACCCCTTTTGAGTTTTCGAAAGTTTAGTAATTAGGTCCATTATGATGTGTTCCCATTTCCACATAGGAATCTCCAAAGGTTGTAATTTGCCATAAGGCTTTTGATGTTCAGCCTTTATTTGCAAACAAGTTAAACATTTTTCAACATATTTAACAATATCTCGTTTCGTACCTGGCCACCAGTAATTTACCAGAAGGTCTCGATACATTTTAGTGGCTCCCGGATGAATTGAGTATTTTGATTTATGAGCCTCCTCCATTAAATCAGTTTTCAAAGAACAAGTGGGAGGTATCCACACCCTACCCCATCATGTCTTTAAACCGTGACTATCTTCATCCAAATTATGACCTTGCCCCTTTATTCGATCTCGTTTCCAATTTTCTTCTTTTAAAGCTTCAACTTGAGCTTCTTTAATTTGATCTACGAAATCAGAGGAAATCACAATATTCATTGTTGTAACCCGAATGAGTTCAATTTATTCTTTCCTACTCAAGGCATCTGCCACCACATTGGCTTTTCCAGGATGATAAACGATTCCACAATCATAATCCTTGAGTAGTTCTATCCACCTTCTTTGCCTCATATTTAATTCCTTCTGCATGAATGAATATTTCAAGCTCTTGTGATCAGTGTAAATTGTGCATTTCACACCATACAAGTAATGCCTCCAAATTTTTAAGGCAAACACCACCACTGCTAATTCTAAATCATGAATAGGATAGTTTACTTCATGAACTTTCAGTTGCCTCGACGCATAAGCAATCACTTTACCCTTTTGCATAAGGACACAACCAAGTCCAAGATAAGATGCATCAAAGTACACCACAAAATCATCAGGTCCATCTGGTAGGGTCAATACTGGTGCATGAGTTAACTTGGACTTGAGTTCATTGAAAGCTTTTTCTTGTTCATCACACCAAATAAATTTCACATCTTTCCTTCTAAGTTTAGTTAAAGGAGATGCAATTCTTGCAAAATCTTGTATGAATCGCCGATAGTAACCGGCTAGACCAAGAAAACTTCTAATTTCAGTAGGAGTTTTAGGAGAACTCCACTTCATCACCGCTTGGATTTTCAAAGGATCGACAAGGATGCCATCAGCACACACCACATGTCCTAAAAATTGGACTTCACGCAACCAAAAACCACATTTGGAGAATTTAGCATATAGTTTCTCCTTTTGTAAAGTTTCAAGGACTTCACGCAAATGACAGGCGTGATAACCCTAATTTTTAGAATAAATAAGGATATCATCGATAAAGACAATGACATATTGATCCAACATTGGACGACACACCCGATTCATCAAATCCATGAACGCAGCCGGTGCATTTGTCAATCCAAACGACATCACAAGAAATTCATAATGACCGTAACGAGTACGGAAAGCGGTCTTGGGAATATCTTCCTCTTTAACCTTGAGTTTATGATAACCCGAGTGAAGATCGATTTTAGAAAACCACGACGCTCCTTGTAACTGATCAAAAAGATCATCAATTCTAGGTAGAGGATATCGATTTTTCACAGTCACTTTGTTCAACTCTCTATAGTCGATACTCATTCTAAGGCTTTCGTCTTTCTTTTTAACAAAAAGAATTGGTGCACCCCACGGGGAGATACTCGGACGAATAAAGCCTTTATCTAAAAGATCTTGTAACTGTGTCATTAATTCTTTCATTTCAGATGGTGCCAAACGATATCGAGCTTTAGCTATGGGCTTAGCCCCAAGAATAAGATCAATCTTAAACTCAACATCTCTATCAGAAGGAATTCCCGGTAAATCATCCGGAAAAACATCAGGGAAATCCCTAAGCACTGGAACATTATTAAGTTCCTTTATCTCCTTTTGTGCATCAAGAACATAAGCTAAGAATGACTGACCCCCATGATTCATGTATTTCATAGCTTTAGCTAGAGAGCACAATATGGTTTCACCCCTTCTCTCTCCTTGAATGCATATTTCATAATCACCCGGAGATATTAATTGAATAACCTTGCGGTTACATACAATGTTGGCTCCATATTTAGACAACCAATCCATCACAATCACAACATCAAACTCTCCCAAGATCATTGGAATCAAATCAACCTCATAATCCTCACCATCTATGGTGAGTTTACATCTATGATAGATGTCATACACTAAGAAACTCTTAGAGTCAGCTATTTCTACCTCTAATGGATAAGGTAGTTTAGCTAATACAAACGAATGATGGATCACAAACTTCACAGATATAAAAGAACGACTAGATCCAGAATCAAACAATACATAAGCACGTAAGGAATTTATATGAAAAGTACCTGTCACCACGTCTTAAGTGACTTTGGCCTATTCTGCTGTAATCTTGAAGGCTCTACCCTTTGGTGTAGGTATTTCAACCTTCTTTCCACTACCTTGAGCCTTAAAAGACCACCACTAGTACCTCCTTGACCTGCCCATTTCAATTCTGGACACTCACTTCGTCTGTGTCCCGGTTCGTAACAGTTGTAGCACAGATTGAGTGCACTGGCACATTGAGAGGCAAGACGCCCCGACTTGCCACATTTATAACACACTACTGATTTAAAATAACATTCCCTAACATGTTTCTTTCCACAAGTTAAACAATTTCTAGCTACTTTCAGAGAACTAGACTTTTTGAGTGGACTAACAAATTTCCCCTTTTTAGAGGATCCCACATCTTTTTCCATCTTTCGTTTTTCTCCATGGTCCTCTTGTCTCTTTAACTCCAATTCACGCTCACGAGCGCAATCAATCAATTCCGAGAAAGTTTCAAACTTTGATGGTATCGAAAACTCCCGATACTTAGCATTCAACATGCTACGGCACCTATTAATCCACATGTGTTCAGTTCTAAGCAGATCATGACAGAATTTGGCTTTATCAAAGAACACTGCAGTAATAGTGTGTATATCTTCCTTCTTGTGCCTCATATTTAGGAATTCCTCAGTAATTCTATCAATAGCAGCCTGAGGACAGAATCGTTTAAGGAACAACTCCTTAAATACTCCCCAAGTCAAATCCTTGATACCATCCCGACCCTTCTCCTTTCGAAGAAGTTCCCACCAATATTTTTCTCGGTCCTTTAATTGGTTCCCAGCAAACATCACCTCATCAGACGGATCACAATGACATGTTTCAAAAGTACTTTCCATGTCAGAAATCCACCTTTGACTCAACAGTGGATCCACCTCACCTTTAAATTCAGTTAGCTTACAAGCCACAAACTCTTTATAAGTAACCTTTTTAGAAGGTTTCTCCCCACCTATTTCATCTTTAAGAGTTGCAAACTCTTCATGTATCAAATTTTTCAATGAAGCTTGTATTTCATCTAGATGAGTTGGTAAGGTAGCTTCAAATGCTTTAGCAACCTCCTCCCTCACCATTACTTGCAATTCGGTGAGATGTTCTTCTTCATGATCTAATCCCACTGAGTTATGTTCCTCAGTCATTTTATGACTGAAATAGTTTAGACACATCATCAGTCTTACATATATACTAACATATATGCAAACCACATACTCATCCTTAACGGATTTATACCCTACATATTTATGTCTTTATTTAATATTCACACTTTTGTGAATTACTCAATTATTTAACTAATAATGTCACAATTGTGATTTTAACCAATCACATACACCCAGTTTTTTAACACCTTACCAAATCTTCCATATACTAATATAAAATAATGTTCCTAAAGATACATTCATATCGTGTATATATTACTAAGTTGGCCAGGCATAGCAAGATATGCACCATATATCTGTGTCCTTACGTTCACTGTTTCACACAAGTTAGGAATATTGGTTTGTAACATAAAAAATCCTCATATCACATAACATTATACAACTATTAACAGATACATAATACCTGGTGAGTTCAACTTTGTGATCGGATTTCGGATCGAACGGCTCTCCCCATTTATCAAGAGCTCAATGGTTTGAGTTTAAGTGTTCATGACGCGCTCAAATCCCTCAAACCGTTGGATCTGATACCAACCTGTTACACCCCACGTCACTTTATGTCACCTCTTGACATTTAAAAACATTATTTAACAAACTACGTTTAGGTCCCAGTAAAACTTTTGTGTTTTACATCTCTACAAACATACTATTTGCTAACACATGTTAAAAAAAAGTTTAAGTATGTTTTCAAACTCCACAAAACATGTATTACACAAAAGTTTGGTTATTAGGTTTAAAACCACCTCTGAGCCTTCACGTTCGATTCCGATCACCATCACCGCTCACCCGACTCCTTTGTACCTATAAACACCACATGTAGATCACCATTAGTTCGTTAGAACTAAGTAAGATTAACCTGTTATTTCCTCAAGTGTATTCCATAACACCATGTGGATACACTAATGATGTCCCAAATAAAATTTGGTAACATTTTTCAATCAAATACAAAACGATTTACTAACGGGTCGTTTTCACCCAAAACCCCTTAATTCTCCCATTCATGCACAATCATTAAAATTTAACACGATACATATGTGCACACAAACTCCAGTTGTGCATCATATTTCCCAAAAGTCAAACTTAAACAATTTGACTCTTGAAATTAGATGTCTACACTCTTGTATATCATCTTTTTTTCACACACCTTGTGAATCTACTACATTGGATTTGCAAGTCTTACGTTCACGCATGTTGTGAATCTATTACATTGGATCTGCAAGTCTTATGTTCACACACCTTGTGAATCGAAGCGTGCACATAGCCAATTTAATTTCTACACTTTTGTATATCATAACCTCCACATTATGATGGTTGCTTACACTCTTGAAAATCAACACAATCATTATTACTAGTTGAATGTTCACACACCTTATAAATCATTCAACTATAATAACTGCACTAACCATAATCATTTATATCAAATTCACTCAAAACAACAAATCACATATATGCTAAATGCACAAATACTTGTAGTGTGGACTAACCCAATCCTACAACAACAAGTTCAATCAAATAGGTAACTTACCTTGATTTGGAGAGCTATCAACAGTCCCCAATTCTTTTCCAGGCCTTCTATAACTAGATTCACCTCCTCTAACTATTATATATCCACATATAACAAGATTTAACAACATGAACACATAACTTGTGTTATTTATGTAATCTAATTCATTTGACCTATTTTACTTTTCATATTCAATCAAATCCTCATTGAGACTTTTATCAAACAACTCATGTGTAGAAACTAGTCTACACATGTTCTTAGTCATATTCAAGTTATCAAAATTTCATATTTTGTAACTTATCTCTTGACTTCCACCGTCAACACCTAGTTGCAAAACATAGGTATACAACTAGTTTCAATACACCCAACACCCATACATACAGATTCAAACTCATTTGAATCTCATTCATTACTATGTGGCATTTAGAAGTCAAGTTATCACCTATAATTAGCATATTTATGCCAAAATCATTAACTTCCAAATCTAAACATTTAATCAAAACACTTGAATCAGATCTATCATTCCATAGAATGATCCAACTCCATGATAATCATGATTTAAGCATTCCACTTGTTATCAATCACAATGATATGGATTTCATAATAATCGGACATTATAACAGATCAAAACCAAAATTTCATTGTTAAATTGTCTAGTTCTTCGTTTCTAATTATTCCTAACCATCATCTAGGCAATAATCATCAACAATAATCATTATATCATGTTCACAACTCGATTTAATCCATACACTATCAAATCAGTAGGATAAAATGAGTCATTACCCTTTCAAATGGATTTCTGGCTGCGTTATGATGATCCGAACTTGTAAAATTGATCCTTAGCTTGAAACAGATGATTCTATGGTTTTTGAACTGAATTTATGTTGCTGAAGGGTGATTTTATTGTCTGTGTGTGTTAGAGTCAAGAGAATGAAAAAAAATAAACTTCTTGCACAATTTCTGAAAAGATAGAGATCTGCCAAACCAAGGCGCATCGCCCCGCGTGGGCGTTTGGCCCGGGGTGTAGCGTGCGAGACTAAGGTCTCCAGATTTTTTTTTTGGCTCCGCACGTACCGCCTAGCGTGGGCTCTCGGGGCTAGGCGTACCGCCTGGCATCATGGATTTTGATATTTTTGTAATTTTCTTCGTTTTGCGATTCCGGAGAATCCGGAACTCCTTTCATGATTTCTCGCATATTTTCAATTTGTAACAATCACAATCATTCTATTAATGATTATTTTAAACATATTCGATTGTTAAATCCGGTTGTTGAAGGCAACATAGCAGAGAGTTTGTAAAATGGGTGAAAGAGACGACTTGTGAACAATGGGTTGTATTTACAGTGATTTTGAGTACTGGGACTTGTCGCGTACTGCCAAGCCTTGGGTTTGTAGACTTGGCGTACCGCAATAGAAAAAATAGCCTGGTATTCCACCGAGACACGCCACATACAGCTAAGGTGGGAAATGATAGGTGGCGTGTCGCCGAGCATTTCGGCTGAATTCAAAAACCTCACCCAGGCTTCGCGTACCGCGAAGGGTTGATTTTTCTTCTTTTTCGATTTATTTATTCGATTCCGTTCGCGTTCGATTCGTAACGTTTATTATAAGCGTTTAGTTTGTGTAAATCACATAAGCACATAATGACACACATGTTTGTTTGATTATTGTTTGTTCACTAACGTTCGTGTGATAGGACTCGTGTGTGTTTCAATAATTCTTTGAATTACCGATGATTGTTTGTGTTCGTCTTTATGAAATGTATACACACTTGATTAATCATAATCAAGGTGTAATGCACAATTCAATAATTCCTCGAATTATTATTTTGCAACTGTGTTTGTGTTTACCACACTTGATTTCCAAAATCAATGTGTGATGTACGATTCGATAATTCCCCGAACTATTTTTTCGTAATGAATTGTGTTTTACTCACTTAATTAAACCTAATTAAATGAGATGCAAGAAGTGTGAATGTGAAATAAGAAATTGTAAGCGTTGCAATTTACCTGAAATTGCCGGGTGTCACATCTATGAATACGATGCACTATGATGATGATGATGACGATGCATGATGTTCTGATAATGGAAACCTTGTTATGCTATGGTTTTCATTGTAAAAGTCGATCGGACTATAAACATGGAGTCAACCGGACTATAAACATGGAGACAATTGGGCTATAAACATGGAGTCAACCATACTATAAACACCGAGCCGATTGGGCTATAAACATGGAGTCAACAGGACTATAAACATAGAGCCGATCGGCCTATAAACACGGAGCCGATCGGCCTATAAACATATAGTCAACCGGACATAAACATGGAGCCGATCGGGATATAAACACGGTAAAGTCAATCGAACTATAAACATGGAGCTGATCAGGCTATAAACATGGTAAAAGTCGATCAGACTATAAACATGGAACCTTGTGCTGGCATATGCCCACTGGTCATATTTAGTGATAGTGATTGCATGGTGATTATGACAATTATGATTATGATGATGATTACACAATATGGTTTATGGTTAATGTGAATGTAATGATGTTTAATGATTATGAGGTTTTTACCCAATTAAATACTTACGAAGTTTCAAGTAAACTAGAACTCACCAGCGAAAGCTGACTTTTTAGTATGTATGTTAAGGTGAAGAACAGGTTTGAGGACATGACGAAGCTTGTGGCATAGAGTTAGAAGATTCAGTGGCTTTGGCAATAATCTATACAGACATTTAAATTTATTTTTATTTTAACAAACTATATTAATTTCTGCTGCTAATTATGATAGTTTTTGGTTTAAGGACTATGTGACGATGATGTTAACCAACTAGGAGGGGTACCAGGGCTCGGGGCCACTAACTCCAATGCTCAAGTCCGTATCTTTATGAAGAATACATGATTATATAGACAAGTAATTATTAAAGATAAAAGATCAGAGAAATGTGAATGCCAAGCAGGCTAGAAAAACTGCAAGAAAGGGTTGTCTTGGTCTTACCATGAACCAAGACCTTACCTAAAGCCTGTTTAGCAATGTATATAAGAAGTATGGTTGGGAAAAGAAAGTCCTTGTTATAGTTGGCAAGTTGGCAAGGCCAACTCATTCGTATAGCTTTCGTTAAGGTATTTACTTGATGGACCCTAGTAGCCGACTATGTGTCTTACCCTAAGTCGTTGGATTGTTTAGCAAGTTAGTCAGGATATCCCACTTGTCCTTGCCGTCTTGGTAAGTCAGCCAAGGCGTTCCATTTTCTACAGTGTTTATGTCTTTGACAGGTTAGACAGGATACTCTATCCTATGTCATCATTGCGCACCACCACCATGTCCGTACTAGGTTTAATTTTAGGGGTGCCAAAAGCATCAGTGTGTTGTTTTCCCCATGACCTAAAACCATCGCACCCACCACATCCTCATTATGAGAAGTATGTTGAAATTTATACAAAATTTCAACACAAGCAGCTCTAGGTCTATCTGATTGACAATGAAATGGAACCAAAAAAAAACGGAAGGTGGCATGTGTAAATATATCTATAAAAATCATGCAAGCTTTAAATGGAATCATCTCTAAATTACACTTGCATCAACATGTTGTAATAAAGTAAAGGTAAGACTAGAGTATCAATACGTGTCTATGTAAAGAAGAAGGTTTGGTTTTATCAAAAACCAAAATGAAGATAGCTGTCCCGGAGATTGATTTCCTTGGTGCAACAATTGGGAATAGAAGAATAAAGCTCCATCCACATATCATAAAGAAGATTGCAAATTTCAAGAATGAAGATCTTACCACTCTAAAGGGGTTAAGATCCTGGCTAGGAATCCTGAATTATGCAAGATCCTATATACCCAATCTGGGTAGATTATTAGGACCTTTGTATGCCAAGACAGGTGCTAACAGGGACAAGAGGATGAAGCAGGAACATTGGGATCTAAAAAGCAAGGTAAAAGCTGAAGTTCAAAAGTTGCCAGATATGGAAATTCCACCCACCAGGGCCTATATTGTTATAGAAACTGATGGAAGTATGGAAGGATGGGGAGCAGTTTGCAAATGGAAAGCCTTAAAGGAAGACTCCAAATCAACTGAGAAGGTCTGCGCATATGCAAGTGGAAAATTTGGAACCTTGAAGTCAGCAATAGATGCAGAGATCCACGCAGTAATGAATGGATTGGAGCGTTTTAAAATCTATTATTTAGATAAAGGCGAGGTCACAATTAGAACAGACTGTCAGGCGATAATAAGCTTTTACAACAAATCCACTAATAATAAACCCTCAAGAGTCCGCTGGGCCAGTTTTAAAGATTTTGTAACAGGTTCTGGAGTCCAAGTAAAAATTGAACACATAGATGGAAAACACAATCAATTGGCGGATGCATTATCCAGATTAACAGCAGCTATATGTTATGCAGAATGGCAGGAAGAAGGGAGACCGCTTGGGACAGAGTTAGAGATGAATTCATGTCAAGAAAATGGCGCAATTTTCCAGGAGTGGTCACAAGGTTACAACAAATTGATGCTGATGAAAGAAGAGGATTACAACTACTCTGTTACGAAGACGAAAGCTTTGGAACAACTCCTCGCAAGAACACTGTCATCAGTTATCAACCATTCAGTTTATACCGTATTCAGTACTTGGTTGCCCAAAGACTACCACCAATATCAGAAGAACCAATGGAAATCAGAAGATCAACAAAGATACATGATGAAGTGCGAAGACTCTTGCTCAATCAGTATGAAGAAATCCTTGGACACTTGCATATCTTTAGAGCAATGCTCAGTGTTAGGAGAATCTACTATGAAACCGGAACAGGAGGAGATAATGCAAGAGGTGAATGGCGAAGTAATGGGCTCAGGTCCACCAATCACATGGATGAAACAATACAAGAATGGGAAGCTCAAAGAATTAGTCTTACCCATTTCTAAGGATCGGAGGCCTAAACAAAGATGGGCTTTCAGAGCTACTGGATATGGAGGCCCATTGTTAAAAGTCCAGTATTCTGCATCAGTACTAGAAGATGGTGAATACGTCACTCATGACATATTTCCCACAATTATAATATGTCAGGAATCAAAAAGCAAGGGGGTCCACCAATACCGAGATTTCAGTAATTATACCCCACCACTATCTCGATTATAATAAGTGGACACTAAAGTTGTTTGTTGTGTATGGTTTGTTTTCAATAATATATAAGCAGACAAAATGTAAAAGAGGAAATTATTGATAGGCTATGGGGCCCAATGTGCACCCGCATCAATAATCGTCCTTTTAACGATCGTCTGTTTGTTAGGTTGCCGTTTAGGTTGCCGTTTACGCGGTAACGTTTGTTTGCTTTTATTGGCTATAAAATCTGATTGTGTGTAACAATCACACTATTGAAGCAGTTGAGTCGATAGAAACACCGGCGGTTGGGTTCTCAAAAGCTTCTGGGGTTGGTACAACAACACAACAAACAGGAATTACGATAAAGCAAAATAACTTTATCATTCAGGCAGTGATCAGTTTATTGGAAGAAGTAAAGACAGTCAAGGAAGATATCAAAGAATTAAGAAAAGAAATACAAAAAGGAAAAACACCGGCTTTAGAAAACGAACAACTTCTTGAAGAACTCAATAAGAAGTTGGAAAAAGTATCAATCAGTGGTGAAAAGCTGCACAAACCAAAAGGTCCTTTTTACATTTTTAAAGACCCATACCAGATCCTCAAAGAAGAACAAGATAAGCAGAAGAAATGAATACAAGGGGAGAAAGACTGTCATTCAGTGAAAACCAAAGAACTGAAGTAAGAGCTAATCAGGAGGATCAGATTAGAGAATACAGAAGAACTCAAAGGCTGAGAAATCAAATACAGAGGTGGATACCTGTAAACAGCTCAAGAAGATATAACAGAACAATCGAAAGCCAAATAGATCCTGAAGCAGAACTCAGAATATCACAAACACAAAGAGCAAGCCTTGTACCAGCGGAAGTTCTGTACGATGCAGGATCAAGATCTGTTAGACACCGCGTCTATCAGCATTATTCTGAGGAAAGAGTTTTAGTAACAATGGAGGGAGAACAGTTGGATTTGCCATTCATTAATAGTATGGCATATCAACATCTGACTAGAGAAGGAATGCAGCATGTGCATCTCGGACTAATAATGATAAGAGTCCATGCACTCCACAGAAAGGATGCAGGAACACAAATCCTGCTGGTTCTAAGAGATACCCGATGGCAAGATGATCGTGCAATCATAGGAACAATGGAAGTTGACATGAGTAGGGGTACCCAATTAATTTATATTGCCCCTGACATCATGATGTCAATTCATGATTTCTACAATCATGTGCAAATATCCATTCAAGCACGAGGATATGAAGATTATATCGGAGAGTCAAACCTGCTGATAACAAGATCAATGGTGGGAAGACTTACAAACACAAGTTTTGCCGGGTTCCGTTATAACATTGAAAGGGTCTCAGAACATTTGGCCACCAATGGAATTCTCGCTGTAGCAGGAGAAAGAAGAACAATTACTGAGCTACAAGGTCAAAGGTGGATGCTGAAGCCTTCCACAAAAACGAAGGTAACCAATAGACCTAGAACAGTGACAACAAGCCAAAGGCTTGATGGGTCGTTGGCAGTAAGGTTTTCAAATTATAAAAGGGAAGATGCATCAACAAGCAGAGTAACAAGTGAAGATGTAAACTCTGATGATGAAGAAATATTCGTTCGTAACGAAACCGTGGCAGTAGGGATACTGGGAAAATTCATAGACTTTAATTTGTTAAAAAGTCTGCATTTCATGGAGCCAAAACTGCCAGTTGATATAAGAGAAATGATTTACAACAAAGTTGATACCCAAGAAAGAGATCCCTTAAATGAAGCAGCTTTGAATGAATGGGACGAAGCTGAGTTAGCTGAAAAACAAAATAACCCAGGAAAGAGAAAGCCAAAGAAGAAAGGAAATTGGGGAACCCTGGGTCAATTCTCAGGAAAATATGACTATTGGGTGGATTATAGTTTTAAAAAGACAAATTCACTACAAGAAGAAGTAGTTGCAACAGGCTGGGATGATGATGTTTTGAATGATTATCAGATTAATAATAATTCTGATAGTAATTCAGAAAAAGAAATATTAGAAGACAGTGATGATGATGATGAACTATGGTGGTGTCAATCAAATGGTAATGGTGAAAGAAAGGAATCTGAACAAGAAGCTGAAATGCCTTACCCCACTCAGATAACAAGAGAAAGAAATGAAAGTATATACACGCTCCAAGACGAACTGTTAGAAATGGAATATCCACTCTTGACAGAAGTAATAAGGAAAGAAGGAGAAATTGGAGCATCATCGGTAACATCAGCTTACAAACCACCAGAAGACACTACTATGCAACCACCAGGTTATCCTCCAGCAACAGGAAGTAGGAGATATGAATCATCAACAACAAGTTTCAATCTTAATAAAAGAGTTGAAAGCTATGGGAAAAAGCTGGAAAATTACTGGTCACTTCCACCAGCACAGGCAACTACAGGAGCAATGTTAGTTTTACCAGCAGATATTGGTAAGTATGCTAACGTAATTGATCGTTGGGAATCAATTACGTTAAACTACATTGATGATCCAAACAAATCCTGGCCAACAGCAAGATCAAAGGTTGATTGTATTGAAAATCTCTTGGGAGAAGATGAGAAGAAGATCTGGATACAATGGCGTATGGCGTATGATGCAGAATATCAACAGTTACTACAAATAACTGATGATACTCATAATATAACTTCACAAATAAGGAGAGTAATACTCCTTAGTGATGCTGCTCAAGGAAGTACTGAAGAACAAGACATGGCGTACAATGATTTAGAAAGATTAATCTGCCATGATGTAAAAGATCTGTTCCAGTATATGAATGATTATAAAACTCTAGCAGCAAAATCAGGAAGAATGTTTATTGGACCAGAATTGTCTGATAAGTTCTTCAGAAAAATGCCTCCATTAGTGGGAAAAGAGATTGAAGAAGCCTTCAACAGAGAAAAACCAGGCGTGGCAATTGGGGTTATGCCACGAATCTATTTTGCACATAGATACTTAACGGAGCTATGCAAAAAGGCGCAGCTACAAAGAGAATTAAAAGACTTACAATTTTGTAAAGAAGTCTATGTGCCTGGTTCATACAGAAGCAGAACAAAGAAGCTTGGTTTGAGAAAATCAAGGACGTATAAAGGAAAGCCACATGATTCTCATGTTAGGGTTTTCAAATCAAAACGTGGGGATCGGATGAAGAAATGCAAATGCTACGTATGTGGAAAGGAAGGTCATTTTGCCAGGGAATGTAGAAGTAAAGTCAGCAATGTTGAAAGAGCTAACGCCTTCCAAAATCTTGATCTACCAGATAACTACGATGTATTGTCAGTAGATCTCAATGAACCTGATAGTGATGCAATCTGTAGCATGTCAGAAGGTGAACAGACAATTATGGCAGCTGTAATAGAAGAATGGGCGTTTGCATTAATACAAGAAGAAGAAACCCTGGATGAAGAAGTATACGTCACAACGATTAGTAGTCCTTCATGGAGACCTGAAGTAAAATTAGCAGAAGAACAGGAAGGCTGTATCCATAAATGGGAAAAAGAAAAGCCCACGTCTAAAGAAATCTGCAATTTATGTAAAACTGACATAAGGCAGAATAGACGAGGCAAATGCAAAAGCTGTAATCTAATCGTATGTATGTTATGCATAAAAGCATACTATGATGAGATTATAGAATCAATACCAAAGCCAGCAGCAGCAAATCAAACTGAGTTAATCAATGAACTCATGAAAAGGTGTCTTGAACTGCAAAAGGAGGTGGATAGAATGAAAGAAATAATTCAAGACAACACGAAGATCATTCTAGAAAGAGAAAGGTTAAAACTTGAACCAGAAAAAGAAGAAGATGAAGAAATGGATACTGAAGTTATCTTTAAAGAACAACATGAAACTATTGCAGTGTCACAAAGCCTTGGCATTCAACAAAAAGAAAGAAGAAATAAACTCTATAATGTAGAGATTTATTTTCAAATTTTGGGGGTAAAAGAATTTAAAGTTTCAGCTATAATTGACACTGGTGCAACCTCATGTTGTATTGATGAAAGCTCAATCCCAGAAGAAGCCATGGAGCCAAGCCCATATATTGTGAAGTATGCAGGAGTAAATTCAGTTCAAATAACGAAAAAGAAACTGAAAAATGGTCAGATGCGTATTGAAAACAACTCCTTCAGAATACCATTCACCTTTTGTTTCCCTATGACATTAGGAGGAGGTATCCAGATGCTGATCGGCTGCAATTTCATAAGATCAATGGGAGGGGGATTAAGAATAGAAGGACCACAGATAACCTTCTATAAAACAATAACCACTATTAATACAAGCTATGAGGCTGCAACAAATTATGCAATACAAGAACTCGAGATGAATGAAGATGAGTATTTTTGCATACAAGAAGAATGCGTAGCTTATAATTTGCGAAAGCTTGAAGCCATAAATAGTGAAGAAATTCAGAAGATTTTGCAAAGGTTAGAACAACAGGGGTTTATTGGTGAAGAACCTTTGAAGCATTGGAAAAGAAATCAAGTAATCTGTAAACTTGATATAATTAACCCGGAAATGACGATTCAAGATAAACCTCTCAAGCAGGTTACCCCAGCACAAAAAGAGCAATTCAAAAGGCATACAGATGCATTATTAAAACTTGGGGTGATTAGACCAAGCAATAGCAGGCATAGAACAAGAGCTATGATGGTGAACTCAGGAACAATAGTTGATCCAGTGACAGGAGAAGAAAAGAGAGGAAAAGAAAGAATGGTTTTTGATTACAGGACTTTAAATGAGAATACCAACAAAGATCAATATTCTCTTCCTGGAATCAATACTATTATCCAAATGATCGGGAATGCAAGAATCTACTCTAAGTTCGATCTAAAGAGTGGATTTCACCAGGTTGCAATGTATGAAGAAAGCATACCATGGACCGCATTTATTACACCAGAAGGGCTTTATGAATGGCTGGTGATGCTATTTGGATTGAAAAATGCCCCTGCAGTATTCCAAAGAAAAATGGATAATTGCTTTGGCAAATATTCAGATTTCATTGCAGTATACATTGGTGACATACTTGTGTTCTCAAAAGATGAAAAGGAACATGTGAAACATTTGAGAAAAATGTTGTCAATATGTAAAGAAGAAGGTTTGGTTTTATCAAAAACCAAAATGAAGATAGCTGTCCCGGAGATTGATTTCCTTGGTGCAACAATTGGGAATAGAAGAATAAAGCTCCAGCCACATATCATAAAGAAGATTGCAAATTTCAAGAATGAAGATCTTACCACTCTAAAGGGGTTAAGATCCTGGCTAGGAATCCTGAATTATGCAAGATCCTATATACCCAATCTGGGTAGATTATTAGGACCTTTGTATGCCAAGACAGGTGCTAACAGGGACAAGAGGATGAAGCAGGAACATTGGGATCTAATAAGCAAGGTAAAAGCTGATGTTCAAAAGTTGCCAGATATGGAAATTCCACCCACCAGGGCCTATATTGTTATAGAAACTGATGGAAGTATGGAAGGATGGGGAGCAGTTTGCAAATGGAAAGCCTTAAAGGAAGACTCCAAATCAACTGAGAAGGTCTGCGCATATGCAAGTGGAAAATTTGGAACCTTGAAGTCAACAATAGATGCAGAGATCCACGCAGTAATGAATGGATTGGAGCATTTTAAAATCTATTATTTAGATAAAGGCGAGGTCACAATTAGAACAGACTGTCAGGCGATAATAAGCTTTTACAACAAATCCACTAATAATAAACCCTCAAGAGTCCGTTGGGCCAGTTTTAAAGATTTTGTAACAGGTTCTGGAGTCCAAGAAAAAATTGAACACATAGATGGAAAACACAATCAATTGGCGGATGCATTATCCAGATTAACAGCAGCTATATGTTATGCAGAATGGCAGGAAGAAGGGAGACCGCTTGGGACAGAGTTAGAGATGAATTCATGTCAAGAAAATGGCGCAATTTTCCAGGAGTGGTCACAAGGTTACAACAAATTGATGCTGATGAAAGAAGAGGATTACAACTACTCTGTTACGAAGACGAAAGCTTTGGAACAACTCCTCGCAAGAACACTGTCATCAGTTATCAACCATTCAGTTTATACCGTATCCAGTACTTGGTTGCCCAAAGACTACCACCAATATCAGAAGAACCAATGGAAATCAGAAGATCAACAGAGATACATGATGAAGTGCGAAAACTCTTGCTCAATCAGTATGAAGAAATCCTTGGACACTTGCATATCTTTAGAGCAATGCTCAGTGTTAGGAGAATCTACTATGAAACCGGAACAGGAGGAGATAATGCAAGAGGTGAATGGCGAAGTAATGGGCTCAGGTCCACCAATCACATGGATGAAACAATACGAGAATGGGAAGCTCAAAGAATTAGTCTTACTCATTTCTAAGGATCGGAGGCCTAAACAAAGATGGGCTTTCAGAGCTACTGGATATGGAGGCCCATTGTTAAAAGTCTAGTATTCTGCATCAGTACTAGAAGATGGTGAATACGTCACTCATGACATATTTCCCACAATTATAATATGTCAGGAATCAAAAAGCAAGGGGGTCCACCAATACCGAGATTTCAGTAATTATACCCCACCACTATCTCGATTATAATAAGTGGACACTAAAGTTGTTTGTTGTGTATGGTTTGTTTTCAATAATATATAAGCAGACAAAATGTAAAAGAGGAAATTATTGATAGGCTATGGGGCCCAATGTGCACCCGCATCAATAATCGTCCTTTTAACGATCGTCTGTTTGTTAGGTTGCCGTTTAGGTTGCCGTTTACGCGGTAACGTTTGTTTGCTTTTATTGGCTATAAAAGTTGATTGTGTGTAACAAGGTTTCTCAGATAGAGCATACCTCATATCTGAAATTCCTTAAACCTAAGTTTGAAGTCGTTTGAAGTTGTTTAAAGTCAAGTCCATCTATTGTAACATAAATCAAGGTATTTTGTATAAATTATTTGTGAAATATTTAAAGCTTCCGTTGTGTGTTTAAATGTCAGAATACCATTATTGGTATCAGAGCTCTGATACCAATAATGTTTGATTCCTAACCAAATGGAATTAAATAAAGAGGTACCGAAAAGAGAATTTTAAGCAAGGAAATTATTAACTTATTACAAATGGAAGGTGGCATGTGTAAATATATCTATAAAAATCATGCAAGCTTTAAATGGAATCATCTCTAAATTACACTTGCATCAACATGTTGTAATAAAGTAAAGGTAAGACTAGAGTATCAATACATTTGCATCAACTATGGGCAACTCTTAATACCAACCATGTTTGATTCCTAACCAAATGGAATTAAATAAAGAGGTACCGAAAAGAGAATTTTAAGCAAGGAAATTATTAACTTAAATATTGAAACTAACATAACTAAGTATCTAATCAAATATTGATGCAAACAAGAAGCTAAGATTCAAATATGGAAGGATAACCACCTAGGCAAGGAATCTTATTGACAAACTTGACCAACTATCGGAATAATCGAACGTACGCTACCAAATCAAAACATAGAACCCCAAAATGCATAAAGATGCAACAAATTACTACTAAGTCTCTTTATCACATTAAAAATCCTAGAATAAGACAATAACTCACTCCGATAACGATAAATCACCTTTCGGTCTCATTATTCAAAGGATGATAGAAACATTCTAAAGTTATTTCAACTTAGATATCAATAACTACTTTACCTAGAAAACAATTCTAGGATTAATTTTTTCGGTGAATGAATAACTCTGTTTAATAGAATAATGACTCAAAGATGTACGAATAAAGAAAGATAAAGTAAAGTTCACTCTCATGCAACTTTTATCAAATCAAACGGTTAAACATGATGAAACCAACAATCTCTTACATTTTGGTCTCAAGATTAGTTAACCACTGTTTCAAACCATTCTATAAACACATTCATATGACTAACCACTTATGGCTTAGTCAGAAAGATCTAGCTACAGAGTAACAGATCTAAGCATGTAAATCTAACCAAATTAATACAAAATCAATCAATATAAGCAAACACAAGAACATATAAACAAAGTAATTAATGCAATCAATATTTAGACATATCAGAATTTAATCATAAACATAATCTTATCATTGCAAACACATCATATGTTTAGATCAAATCAGAAATCAATCAAAGCATATCAATAAGCATTCAAAACCTAGGTAGTGCGGGGGTTTTAACCAACAATCATGTCTAACACATTAATAATATGAAAGACAAATCTAAACATGTTATTAGATTTGAATACAACTACAATAAACGAGCTAAACACTTGAAGAAATACGAAAAATGCTCCCGAGAACTTGTATAAGCAAACTCGAGCCTCCCTAATTGTTCCTGATCATTCACTAGCCTTTAATATCATTTATCAGAGCTTACTTCTTTGTTTACAGCAGTTCTAGGTCGAGAATTTGCCCTTTGCTCAAAATTAAATCGAATTAGGGAATAAAAACGTATTTTATGGCTGCCATGGGCGTAGACTCACGATTGTTTCGAAAAGATGAGGCTAAGGGGGACAAAGGGTGAATGGGAAGAACCTACACAATCAATAAAAAATAAGAAAATAAGTATAAAATAATTATCTAATAAAAATTTTTTAAAACTAAATAAGGAAAATAAATAAATAAATAAACAGATAGTGGTTTCCGTTATATTGCAACACCTTTATGGCTTTATTCTTTCATTAATCCTGTTACATTTAATCATAACATCCAAGAACCTTCTATTCTCGTCCCCTAAAGAGATTTAAATAATTAGGAAGCTAACCTCAACTAATTTCCCAAGTTCCAAGCAACCTCTTTCAAGCGCGTAAAAGGCAGACAGCACCCTGCGACTGAGATAAAGCAATACTCCATGATTTGTTCATGAATCTCATTTTAGCCGCTTTCGGATAACAAATGTCGTATAATCCTCGTATACACGTACTATGATACAGCCGTATTTAATTATTAAATACCCCCATTTTCGTCGGTGCAATGTAACCCCACACGCCTATTACACCGCCGCCTACCTTTGAGTCAACCATTTCGTTGACCATTCCTCCTTATATAACAACCCCTCCCCCTCCTTAGTTTCCCTAAAACAAACTCCAACATCCTAAATCACGCCTTAAACTTCTTCATAATTCATCGCGCCGAAAGGGTCCAATACACAACGGCACCGGCGTGGGTGCCAGGAAACCAACCGGTGTGAGTGTTAAAGAGCAGCATTTCAGAGGGGTTAGGAAGTGGCCGTGGGGGCGGTACGCAGTGGAGATCCGTGATCCCGGCAAGAAAACCCGTGTATGGTTGGGCACTTTCGACACGGCGGAGGCGGCGGCGAGGGCTTACGACGCGGCGGCTCGTGAGTTTCGCGGTGCTAAGGCCAAGACTAATTTTCCGACGCATTTGGATCAACGAAGTCCGAGTAAGACCAGCACCATCGAGTCCCCAAGTCGCGACCGAGTTCCGATATTAGATCTCAACCTCTCGTACGCCGCCATCCAGTTTCCTTATAACTTCACCTCCCCCATCGCCGGATTTTATACGTCTCCGGCTAACCAAATGGTTTATTTTGACCAGATTTTCCGGCAGTCTGTCGCAAAAAGCGACGACTCTAACACATCTACGGTGGTTGACTTGATGTAACATTTACGAATTTTGTAATAATCATTTAAATGTAATAAAGCAATTATGACGTCAATGGGAATTTTATTATTTTTATTAATTGTATTTATTATAAAGTTTAGAAATTATTTACAATTTTATAAAATAAACAAATAAATTTTTCTTATAAATCTTTATAAACTTTATTAAATAATAACAAGTAACATGTTTTAAAATTTTATAGTAAAACACTAAAATAATGTTTTTATGAAAATATAATCAATTTATATCTATTAGGGATTTTAAATAAATTTTAAACAAATCAAAACAAGGTTTTAAAAGGTTGAGGGGTAAAATGTGTAAAAGCCGAAACTATTATTAAAGGAAAAACAAGGAAGGGTTAAAACTGCAAATAACCCAAAGTTTCCTTTCCCCCCTACCCGTTTTGTTGGCAGCCGACCCACAACCCGTTTTCTTTCTCGTTCGACCCGATTCGCAAATCTCTTTATTCCAACGCGATGACAACTAATCAAATGTATTTTAGGAATGTATACGAACGCGTGAACTGGTTCCAATCACCATTATGAACGATTATCAGTCCATAATACGCAAATCGTTTCCAAATATATCTACAAACGACCGGAATTCAAAATCAAGGCATTCGGCTATAAAATCCAAATCAACTCGACCCTAACAATCCTTTAGACCTCACGAAACTCTCTGTGCATCCAAAAACTCATCCCAAACTCGAATCACAAGCGAATCAAGACCATAAGGCCTCGGGTTCGTGCGCATCTATTCTTCAGTCGAACTCCATCAAAACGAAACTCAAGGTTAGTGTTTCTTACATCCATATACTCGGTTTTTCATCTAGATCAATAACCCTATCATTCTGTTCTCAATCGAAAACCGATTCAAACGAATTTGAATAAAAACTAAACTAGGGCTCGGTTTATTTTTGTTCTTAAAACTGAAATGGGGTTCTGTTTGGATGATATGTTAAAACAATTTAAAACGCAACTCTTTCGCAGACGTTTGTCTAGTTCAACTGGTTATGCGTGTGGGTTTGGAGGCTGTGGTCGCGGGTTCGAATCCCATTCGGGTAAAAACCGGTTTTGGCAATTTTTTTTTGTATTAAACCTATTTTTAAATACTTTAATTATTCAGAAAATATTTTTATAAATAAAATATTAATCTGAAATAATAATAAAATGTTATATAACTATAGTTTTTATTATCAATTATTTATTTACTTATTTATTTATTTTACTTATTTAAAATAAATTAAAATGTAATTACTTATTTTTATAAGTAAACAATTTTTACAAACTTATAACTTCTTGGATCACTTATCTATTAATTTATTTATTCATGTATATAGTTGTTGAATTATTTAATTATTTATTTGTTTATTTAATTACAACTCGATATCTCATTTACTTATTTAATTATTTAATTATTTAATTATTTATCTAAAATTAATTAACTCATTTATTTAGCTACTTATTTATTTAATTACAATTATTTATCTCATTTATTTAATTATTTATCTATTTATTTAATTATTGTTCTACAACTATTTATCTCATTTAGTTAGTTATTTATTTATTTACCTATTTACAACTATTTATCTCATATATTTAGATATTTATCTAATTATTTATTTATTAACAATTCTTGATTTCATTTATTTATTTAATTATTTATTTGTTAATACTCATAAACCTATTCCTATTTATAATAATTATTATAAACATACTACTTAAATATGTTTATACAACAATGATCAAAATAAATTGTTTTAAATCAATATTTAAATTTTTAAATAAATATTTTAAAGTCAACATTTGTAATTTAGATATTTTATTACTTTCATTTAAATCATGATAAACCTAGTTGTGTTTATTCAAAATAAATCGAACCCGTTGATCCTTTTAGAACTTAGATCCATAGAATGACATAGTTTTGTTAAACATATGCCTATTGAACTATTTAGGTGAACATTGAATTTGTGTTGGACATAGTTGAACTATATTTGACAAGACATTGCAAAAGCTAGCTCACACACTAAGGTGAGTATTCATAGCCTCTATTTTACTTGTTTTATATTTTAGAGGTGAAACATGTTATGAACTTAACTTATCTTTAAACCATGTGAACTTAGCTATTGGCCTTAGTTGTAGTGAACTTGTTTGTTGAACTTGCATTGATCATAACTTAACTATTTGGAAGCAATAATGGTGCCATTGGATTGACCACCCACCCATTTTGGATTTTCCCCTTTAAAGGAAAACATGTGGTGATTGTTACCTATTGGTCAAACTTAACTATTTGATCTGCCTTAGTTTCACTTAAAGCTTTGTGCTTTTGGCTTATGTTACACATGTGTTCAACTTATCTATTATTAAAAACTATTTTATTTATATGACTAAACCTATGAAACTCACCAACTCTTTGAGTTGACATTTGATTTTAACATGTTTCAGGAGGAAATGGAAACTAGCAATCACATGAGCTTGGATTTAGTTTTTGTTGATTTGAATTATGTATTTGAATTTGAATTTGAAATTGAATGATGTAATAGTTAGGTTTGAATTTGTTTAACTATGTATTGAATGCTTAAATTAATTGCATTAAATGATTTATTTACATCTTTATACCCTAAGCTATGAACAATCTACACTTCGTGTCACCCCGATGTTTCCGCCATCGGTCGGGGTGTTACAGATTGGTATCAGAGCCTGGGTTATAGAGAATTAGGTTATTTGAACTAGATGACCTAGACTATAACCATAGGATGCCTTAGTTTGAACTCATAGGTCATGAACTGTTATTTGGACTCTCTAGTTGCCATACTAGGCCATGAACTGTTATTTGAACCCTTATATGCCATGATAGGTCATACTTGCTTATGCGACTACTTGTTTGATAGGTCAAATATTTGAACTTAGTTTAGGATACCTTAGTATGCACACACTAGACTTTAAGGTTCAAAACTTCTCGACCCCTTTCTTACGACTTGAACGAGGATCGTCATTACGAGGAATGATCTTAGACTTCTAAGTCTATTCTTGAATCCCGTCAATAGTCTTTAGGTTCATTCTAATGATTAGGAAACACATACAATCTGGAAGGGGGAATACCTGTACTTTGGGGAGTTCTGTCTAGGAAAGCATTTCGTATAAATTCAAATCAACCGATGGACCTGTTATGCTTTCCTGGGAACCCTTGGAGTGAGTATGAACCTATAGGCTAAAGTATGTCTTTCTGAAAGTTAAGATGAACTTAAACACTTTGATCTGTCAAAAGTATTCCTTTAGGAATACAATCCAAATATTGCTTTGTGATTGAACTTTCATTTGAACTATCTATTTCTTATTTGAACTCTTTGAGTTATATAAATTCTAACTCGCTTCAATTGAACTCTTGTAGAATCATGCCTGTTTGTCGTACTCGCAGAAACACCAACAACACCAACAACACCAATGACCCCAACACCAACACCAACACAAATAACACCAACAATCCGAACCCTACTATCCAAGAGTTGGCACAGATCATTTCGCAACAAGTGGCTGTTGTGTTACCTACTTTGGTGACCCAACTCAATCAAGCAGCTAATGTGAACCCAGTTCAAAACAATGGTAATGGTGGGGGTGCAAATCCAACTTGCACTTTCAAGCACTTTAATTCATGTAACCCCACAAAGTTTGTTGGCACTGAGGGAGCAACTGGACTCCTTCAATGGTTCGAAAGTATAGAGAGCACCTTTATCCATTCGGACTGTCCTGAGAACCTTAAAGTTCGATATGCCACTAGTGTCTTTCAAAAAAGGGCACTGACTTGGTGGAATGGTGAGAAACGAACTAGGGGTTCGGATGATGCACTTGCTTTGACTTGGACCGAGGTCAAGCAACTTATGACTAATGAATTCTGTCCTCGCAACGAAATGAGGAAGCTTGAAGCTGAGTTTTGGGATCTCAAGCAAGACAGTGGGGAGAACCTTGCTTATACGACCCGCTATCATGAACTTAGTCTACTAGTGCCACACTTGGTCACTCCTTTATCTCGGGCCATTGAAAAGTACATTGGTGGCCTTCCTATGCAAATTCAAGATACTGTCTATGGTAGCAATCCTAACACTCTTGAAGAGGCAATCAGACTTTCTGCAACCTTAACTGATAATCATGTTAAGGATGGCACTTTGACAAGAAAAGGTGCCAAGAAGGTTGAATCCAAGTCAACCACTAATGAACTCTCAAAGGAGGTCAAAGCTGAACCCTCAAACACTTCAAAGTTCAATCCTAGAAAGCGAAAGGCTAAGAACTTTGCCATGGTAACCCCTGCAATACATGCTCTCCCTGTTAACCATCAAGCCCCACCAACCAACAAAGCATATGTGGGAGTTCAACCTTTATGCAACACTTGTAGGTTGCATCACCCACCTAACCGACAATGTCGTATATGCACGGTTTGTGGTAGATATGGCCATTTTGCTAACACCTGTCGAAGTGGACCTTTAGTACAACAAGCCCAACTAAGGCAACCAATGAACAACCAACCCGCTGCACCCGCGGTCCCTGCCATTGCCAACCAAAGGGCTTGCTATGAATGTGGTGACCCTAACCATCTCAGAAACACTTGCCCGAAACTTGTGGGCAACAATCAAAGGGTGGCCCGTGCTAGAACTTTTCAACTTAATGCCCAAGCGGCCCAAGCCAATCAAGATGTGGTTAATGGTACGTTTCTGATCAATAATTGTTATGCTTCTGTGTTATTTGATTCTGGTGCTGATAGGAGTTTTGTGTCACATGAATTTGAACCTTTACTTGGTAGCATAAGAACTAGACTAGATAAACCATTTAATGTGGAAGTGGCCGACGGTAACTCGATCGATATTAACTCTATTATAATTGGATGTACTGTGAACCTTTTGGATCACGTTTTCCCAATTGATCTTATCCCAATGAACCTTGGAAGCTTTGATGTTATTATTGGAATGGATTGGTTAGCCACTCATAGAGCCGAGATAGTATGTTTTGAGAAGCTTATTAGAATTCCCCTACCCTCGGGCGAGACTCTAAGAATCTTTGGAGAGACGTCTAGTAAGGGTCTTAAACTCATGTCTTGCACAAAGGCCCAAAAATATCTGCGTAAGAAATACGTGGCCTTTCTAGCCCATATTGTGGACAAGAAAGAAACGGGCAAAACTGTTAAAGATATTCCTATCATACGAGACTATTTGGATGTATTTCCCGATGATCTCCCGGGAGTTCCACCAACGCGACAAGTTGAATTTCGTATTGATCTAATGCCCGGTGCAAATCCTGTGGCTAAATCCCCTTATCGCCTTGCACCCTCTGAGATGCAAGAACTAGCAAGTCAACTTCAGGAACTTTCTGATAAAGGGTTTATTCGTCCAAGTCATTCACCTTGGGGTGCACCGGTTCTTTTTGTTAAAAAGAAGGACGGGTCATTCCGTATGTGCATTGATTATCGCGAACTTAATAAACTCACCATCAAGAATCGATACCCTTTGCCTCGTATCGATGACCTCTTTGATCAACTTCAAGGTTCGGTTTGGTTTTCTAAGATCGACCTTTGTTCTGGTTATCATCAGTTGCGTATACATGAGGATGAAATTCCTAAAACCGCCTTTCGAACTCGTTATGGTCACTATGAATTTTTGGTTATGCCATTTGGACTAACCAATGCACCTGCGGTCTTCATGGATCTTATGAACCGAGTGTGTAAACCATACTTGGACAAGTTCGTGATCGTATTCATAGATGATCTTTTGATCTACTCCAAGAGCAAAGCGGACCATGAAAAACACCTTAAGTTGGTTTTGGAGCTCTTAAGAAAAGAACAACTGTATGCCAAATTCTCTAAATGTGAATTTTGGCTTAAGGAAGTTCAATTCTTAGGACACATTGTCAATGAAAAAGGTGTCCACGTGGACCCCGCGAAGATTGAAGCTGTTAAAAATTGGAGTACACCAAAGACTCCAACTGAAATCCGTTCATTTCTTGGACTTGTCGGTTACTATCGACGGTTCATTTCAAATTTCTCTAAGATCGCCGTTCCTCTCACTGCTTTGACTCATAAGGATAAACCTTATGAATGGGGGCCAAAGAAAGATGAAGCTTTTCAATTGCTAAAGCAAAAGCTTTGTGATGCACCTATCTTAACTCTTCCAGATGGTAATGATGATTTTGTGGTCTATTGTGACGCGTCGAATCAAGGGCTTGGTTGTGTTCTAATGCAACGTGGGAAAGTCATTGCCTACGCATCAAGACAATTGAAGGTTCACGAAAAGAATTATACCACTCATGACCTTGAACTTGGTGCGGTCGTTTTTGCCTTAAAGATTTGGAGGCACTATCTCTATGGCACCAAATGTGTGGTTTTCACTGATCATAAAAGCCTTCAACATATTCTAAACCAAAAGGAACTCAACATGAGGCAACGACGTTGGGTTGAGCTCCTAAACGATTACGATTGTGAGATTCGTTATCATCCCGGCAAAGCAAATGTTGTAGCCGATGCACTCAGTCGTAAAAGTCATGTCCAACTTCATAGCATTCGAATCCAAACCAATCTTCATAACGACATCTTTGTAGCTCAACAAACATCTTTGAACCTAGGCAATTTGTATGATGAAATGTCATGTGGTGCTGAACGTAAATTAGAAACCAAGTTTGATGGTTTGCTTTATTTCTTGAACCGTATTTGGATTCCAAATCGCAATGATCTTCGACTCACTATTATGAATGAGTCACACAAGACTCGTTATTCCATTCATCCCGGTGCGGATAAAATGTATCAAGATATTCGAGTCCATTATTGGTGGCCCGGCATGAAGAAAGACATTGCCGAGTATGTAGCAAAATGTTTGACCTGTTCTAAGGTCAAAGCCGAGCACCAACGACCTTCGGGTTTGCTTGTTCAACCCAAAATTCCTATGTGGAAATGGGAAAACATTTCTATGGACTTCATCACTAAACTCCCGAGAACACTTAATGGTCATGATAGTATATGGGTAATCGTTGACCGTTTGACAAAATCAGCTCATTTCTTACCGATTCGCGAGAACTATCCCGTGCGAAAGTTAGCTCGCATCTACGTTAACGAAATAGTAAGCCGACATGGCATACCTCTTAGCATCATCTCTGATCGCGATGCTCGTTTCACGGCTCGTTTTTGGGAATCGCTTCACGAATCATTCGGTACTCGTTTGGACCTTAGCACGGCTTATCATCCTCAAACGGATGGTCAAACCGAGCGCACGATTCAAAATCTTGAAGACATGCTTAGAGCATGTGTCATTGACTTTGGTGGCAATTGGGATAATCATCTACCGCTAGTCGAGTTCTCGTATAACAATAGTTATCACGCGAGTATCGGCATGGCGCCTTTCGAAGCTCTATACGGTCGTAAGTGTCGATCGCCTATTTCTTGGACTGAGATTGGAGAAGTTCAAATCACCGGTCCTGAACTGGTTCAAGAAGCGACCGACAAGATTCATCAGATCCGCGACAACTTATTAGCGGCTCGAAGCCGACAAAAGAGCTATGCTGATAAACGTCGTAAGCCTTTGGAATTTCAAGTTGGTGACATGGTACTTCTGAAAGTTTCACCTTGGAAAGGAGTGATTCGATTTGGGAAGAAAGGTAAACTTGCACCTCGTTACGTTGGTCCTTTTAAGGTTCTTGAAAGAATTGGGAAAGTGGCCTACAAACTTGATCTACCTTCTGAACTTAGTAACATTCATCCGACCTTTCACGTGTCGAACCTGAAGAAGTGTTTGTCCGATGAGAATTTACAAGTGCCTCTTGATGATATTCACATTGATGCTTCGATGCGTATTATTGAGAAGCCGGTAGAGATCATAGACCGACACGTCAAGCAATTCAGACGAAGCAGAATTCCTATTGTTCATGTCCGTTGGGAGTCAAAGCATGGTCGAGAGTTCACTTGGGAACGCGAAGACAAAATGAAAGCCAAGTACCCTCATTTGTTTTCCACAGTTTCTTCTTAATTTCGGGACGAAATTTCTAAAAGTAGGGGAGACTGTAACATTTACGAATTTTGTAATAATCATTTAAATGTAATAAAGCAATTATGACGTCAATGGGAATTTTATTATTTTTATTAATTGTATTTATTATAAAGTTTAGAAATTATTTACAATTTTATAAAATAAACAAATAAATTTTTCTTATAAATCTTTATAAACTTTATTAAATAATAACAAGTAACATGTTTTAAAATTTTATAGTAAAACACTAAAATAATGTTTTTATGAAAATATAATCAATTTATATCTATTAGGGATTTTAAATAAATTTTAAACAAATCAAAACAAGGTTTTAAAAGGTTGAGGGGTAAAATGTGTAAAAGCCGAAACTATTATTAAAGGAAAAACAAGGAAGGGTTAAAACTGCAAAAAACCCAAAGTTTCCTTTCCCCCCTACCCGTTTTGTTGGCAGCCGACCCACAACCCGTTTTCTTTCTCGTTCGACCCGATTCGCAAATCTCTTTATTCCAACGCGATGACAACTAATCAAATGTATTTTAGGAATGTATACGAACGCGTGAACTGGTTCCAATCACCATTATGAACGATTATCAGTCCATAATACGCAAATCGTTTCCAAATATATCTACAAACGACCGGAATTCAAAATCAAGGCATTCGGCTATAAAATCCAAATCAACTCGACCCTAACAATCCTTTAGACCTCACGAAACTCTCTGTGCATCCAAAAACTCATCCCAAACTCGAATCACAAGCGAATCAAGACCATAAGGCCTCGGGTTCGTGCGCATCTATTCTTCAGTCGAACTCCATCAAAACGAAACTCAAGGTTAGTGTTTCTTACATCCATATACTCGGTTTTTCATCTAGATCAATAACCCTATCATTCTGTTCTCAATCGAAAACCGATTCAAACGAATTTGAATAAAAACTAAACTAGGGCTCGGTTTATTTTTGTTCTTAAAACTGAAATGGGGTTCTGTTTGGATGATATGTTAAAACAATTTAAAACGCAACTCTTTCGCAGACGTTTGTCTAGTTCAACTGGTTATGCGTGTGGGTTTGGAGGCTGTGGTCGCGGGTTCGAATCCCATTCGGGTAAAAACCGGTTTTGGCAATTTTTTTTTGTATTAAACCTATTTTTAAATACTTTAATTATTCAGAAAATATTTTTATAAATAAAATATTAATCTGAAATAATAATAAAATGTTATATAACTATAGTTTTTATTATCAATTATTTATTTACTTATTTATTTATTTTACTTATTTAAAATAAATTAAAATGTAATTACTTATTTTTATAAGTAAACAATTTTTACAAACTTATAACTTCTTGGATCACTTATCTATTAATTTATTTATTCATGTATATAGTTGTTGAATTATTTAATTATTTATTTGTTTATTTAATTACAACTCGATATCTCATTTACTTATTTAATTATTTAATTATTTAATTATTTATCTAAAATTAATTAACTCATTTATTTAGCTACTTATTTATTTAATTACAATTATTTATCTCATTTATTTAATTATTTATCTATTTATTTAATTATTGTTCTACAACTATTTATCTCATTTAGTTAGTTATTTATTTATTTACCTATTTACAACTATTTATCTCATATATTTAGATATTTATCTAATTATTTATTTATTAACAATTCTTGATTTCATTTATTTATTTAATTATTTATTTGTTAATACTCATAAACCTATTCCTATTTATAATAATTATTATAAACATAATACTTAAATATGTTTATACAACAATGATCAAAATAAATTGTTTTAAATCAATATTTAAATTTTTAAATAAATATTTTAAAGTCAACATTTGTAATTTAGATATTTTATTACTTTCATTTAAATCATGATAAACCTAGTTGTGTTTATTCAAAATAAATCGAACCCGTTGATCCTTTTAGAACTTAGATCCATAGAATGACATAGTTTTGTTAAACATATGCCTATTGAACTATTTAGGTGAACATTGAATTTGTGTTGGACATAGTTGAACTATATTTGACAAGACATTGCAAAAGCTAGCTCACACACTAAGGTGAGTATTCATAGCCTCTATTTTACTTGTTTTATATTTTAGAGGTGAAACATGTTATGAACTTAACTTATCTTTAAACCATGTGAACTTAGCTATTGGCCTTAGTTGTAGTGAACTTGTTTGTTGAACTTGCATTGATCATAACTTAACTATTTGGAAGCAATAATGGTGCCATTGGATTGACCACCCACCCATTTTGGATTTTCCCCTTTAAAGGAAAACATGTGGTGATTGTTACCTATTGGTCAAACTTAACTATTTGATCTGCCTTAGTTTCACTTAAAGCTTTGTGCTTTTGGCTTATGTTACACATGTGTTCAACTTATCTATTATTAAAAACTATTTTATTTATATGACTAAACCTATGAAACTCACCAACTCTTTGAGTTGACATTTGATTTTAACATGTTTCAGGAGGAAATGGAAACTAGCAATCACATGAGCTTGGATTTAGTTTTTGTTGATTTGAATTATGTATTTGAATTTGAATTTGAAATTGAATGATGTAATAGTTAGGTTTGAATTTGTTTAACTATGTATTGAATGCTTAAATTAACTGCATTAAATGATTTATTTACATCTTTATACCCTAAGCTATGAACAATCTACACTTCGTGTCACCCCGATGTTTCCGCCATCGGTCGGGGTGTTACACTTGAAGTCAACGCCGTCTTCTCCACCCGGATGCTTCGCCATCGATCTTAACTTTCCACCGCCAGCGGAATAAATATCATCTTAATTCAACACCAAGAAGTATATTTAGTTTTAAGGAGTAATTAGTACTGTTACTTTTTTTTGATCGATTATTGTAAACAGCAACTTCGTTTACGGGTCAGATCATGTATCACCGACAGCCGGCGGTAAACAAAGCCCGATCTGTTTTTTTTTTTGCAACATTTAGAGGGTTAACTTTGCAGTGTAATTTCTTGAATTGTTGTTCGGTAGCTTGCCGTCGTTGCATGTAGTTTTTTTCAATGGATATTTCGGTAACTTTTTCCGACATGCTGTTGTTGATCGTCTGTATAATTCGAGTTCTTAAGTTCATGGCCGTTCCATTTTTCCGGCATCAATTACGCCGGCAGAATCTTTTGGTACAATGATGACAGCAAACGAGATTTGAGTTTTTGATGTCGGCATGATTAACACGTATGTTATTGTCGTCCACTTACGGCTGCGTTTTTGTTTCTCTTGGCGTGTTGTGACTAGACAAAACTGCCCTTAAAAACGTGATATTGTGACTAGAAAGTTCGAATATTTATAGTTTGGAGATCACATAAATATTTGTATAACTTTAGAAATCAAAACTGAAATACAAATACATCGCATGAGCCATTTCGCAATTTACTCATAATATTTTCATAATAAACTGATTATACATAGTTATTGTTTAGGAATGGTTTTATTATAAATTATTGTAAAATATAGAAATCAAAAATAATTTGAAATTGCAACGATTATTAAAAGTTATTGGAAAATATAGGAATGGTGTTGGCCCTTGATAAACAAAAGGTTAAAATTATACTAATTTTAATGTTATTTTACTTAATTTTTGTCAAGAAAAAAACGCTAAAGGTGCTAGATTGGTCGATTAATAGGTCATCATGAGCCGGGGTTCTTATTAGAAGTAGCCTCTCGATTTCTACTAGATACAGGTAAGATTGTCTTCATCTTACCCTCATCAGACTCAAACTTAGCTTTGCTAATGATGTTATATATTGAGTACGATGATAATGATGACATTCCATACTTATTCTTTATTTTGAAGATTGTTTCCTGAAGACTAAGTAAATTATGGAAGACGGATACTATGATATACTATTTTGTTTATATTACCAACTTATAGTCCCTTTTGTTACGCATGTTATTTAATCACTGCCATGTCATACTAAAGAGTAAAGACTCGTTCATGATGATAAAAGAAGTTGCGAACCCCATAAAGCCACGATCTTTCAAACGGTAGCAAAATAGAAATCTTGCCTAAATATCCTCGAGGAAACCTAGTCATTTGTAAGCTTACATGTGCTAAATACTTGCGTGCAGGAGATTTTAACTTTATTATACTGAGGCCTTATACTATCTGGGTAATTTAAGATATCTTTTATATGAATATTCAAACGAATAGTATATGGTCCTCCTATTTGTTAACCTAGTTTATGGGGAATAATCATACAGCTAAGTCAAAATAAGTCATCCTTAAAGACTCGGTCTTGGCAGTTAGAGAACGTGTGAAATTGTTTGCATAGCACATGATATATGAAATGAGAAAAACTAAACATACATGCAATAAAAATTGCAGAGTTAAATTACATCAGTTTGTGTTCAATAATTAAACCCTGCAATTCTAAAAAAAGACATATGATATACATCTGCCTTGATCTTCCAAATGTTCTGGATCATATGTGAATCCTACACAAAATGCAAAAAATGTGCTAGGTCCTTCTATTAAGCCGCCTAGCCGATCCCTTGATCTTGGTGACTAAACATGTTCGTCACCTGAGAAGAATCATGCAAAACTCGTCAACAATATGTTGTTGAGTTCATTTGTTTATTTGATTTTAAAATGTTTTAGGAAAACATTTATTTAGTTAAACATTATTTAAAATTTCACAATAGTTATACGCATCACAATGATATAGTTTTCCCCCAATTGGTTTTTATTGTTCTCAAAGATTATTATAACTAATAACCAGAGTTAATAATATAACTCTAGTTCAGTCAATGATATAATAGATATAGGAATTTCCCACAAAACTTTCAATAAGTAGGAAGTTTCCCTTTTTGTCTCATAACGATTTGAATCTACCCATGCATAGCTTCCACCTTAGACATCACTACTAACATCACCCCGTCTTGTCAAGTATCGCTTATGTATAGGGCATACGTAGGATCAGGCTTACCGCCAACCCACCACGCCCTTGACAAGACACGATCATGTCCTTAGTGGAAACTAATGCTTTCATTCCTCTATCACACACATAATCTCATCTCATTGATCTCACTAGGTCCTCATTTGAATGAGTTTACTGTTTCTCACCTCCAATAGAGGCGACAGTCCACCCATTAAATGGATGTAAATTCATTGAATAGCTTTGTGGTCAATGTTAGTTGAGCCACTATGCTACCAAATCTACACTCCATTGATTTTGATATTTGTTCTCACAATGTCTTCACACTGTCTGCCACTGGCCAAAACTTAGGCTGAGTATCAGTCAACTAGGTTATTGTCAGTGCTCCAAACCAATGCGGGTAGTTAATAGTAAAGTTCTGCCAATTAATTATCACCCATGTGGTCATTTACCAAACCTTGACTGATGCCGTCCTATTACCTGTCGTATGAGTCCGGCCAAATGATATGACACAACTGCAATTAACGTACCGACCTAACTCACCGGAGGGACTTAACGCATATGGATCCAAATAAATTGGCACATGATAATAGTGATAAATTGAACAGTTTCACTAGAAACAATGGAAATGTCATCACTATCACAATTGTCAGTCACTGTCATAAACTCACACAATTGTCATTTACCCATAATCCCATTTAGTAATTCAAAACAGGTCATACTTAGGTAATACGGAATTAGTTTTATTGTTTTGAAATCTGGAAATATCATCACACATGTGTCCTTTACCAAAAGCCTAGCTTGGACTTTTGGGGTTATAGGACTTGTTGTTTGTTCTTGTGTTCCTCTTGTTTTTTGTCTCAATTATCATGATTTGTTTCAATACTTATTGTCTGATGTGCACATATTGTCTTTGATATTTCACCATGCTTTGTATTTGTCATTTGCTCAATGTAATCTCATGAAAATAACTATATCTAACATCATAGATGTCAGAATTTATATTAAGATTGATAATGATAATCCCATATATGAACATCTAGGATAACCTAGATGTTCCCTGGATACTTAGCATATTAGGATCTGAAATCCCACACACACTTGAAATCATAGCATAATAGGAAAACATTACATACATTTTATAAAATAAAATATGTAAGCATGCTTCTCAGCCTCGTAGTTATAAAACAAAAGTTTAGAAAAGGGGCAATGAACTCATCTGTGTTGTGTTGACTGTTGACTTACTTTGAGAATGTTCGGGCTCGTTTTTTGTAGATGAATTGTATTCAAACAGTGTTTGATTTGTTTGTGTTCAACATTGTTAACATTAGTATGTGTTTGAAAGTTGTTTTAGGATGGTGTGCTTAGAATAAATGTGCTAAATACATTTCTAGTGTCTTACTAGGTTTGTAACTACATGGTTTTATGAGTATATACCCAACAAACCTTGCCCACACTCATTAACTTACTTTATTTATGTAGGTTTTGAATCTACAACATGTTTCAAGTTATTATAAGACATTGTGTTTCAAAGTTTTATATTGAACATAATGAGAATTAAACTTACTTTGTAATAATAACATTTTAATAACAAACTTATGTTTATCTTATAAAAGAACTTATTTATATAAAATTGTACTGAGAAATTTTAATAAAAGATTTTGTTTAGTTTATAGAATTTCTTGCAACACTTAATGAAAAATTTTAAGTGTTCTTAACCCATATAAATCTTTTTAATCTCCTTATTGTTACCCATTGTTGTTGTTTAAATCATGTTTGACTGATAAAACCTAAATTTTGTATATTATATGTCCTTGTGAAAGATTGTAGGTAGTATCCATGACCCCCAAAACCAAGTGACATTTTGAAAACCCTAATGGACTATCATTGACATCATTGTGTTCTAAAACTGGTTGCATAAGCTCAAAGGTGATACATACGTATTGAATTTGTGTTTAATTTTTTTTTGAAATTATTGTACAATACAATTGTTGTGTGTATCCAAATTAATATCGATGGTCTAGGGTCCCACAAGTTAGTATCGAAGGCTTTACTAATCGGTTAACTCATTATCCTACCCCCATGGTTTCTCTTCGTTACTATTGATTCTAAAACCCATTTGTTGAGCTTGTTTCTAGTTAATCATGGTCAATTTAAGGCTCATTCTACTTGGATATCTTAGCTGGAGCTAGTATCAATGACAGAAGGATGGAAGGGGCTAGTATCGATGCATATAGGATCGATGAGCACTTGGGTTTTCAGCCGGACCAACCACCGATACTATAGTATCGATGGAAGCTTCCCATCGATACTACCATCACCGAGATTAACAATATCGATGGAGATTGATTCCATCCCACTTGGACCCTTCGATACTATTATGTTCAGCCAGGTTCCCATCGATTCTAATCTCATCGAGGCTAGTAATCTCGATGAACTCCTGGTTCACTCAACTCGTCGATATTAACTCTTCCACTACGGTTCATCCATCGATATTGATGGATGATCTATCGATATTGTCTGACCAGCCCCAAAATTCTTCATTTTGATGTTATCCAAGTATGGTGAACTCATATTCATGCAAAACTAATGAGGTTTGATGGTAAAAATTTTATCTGCAAGTCCTAGCTTCCGGTTAAAGTGAGAACCTTGAAAACAACCACTTTGGCTTGAGTTTTACCTTGTTTCTTGTGGTTCTATGCTCTGATCAGTTGTACTTTTGGGTTCCACTCGTTGAGAGGTTCATTTGGACACCAAATTTGTGAGAACTGGTGAAGAATTGAGGTGGTTTGGTTATGGAGTTCTAGAGAAAGAAAGTTCAGAGAGAGTGCGATGATTATCAGCTTTTAGAGAGAGAATGAGAGCTGAAAAATGAGAAGGGAATGAAAAGAGAAGGGCTCTTATACCCCGTTCATCCCGTGCGTGTTTAGTTCCGATCGATTTTGTTAAATTACGACATTACTTATCGTGACGTTAATTACGTATAATTTTATATAATAGTTTAAGTTAAATCTTTTTAGGTGGTAATTCCTAATAAATATTATTTTATTTTCATTATTTTAAAGTTCGAAATCATTGATTTTCATCGTTTCATCAGAAATCGCAACTTATGCGCGTTTTCGTACAGAGCGCTAACTGTACGAACATGATCGTTCGTTTCACTTTCTGATTTGCTTTTCTATAACCATATATCATTTAAAAGTATTAAACCACACATATATTCATTTGAATTGTCACCCAAATGAATACGATGTTAGTTTAATACTTTCGTAATGATATCGGATTATTGTTAGTTATTGATATCCTCACAGTCGTTCGTAACATTTATCATGATATTCTTCATTCATTTGTATTTTCTTGTTAGATTTTCAGTCGTCTGATCCTTGTTATCGAAGGATTTGTGTGATGATTGTTGTGTTTTGTCTTCTGCGTTCATCGTTATTTGTACTCTTCTGTTCATCCTGTTCTGTGATATCGCAATAGTTTTCTGTCGCACCCCCAGAAATCCCGTCCCGTCCGGGGCGCGAGCAAGACCAGTCAGGATCGCAGTCTCCGGTCACATAGTTGCAAGTCCTACATGTCTGGTTGCATACATACATCCAATAACTTGGATAAAATAGTTTTGTAAAATCAGAGTTGCGGAAGTAAAGTATAATTCATCAAAACAGTTTAGAGTTCATAATTTGCGGAAGCGTTGCTAAAACAGTTTTCAAAACAAAACAAAACAGAGTAATAGTTTGCGGAAGTGTTTTAAGTAATAATCATTACATAGCAATTCAAATGTTTAAATGTTCTCAATCCTAAGACACTAAAGCTGATGCATGAGACCCCATCCTAGCATCCTATCCTTGTGTGCATGCCTTAGTTACCTGAGAAAACATGCGACTAAAAGGGTCAACACAATGGTTGGTGAGAGCACATGTTTTTCATAAGCAGTAAACATCCAATGTTTAAAGTAAGAGTTATGATTTACATATCATTACAATGCAGTATCGATTGATAGCTAGTCAATACAGTTAAATTATATGCGGGTCCGTACTGAAGCTGACAGTTGTGCCTCCTGCCATGTCCATCACAAGACAATGGCAAAGTGTTGGTCAATATTGCACCCATTCCGACCTCCAGTCGGGTTGGCCTCCCAGGCGCGATGGGTGGGGCTTGTTAGGCCCAAATAGTACTATTCAAGATTACCACGCTAGGCGCTACGCGCTACTGGCGGTCCGTGGAGTATCGCGAGGACTTTTAGTTGTGATGTGGTCCACACATATACATATAGTGATAAAGCATGTCCATACGTAAATAAAACGAGTTGTTGTTCAAAAACAGTTGTAATGAAATGTTTTCTCCCCCAAAGGTTTGAAAAGTAAAAAGGGTCGTGAACTCACCTCGTAGTACAGTTTCCAGTTATGAGTGTGTTCGCGACTGCGAATACTAGCACCTGCTAGTATGCACCTATAATCACATAGGTGTGAGTATGTGTTTTGTGGTGTGTTGTATCCCATACAACTCCAAGTGTCGGTGTGCTCAACCGAGTGTGTGTGTGATGACTAGTGTTGACTCTACGAATCGTTGGTGACACGTTTGTTGTGTTTGTGTATTAACGCAAGTAAGACACCAACATGCATCCTATGACTCTAATCATGATGCTTTCATAAAATCAAGTTTTTTTGAAAATCATAACGTTCCCGTTTTGGGAAACTTTCTATATTTAGAAAGTTCTATTTTTGTAATGTGTGGTTATGAAATCTTATTTCATAAAATCAATACTTCTAGTATGTTTGTAAAAACATATGTAAACACTTGAAATAAGTCGTTTGTGCATAAATTACCATCTAAGCCATTTTACCCAAACAAAGTTTCCTAAAATAACATTTACTCGTTTAAAAGCTCGTTTTCACAAATCTAGGTTTCCAAATATGTTAGAAACCATTTCTAAAATATTTCAATAATCAAAGTTCACCAAAACATTCAAAAACATCAAAAGTTCTCTTTTGATTTACAAAAGTTTCCATAAATAGTAAGTTTCCTAAAAACCATGATTTTGACAAAATCAAATACTCAAATGTGTTTTTAAACACTTCAATATGCATTTGACAACATCTAGACATGTCTAACATGTCTAGATCATCACAAATCTATGACTTGCAACATAAAAGTTTCCTTTTATGGCAAGTATACCAAAATCATCACCAAATCAATCATAACTCCTCAAAACTCAAATCAAATCAATCCTATACTATAAATTCAGTAGATTCAAATCAATATCACATCAAAGCACCAACAAATTCGTGTACAATAACCACATGGAGTTGCATGTGATCTAAGACACTTGCATGTGGGTTTTTAGCCCTTTCATGTACGATCTAACTATTAATAAACATGTAAAAGTACCTTAGACGCTAGGATTCGAGTTGTAGCAGGTATAACAAGTCCTGGAAGTGGCTGGAGATGATTCTTTCGCGTGTTGATGGCTTCCAAGACCTCCTCTTGAAGCTCCAATGGTCCAAAATCACCAAAAGGAAGAAAGAAATGGTTTATCCGGGGTTGGGGTGAGTTTGGCAGAGAGTTTGGTCGAGAAAATGTGTAGGAAGTCGGAGAAAATGTTAAGAAACCGATTGGAATGAGCTTGGGGTTGATTTTTATAAAAAATTTGATCTGGACGGCCTTCGCGTACCGCCGAGGAATTCGGGATCCAGAGCCCCCACTTTTGCTTCGCGTATCGCCAAGCCCTTCGCCAAGGGGCTTTCGCGTACCGCGACGGGTCCATTTTCATCTTTTTCGATTTCGATGATTCGATTACGCTCGTACTCGATTCCCAACATTCATCCTAAACATCTAATGCATGTTTAGCACATAATCACATAATAAAACTTAAGTTGTTTGATCACCAATGTTCATGAGACTCGTGTGTGTGTTTCGATAATTCCTTGTGTCCGTCGCTACGAACCGTTTGCATGCTTGATTAACCATAATCAACATGTATTGCACAATTCAACAATTCCCCGAATTATTGTTTTGTGTTCGTGCTTGTGTTTGCCACACTTGGTTTCCAAAACCAATGTGCAATGTACGATTCGATAGTTCCTCGAACTATCATTTCGCAATTGTTTGTGTTAAACTCATCTAATTAAACATAAATAAATGAAATGCAACAGTATGAATGAGAAATACAAAGAATGTAAGAGTCGCAATTTACCTGAAATTGCCGGGTGTCACGTCATCCCCTTGTTGAAACAAATTTCGTCCCGAAATTTGGTTGTTGTTAATATTGATTGAGAACAAAATTTTCTGGTTGTCACATCATCCCCTTGTTGAAATGAAATTTCGTCCCGAAATTTATTTGTTGTTGTCAGCATTCGACGTTGTCTGTTTGAAGAGGTGGGGATATATGCGCATCATCTGATCCTCACGTTCCCACTTGAATTCAGGTCCACGTTTCGAGTTCCATCGTACCTGACAATCGGAATCCGACTCTGTTTAAGTTGTGTGACCTCTCGGTCCATGATCTCTACCGGTTCTTCCACGAACCGTAGTTGTTCATCCACCTGGATCTCATTCAGTGGAACTATAAGTGTCTCATCTGATAAACATTTCTTCAGGTTCGAGACATGAAATACGTTGTGAACTCCATCAAGTTCAACTGGTAAGTTGAGTTGGTATGCCACTGGGCCAATCCACTTCAGGATTTCGAATGGTCCAATATACTGTGGGTTCAGTTTGCCTCATTTACCAAAGCGAATGACGCCTTTCCATGGTGAAACTTTCAGAAGGACTTTGTCTCCTACCTGAAATTCCAGAGGCTTTCGGCGTTTGTCGGCATAGCTCTTTTGACGATCGCGAGCTGCTGCCATGCGGTTTCTGATCTGCACGATTTTCTCTGTTGTTTGATGCACCAGTTCCAGGCTAGTGAGCTGACTGTCGCCCACTTCCGCCCAACAGATAGGTGATCGGCATTTCCTGCCATAGAGTGCCTCAAAAGGCACTGCCTTTATACTTGTGTGGTAACTGTTGTTGTAGGAGAACTCCACCAATGGTAGGTGAGTTTCCCGGCTGTTCCCGAAGTCTACTACGCATGCTCGTAGCATATCTTCGAGGGTTTGTATGGTGCGTTCGCTCTGGCCATCAATTTGTGGGTGGTATGTTGTACTCATATCCAACCGCGTGCCAAGCGACTTTTGTAGTGATTTCCAGAAGTTTGAAGTGAATCGAGCGTCTCGATCCGATACGATGGAGATTGGCACTCCATGTCGTGAGACTACTTCCTTGACATAGATTATGGCTAACTTTTCCATTTTGTCATTTTCGTTGATCGTGAGGAAATGTGCCGACTTAGTCAGTCGGTCCACAATTACCCAAATAGTGTCACATCCACTAGGAGTACGAGGTAATTTGGTAATGAAGTCCATGGATATTTGTTCCCACTTCCACATGGGGATCTCAGGTTGTGTGAGTAATCCAGAGGGTTTCTGGTACTCGACCTTGACTTTGGCACAAGTCAATCATTTGCTCACGTAGGTGGCGATGCCGGCTTTCATGTGTGGCCACCACTAGAGTACCTTCAGATCATGATACATCTTATCAGATCCAGGGTGAATGGAATACCGGGATTTGTGAGCTTCGTCCATCACAAGGTCTCGTAAGTTTCCGTGATGGGGAACCCAGACACGTTCCATGAAATAATGTATGCCATCGTCTTTTACCTCAAGTTGTTGCTCCATTCCCCTTAGTGATTCGGCCACTAGGTTTTCTGCTTTAAGTGCCTCCACCTAGGCACTGCGTATCTGTTCAGGGAGATTAGGATGGATGGTGAGCTGTAAAGCTCGTACCCTCTTGGGTTTTGAGGTATTCTTCCGACTTAGGGCATCGGCCACTACATTGGCCTTCCCCGGGTGATACTTGATAGCACACTCGTAGTCATTTAGGAGTTCGAGCCAGCGACGTTGTCGCATGTTCAGTTCCTTCTGCTCGGATATGTGTTGGAGACTCTTGTGATCAGTGTATATCGTACACTTTGTACCATACAGGTAGTGTCTCCAGATCTTGAGTGCAAATACTACGGCTCCAAGTTCCAAGTCGTGAGTGGTGTAGTTTTTCTCGTGGACTTTCCATTGTCGGGAAGCATATGCGATCACCTTCTCTCGCTGCATCAGCACACAGCCGAGTCCTTGTATTGAGGCATCACAGTATACTACGAAGTCATCTGTTCCATCCGGAAGAGATAAGACAGGTGCACTACAGAGCTTCTGCTTGAGAAGTTGGAATACAGTTTCTTGTTTTTCGGTCCAGAGGTATTTCTTGTCTTTATGGGTTAAGGCTATAAGGGGTTGGGCTATCTTGGAAAATCCTTCAATAAATCATCGATAATAGCCTGCCAAGCCTAGGAATTGTCACACCTCAGTTGGGGTCTTTGGTGCTTCCTAGTTCTTGATGGCCCCTATCTTGGATTTATCCACATAAATCCCTTGTTCATTAACAACATGACCCAAGAATTGGACTTCTCAAATCCAGAAGTCGCACTTTGAGAGTTTAGTGTACAATTTCTCTTTTCTTAGCAGTTCAAGAGCCAATTGAAGGTGCTCTTTGTGCTCTTCCTGGGTTTTGGAGTAGATGAGAATATCATCTATAAAGACAATGATAAACTTATCCAGGTAAGGTTTGCACACTATATTCATGAGGTCCATGAATACTGCGGGCGTGTTTGTCAGCCCAAATGGCATGACCAAAAACTCATAATGGCCATACCGAGTGCGAAAAGTTGTCTTGGGGATATCCTCCTTTTGAATTCTCAACTGATGGTATCCAGATCGCAAATTGATCTTGGAGTAGTAACTCGATCCTTGCAGCTGATCGAACAGATCGTCGATGCAAGGTAAGGGATAACGGTTCTTGATTGTCACTTTGTTTAACTCATGGTAGTCGATGCACATACGAAACGTGCCATCCTTCTTCTTTACGAATAAGACCGGAGATCACCAGGTGAGAAGCTTGGTCTAATGAAACCCTTGTCCAACAGCTCTTGGAGTTGGTTGGACAGTTCCTGCATCTCTGAAGGTGAAAGTCGATAAGGTGCTCGTGCGATAGGTGCTGCTCTAGGCACGAGGTCTATGCGGAACTCCACTTGTCGAGGTGGCGGTAGTCCTGGTAGATCCTCAGGAAATACGTCAGGATAGTCACATACGACTGGGATGTCTTCAATTTTCTTCACTTCTTCGGTTTTGTTGGTGATAAGCGCCAGAATGGCTGTGTATCCCTTTCGTAAGCATTTGTGAGCTTTTATGAACGAGATGATGCTTAGAGGAGTGTCGCTCCTCTCGCCTTTGATGTCTTGGGTTTCTCCACTAGGGAAAGGTATGCGCACAACCTTGTCGTGGCAAATGATTTCAGCTTGGTTTTCAGACAAGCAATCCATGCCCACTACAACATCAAAACTGCCTAGTGTAACGGGCATGAGGTCAATCTTAAATTTATGGCCTGCTAGCTTTAAAGTGTATTCTCTCAGAATGTGCCTAGTTACAATCAATTTACCCTCGGCTAGCTCTACTGTGTACTCGACCTCAAAGGGTGTTGGGGATTATGGCAAGTATCTAACTAAAATCCTTAGATATAAAGCTTTTCTTAGCTCTAGTATCAAACAACACAGAGGCATACTTATCGTTTAAGAGATATGTACCAGTAGCAAGGTTGGGATCGTTTCTGGCTTCCTTAGCCCCGATCACGAAGGCTCGTCCCTTCGGACCGTTGTTGTTCCCGCTGTTGTTGTTGTTCTTCAGATGTTGGCAGTCCCTCTTGAAGTGCCCAGGTTTTCCACATCGAAGCAGCCCTTTGGTGCTTCGAGTTGTTGATGTTGTGGCTGTGGGGTCTTTGCTAGCAATTCACCCCTGCAGTCCTTAGCGAGGTGTCCTCCTTTGCCACGCCGTTGACATCGGATAGAGCCACATTGTCCCAAGGCATGATGTAAGTTTCATTTGTTGCACTTGGGGTGTTTGCCTGCATAGGCTCCAGAGTGTTGGTTGGTTGGAATAGGTGGAGTGTAAGCTTGAGGTGACCCAAACTTACGTTGTTGTGGTGGTGGTTGAAGAGTGGAAGGTTTGCTTAGGGTGTTATCCCATTTCCGTTTGTTATCAGTAGGTTTGACTACAGCACCACAGGGTGGTAAGAGTCCTTGTGCGACGGCTGAGTCAGTGAGCTTGTGGGCTAGTCGCACAGCTTGTTGCATGGTGATGGGGTCAGCAGAAAGCACCATGCCCTGAATTTGAGGTGGGAGTCCCTCAATATACTTCTCTATGTGTTTGTAGGGTGGGGTTATCATTTCCGAGCACAGGTGTGCCAGCTCATATGATCGAGCAGTGTATGCTTCGACCTCGGAACCAACCATCTTGTGGTTCCAGAATTCAGTTTCAAGTTTCTGCACTTCACCACGAGGACAATATTCGCGGTTCAACATCCTCTTGAAGTCATCCCAAGGTAGGGCGTTGGCTGCATCCATCCCTAGGTTCTGTACATTAGCATTCCACCATGTGAGGGCAGCTCCCTCAAGAGTTCTAGCAGCAAACTTGACCCTATCTTCTTTCCTGCAGTTGCTCATGGCAAAGGCCGACTTCGCCTTTTCTATCCAGCGTAATAACCCGACGGCACCCTCAGTGCCGCTGAATGAGTGGGGTTTGCAATCCAGAAACATCTTGAATGTGCAGAGAGGTGGGTTAGGATTTACTCTTGAGATACGCAGAGAATAGTATTTGGTTCAGTATTGGGTAAACGCGTTGAAATGGAAATGAGTGATTGTGGTGCAAGGTGAATATGAAATAAGACTCATCACCTTGGTTCAGTGGGTTTTGATTGCGAGTAGCTTCCTGTGCAGCAAGTGCCTCTTCAACTCATTCTTTGATAAGGGCGTTCAATTCAGCTGGTGTCAGACTGATGTTTCCACGTCCACCCGCATTCATGCGTCCTCTGCGTCTTCCGGTCATGATCTTCATAGCGAGAATAAGTGTTAGTGTATGTCTGATGACTAATATAGTGTGTGTGGTAGCACTGAAAGAAAGAATGTAGAGTTATCGGCTCCTCCCCGTCATGTGCAATCACATGCTGTGACGATGATGACGCCATTGCTATAGTGTGCGGAATAAGTGTGCGTACAATCATGCATGCAATTCATAACTATCGTGCATGTTAGTACTATTACTACTGACACTAGGTGTGTGGAGACTAGTGGTTATAGACTAAGTTCACTAAATGCAAACCTAATTCGCAATAACCGGAGGCTCTGATACCAATCTGTCGCACCCCGAGAAATCCCGTCCGGTCCGAGGCGCGAGCAAGACCAGTCAGGATGGCAGTCTCCGATCACACAGTTGCGAGACCTACATGTCTAGTTGCATACATACATCCAATAACTTGGATAAAATAGTTTTGTAAAATCAGAGTTGCGGAAGTAAAGTATAATTCATCAAAACAGTTTAGAGTTCATAATTTGCGAAAGCGTTGCTAAAACAGCTTTCAAAACAAAACAAAACAGAGTAATAGTTTGCAGAAGCGGTTTAAGTAATAATCATTACATAGTAATTCAAATGTTTAAATGTTCTCAATCCTAAGACACTAAAGCTGATGCATGGGGCCCCATCCTAGCATCCTATCCTCGTGTGCGTGCCTTAGTTACCTGAGAAAACATGCGAGTAAAAGGGTCAACACAATGGTTGGTGAGAGCACAGTTTTTTCATAAGCAGTAAACATCCAATGTTTAAAGTAAGAGTTGTGATTTACATATCATTACAATGCAGTATCGATTGATAGCTAGTCAATACAGTTAAATTATATGTGGGTTCGTACTGAAGCTGACAGTTGTGCCTCCCGCCATGTCCATCACAAGACAATGGCAAAGTATTGGTCAATATTGCACCCATTCCGACCTCCAGTCGGGTTGGCCTCCCAGGCGCGATGGGTGGGGCTTGTTAGGCCCAAATAGTACTATTCAAGATTACCACGCTAGGCGGTACGCGCTACTAACGGTCCGTGGAGTATTGCGAGGACTTTTAGTTGTGATGTGGTCCACACATATACATATAGTGATAAAGCATGTCCATACGTAAATAAAATGAGTTGTTGTTCAAAAACTGTTGTTATGCAGTGTTTTCTCCCCCAAAGGTTAGAAAAGTAAAAAGGGGCCGTGAACTCACCTGATAGTGCAGTTTCCGGTTATGAGTGTGTTCGCGACTATGAATGCTAGCACCTGCTAGTATGCACCTATAATCATATAGGTGTAAGTATGTGTTTTTTGGTGTGTTGTATCCCATACAACTCCAAGTGTCGGTGTGCTCAACCGAGTGTGTGTGTGATTACTAGTGTTGACTCTACGAATCGTTGGTGACACGTTTGTTGTGTTTGTGTGTCTTAACGCAAGTAAGACACCAACATGCATCTTATGACTCTAATCATGATGCTTTCATGAAATCAAGTTTTTTGAAAATCATAACGTTCCCGTTTCGGGACACTTTCTATATTTAGAAAGTTTCTATTTTTGTAAAGTGTGGTTATGAAATCCCATTACATAAAATCAATACTTCTAGTATGTTTGTAAAAACGTATGTAAACACTTGAAATAAGTCGTTTGTGCATAAATTACCATCTATGCCATTTTACCCAAACAAAGTTTTCTAAAATAGCAGGCACTCGTTTAAAAGCTCGTTTTCACAAATCAAGGTTTCCAAATATGTTAGAAACCATTTCTAAACATATTTCAATAATCAAAGTTCACCAAAACATTCAAAAACATCAAAAGCCTCTTTTGATTTACAAAAGTTTCCATAAATAGTAAGTTTCCTAAAAACCATGATTTTGACAAAATCAAATACTCAAATGTGTTTCTAAACACTTCAATATGCATTTGACAACATCTAGACATGTCTAACATGTCTAGATCATCACAAATCTATGACTTGCAACATAAAAGTTTCCTATTATGGCAAGTGTACCAAAATCATCACCAAATCAATCATAACTCCTCAAAACTCAAAACAAATCAATCCTATACTGTAAAATCAGTAGATTCAAATCAATATCACATCAAATCACCAACAAATTCGTGTACAATAACCACATGGAGTTGTATGTGATCTAAGACACTTGCATGTGGGTTTTTAGCCCTTGCATGTACAATCTAACTATTAATAAACATGTAAAACTACCTTAGATGCTAGGATTCGAATTGTAGCAGGTGTAACAAGTCCTGGAAGTGGCTGGAGATGATTCTTTCGCGTGTTGATGGCTTCCAAGACCTCCTCTTGAAGCTCCAATGGTCCAAAATCAACAAAAGGAAGAAGGAAATGGTTTATCAGGGGTTGGGGTGAGTTTGGCAGAGAGTTTGGTCGAGAAAATGTGTAGGAAGTCGGAGAAAATGTGAAGAAACCAACTGGAATGAGCTTGGGGATGACTTTTATAAAAATTTTGATCTGCATGGGCTTCACGTACCGCCGAGGCCGATCAAATTGGCTTTCGCGTACCGCCGAGGAATTCGGGATCCAGAGCCCCGCTTTTGCTTCACGTATCGCCAAGCCCTTTGCCAAGGGGCTTTCGCGTACCGCGACGGGTCCATTTTCATGTTTTTCGATTTCGATGATTCGATTACGCTCGTACTCGATTCCCAATGTTCATCCTAAACATCTAATGCATGTTTAGCACAAAATCACATAATAACACATAAGTTGTTTGATCACCAACGTTCGTGAGACTCGTGTATGTTTTTCGATAATTCCTCGAATTATCTTTATTCATTTGTGTTCGTCGCTACGAACCGTTTGCATGCTTGATTAACCATAATCAACATGTATTGCACAATTCAACAATTCCCCGAATTATTGTTTTGTGTTCGTGCTTGTGTTTGCCACACTTGGTTTCCAAAACCAATGTGCAATGTACGATTCGATAGTTCCTCGAACTATCGTTTCGCAGTTGTTTGTGTTAACTTATCTAATTAAACATAATTAAATGAAATGCAACAGTATGAATGTGAAATACAAAGAATTTAAGAGTCGCAATTGACCTGAAATTGCCGGGTGTCACATTTTCTGTCTTGTACTTTTTCCTTAGTTTATTTTACAAATACACTTTGATATTTATACTAAGGTCTGTAACTACTATACTCCGATACAATTTCCTGACGGTTTCATACCAGATGTTACAGAAATCCACGAACTAAAGGTTTTCCGAACGGTCATACATTGAAGCCAATGGAAGACCGCATATTAGCTAGATATTCGGAATATTAGTTAGTCATTTTGAAGCATTGTATATGCATATATACAATGAGATGATAGAATGATCATATGACATAATTTACTTCTCTTTTTTTACTGCATTATCTCAAACCACACACATATTCAGGTGATTTTAACACTAAGTTTCGATCGATCTCAGCTCTAATGCTTGTATTCTTATTTTATCAGTAAAACATGCAAGACAAAGTAACCATTGTTACCCCGTGAGATTTTTATACCAACAAGGGATTAAGGAATTTTTTTTTTGTACGAATATCGTCTTATATTTGTTTACTTTCTTTTATATCTTCATCATTCCTAGATATCCTGAGGATATTTTCTTAGACAATACAAACAAGGCTGTTGTTGAAACCACAAAGCACGAAACCTCTCCTAATTAATTTGGATTTTCTAAAACTTAAGCTTGTTAATTTTTATCTGAAACAATTATAAAACTAAACTAATTTATAAAAGTTGTATATTACCTAAGTAATAAAAACCAATATCGGTGTTTGAGACGTGTGTATCTTGGTTTTCTTTCTTTATAATTTCTTGATTAAGTAACAAAGAATTCATCCTTTGTGCGCAAATGTTTTTCTGGTGGAGTTGGCAAGGCATTGTAGTGTGAAGCAATTGGTACGGGTTCGAACTTACTTTCTGTCTTTCTTTTCTTTTCTTTTTTTTACTTTATTTCCATCTCTCATTATTTTTTTGTTTTAATATTCATATTTTTACCCTCTCATCTTTTTAAAAAAATTATAACATATCGTTTTGACCCTCCTTAGGTCTCTAAAGTTTCGTATTTAACCTTTCGTTTCTTAAATCTTCATTTTACGCTTTCGAGGTTAACGTTTTCATCTCATGGGCTACTTTGATTTTCTAAAGGTTTTAGTTACTCCTTTTGTACCTTAGCTAAATTAATAATTTCTTACGTGCTTTGTTTTACATAAGAGTCCGTATAAATTCTTGTTGATCCATGTTTCAGTATTAAATTTTCCCTAAAATGAGATTAGTCAAAGATAGTAGGCATTTGTTCTTATTGTGGATACGTTTTCTATTGTTATACGTTTTGGCTAAATTTTTTAAGAGATATGTTGAGTCACATATATTAAGTTTTTTATTCAACCTAATAAATTCGAAGTATTATACATTTTAAAGCCGCCGCAGCGCACGACGGGTAACTTTACTAGTATAAACACATTTTGCAATGTCGGTGCTTCCAGCATGTTGACACTCACAATAGTTTTTATGTGAAATCATTTACTCTTCTCATCAAATAATTATGGTGTGTGCTTAGTGGTAAAAGATTAGAAGATATGGTTTTGAGGTCGTCTGTTCGACCCATGTAAAAAACCAACTTTTTTTCTTCTTTTTTTTTTTTTTTGTTTTTTTTTGTTTATTTTTTCCTTTTTTGGATTTTTTATTTCTTCTTTTTTTTTGCTTATTTTTTCTTTTCCATCAAAAATTTTCTTATATTTCTGTATAAATTTTGCATGTTAACCTTCTTATATCGAGACATGCTATGAATAGCATGACTTTATTCGGTATGATTTGTTGTTTTATATCGTAACGTGCGTTGAGATTTTTTTAATATTTTCTTTTTTCCATTTGAATCTTCTTATATATTAATGCTATATAAATTCTACTAGAATATTTATGCCGTAACATATGACGTATTTTATTAGTGTTTAAATATATTTTTTGTATTATAAATAGTTTTTAGATTTCTATATCCTCCAATAATTCCACCAAATAGTTTTTTTCACCCCATTTTGTGTATCACATTGAGTATTATAATTTTTTTTTTTGCTTTTTATTTCTTTATTGTTATTTGTTTTGCTTGCTTTTTTAAGGTTTTTTCTTTTGGGTTTTTTTTAATATTATTTTATTTGTATTATAATTGTTAAGACATGCTTATGTTGTTATATTTAAACATAACGTTAATGAGCCACATCAATTTTGTACATTTTCTTTTTGCTCTTAATCACGTGTATTTTAATGCTTATTACGTTTAAATTTTTTACTAACTGTTTTCTCAAATTTGCAGTTCCAGTGTTAAGTCATGTTTACGTTGCAAATTATGAGAACTACGATACGTTTTTTGTGCTTAGTCATTTATGTAAACGCTTCTTTCGTTTAGACTTTATAAAAATCAGTTTGTGACCCGCCGCAAAGCGCGGGTCAACTTGCTAGTTATATATAATATTAAATTAAAAACTAAATAGCAATTTGCAATTATTTGGTTAAAATATAATAATTATTTATAATTAAAATTATATAAATATTTAAAAATATATATTCTATTAATATTATTATTATTTAATAATTAAAATTTAAGAAAATGATAAAGATATCGTATAATGATATATATTATATCAATTAACATGTGAAAAAAATAAGTAAAGAAAGCTGAAAAAATAACAAAAAATGATGTTATTGATGTGTTATCGTCATGTATTTTTTTAATACAATAAATTAAGTGATAATGCAAGATTTACCAGTACTAAAACCAAGTCATGGGTTTAGGTCCAAATAAAAAATAATTTACTTTTTAACTTTAAATAAGTAAAGAAGATAAATATGTTAAAAAAAAGACCAAAACTAATTAACAAATTAATACAATGTTGTTGCGTCTTTTTCACGGCGTAAATCACATATAGACTATGAAATGATTTATAGCCTAAAAGATACGAAAATCTTAGATCCTCCTTTTTCTTTGTTTTTTTACTTGGTAATCAACTTTAAAATTTAATAGGTGTTTTCAAATACAAATTGGACTGGTATGTTGACCAGTTTGGGTATACGATGATGGTTCAAGTGAAATGCAAATCAGGCGGTTGAAACAGTGAACTGCATTGGTTAAAGCTCGTTAAGTATGTGTGCGAACAATGAAAGTCGTTAAACGCGTGAATGTCTGTATTAGTCGTTTAAACGTCACCGACGAACGAATGAAGAGATAAAATATTATTAAATATTTATTTACATATAAAAGTGTTGCCAGAAAGAGAGCATTGTGAAACGAAATGTAAAAACAATTAAATATGTAATACGCTTTAAAAATAAGATAGGAACACATTTAACATAATTATTTGTTGGGATCGTTGTTGTAAAACTCGGCCTAGGCTAGGCGGCCGAGTAATCGACGAGTACTCGGTATTCGGCCCTCGGCCGAACCGATTTTCTACAACTCGGCCAGACCAACTCGGTCCAACTCGGCCAAAAACCTCCGTTCAACTCAGAATAAATCGGTCAAACTCGGGCCAACTCGGTCAAACTCGGACCAACTCGGTTTTCCGCTGTTTTTTACCGATTTTCCCTGTTTTTCACTGCTTTTATTGTTTTTCACCAATTATTGTTTGATTTTACCTATATATATATTTCATTTATATTGATAGGGAGAGGATCAAATGTTAACCCTCTCATATAGCGTTAACATGTTAACCTTGGCAAAAAATGCCCGAATCTTTGAATTTTTTTCATGATCTTTATTATACATAAATAGAGGGTTTCTTTTTTGTGTTTTTGCTAATTCATTACCATTTAGAATTTAAAACAATTGTAAGTTTGAGTTACACTATCTGATGTAAGAAGTGTAACGCAAACTTACACTTAGTTACACTTGATTTAAATTCTAAACGGTGATGAATTAGCAAAAACAAAAAAAAGATGCATCCTATTTATGTATAATAAAGGCCATAAAAAAAATTTAAAGATTCTGACATTTTTTTGCCAAGGTTAACGGGTTAACGCTATAAGGGAGGGTTAACAATGGAACCATCTCCTATATTGATATTCACTATATATGTTATATATACTAGTAAACATATGATATTTGATATATATATATATATATATATAATTTTTTAAAATTATTTTTTTTATCATTTACCGTATTCGAGTGCTCCCCGCTTAGGCCGAGTACTCGCAACTCCCCAATTAATCGATCTGGCAGCGCCTAGCGACTTCTCCAACTATGGTTGGGATGACAAAATCTATTGAAATAAACATTTTGAGAATGTTTATGAATTCCTCATTTATTTTAGTATCAAAATAATAATCAAGGGCAATGAATGTAACTCAGACGGGTTCATTATGCATTTATAGGCGGTTACACCTCCTCCAAGCTCTAACTATAATCGGATATCTAATATTCAACAGTCTCCTACTTGAACGATTCAACGACTGAGTGTTTCAAAGTAAATAATCTTAGACACCTAGATGTGTGACACTGCCCCTAGCAATATATGTCTTATAAAGTCAACTAAACTCTTTAGTCTAAGTAACTCCTTACTTAACTGAGAATTTTAGCCATGGTAATATTTATCTATGTATTCCTTTATATAAGATATTACTTGAACATGAGATATGGATCTTCCTTCATTCTCATATATAGTTCAAGCATTTTGGTTCTCGTTCTCAATTTAAAATGATCTAACAAACTACTCTTATTTTAAGCGTGACCACATGTTTACATCAGTTTAAATCAACGAGTGCACCTGAATATCTCCTTTCATCAATCACTACCCCTAACAAGGTATATCTTCTAAAGTCAACTAAACTCTTTAGTCAAAGTAACTCCTTCCTTTAACTAATAATTTTAGTAATGGTAACATTTATCTATGTATCCCTTTTGTGAGATATTCCTTGAACATGAGACATAGATCTACTTTCATTCTCATATATAGTTCAAGCATTCTAGTTCTCATTCTCAATTTAAAATGATTTAACAAACTACTCCTATTTAGAGCATGACCACACGTTTACAAAATTTAAATCAACGAGGGCACCAAATTTTCTCCTCTTTGTTGGGAATTCTAGGTTACTTTTCATTTAATCAATTTCAATTAATCGCATTAATTGACAAAATCAGTTTTCATAAAACCGGATTAAACTATCAGATCAGATATGACACAGCGGAAGCATTTAAATTTTATAACCTTTCGATTCGTAATCGAAACAATTCCCAAATCAGGATCCAGTTACAAATCTTTTAAACAACAATTAAATCAAACAACACAACCATAGGGGGTTTTAGAAATCGACCTTTATCGAACCGGTCCCAAAAACACACGATGGATCGGCAACGGTCTCGCTAGTTGACTCACTACGATCACCCGAGTCCGGATATCTTCCTACGAATCACTGGATTGGACCAAAACAGATTTTGGCTCGGCTCACGGCTCGACACACGGTTTGGCTAGGTGGCCTTGACTCGGCCTGGCTCGGGCAAGGCAGCCCTCCTACGACTTCTCTTGGCCCCTCGACTTGGCTCGATGGCAGCCTGGCGCTGCCCCTTGGTGCGGCCTGCTTGCCGGTCTCGGCTCGGTGGTAGTGGTTTGTGGCAGCCCAAAAACCACACAAAATGGTGGTGGTAGGCGACGGCCACTAGGGTTTTGGGAGAAGGAGAGTGAGTGAAAGAGTGGTGGTAAATGTGGTGATTTGATCTAGATTAAATAGTCAAATTAGATCCACATAATTAGAATCTAGGAATTACCAATTCAAAATTGGAATTCCCACCAATTATTTCATATTTAATTCAAATTAAACTCTTTTAATTTGATTAAACTCTTTTAGTAATTAAACCATTTAATTACTACTCTCCAATATTACTAACAATTAGTTAGTATCATTTAATTAAATGTTTAAAGTTTAACTAAATGTCAATTTGTCAATCAACATTTAACTAACAATCCCTTATAATAAAGTTCAAAACTTTATTTGTTTAATGAATTAATTATCTCTATAATTAATTCCTACCGATTATTATTTCATAAATAATAAAAACCAATTCGATAAAACTGACAATTCGTGATCGTATATTATGTTTAACAATTAAACATAAAGTCGTTGCCTTCCAAAGTGTAACTCTTTGGATCATACCTTACATAGCAATGTTGAACTTATCGTTAATCGGACATCCAATATCCAACAGACTCCCACTTGGACGATTCATCAACTAAGTGTTTCAACGTAGACAGTGTTGGACGGCTAGCTGCATCACGCTGCCCCTAGTAAGGTATGACTTCTTAAATCGACTAAAACTCCTTAGTTTAAGCAACTATTTGCTTTAACTTGCAATTATAGTCTCAGATAACCTTTATCTGTATATCCTTTCTATTTAGATATTCCTTAAACATGAGACATAGATCTCTCTTCAATCTCATATATTGTTCAAGCATTCTCATTCTCGTTCTTAATTTAAAGTGATCTAACAAAATACTTTTAGTTTGAGCGTGGCCACGCATTTACATCAATTTAAATCAACGAGGGCGCCAAAATATCTTCTCTTATCTGTATAAGAGTATAGAATCCCTTTGGCAGCATATAACTCCCACTTAATCTTAAAATCATTCCCAATCGTTACCCTTATTACTGCCTATTTTACAAGACACCGTTAGGTAAGATCAAAAAGTGATCTTTAATTAATGTTAGTTCAATATACTCCTTAGGTCTAAGGATATTTGTGTATATCGAATATACTTTAATATCAAAACATCTTATGACAACGATCCGTGTAGAATGTTTTGAAGCGAGTTACGTCCGACATCATTCTCTAATGAATGCCTATGAATCTTGGTTCTCAACACTTGAGCTTTTATCTCTGTAAACTAACCAAGCATTCTAGTAGTCTTACTTCAGATTGATTCCCATGAATCTGATCGACTACGGACATTTAGAATACTATATTCAAGGATACTAAAATGTACAAAATTTCGAATTCAGAAACATAATTCATTTTGCCTTTAACCATTAAATCAAAATGAACTTTCAATGTTTCTTGTTTCGATTGTAGAGCACCCAATACTAAAGTTCAATCAGATTCGCCATCTAGTATATCTAATATCTATTTATCAGCCTTATCCTCATATTCAGCTCTTTAAATAGATTTAGTGAACTGAATTGTTAGATTCTGATTTATGAATTTTATTTATTATTATGTCTTTCTTTCAGTTCTTTCTCATAATGCTTCTACTATAATATGACTACAATTTCGTAGTCTTAGCTATGTTATATTGTTGTCATATGTTTTCTCAATCCATTCAGAGTCATTATGAATATTATTGAGATTAGTAATGAATCTTTCATTCTAAGCATTTTGATGCATTTATTTGTGTTCTCTAACCTTTAGTGAACTCTTCAGGCTTTAACATAGATAATTTGCATGTGACTCTTCATCTTATGCAATATTTATCTAAGATTTTATTTCAATCACTAATGAAATTGTCATTGGATAATTTATATATTAACCATTAACATAGATTCAATTTTATCAAATAAGATTGTTACTTATTTTGTTTAACATCACATGTTAAAGTTTATGTCTTTATTATAGAAGCTCATTTCTATAATTAGTATGTCATCTACATACTTACATAATGTTATCTTTAGAATTTACTACGCTCTCACTAGCCTTGACATATATATGTTGAACATCTTTGTCCTTTAGGCAAAACTAACACCTTAGTTTCTTACCATGACAAAGATTCCCACTTGTAACACCCCGACCAATGGCGGAAACGTCGGGATGCCACGAGGGATGTGTAGATTGTTCAAAAGCTCGTGGGCATCTAAATCAATCATCATATATCATTCAATCAACCAAAATAATTACACAATAATCATGTTCATCATGAATTTAATACATCAATTACACAAAAGAATTAGCTAAACTAACTAAACTCTAATCGCCAGAATTTTAGTTAATTAGCTAAGTCCAAGACCCTATATGATGATGTCCAAAATGTAAGAGACTATCCTTCTCATCCTACTTAGCTTCATCACCTGAAACATGTAAGAAATCAAGTGTCAACTACGAAGTAGTTGGTGAGTAATCATAAGTTTTTATACTTAAAAGGTTTTATAAAATGAATTTAAAAGTTTAAGTTTAAAAAATGGTTTTTATAAAAGGTTTAGATAAAATGAGTATAAATGCTTATGACTTCCTGAGAAAATCCACATTAATACCTGTATGAGATAATCCAACAAATCTCCAAACTCAACAATCAAACACATACACAAACACATAATCACATATCCAATCAGTCATAGTCAATCATAGATAATCATAGTCAATAATAGATAATCAAACCACATAACCAATCAATCAATCTCAACATCAATATTCTCAAATAATATCTGTGACTATACATGGTCATTATGTAATTAACAAAAGTTAAAAACATGATCCATGGAGTGGAAGCTATCCACGAGACAATACATGAGATCAAAGCAATTAACCGAAGTTAAAGACAACGACTCATGGGGTTGTGATAATCCAAGTGACAATACATGTAATCTTTGTTATTGACCGAAGTCAATGACAATGTTACACGAAGATATAAATGTAAGTGATAATCCATAAATAATGATAATTCAATATTGTGAATATCATATTGATAAATAGGTATTAGCCTTGTGTTATCAAAATAATATTTGAATTTGGTATACATGCTTCACCTCTGAGTTTTAAAACAAAAACAGTTTAAAGAAAGGGAGGTTATGAGAACTCACCTAGGTTCGGCCAATAAGAAAAATGGTTCGGTGAGCATGTAGGATTTGCAACACAAGGGTTCGGCTACACCTCCTCATAGGTGAACCTTATAGGTTCGTTACTGCCTAGGTTCGTAGCTAACTGATGTGGGTTCGGCTGAAGAAGATAAGTTCGTAGGGTTCGCTGCTTCTTATCCTAGGGTTCGGCCAGGAGGAGAAGGAAGGTTCGGTCCTCTAGAATTTATGGAGCTACTAGGTTCGCTGCATGCAGCCCCACGAACCTTTTAGTTCAGCTGAGTTGGAGGGTTCGTTCCTACATGATTCGCAGCTCACGGCTCAGGGTTCGTGGCATGCCAGGGTTTGCCAACAAGCTAGGTTCGCCTAGCCCTCTAGGGTTCGGCTACAACCTGTTTTTCCCGCCCATGGAAGGTTCGTGAGGACAAAAGGTTCGGCCCTCACCTGCTGTCGCTATCCCTCCCTGTTCATCATCATCTTCTTCACATTCAATAAGTTTAAGGTTATCTATGGTTTCCCATGGCTCAACAATAAATCGATTTATCATCAAATGAAACCCTAATCGTGGTCAACGTTGAAGATCATAAACACATCATGTTTTTATCAAAAACCGAAAAGAAAAACAGCAGATTTACCTCAATTCGTGTATCAAACGCAGGATTTTCTTGTACTTCCTTGTTCTCCTTGATTCCCCGGTCGTGTAGGCTCCGAGATCTCGCGATTTCGTCAAGAAACGAGAGAGTTATGGTAAAGAGAAGTTAGAGAGAGAGTGGGGTGACGGATTTGTGTGGTTAGAGAGAGAAAAATGATCTTGCAAATGAAGAAGGAGGAGGAGAGATGGGCTTTTATAGCCCGGGTTCTCCCCGCGTGCTCGGTTTCGTTTATTTCGTGATAACTTAATAAATGTTCGGTTTTACACATTAACGTATTTAAATACGTAAAACATTTAAATGACTAAGTTTTGTTTTTAATAAAATAGTTTTCAAAAATTTCGTTTAAATAAAATGTCTCCGTTTATTTTTGTTAAATCAATTGTTGAATAATTTAATTTATTCGGATTCATTTTAGGTTGTGATTCCTAATAAATATTTTTAGTTCCGTTTATTAAATTAATATCGTTTGATATTATTTATATCTCGTCGAGACACGTTACTCGCGTACGTATTCGTAAAGATCGTCACCTTTGCGAATCCGATGCTCGTATCGTATTTCGATTTGATTTATAATTTATGGAATATCGTTTCAGTATATTATTCTTAATAATTATATTCGTGTGAATCGTCACTCACGCGAATACATTATTAAGTTAATATTTCTGAATCAACATTCGCGTTTAAGTAATGATCGTAACCTCACTTCGCGTAATTAATTCTCATTATTTATTAACTTTAATATTATCATTCCCAAACCAAAACCCACTAAACCCTAGTCACTGACACATCCATGATAGACCGAAATATGCATATGTATAGGGCATATGCAGAGGTAGATCGCAACCTCCCCTACACCGTCTCACCGCTATTTCGATAAACCATGACCATGTGTCCTTGACTACGTTTAGCAACCAAACTATAACAAACTCCCAGTTCCTTTCCAATCCAACCCAAATCCATTCTCATTCCAAACCAAAAATCCATAATCAGTATAGTGTAACTGCGATAAACTCTCTGGTTCTGTTTAGTTGAGTTACAACTAAACTCCCCATGGTTTACGCATATAATATGTTATAAACATGTATACCAGTAACAGTGATAATCATCAAGTAATGTGTCAATATTAATAATTACAAAATCTCAGGTCGTAACAGTACAATCGTACGGATGTACGGACAACCTAAAGTACAGTGATGTTACAGTCTCCCCTAGTTAAAGGAATTTCGTCCCGGAATTCAACTTGGAGTGACCGTAGTAAATAAATGTGGGTACTTAAGCTTCATCTGATCTTCCCGCTCCCAGGTGAACTCTGGACCCCGCTTCGATTCCCAACGTACTTTGACAATTGGAATTCTACTGCGTTTGAGCTTTTTAACCTCACGATCCATTATCTCCACCGGTTTTTCAATAAAGTGCATGGTATCATCGATGCGAATATCATCGAGTGGTACCTGAAGATCCTTATCAGCTAAGCACTTTCTCAGATTGGACACGTGGAACGTCGGGTGCACGTTACTAAGTTCGGTAGGAAGTTCTAACTTGTAGGCAACCTTCCCAATCCGTTCGAGGATCTTAAAAGGGCCAACATAACGTGGAGCAAGTTTACCCTTCTTCCCAAATCGCACAACGCCTTTCCAAGGCGACACTTTAAGCAATACCAAATCTCCCACTTCAAACTCTAAAGGTTTTCTTCGTTTATCCGCATAACTCTTCTGTCGACTGCGTGCAGCTAACAGATCGTCGCGAATCTGGCGGATCTTGTCAGTCGTCTCCTGAATAATCTCGGGACCAGTGATTTGCGATTCGCCGACCTCGGTCCAACAAATAGATGACCGACATTTTCTGCCATACAGAGCTTCAAATGGCGCCATACCTATGCTCGCGTGATAATTGTTATTATACGAGAACTCCACGAATGGTAAATGGCTATCCCAATTGCCACCGAAATCGATGACACAGGCTCTCAACATGTCTTCTAATGTCTGAATCGTTCGCTCCGTCTGTCCATCCGTTTGAGGATGATAGGCAGTCCTAAGATCCAGTCTTGTTCCAAAGGCTTCATGAAGTGATTCCCAAAATCGTGCCGTGAAACGAGCATCACGGTCCGATATTATACTTAAGGGAATACCATGTCGGCTAATGATCTCATCAATGTTGATACGAGCTAATTTCCGCACGGGGTAAGTTTCGCGTATCGTTAAGAAATGAGCCAACTTTGTCAATCTATCAACTATCACCCAAATGCTATCTTTACCGTTTGCGGTTCGTGGGAGTTTAGTAATGAAATCCATGGAGATAGTCTCCCACTTCCACATCGGTATCTCTGGCTGTAGTAACAATCCTGAAGTTCGCTGGTGTTCTGCCTTGACTTTAGCACAATTAAGGCACTTTAACACGTATTCAGCAATATCCTTCTTCATTCCAGGCCACCAGTACAAGCCCCTGAGGTCTTGATACATCTTGTCAGAACCCGGATGGATTGAGTAACGAGACTTATGAACTTCATCCATAATCACCATTCTAAGATCACCTCGGTTCGGTATCCACAACCGATTCAAGTAATACATTAAACCGTCATCCTTAGTTTCCAATAAGATTTCAGCCCCGCAATACATCTCATTCTTCAAATTATCTTGAGCTAATGAGTGTTGTTGGGCTGTGAGAACATCCTTACGGAGACTAGAGTGCACTCGGACACTATGGATCTGAACTTGACTTTTGCGACTAAGCGCATCTGCTACTACATTCCCTTTACCAGGATGGTAGCGAATTTCACAGTCATAATCATTCAACAGTTCAACCCACCTCCGTTGTCTCATATTAAGCTCTTTCTGATTAAGAATATGTTGTAAACTTTTATGATTAGTGAAGACTACACACTTAGTGCCATAAAGATAATGTCTCCATATCTTCAACGCAAACACGACTGCACCAAGTTCTAAGTCGTGTGTAGTGTAGTTTTTCTCGTGAATCTTCAGCCGTCTTGATGCATAGGCCACAACCTTTCCCCGCTGCATGAGAACACAACCGAGACCTAGGTTGGATGCATCACAATAGACTACAAAATCATCATTTCCATCAGGCAGTGTCAAGACAGGAGCATCATAGAGTTTCTGCTTCAAAATCTGGAATGCCTCTTCTTGCTTTGGTCCCCACTCATAAGGTCTATTCTTTTGAGTCAAAGAAGTGAGAGGGACAGCAATCCTGGAGAAATTCGAAATAAACCGCCGATAGTAACCGGCAAGTCCAAGGAACGATCGAATCTCTGTGGGTGTCTTCGGTGTACTCCAATTCTTCACCGCGTCAATCTTTGCTGGATCCACGTGAACATGATATTCATTGACTATGTGCCCAAAGAATTGAACTTCCTTAAGCCAAAATTCACATTTAGAGAATTTGGCATACAGTTGCTCTTTTCTTAGGATCTCCAAAGCTCTTTTCTTAAGATCTCCAAAACCAACTTAAGGTGTTTCTCGTGCTCTTCCTTGGTCTTTGAGTATATCAAGATATCGTCAATGAACACAATCACAAACTTATCCAAGTATGGCCTGCAGACACGGTTCATGAGGTCCATGAAAACCGCAGGTGCATTGGTAAGGCCGAAGGGCATTACCAGAAATTCATAATGGCCATATCTTGTTCTGAAAGCAGTCCTGGGAATATCATCATCATGTACTCGAAGCTGATGATACCCAGACCTAAGATCGATCTTTGAAAACCATGCCGAGCCTTGAAGCTGATCGAAGAGATCATCGATGCGCGGCAGTGGATATCGATTCTTGATTGTAAGCTTGTTCAATTCGCGATAGTCGATGCACATTCGGAACGACCCGTTCTTCTTCTTGACAAACAGGACCGGTGCACCCCATGGCGAACGGCTTGGGCGAATAAATCCTTTATCAGTAAGCTCTTGCGGCTGGCTCGCCAATTCTTGCAACTCTGAAGGTGCAAGTCTGTAGGGAGCTTTAGCAACTGGGTTCGCACCAGGTACTAAGTCAATTCGAAACTCTACTTGACGTTCTGGTGGAAGACCCGGAAAATCATCTGGAAATACTTCTGGAAAATCTCTGATCACAGGAACATCTTCAACTTTCCTTTATCCTTTTTCTCCACAATATGAGCTAGAAATGCTATACATTTCTTCCTAAGGTACTTGTGTGCTTTAGTGCATGACATCAGCTTAAGACCTTTGCTAGAAGTATGTCCAAAAACCCTTAAAGTTTCACCCGAAGGCAATGGAATACGTATGTATTTCTCATGGCAAACTATCTCCGCTTTGTGGGTGGCTAATCAATCCATGCCTATTATAACATCAAAGCTACCAAGGTGCATAGGTATGAGATCAATTGGGAAAACATGATCACTTAAGTTCAACGCACATCCAATAATAATAGTGTCAATATCAATAGTGTTTCCGTCAGCCACCTCCACGTTAAACGGTTTATCTAAGTATGTACGTGTTCTATCAAGCAAGCATTCAAAATCATATGAAACAAAACTCCTATCGGCACCAGAATCAAATAAGACAGATGCATAAGAGTTGTTGATCAGAAATGTACCGTTGACCACATCCTGGTTGGCTTGAGCGGCTGGAGCATTCAGTTGAAACGCCCGGCCTCTTGCCACCCTCTGATTATTCCTGGTCAACTTTGGGCACTGATTTCTGAAGTGACCGACTTCACCACACTCATAACAGGCTCTTGCCTGTGCAGGAGGTACCTGGCGAACGGGTACAACTGGAATAGGTTGAGTTTGAGGAGCTGGCAGTGCAAGCGGTGCTTGTTGCATCCTTTGTGCTTGCGGTGCACTCCGACAAACGTTAGCATAGTGACCAAACTTGCCACAGTTGTTGCAGACGCGACAAGGCAAGTTGGGTGCATGGTGGTATCGGTAGGTATTACATTGAGGAGTAATTCCAACATAATTCCTGGCAGTAGTGTTGTTTGATGATTGCTGCGCAGACTTTGCTGCAGGAGCAGTGACCATGAAGTTCCTGGTCTTCCTCTTTTTGTTGCTGCCTTTGGATGAACTGGAAGCTTAAGTCTTTGCTTCAGTAGAATTATCCTTGGCAGATGACTTGTTGTCAGTCTTCTTGAATCCCTTCCGAGTGAGTGTTCCAGCCTTCACGTGGTTGTCGGTAAGTGTAGCAGATAACCGGATAGCAGCCTCCAGTGTTTTGGGGTTGCTCCCGTACACAGTGTCTTGGATCTGCATGGGCAGACCGCCAATTTACTTATCAATGGCCCTCTCCAAGTGCGCCACCAGATGAGGCACCAGCAGACTATACTCGTGGAAACGAGTATTGTAGATGACATTCTCACCGCTGTCTTGCTTGAGTTCCCAGAACTCAGTCTCAAGCTTCCTCATCTCGCTACGCGGACAGAATTCAGTGGTCATCAAGTTCTTGACCTCCGTCCAAGTCAGTGCTAGGGCAGCATCAACTCCCCTAGTTCGCTTCTACCCATTCCACCAAGTTAGTGCTCTCTTTTGGAAAACACTGGTGGCATATCGCACCTTCAAGTTGTCGGGGCAGTCACTGTTGATGAAGGTGTTCTCCATGCTCTCAAACCACTGCAACAGACCAGTGGTTGACTCAGCACCCGTAAACTTCTGTGGGTTACAGGAGTTGAAGTGTTTAAATGTGCAAGTTGGTGGGTTTGCACCACCTCTGTTCTGAGTGAGAGATTGATTTGCTTGAGTCAACTGATTAACCAAGCCAGAAATCAGTGTTGCTAACTCTTGTATGCCGGAGTTGGCATTATTGTTGTTAGCATCCCCACTGTTCGAGTCATCTTCTTTGTGACGGCGCGGCGGCATGTTTCTTAGAAATTAGAAACATGTTACTACCGTTTACAACGTAAGTCATACAAACAATGGTCAAATGATTTCATTTAAACAGTTAGGATTACATATAGGAACTATATTTCTCTCCTGTCTGTCATTAAACTCATAACATCTATAAATTTCCTAATTTTATACTAAGTGTCCTAGTTGGTCATAACTAATATTAGCTAACTATTCCTAAGTTCCATACATTCCCCACCCTATACCAACACTGACAACCTCCCGATGCAATGCAACAAGCTTATATATAGGGCATATGCAGAGGTAGATCGCAATCTCCCCTACACCGTCCCACCACCGTTCCATTGCACCACAATTGTGCCCTTGCTAGCATTTAGGGTGTATCATGTATCTTACCATAGTCACACTTCACAAACCTTATCCTAGGTAGGATAATTTTGAGTGAAGTGGTCTCTAGTTCCCTTGGACAATTAGGTTCGCCTAATGTCTAAGTTCACCTAACATGTAGGTTTGCCTATTTCTAAGTTCACCTAATGTCTAAGTTCACCTGACATTAAAGTTTCCCCTAATGTCTAAGTTCCCTAAATTCCATACCAAATCTCAATGTCCATAATCATGAATAGGGGTTCATATCATCACTAAGTGTCCATACCGTCACTAAGTGTTAGTATCATCACTATGCATTTATATAATCACCAAGTGTCTATATCATCACACAAGTCCATATTCCATCACTAATCATTCATATCGCTCGCTGATCCTATGCACCCTACGTGTCACACCTTAGGCAAATCCCACATCGGCCGTGGACAGGAGAGATCCTTGGTTCATATGTAATAACCCGCCTCTTATACCAACAACGCGTTTTGGGGCTTAATGGTAGTGGATGAGAGGAGAACTCCACAGTTAAGCGTGCTCAGGTGACAGCAATCCAGGATGGGTGACCCCCTGGGAAGTTTTCACCCGGGCGACCAAAAGCAAAGCCGTGAGCTATAATTTGGCAAAGCGGACAATATTGCTGGTAAAACGAGGCGGGGTGTTACAGAATGGTATCAGAGCCACTCCTGTGCCGTTCGGGATGTGGGGCGAACCTCATCCAGGGCGACGAGTCCCGGGGGTGTCTGGAGGACACCTTAGGCAGATCCTACACGCCAGAAAGGCTAGCGGGGCACACCTCATCGAGGACGATGAGTCCCAGGGGGGGTGTATGTGACACCTTAGGCAAATCCCACATCGGCCGTGGACAGGAGAGATCCTTGGTTCATATGTAATAACCCGCCTATTATACCAACAACGTGTTTTGGGGCTTAATGGTAGTGGATGAGAGGAGAACTCCACAGTTAAGCGTGCTCAGGTGACAGCAAACCAGGATGGGTGACCCCTGGGAAGTTTTCACCCGGGCGACCAAAAGCAAAGCCGTGAGCTATAATTTGGCAAAGCGGACAATATTGCTGGTAAACAGCGTTGACCTGGTGGAATTTAAATGTTCAAACTCTGGGATTGGGTGAGGCCAATGCCTTAACTTGGAATGGTTTCAAGACCTTACTGCAAGAGGAGTATTGTCCTCGCAGTAAAATGCAGAAACTGGGGGAGGAGTATTGGCACCTTAAGATGGAGGGGTCAAACATCGAGGAGTACACGACTCGGTCACATGAACTGGCCAGACTTCTACCTCACATGGCTACTCCAGCCAGTAAGTGGATAGAGAGGTACATAGGAGGATTGGTGCCTCAGATCCAGGGATTGGTTACATCTGCAAATCCCACAAAGATTCAACAAGTTGTTCATTTAGCGCACCAACTGACTGATCAGGCAGTGTTACAGGGAACTCTGCCTCAACGAACATCGGCTACTAAGGTGGGAGACCACAAGAGAAAGTGGGAAAGCAGCAACACCAAGAACTATAACCAACAGCCTTTTCAGCAGAACCGGAAGCAGGATTCAAACAAGTCTTATCACAACTCGAATAGTGGTCAGCAGTCGTCATCATCAGGGGGTATATTGGTAAACACCCAAAGTGCAACAAGTGTGGGTTTCATCATGCTGGGAATCAGTGTGATAAGTTTAAGTGTCAACGGTGTGGTAAAGTTGGGCACGCAGCTAAGGATTGCCGCGGAGAGCTGCAAAACAATTCCAACAATCAAAATAACAACCAGAACAACGCACAGAAAGGTTGCTTTAAGTGTGGTAAGCTAGGGCACTTTAAAAAGGATTGCCCACCACTAAAGAAAGGCGGGACTAATGATGCAAATGGCAACAGCAACGGAAATGGCAATGGCACCAATAACAACAACAATAACAACAACAATGGTGCTAGGGGCAGGGCGTTTGTGATTGGAGGACGTCAGGCACGGGAGGATCCCAACATTGTCACGGGTACGTTCCTCGTAAATAATCACTATGCCTCTATGCTATTTGACACTGGTGCAGACCGGAGTTTTGTGTCTAGTTCATTTTCTAAGTTGCTAAATGTTAGTCCCACTGCCTTAGAAAATCCATACACTGTAGAATTAGCCGATGGCAAGTTAATTATAGTTGAACAAATCCTTAAAGGATGTATCCTTGATTTGATGGGTCAAACATTAGAAATTGATCTCATGCCTATCACTTTAGGCAGTTTTGATGTAGTCATTGGCATGGACTGGTTGTCCAAACACTAGGCTGGAATAGTATGCCATGAAAAGATCGTTCGTATACCTCTTCCGCATGGAGAGACATTGTATGTACAAGGCGAGAAGAGCAGTACGCCACTGCGTCTCATATCTTGTATGAAAGCACACAAATGTCTGCGTAAAGGTCATACAGCAGTTATAGCACTTACAACTGAGAAGCCGGTAGTTGAGAAGAAGATTGAAGACATCCCAGTAGTTTGTGAATTTCCTGAAGTATTTCCAGAAGACCTACCGGGATTACCGCCTATCAGACAGGTGGAATTTCGAATCGACCTTACACCAGATGCAGCACCGATAGCTAGGGCGCCTTATCGACTTGCACCTTCTGAGATGCAAGAGTTATCTACACAACTGCAAGAGTTGTTAGATAAGGGCTTTATACGACCTAGTTTTTCACCGTGGGGAGCTCCAGTCTTATTTGTTAAGAAGAAGGATGGGACTTTCCGTATGTGCATCGATTACCGGGAACTGAACAAGGTTACCATCAAAAACCGGTATCCGTTACCCAGAATTGACGATCTGTTCGATCAGTTGCAAGGTTCGAGTTATTACTCGAAGATTGATCCCAGATCGGGTTATCATCAACTCAGAGTTCAAGAAGAAGATATTCCGAAGAAAGCATTCAGGACGCGCTATGGCCATTATGAGTTCTTGGTCATGCCATTTGGGTTGACAAACACTCCAGCTGTATTCATGGATCTCATGAATCGTGTTTGTAAACCTTACCTTGATAAGTTTGTCATTGTTTTCATTGATGACATTCTAATATATTCTCAGACCGAGGAGGAGCATGCTGAACATCTCCGATTGCTACTAGAGTTATTGAAACAAGAACAACTGTACGCTAAGTTCTCGAAATGTGACTTCTGGATGCGAGAAGTACAATTCTTGGGTCATATAGTCAATAAAAAGGGTATACATGTTGATCCAGCAAAGATTGAAGCGATTAAGAATTGGGAAGCACCAAAGACCCCTACCGAGGTACGACAATTCCTTGGTTTGGCGGGTTACTACCGACGATTCATTGAGGGTTTCTCAAAGATCGCTCAACCACTTACAACTCTTACACACAAAGGAACAAAGTATAACTGGACGGATAAACAGGAAGCTGCATTCCAGTTATTGAAACAGAAACTCTGCAGTGCACCGATTCTGTCCTTACCGGAAGGGACGGAAGACTTTGTGGTGTATTGTGATGCATCTGCACAGGGCTTGGGATGTGTGTTGATGCAGCGTGATAAAGTGATTGCTTATGCTTCAAGGCAACTACGAACACACGAAAAGAATTACACTACTCATGACTTGGAGTTAGGAGCAGTGATTTTTGCTTTGAAGATTTGGAGGCATTACCTATATGAAACTAAGTGTACCATTTACACTGATCATAAGAGTTTGCAACATATCTTTGATCAGAAGGAGCTTAATATGAGACAGCGACGGTGGGTTGAGTTGTTGAACGACTACGAATGCGCGATTAAGTATCACCTGGGAAAAGCTAATGTGGTAGCTAATGCTTTAAGCAGAAAAGCCACATCAACAAGACGGGTTCACGCACTTATGATGACGATACATACTGACTTACCTGACAAGGTACGCAGTGCTCAGCTGGGAGCCTTAGAAAAGGATAATTTGGTACATGAATCCTTACAGGGGATGGAACACAATTGGATGTCAAGCCTGATAGAATTCGTTATTTCCTTAATCGACTGTGGATACCTTTGTATGGAGGTTTAAGGGAACTCGTGATGGATGAAGCGCAGAAGTCTAGATATTCAGTCCATCCGGGATCAGACAAGATGTATCATGACTTGAAGGCACTGTATTAGTGGCCTCATATGAAAGCAGACATTGCTAGGTACGTTAGCAAATGTTTGACTTGTTCAAAAGTCAAAGTTGAATATCAGAAACCATCTGGTCTGCTGCAACAACCAGAAATACCCATGTGGAAATGGGAACAGATTTCGATGGACTTCATTACTAAGTTACCCCGTACACTGAGTGGTTGTGATACGATATGGGTAATTGTCCATCAAGGAAACCGACAAGATGGAGAAACTGACTAGTATTTACATCAAGGAAGTGGTAGCACGACATGGCGTGCCAATTTCCATTATATCAGATCGGGATGCTCGATTTACTTCCAACTTTTGGAAATCACTTCATAAATCATTAGGAACTCGTTTGGATATGAGTACCGCATATCATCCACAGACCGACGGTCAAAGTGAACGTACGATTCAAACGCTCGAGGATATGTTACGGGCTTGTGTAATTGACTTTGGTGACAGCTGGGAAAATCACTTACCGTTAGTGGAATTCTCGTACAACAATAGTTATCATACAAGCATTCAGGCAGCACCGTTTGAAGCATTGTATGGTCGTAAATGTCGTTCACCGGTTTGCTGGGCTGAAATTGGTGACAGTCAGATTACAGGTCCTGAACTAGTGCACGAAACGACAGAGAAGATAGTTCAAATCCGGAACCGTATGGCAGCGGCCCGGGATCGACAAAAGAGTTACGCTGACAAACGTCGGAAGCCATTGGAATTTCAAGTGGGAGACCGAGTTCTTCTAAAGGTATCACCTTGGAAAGGTGTTATACGATTCGGCAAGCGCGGAAGCTTAGTCCACGTTATGTAGGACCTTTTGAAATTCTGAAAAGAATTGGTCCGGTTGCGTATCAACTCAAATTACCGGATGAACTCAACGGAGTTCATGATGTCTTTCATGTTTCAAACTTGAAGAAATGTCTTTCTGACGAGACATTGATTGTACCGTTGGAAGAGATACAAGTAGACGAACAGTTACGATTCATTGAAGAACCAGCTGAAATCATGGACCGAGAGGTCAAACAACTTAAACAAAGCAAGATCCCGATAGTCAAAGTTTGTTGGAATTCAAGACGTGGTCCTGAATTCACATGGGAAAGAGAAGATCAAATGATGAAGAAGTATCCTCATCTGTTCAAAACAACAACCGCAAACATTGTGAAGACACGTTAAATTTCGGGACGAAATTTCCTTCAACAAGGGGATGATGTGATGCTTCACACATCAACATTTCAGATTTCAAACTGTAAGTACAAACACTTTATGCAATTGGTTTTGTTGCAAACATTGTGCTACATTACATTTTATGTGCTACATTTCATATGTTACATGTTATGGTAGTACATGCATGATTAGTTACACACATTTTGCTATGTGCGAGTTTACATAGTACAAACAGTTGCAAACACTTACTATGTGCAAGATTACATAGCACACTATGATCAAACACAAACAGTCACAGTTAGGTGAACTAACTAGTGTACACACAAACAGTTACATTGAACGATCACACTTGGGTGTGATGTTGCAAACGTTGAACCTTGTGTGTGTGATTACACACACGCACACAGAATGATCAGACATCACACTAACACGTATAATCTGAACTCACAAGTAGTTTCCTAACTACTTCTAACACCTAACAATTTTCGGGACGAAAATTTCTTCAACAAGGGGATGATGTGACAATCCGGCAATTCGCGGTTAACCCCGTTAACCAGAAATTAACCGAAATGATGCGAAATCGAGCAAAAACAAATTGCAAGGGCTGGAATATAGCAAAACAAGTGTATAAACACTTGAATTGTAGGAAATTATCACTTAAGTAAAGGAAACACACAATTTTGACTATTATAAGTCAAAATTCGTGTAAAGAGCTTAGAAAATTTCAAATTAGCATTAAAATTCGATAGATTATTGTGTTAAACGATTTCTAATCATCATATTGATGATTATAACAGTTTCTATACGTTACTAACACATTAACTCGTCGAATTAAGCTGCAATGATGATGAAAATTCGAAACCGTCATCATTAGCCATCAATTTGATAACAATCGATCAAATTCTTCACAATCTAACTTACAGAAACTCGGGTCGGCTCCTTTAGATCCCCTTTCACACAAGAATTTGATCTCAAGAGCCCTAGACAGAAGAATTCGATCGTGGGGTGACCGAACTCAAGTGCAAAGTCGATCTACGCCAATTCGATCTCCAATCAGGTGACAATCGATCCCTATATACACTAACACATGCGACTAAGCATAACCCTATGCTAATTGTGGCTTCTAATATCGAATGATACGATATCTCGTTCTAGGGTTCATCATCTAGAACGAATTGGGGATTGTTGTTCAAACGGTTTTAAAAACCAAATCAAATGACACAGAGATCTTCGAAATGATCTGTGCATTGAAAACCATAAGTGAATTTCGGTTTTAAACAACGAATTCTAAGATTTCAAATCCTAGGGTTCATATAAGAAACGGTTTTGGTTGATCAAACAAGTTAAAGAATCAAATTAATATGCATGGGTAGTTTCATAAACCTCGGATTTACAAAATCCATATGGCAATTTCATGAAATCATAATGAATTGAATATGATCAAGTTCTGGGGTTTCTTTTAGAAAACGAAATTGGGGATTTGAGTGAGATGGGTTCAAGAATCAAATTGAATGATACCTGTAGTTTCAGAAGGTTCCGACTAATGATTATGCTATGATGATTGCATCTAATTTCAATGAACTGATGGACTTCGAGTGCTAGGGTTTTTTAGACAAAACTGATTTGGGGGTTTGAGTGGAAACAAATAGGAAATTCAAATTAAACATCAAGGGAAGTTTAGAAATCTGTTACTTAATGAAAACCCCATGGAATTACTGATTAGCTTAATCAAATTCTTCGAATTTGGATCATGGATAATGGGATTAGGTTCGAACATGTGTAGGTTCGGAAAAACCGAATGATTTGATCAAAGTAGTTCTATTAAATTTGTAGTCTGAGTCGCATTAGCTACAGGAACAAAAACCCTATGATGTTGGTTTCAATTAGGTTCGATTTGAGGCCCAATTGGGTGTGGATTGCTTCGGTTATGATTAAGAAGGGGACTGGGCCAATTGGGCTTATAACAATTAAAGACCAAATCTGTTAATAAAATCTGGAATAGTGGAGATGGTAAACAGTGTGTGCTAAGTGTGAGAGGTCACGGGTTCGAGGCTGAGCTCCACCGGTTTTTGAATTTTAAAACTCAATTTGATTTTTTGGCCATAACTTCTTCGTTTGAATTTCAATTTAACTCGTTCGAGTTGCGTTGGAACCGTAACGGGAATACGAACATTTTGAAATAATAAAATTCATGTTTTAACCCGAAAACGAAATCGCGTATAATTACGCTTATAAAATCATAAGCGATTGTATGATTTTATTAAACGATTTCAAAGTTACGCGTACATACGTATGCACATTTTTAACACTCTAACATACGTGTATTGACACGTATGTGATTTCAAGCACAAAACGACATCCCGAGTAACATTAAGTTATTGTTAAAACACAGGTTCTTCGTAGAGGACTTTCTACGCGAGTTCACGTGTTTGATCATTCTATTCACAATCAAAGGTGCGTACACGGCCCCTTTCTTATTTTAACTGTTTTGGGGGAGAAAACATGTGCAAACAAACATTTTAGATACATATCACTTGCATGAGTTAGCTGTTTACATTAAGTGCAAACATAGCATTACAAGTCCTTACATTTCGAACCGTTTAGTTTGCCGTAGTGCAAAGCGTGGTAGTTGGAAATAGATCTATTAGGTTTGACAAACCTCACTTGGTTGATGGGATCTACGCAAGTGTTTGACTAGCCAATTCACATTTCTATTGTTTGTGCTAGACAATAGTGGCAAGGCAAAACATGCGATAGCATGCAACAGTCAGCTTCGGTGTCGACCACTTATGTAATTAGTATAAATGACTAGCTATCATGACTATGCATGTGTGATTATGTTATCTGCAAACATTATATTCAAACTGTTGTTTCAATAATTTGTGAATGCTTAAACCTGTGTAATGCACCAACCTTTGTGTTGACTTGATTTACATGTTTTCTCAGGACGCTAAGGTACACAAGCAGGCAGGCATGGACTAGGAGATCGAGTCGCATGCATGTTTTACATTTCTGTTATTTGGATTTGAACAATTGAAACTTTGCATTGTAATTTACAGTTTTCGAACCGTTATGGTTGTTTATGTTTTAAAAACGCTTCCGCAACGTTAGTACTTTGATATTACAATTTTAGACCAAAGTATGTTTTGAAAATCATATAGAGGTCTTCGTTATGTCTAATGATCTGAGATCCTGGTTTGTCACGTCCCAAAAGGTATGATTCCGTTAGTTGAAAATTGGGGGTGTGACACTACGTGTCCAATCCGTGTGTTTCATAAGTAAATTTAGAAGTGTTTATTAAATGTGGTCATCCATGAGTCAATCTAAACCAATCCAACAAACATACCATCAACCATACCTTAAAGCAATTCCTAATAATATCCTAAGTTCCTGACACTGATAGACCCCCAATATACTACAAATGGTATATGTATAGGGCATATGTAAGGGTCAGTCGCAACTGCCCTAGCCACCATCCCACCACCTTTGTAGTATACCACGAGTGTGTCCTTGCCTGGTGATCAATAATCAACAGATAGTTCCTAAAGCAGATAATTCCTAAGCAGTTAATTTTCTAAACAGATAATTTCCCAAACGGGTAGTTCCCAAATTCTTCAATACTGACATCCACCTAATGTACCGTAAATGGTATATATATAGGGCATATGTAAGGGTCAGTCGCAACTGGCCTAGCCAACGTCCCACCACCTTTACGATACACCATGTGCATGTCCTTATCGAATCATTAGGGCACACGTAATCAAGAAATGAAAAGGCAGTATATGCATATCAGATGTATAACAGGTGTTCAGGTAACATGTAATAAACACATAAGCATGAAATCCTGAATATACTAACTAGTGTATGAAATAGTTCATACTAGGGTATCCTATGGTTATAGACTAGGTCAACCATTTCTAGTAACCTAATTCCCTATAACCCAGGCTCTGATACCAATCTGTAACACCCCGACCGATGGCGGAAACGTCGGGATGCCACGAGGGATGTGTAGATTGTTCAAAAGCTCGTGGGAATCTAAATCAATCATCATATATCATTCAATCAACCAAAATAATTACACAAAAATCATGTTCATCATGAATTTAATACATCAATTACACAAAAGAATTAGCTAAACTAACTAAACTCTAATCGCCAGAATTTTAGTTAATTAGCTAAGTCCAAGACCCTATATGATGATGTCCAAAATGTAAGAGACCATCCTTCTCATCCTACTTAGCTTCATCACCTGAAACATGTAAGAAATCAAGTGTCAACTACGAAGTAGTTGGTGAGTAATCATAAGTTTTTATACTTAAAAGGTTTTATAAAATGAATTTAAAAGTTTAAGTTTAAAGAATGGTTTTTATAAAAGGTTTAGATAAAATGAGTATAAATGCTTATGACTTCCTGAGAAAATCCACATTAATACCTGTATGAGATAATCCAACAAATCTCCAAACTCAACAATCAAACACATAAACAAACACATAATCACATATCCAATCAGTCATAGTCAATCATAGATAATCATAGTCAATAATAGATAATCAAACCGCATAACCAATCAATCAATCTCAACATCAATATTCTCAAATAATATCTGTGACTATACATGGTCATTATGTAATTAACATAAGTTAAAAACATGATCCATGGAGTGGAAGCTATCCACGAGACAATACATGAGATCAAAGCAATTAACCGAAGTTAAAGGCAACGACTCATGGGGTTGTGATAATCCAAGTGACAATACATGTAATCTTTGTTATTGACCGAAGTCAATGACAATGTTACACGAAGATATAAATGTAAGTGATAATCCATAAATAATGATAATTCAATATTGTGAATATCATATTGATAAACAGGTATTAGCCTTGTGTTATCAAAATAATATTTGAATTTGGTATACATGCTTCACCTCCGAGTTTTAAAACAAAAACAGTTTAAAGAAAGGGAGGTTATGAGAACTCACCTGAAGTCCTTAGGATGTGTGTTCTCGTATTTATGTGCGCTCGCGTATGTGTAATCAACAATAACACAAACGACCTGAATTATTAGAATGCTTGTGTTTATAAGTATAAGCTTTTCATTTCAATTGAGTATTCATACGTTTTCCTTTATTTACAAAATTTATCGTTAACTTAGTTTATTCAATCTAAGTTAAAACGTAACACTAAAGATTTTATAGATAATTATCATTAAAAGCACTTCCACTTTTAGTTTCAATTATCTATTATATTATGATAAATTGTGAATTCTCTAGTTTAACATTAAAAGGTCTTATATATATATTATCTTTATAAAGTGTTCAATATATAACCCTTCAAGGTCTAAGCTTGTATTTATAAAATAAGGTGATAACCTTAACATTTTGCATGCATGTGTGGATACATTCATGTTTACAAACTCTTGTTTATCTCTAATCCCTCAATTAATAATAAGTATAGAATAAAGAACCCTAAACCATAATTCAACAATTAACTTGGTTTGTAAGGTATGAAGGCAGCGAACCTATGTGTATAGAAGGCATAGGTTCGGCTTTAACCCTAATAAGGTTCGGCCCATACTCTATCTATGCTAGGTTTGGCCAATAAGAAAAATGGTTCGGTGAGCATGTAGGATTTGCAACACAAGGGTTCGGCTACACCTCCTCATAGCCGAACCTTATAGGTTCGTTACTGCCTAGGTTCGTAGCTAACTGATGTGCGTTCGGCTGAAGAAGATAAGTTCGTAGGGTTCGCTGCTTCTTATCCTAGGGTTCGGCCAAGTGGAGAAGGAAGGTTCGGTCCTCTAGAATTTATGGAGCTACAAGGTTCGCTGCATGCAGCCCACGAACCTTTTAGTTCAGCTGAGTTGGAGGGTTCGTTCCTACATGATTCACAGCTCACGGCTCAGGGTTCATGGCATGCCAGGGTTCGCCAACAAGCTAGGTTCGCCTAGCCCTCCAGGGTTCGACTACAACCTGCTTTTCCCGCCCATGGAAGGTTCGTGAGGACCAAAAGGTTCGACCCTCACCTGCTGTCGCTATCCCTCCCTGTTCATCATCATATTCTTCGCATTCAATAAGTTTAAGGTTATCTATGGTTTCCCATGGCTCAACAATAAATCGATTTATCATCAAATGAAACCCTAATCGTGGTCAACGTTGAAGATCATAAACACATCATGTTTTTATCAAAAACCGAAAAGAAAAACAGCAGATTTACCTCAATTCGTGTATCAAACGCAGTATTTTCTTGTACTTCCTTGTTCTCCTTGAATCCACGGTCGTGTAGGCTCCGAGATCTCGCGATTTCGTCAAGAAACGAGAGAGTTATGGTAGAGAGAAGTTAGAGAGAGAGTGGGGTGACGGATTTGTGTGGTTAGAGAGAGAAAAATGATCTTGCAAATGAAGAAGGAGGAGGAGAGATGGGCTTTTATAGCCCGGGTTCTCCCCGCGTGCTCGGTTTCGTTTATTTCGCGATAACTTAATAAATGTTCGGTTTTACACATTAACGTATTTAAATACGTAAAACATTTAAATGACTAAGTTTTGTTTTTAATAAAATAGTTTTCATAAATTTCGTTTAAATAAAATGTCTTCGTTTATTTTTGTTAAATCAATTGTTGAATAATTTAATTTATTCGGATTCATTTTAGGTTGTGATTCCTAATAAATATTTTTAGTTCCGTTTATTAAATTAATATCGTTTTATATTATTTATATCTCGTCGAGACACGTTACTCGCGTACGTATTCGTAAAGATCGTCACCTTTGCGAATCCGATGCTCGTATCGTATTTCGATTTGACTTATAATTTATGGAATATCGTTTCAGTATATTATTCTTAATAATTATATTCGTGTGAATCGTCACTAATGCGAATACATTATTAAGTTAATATTTCTGAATCAACATTCACGGTTAAGTAATGATCGTAACCTCACTTCGCGTAATTAATTCCCATTATTTATTAACTTTAATATTATCATTCCCAAACCAAAACCCACTAAACCCTAGTCACTGACACATCCATGATAGACCGAAATATGCATATGTATAGGGCATATGCAGAGGTAGATCGCATCCTCCCCTACACCGTCCCACCGCTATTTCGATAAACCATGACCATGTGTCCTTGACTACGTTTAGCAACCAAACTATAACAAACTCCCAGTTCCTTTCCAATCCAACCCAAATCCATTCTCATTCCAAACCAAAAATCCATAATCAGTATAGTGTAACTGCGATAAACTCTCTGGTTTTGTTTAGTTGAGTTACAACTAAACTCCCCATGGTTTACGCATATAATATGTTATAAACATGTATACCAGTAACAGTGATAATCATCAAGTAATGTGTCAATATTAATAATTACAAAATCTCAGGTCGTAACAGTACAATCGTACGGATGTACGGACAACCTAAAGTACAGTGATGTTACACCACTTAAGATGCTTTTATCAACCATGGATTTGTCACAACAAGTTTGCCATATTAGGATTTTAAAACTTTTTAATTACCTACAAGAATACTCAGTTAAGGTGTTCTTATGGTAATTCAGTTTTGATATTTAACTACTTATCTGTCAAACAACTATTGTTTATATAATTTGTAGTATCCTAATACATTCATGTTGATCTTGTCATTGAAATTCTCTAATTTCAACTACACAACATCTAAATGTTGTTTAAACAAGTCTCTTAGTTTTTTTTATTGCATCTTTAGTGTTTATGCTCCAAACCATAAAATTATATTTATCAATCAACAGTTACACTTCTGCAGGTTTTGGGTTCACTGTCCCATAAGCTTCTGCAGATGTCATGTGTAACCTTTGGTTCTTAAACTCATTTAAGATCCATTCAAACACTTTGTGTTGATTGAAACATATATATCATGTCATTGTAGAATTGAACTCTTTCAATCTGCCCTATCTAATTTTCAACCATACAGTTCCTTGCACTAGCAAGTAACTGATGAAAATTCTATCTATTTCTTTTTAGGGATTTATGATAACTATCTTTATCATTAATGATGATCCAATTTTAAATAAATTGTCAACAACTATTTGTTAAATCCTAAAACCCCCAAATAGGAATTTATATAGGTTTATTTTACAACTCTTTATATTTACCTGTAATAAAGCTAGTGTAGTAATTCATATGAATAGTTCATTGGGATATTTAATTATTGGATCATATTGAATAGAAAACACAACATGTATTGGTATTTATTAAATTACCTACATCATTGTGTTCTTGGTTGTGAAACAATTTCACATTATATGCATTAATTTGGCAACTTTTGGTTATATCTTATATATAACTATTATTGCTTTTAGATCTTCATTTTATGGAAATCTTCTTTGAACTCTTTCAAAGATTTCATTAGGTTCACAACCTTATGAATTATTCATATTTAATCTTTAGACATTTTATACAACAGAATTGCATTTTAAAGATCACAATCTTTATAACCTTCCTTAAGCATGTTGTGTAATAATCAAAGTCTTGTAACAATGAATTCCATTTTCAATTGTTTAGATATTCATGTATTACACCTTGCTTTAAAGGTTAATCTTGTCTAATTATAATTATTTAAACACTTTAAATTATTTTATTAATATGAATCATGAGTATTGCCTTTTTATTAATTCTATCATATAGAATTCACTTTGCATTATCAATAATCAATATTAATTATGCTATCTAAACAATTTATCAAGCATAAATACAACTTATCAACCAATGCATAAATAATACTAGAAGCATTATTCTTAGTCAAACTAAGAATGTTAAAAGTATTCATAATTGTTTTAAACCATTTAAACAATCAATGAAAAATGAATAAAAGAACATTTCTTCTATTTGTCTTGTCTTCCATCCTATGGAATTCAAGACTCAAGCTCCCAGCTTATCAACCACCTCGAATACTTGCAAATAATTGAAATAATTATGACACTCACATTATTATCAAAGATTTGCTAATTCAAGAAATATGTTGAAGTAACAAGCCATACTAGAAGATCCCGAAGCAACAATGTACTGGACCTCATCGACCTCGGTCAATGGCCTCTTCCTCCCACTGCTCACCACTATCCTCATCTTGGTTTCCTAAACCAAGAGCATCCCCTTGAGTTCATCAATTGTCCCTCCAAAGATATTTCTTTTGTAACTCTTTACAAAAGATTCATATTCCTCTGGTAGGGAAATAAGGATGAAATCAATAGCAATCTCAAGGTTCATGGGATAGCCTAGTTTGCCAAGCCTATCAAAATAGCCTTGCAACCTATCAAGGTGAGCCCCTACGTCTCCACCCGGTCTCAAACCCTTTTGGACATCCTTAAGAATTTCAAATCGCCAAAACTTGTTTGGTAGGAAACACTTCTTGATCTCCTCAATCATCTCATGACTAAGAGATACATAAGCTGATCCACATATCCAGGAGACACTGAAGTCAATATGAGATATTTTATCTCACATTCGTGTCCAATGTGCTTCATCCTTTCAGATGTGGTGCAGCCTATAGGTGGCTCAGGAGTAATGGGGTTATCACAGCATACAACTTTCCTTCTATTCTTAGTACTTTTCTAAGGTGATGCATCCAAGTAAAAAAAAATTACTCCCATTGAACTGATTTTGAAATAGATTTATCCTATAAGGTTTAGTAGCATCAATGAAAGACATCTATAAAATTCAAAAGAAAAGTTTTAGTATTTCATGCTTTATATAATCCCAAATTAATTATGACTCATTAACAAAACTAATTTAGAATTGTGAGATCCTGTTTATTTAATGAACAGTGAATTGGCTAAGCTCTCTATTTACTGCTCACAATAATACAGGAGGGTTACGATAACCAATTATGACAATCATGATCCTCAAGTTTTGGGGTTTGTTAGAACACTCATTTCTAACTTTGTACATTTACCCCAACTATGCCAACTTGACTCTTCAAGTATACGCCTTACGATTTTTGACTGAATGACTGGCCTAAGTGTATTAGGAATCGCGATCATTCATTTTCAATAAAACCACAGACCTAGTGCAGGGTAAGCACTAATAATAGATGTTAGGTCAAATTGATAAAGTGTCTCAAATCTAAGGTGGCATTTAAATCAAAATGTGTATCCTTTTCTAACATATATAAACATATAGCAGGGTAAGCACTAACTCTGGGTTCACATATTTAGAAAATAAACATATTGACCAATGAGTCATTTAATTACTTTAATTAATTGCTTTTATGTTTCAAAAAACATTATGGTCAACTAATTTTAAATAAGGATAGTTGTGCATTTTGTAAAATCTCTATTTTATTTATTCGCTATCTAATTGAAATCCTATTTCAATTTTGACCTAATTTGTTTTAATACCTTATTAAAACTAAATTGATCATAATCGCGAATTTGTTAGTTCAATCAATCGTATTGATTTTATTGTTTTAGTTTAAAACTATTGAACAATTTGAAGCATGACACAAATCGTACAATTTCATATTAACAAAATCATATTTTGTTCATGATTTGCGATAGTTTGAAACTCCTTTCAACGCTCGACTCGATTAGTTTTAACTACCTTATTTAAACTAAGTTGGTAATTATCGTGAACCATTTTAAACCAACAAGTTCTAATTTTATAAAATAAACCTTTTATTTTATAAACTTGATTTATTAAAATAAAACACTTTTATTTTAAAAACCCTTTTAAAGTAAAACTACAAAACCCCTTTTGTGTTGCTTATCGTTTTGCAATGATTTTGAAAATTTTGTTTTTTACTAGGTTTATATTTCCTAAATATTAAACAACCACAAACAACAAAATGTGATTATGAAACGAGCCAAAGTCTCATTTGTTCGGTTTAGTTCGAATCATCAAACACAAACCGAACAATTCTAGGGTTTACAATTCAACGCCTTGAATCTTATCTCCCACTTGATCCAAGATCACCATCTTCGATCTCCCTGATTGTCTCTATCTTCCGTCTTGTATCTATTGTTTGATTACATTTGTAAAATACAAATTACATTACAAATAAAATTGAAACCTATTCTATTACATCGGGTCCAAATACCTGTAGAAATACAAGATTTTAAATAAACCAACCAATCAAACAAAACAAAAGATACAATCACATGGGTCGGATCCTAAGGCTCGATTCATAATCATAATCACAATCACAATCATCACATTCACAGTTTCGATCTTTTTGTCAAACAAAAGTTTTGACAAAACAAAAACAAACAAAGATCGATTATTAATTGCATTTTTTGTGGATATAATTTAATTACTTTGCTATTTAAAACGTATTTTAATTAGTTTTAATTACATTAAAAATAGTAAAACAACCATAAGACCATTCTGGAAAAAATTATACAAGTTTAAAAATAGTGTTATAAATATTCTGTAAATATTATAAACTCCTCAAAACAATATTCATACATAATTCATGAGTTAATTCATTTAAATGCTTTTTTTGTGAATTAAAATTCATAAAATGTTGTAAATAAAAACATTTTAAATTTAGAATAATATTTATGAAATAAATTGTTAAACATAAATCGTTTTATAAAATATTTTTTCTAAAAACAAAATACCAATTCTGTTTTTACATTAACATAAATTCGATATAAATGATATTTGGGATAATTTTATATCTAAATAATTATTTATGAACTTTCTCACATATTTTAATAAATTTATTTAATAACAATAGAATGAGACATGATTCCTAATTATAAGTAATAACTATTACACAAATTTTGGGTTTTAAAATATTAAAGTCTTTGAAATCTTTTATATCTATTTCAAATTATTGAATAAATTTATATTCCTATTTGAATAAATATGACATGTCTAGCTTTTAGAAGCAAGTTGTAGCATTCGTTAGAAAGTCATGCTATTTCAAGATGACATAATGTGACATCCAGTACCTGATCGTCCGGCAAGTTCGTACGGTATGTGTACTTTCACCTTTTACTGTGTGTAAATGCAATAGATGAAAAGTGTTTGTGATAACATAATTCAAAATACAAGTACGTATTTATGTGAAAACTTAAATACCGTAAGTACAACACTCACGATAAACAATAGTTGTTTGTATTTAGGTGAAAACCTAAGTACAGTTAATATAACGAGTCAAGATATACAACAGTGTACAAGAAAACAACAAGAACATGTCGGTTGCGATCTGATATCCATAGATGACAGGAATCAGATGGCCGACAAATCAGTACGAAAAGAATGTGAAAACAGGAAGTTAGTTGAGTCCGTCAGTGAGGAAATACAATTCAAAACATAATTGCAGTGTTGTTTCAGAATAATGAACTGACAGTGTGTTTGCGTGGGTGAAGATTCACACAAACATATCTGTGAGTTTAACGTTCTAAAATGATGACTGAAAAGTAGAAAACAAGCATCAGAAAGCAAAACCATCGTTGTGTTCGTTCGGGTGACGATTCGAACGAATACGCGCGATGGTGACGCGTTTTGACGAAACGAAAACGAAAACGACACGAACGATAATAAAGTTAAGAAAATATATTTTACGTTTTACAATTTTGAAACTCATCAAAAATAAATCAAAGAAATTCTTTTTAATTTAAGTACGTAAAATTACGCGTAACAATCCGGAAATGCAACGGAGACGAAAAACGAGCAACCGAAACGAACCCAAACACCCGCGGGGTATATAAACACCAAATGAGGCATTTTTCTCATTTAACACTCTCATTCTCTCTCTAAAAAGCTTCTTAGGAACCTATTTCCTCTCACTAGAAAACCACCTTCAATCCTTCATAACTTGGTCGTTTCTTGACGAAATCGGACGTTCTTGGTGTCTACACGTAGCTACAATCATCCCCTACATAGGAGTACAAGCGATCTGAAGTTTTGTCCAGCCAAAACGAGGTACTCGAGCTTGAATAATTCGAAAAATAGGGTTTTCATGTCCTTGTGTTGATCTATCACCATCGATCGGTTCTAAACCATCATGTTCGAAACCCTACAACCTTTAGGGCTGGTCTGCGCATAATAACATCATGAAAATGGCCTCGCAACCGATTGAAGTTCGTTGGTGAGGTAAACACCTGTTGGGTCGCGAAGAAGGAGGGCTGGCCGAACCCTTGAGCCAGCCGAACCTGTTGGGCAAAAAAAGGGTGGCGAACCTTTGAAACTGCCGAACCCAACAGCTATGAACCACGACCACCGAACCTTCATACCACCATCTGCGAACCTTCCCGCTGATATCCATGAACCCTAACCCGGACGAACCCTGGCCGAACCTTTGCATGGGTGCCGAACCTATCATGCACAGCGAACCTATGTGCAGCAAACATCAGCCGAACCCTCAATGTCACGAACCAAGGGTTAACCACCGAACCATCATCACGAACCTCTTGATTGGCCGAACTTATCTATCACCACCGAACCACAGAACTGGCGAACCCAGCTGCAGAACCTAGCAAGGGCCGAACCCTAGTTGTGGTTAATAGGTTCGCTGATCCTATGTGTTATCCGATTGCATGGACCGACAACAGTGACCTCACCTTCGACAATCTAGCCCATTAGGCCCAAAAGGCTACTCGGGCCACACCTGCATTCAGCCCATATGACTTAAGTGGCCATGAGATTCAATTCGGCCCACTTTCGATGATTCAACCCAACATGGCTCCATTTGGCCCAAGGACCTCCTATACTCGGCCCAATTTGATTTTCGGTTCATATTGTTAAGGGTATAACTTAATACATTAAGATTATAAGTATGGGACAGTTATACAATTCAAGATTGAGCAAGATAACAAGACTAACCTTAAACTATAAATTTAATACGGTTTGGGTTAATTTACAAAGATTTTATCAATGCGATGATTAACACATGATGATAAGGTTTATAAATTTCCAAGAGTGAATTAAGGCTAGACACACAACATAAAGACACATAGTAATAACAATCCATGACAATTGAAACAAGGGCCGAACGATGACCGAGACTTACGTGTGTTAGCCAACTCTAGGGCTAACACCTACATACACTCAAGCACATACAACTTATATTTATAAGTTACAATAACATGAAATCAATATAGGATCGTGAATACAACAACAAGTACAATCAATAGTGCATGCATTCTTGTTTAGACTAAGTCAACAACAACAATTACAAGGTGAGTTCATACGCCCCTTTTCTAATCTTAACTGATTTTAAACTCTCGGGGGCTGAGAAACATGCTAAACTTCTATTTATTTAAAAGTTTTTGTTTAACATATTGCTTATACCTTGATTAGATAATACTGTTTGACTTATCATCGTTTATCATTATATGCATGCTTGTATGATCATGATATGACAGGAACAACTAAGATGAATATAATAATATACCTTCATAACTCATCAAAACAATAGAATAACATAGTTGTAAGATTATATCTTACAACACTTAGTTATTCTTACAAGAACAAACATTGAGATAATCACAGGTGAACATGTTGACAACAACAACAAAACACATGAATGATATGAAGATAATATATCTTCATAATATCATTCAACACCAGAGTTAATTAAGTGTAATAAGACAAGTGCTTATAACACTCAACTTACAACTCGGCGTATACTACAAGATAACACGAAACAAGGAACATCCACCACCTGAGTCGACTAAGTGTAGTAAGACTAGTTCTTATCACATCTTAGTGACAACAGGGTGACTATATGGAACAACCAGGAATGATAATCATGATAATGTAACTTCATGATAACAACATCATTCACACAAAGTAGCTGCGGGCACCCGACTTTCTGCTTTCTCACAAGATCTAAGTCACTAGTAGTATAGCCGGTCCTCTAAGCAAAGGTTACCTAAAGAGCTTCTTCTAACCACTCCCTAGTTCTCTTTCATCGATTGATATGGGAATAGCAAGCAACCCCTCTACTTCTATTATAGGGAATCAGACTCTATAGCGCCACTTCTTTTTCTTTTCACTTCTTTTCTATCACTTATGCCTTTTCTCAACTTTAGTGTGAAACCTGCCTAAGGAAAGAAACTTGAGGTAAGAACATAGATAAGAAAAGGATGCGAAAGCTACTGACTATAGAGAGTAAGGATGCTTTAACTACTTCCTATATATAGTCAGGATGTGAAAGCTACTAACTTATATTAGAGTTTGCTTCCTTTAGCTGACTTATACATAGTATAATAAGACAAGTTCTTATTTAATTTTGTTAACAACAACGAGAACATACAACATTGTGAACAAACAACAACATTGGTGAACACAATACAATTGATTACTATGGAACTGTCTGCATTATATCACTTCAATCATGTGCCATGTATTCAAGTTGATCATTGTAAGTCCCTTTCATAAATCGTTGACAGTTAGTTTGATGTGACTAAACCGACGATAGCATAGTGGTACCATAGGTTTGACAAACCTCTAGCTTGTAGGGCTAGTATATTGATGGTACTCATCATTGGCCGGTAACGTATGACCGGTGACAGGGCGACGAACAGTCAGGGTCTGGAAAGCGACACATGGTGATATTAATCTGCAGTGAAATTGTAATTAATCCATTGTTTCCTGTTGACTAGTAGACTGAGGAATTTATTTTCTCTCATGTCATATTACTAGTAACCGTTTCGATGAGGCCTACGGTAATACAAAGTGGTAGAGGTAAATCGGATGCATTATAATCTGATTATGTGAGGATTGAAATGGATTCCTTTTAGGCTCTATGCATTTCAAGTTGAGAACAAATATCAATTGGTTAACTAACACTCTTATTATTTAAAAGTGATCAACAGTTAACCCCACAAGAAATAGAATAATAACAAGGATCATATTAAATTAATCTAACTTCCTTCATACAATGAGGGTGTATCAATACTTCGGTTTGATAACTAGACCCCTCTCGACATATTATTCTACATGTGATACAACGGGTGAATATCAGATGGGACGAACATGTGAAATGATAATGGGTATCTATAGTTGTACTGCAAGTGGTGTTAAGTTCTATTAGGTATGTGGTGGGATGTTGGCTGGGGCTTGTTCCCCTACATATGCTCTATATATAAGCATAGCTAATAGGATGAGACACTACTTGTGAACATAATTATGGAGAGGCCATTAGGTGAACAGGTGAATCAAACAATTTACAAGTAACATTTATGACATTGTGACTGTGTATGTGAACAACTCAAGGTTTTCAATTATCAAACTTATCACCAACCTAGTGTTGACTTTGTTTAAATGCATGTTTTCTCAAGTGACGAACATGTTTAGTCATCAGATATCAAGAACATAGCTAGTGGACTTTTAGAAGACCTAGCTACATTTTGTGTGATCATACTTTTGGAATGACAAAACAGTGAATCATCTTTTGTATATCTTGTACAGATACAAGATATAAACTCATTGATTCTTTTGATTAGATTTACTTAGTTAAATTATGAGGAAACAATGTAATTTAACTTTGTAATTCTATTTCATTGTCATGTTAGCATTTCTCATTTATTTATCATGTGCTATGTAAACAATCTGATCATTTTGATTATCAAACGATATCACGCCCCGGGAACCTTCTGCCCGACGACAAAGTCGATCCAGCCCACCGGCTCGGGGTGTGACACATAATACTTGAACATTAAGTTAATTACGTGTACATAAACATAGGGTGACTTGTGATTCTCAAACATATTGACTCATTCAGAAACATCTTTGGAAAAGCTATGACAAGTGAGTTACTCCCTCTTTACAGTTTTGTAATTTTTGGGATGTTACACATGTCTTATCAAACATGATATTCTTGAGTCATAAACAAATACAAGGATGCAATACTTTGGTTTAAGATATAATAAGATTTGAATGTTATGTGTTGCCTACTTGTTTGTATATCTATTTACTATTGGGATAATTATATACAATACATTAGTACTAGTAGCCTTTGATTAACATGACTTATGTCATTGTTGATATTGAAGGTGAAATTGCCAAAAACATTTAGTATTACTAGTAACATTTCTTTAGTGACTTTGTGTCATTATGTTAGAAATGTGAAATTGCCAAAATCATATCATCAAACATTATGGAGTACATATATATTTAGATCAATTCTTATTAGACTATTGTTGCATCTTAATTTATATATCTATATATCAACTGTATGAGATTATAACCAACTATGCAAATAGTTGATCAAAACTCTATTTTACATGTGCAACAGGTTATAGCTTTGGGTGAAGATCATATAGAAACTTGAGACCTAGTTTAAACATTAATCAAATTTGTTGTATTCGAATTTATGCTGTAATGTTTGGATGTTTGTATTTGAATTATTGTGTAATGAATGCTTTGGTTTTAAATGAGAATGTAAAAATATGAAACTGACATGTAGCACCATGAGATATGAACAATCACAATCGCGCCCCGACGTATTTCACCGTCGGTCGGGATGTGCCATTTACAACACTGCTAGTGAGTAACTTTCCCCACCCATGGACGTATCCTTGCGGCTACTCCCTTATCAACTCCAGTCACTCTTGTCTACTGAAAATTCTTGTTATTTTTTAAGTTGTTTTAAATTTATTTATTTTTTTCCTTCGTTATCTAGTGTGAATACACGATAATTTTCAAACCATCCATAAACGTATTTCTGTTTTGCTATCTTGTGTGAATCCATGATATTTTCTCTAGTTTTTACACATGTTTTGTTTATATTTTCGATCCACACTTGTAACTTTCAAATGCTATATATTTCCTTACGTCACTTTCAACACGAACCCATGTCACGTGTGATCTATAAACAAAAAAGGTCAAGTTAGTTTTGAACCACACACATAACGGATATGAAGGTATTGCGAAGATGCTCAGCACTAACAAAATGGGGCTACGGCATGAAACATGTCACAGGCCTTACATCAATAATGTGAGATTCAGTGCCCATTGATTTGTCTTTTCATAACATTCATAATCATCAAAGGTTTTTAGATAGGTCGTGCTATTGGGGTGCAGGCTCACCCTTTAACGGTGTCGTTAAATCACATGACGTTTTGTAAATCAATACAACGTATCAACGCAATTAAACGTAGAAGCTAAAACAAAATTTTCGTAAGGTCAAAATAAAAATTTTATTTTATTTATTTATTTTTTTCATTCATGTGCTAAAACTAACATGCCTAAGTGACATTTATATTATAAAAAATCATTTTTAATAATTAAAAACCGACAATCCTTGAATCGTTGATGAGTACTTGATCATTAGAACTTGTAACACTTACATGATTAGAAGTCTCTTCTATCTACACAAAAGAAAAAAAAAACACAGATTTATTTTAAAGTATTCAAAATCAATAGACCTCCAATTTGAAGTAAATCAATTTTCACTTATAACGAAATTTAATTAGGCAAAAAAATCTAATAAAAGACAGTGCCTGCTAGAAAAATCGATCTTAGATTGTCTCACATCCACAATAACAAGTACATCACTTCTTTGAACATTTTTTTTATTCTTTTTGAAATAAGCTTTATTGATATTGTTGTAATACATCCAACATGTATAAATACTTTTAGGGTAAGGATCAAATAAAAAGTCTTTTTTACCTAAGAAGGCTAAGAATGATTTTTAAAAACTTTAAAACCGACCCAAACGAACTCCGATTGAACTCATTTCGATGGCATTGGAACCGTCTCATCGAACCCTACAATATTAGATTTTAAGTTTTCGTTTTAACATCTAGATTTAGATTTTAGGTTTTAGGGCTTGGTTTTTAGCTTTTAAGTTGTATCTTTATGTTAAAGATTTGTTTTTAAAGTTTTGGTTTTAGTATTAGGGTTTATTGTTTATGATTGAGGGTTTGGGTTTTAGGGTTCGACAAGCCGGTTCCAATGACGCAAAAATGAGTTCTATCGGGGTTTCTTTGAGTCGGTTTTCGAGTTTTTAAAATCCTTCTTAGCCTTCTTAGGCAAAATAGACTTTTTAGGGGAACCTTCCCCAATACTTTTATTTAAATATGCTAGATATTGTTGGAAACAATTCAACATATCTTCGTTGTAGCCGGCCGGTGTGAAATCCTTAAAGGGCAGCTCCAACTAACTTGGACCTCAAATTTTATCTTTTTATATGTAACATTACTTTTAAGCTAAAAATGTAACTTTATTGCCTAAAAAAATGATAATACAATAATAATTTTTTTTATTTTGTTTATTAACTTATTTTATCTTAATTAACATAAATTTATGAAATTTTTTATATGTATAATGGTCAATTTTATCACTAACATAAGAAAATCGAAATCTTGGAAATGCCCTCGTGAAATTTAAATGTTTTACCGCGTAAGTACTCAAATGTGATCTTTGAATGCCATGACATATTAACAATTTCTTAACGAGGTGTGAGATTAAACAATTTTTATAAAACAATTTTAATAACAAACATTTGCAATTAACTAAAAAAGACGTATCAATTTATTTTTGTGGAGGTATGAAAGCCTATGAAATCGAAATCAGTAAAAGGTGGTCCTCTCAATGGGAATGGGAGACATTTTGGGATGTCTAGTACAAGTATACTACAACACCACCCTCCCATATTGGACCACTCATTTATAAATGCCTGAAGTTTGGTTAATCATGTCGTAAGTTTCATATTTTTTTAGATAACTTAAAAGGTTTTTAGGTTCACTCATGTATAAATAAAATAAAATTTTTATATTTTTAAAGGTATAAAATATTTAAAAATATATACAAGTAAAAATTATATGCGTATGATATAATTGACTTAACATGAATGTATTGTATATATATGATGAATTTGATGTATGAATATTAGAACCTATGCTACTTTGTTTTCTGCATGAATATTGTAAAACAAACACGCGCTACATCCAACTTAAAATCAGCAAAATTCATTCGCATACAATGGTTATTCGAGGTAGTGCATGTGACTCAATTGAAAGGCACCTACTCTTTCTTGTGCAGCAACAACTTTTCTTGTTTTATAGTCTAGTGTAATTGTGATTGAAGGGTAATAATAGTCTACCGTAAATCAAGAAATTGATTTACCAATATATGGCTAGTAATTATTGTATTAATTTGTATTATTTCATTTCCTAGAATAAGCTTTTTGTATCTCTATTTATTGTATCATTCTTGGTGAATAATATTCAAGAGATTGAGTCATTATATGGTATCAGCCAAAAAGGCGATCCTCTTCTTCTTCCTAACCCTAATTGGCGTCCATGGCTTCTTCCTCTGCTTCGACACCCACCACCCCATCACTCCATTCCCTCCTTCACTTTATCCCACACAAACTTACCTCCTCAAATTATCTTGCTTGGAGTCAACAGATTACCCTTGTCTTATCCCTCCAAAATTTACTTGGCCACATTGATGGCTCAAAAATAATCCCAACCGAAACCCTCACTGTAGATGCCAAATCATCTCCCAATCCTGCTTACACCTCTTGGACTGCCGATGACAAAACAGCCCGATTGCTCATCCAATCGTCTCTTTCCGAAGAAGCCATGTCTGAAGTCATTGGCCTTTCCACGGCCCGTCAAATCTGGCTTGCCTTCGAGACCGCCTACAGTCACCGTTCCACTGACCGTATGCATACCCTTCGTGATAACCTACGCCTCTTACAAAAGGCGCATCCACTGTTGCTGAGTTTGGTAAAAAATTCAAAGCCATATGTGACCAACTTGCTGCCATCGGTCATCCTGTTTCTGAAACCGACAAGTGCCATTGGTTTCTATGCGGTCTTGGTCCTTCCTATGAGCATTTTTCCACAACTCACCGAGCTCTTGAAACAGCCTCTTTCCGTGATCTTTTAGCCAAAACCGAAAATCAGGAAACCTTTATGCAAACTCTCCATGGTTCGCAACCACCTTCGGTTGCCTTCACGGTTCAACAATCTCGTTCTGGTAACTTCTCCCGCTCTAACTCTAGTTCCTCTTACTCTAATCGTGGTCGTGGCCGTAATCGTGGTGCAGGTCGTGGTCGGGGTCGACGACCCCCTCATTGTCAACTTTGCAGAACTGATGGTCACTATGCAAATACTTGTCCAAAACTTGCCGGTTTTGCACAACAAGCTGCGCATAACGTGACTTTAGTTTTTTACAAATCAGGATTTTGTGTTATTTAATAGCATAAAATTGCTGTTAAAAGAAAGTGAAAAAAAATTTGACAACATTATGTTGGAAAAATATCCTCCCTAATTGAAAAACTTAATTTATCGATAAACTTTTTTGTTTTATTCATTTTTGTTAACAAGAAATATAAGGTACATTGTACGAGGCCACTATGCATCCAAGATGAAGTGATTTAAATGTGAATATGTTCAGGAAGTGATAGTGGTTGATGAATCCTCTCATTTTGTTTGGGATTATCTACGCACCCTAAAAATATATTTTAACATCCTCTGTCAAGCATACGTCTTGTAGTGGTCACTACGGGAGATATAAGGGTCTAATCATTGGCACTGAGGGTCCAATCATTGGTAGTGACACTCAATGATTACCTATTTATACGCCTCGTATTGACCAACACGGGGCGTATAGGGGTGTGAATAAAACCACCCATTCTTTATCTCTCTCACATCTTTGTTAATTGCTAGTACCGATGTTTTCAGAACCGGACCGGACGTTGAACCGGACGTTGAACCGGACGTCTTACTGGTTACTGGTCGGACCGGTCAGACCGGATTCACGAACTGGGCTACATAATAAATATATAAAAAATTTCAAAAAAATTATATAATTATAATCACATTTAAACAAACATAATTACTATTCACACAAACATAATCATTTAAAAAAAATACAAGTTTAATTGTAATTTTATATTTTTTGGATTTTGGTTTAAAAAAAAGAAAAAAAACTTGTTTCTCATCCCTCATAGGTTCACATCTCTTTCTGTTCCTAACTTTTTATCCCACAATAGTGATAATACAAGAAAAACCTTCATCCCCTTCCTATAAAAAGAAGAGAGAAGGGCACCATTTGTATAAAAAAATTACCATTTCAATCCCTTGTTTGGTTTTAATGGTTTATTTTTTAGATTTATGTTTTTTTTTAAAAAAAAAAAAAAAAAACTAAAAACGGTCCGACCAGTGGTCCGGTTCCTGGTCCGACCGGTCACCCGAATGGGCCGGCCGGTTCTCTTCCGAGCAGTTCGTATGCTTGTGTTGGGCCGTTTTAGTGGCCGGTTCCTGGTCTGGCCGTCCGGTCCGTTTCAAATAACATTGGCTAGTACTCTCTCTCTCATTTGGTTTCTTTAAAAGCACGTTATATTACTTTTACTCTTAGAATTACTTTCAAATAATGGTATATTGTTTCAAATTGAAACAAATACTTTATTTTTAAAAGAAAATGTATCTACAAATATGATAGTGTTACATTGTTACTATTACTCTCATAAACATCCAATTTTTGTGACCGAGTTATATTCTCTATGTTCCCATTTTTATTCTCTCCTCCTTCGACCAGATGCCATGTGGATTAGATGACAAACACTACATGCAGAGAAAGTGGTTTAAGAAATAGTGGGACTAGTCCTTACGAAACACGTTGCAACTTATGTTTTGAAAGATGACAAATAGTTTTAAGATTTTGTTAGCATAGCTAAATTTAATAAAAGATGTCAAAATTACCAAACTCTTTAAAAAGTTTAATGTTCAACATTGGTTTAGCAAAATGTTGGGGTTTTGATATTTAATATGAAAAGCTTTCAAGTTTACCGCCTTTGTTTAAAAGTAGTTTTGATTCTTGTTAGGAAAACCCTCCTAATCTCTCATGCGCGCACACACACACACACACCATGCAAGCAAAAAGGGTGTGTGTGAGTTTATGTTTCTTGCAAAGTATTCTTGCTTACCAATCCCTTCCTATTAACCACCCTCCTTCCTTGGTTAGACTTGTCCGAATGAGTGAGGGTTATCACCGAATGAGTTTAAGCCGAAGGAGGTAGCCGCATGAGACCTTGGTCCGATTGGGCTTGTGCGACCGAACCAGCCCCACCGAATGGGTGCTGGCCGAAAGGGTTGGCTCATGCGCGAAAGCCCGATCGAATGAGATTGGGCGACTGGACCTCAGCCGATTGTAGTTGGGCCAAAGAGGCATCAGGCCGCATGAAGGCTGACCGAATGAAGGTCCTGGCCGAAGGAGAGGGCCCTAGGCCTTTTGGCCGAATGAGGCTGAGTTGCTTCGGTCGAGCTATTCGGCCACCTGTTTATGAGCCATTCGGCCACTACGGCTGGGTGGTTGCAGCCCTCATCATCTCGGGTTCTAAGCACAGCCATGGTGAATCGAGTGTTCCTACATGGTTCTAGGGTATGTGTAGGTGATTTTCCTTAGGTTTTCAAATGGGTTTAACCGGTTACAAGTTGGGTTTGAAATAGGGATTTAGAAACCCTAATATCGTCACTTTGGGGCTCAGATTACCTATGATTCAGAGGTTATTGGGGCAAATCCCTTGTACTTTCGTGTAGAGAAGATCACAAGCTTCGATTCGGTTCAAGAACCACTCGATTTCATGAAGAAACGAGCAAGTTATGGTTGATTGAAACCTAGGGTTTCTAGAGAGAGAGAACCGGGAAGATGAGTTTAGAGAGATAGAGAGATGATAGAAATGGGGTTGAAAGCCTCATTTGAGCTTTAAATACCCCGAGGGTATTCAGGTTCGTTTCGGTTGCTCGGTTTTCTTCTCCGTTGTGTTTCCGGATCGTAAAGCGCGTAATATACGTGTTTTAATTTATAAGGATTTATTTTAATTATTTTGATGAGTTTCAAAATTGTAAAACAGAAAATATTATATTTTCTTAAATTTATTATCGTTCGTATCGTTTTTCGTGTTTGTTTTCGTTTCGTCAGAACGCGTCGCCATCGCGCGTATTCATTCGAATCGTCATTCAAACGAACACGACGGTGGTCTGCCTTCCGAATTTTGTTTTCTACTTTTCAGTCATTATTTCAGAACGTTAAGTTTTCAGATTTATTCGTACAGATCGTCATCTCTACGAATAATTCGTCGGTTTAGCATTCTGCAACAACAACCGTTATAGTTTTGTTTTGTTTAACCTCGCATACGTTTATACATAATAGCATATCAATAAGCATTTGTGTCACAGTTCAATGTTGTCTGATAGACTTCTGACCGCTAAACTGTTAAGTTTAATCGGATTTCAAAAACAATAGCTTAATAGTTTGCAATCAAGCATTAACATGTTAATAGCATACAGATAGATCACGTAGTTTGTACCTGAGTTACTGTACGTTTACTGTTCAGTTCACTGTTCCGACGACGTTTCCGGCACAGATGTTACAGTCTCCCCTTGTTAGAGAAATTTCGTCCCGAAATTTAAGCATTATTATCAGGTACGGCTTCCTCTGTAAACAGTTGGGGACACTTGTGCTTCATGTGATCTTCTCGTTCCCATGTAAATTCGGGTCCGCGCTTTGAGTTCCAACGAACCTTAACGATCGGAATACGGCTTCGCCTCAGTTGTTTAACCTTGCGATCCATAATCTCTAAAGGTTCTTCAACAAAGTGTAAGTGTTCATCCAATTGAATTTCTTCAATCGGTATGGTTAGTGTTTCATCCGCAAGGCACTTCTTCAAGTTTGAGCCGTGAAACACGTCATGTAAACCACTAAGTTCATCCGGTAGTCTAAGTCTGTACGCCACAGGACCAATACGTTCAATGATCTCGAACGGTCCTACGTATCGTGGTGTAAGTTTGCCTTTCTTTGCAAAACAAACTACACCTTTCCATGGGGATACCTTCAACATGACACGGTCTCCCGCTTGGAATTCCAACGGCTTGCGCCGTTTATCGGCATAGCTCTTTTGTCTGCTTTGAGTTGCTTGTAGTCTTTGCTGTATCTGAGCAATTTTGTCTGTAGTTTCTTGAATGAGTTCTGGCCCGGTGATAAGATTATCTCCCACTTCCGACCAACACATCGGCGATCGACATTTGCGACCATAGAGAGCTTCGAACGGTGCACATCCGATGCTACTATGATAGCTGTTGTTGTAGGAGAATTCAATTAGTGGCAAATGAGAATCCCAATTTCCACCGAAGTCTAGAACACAAGTTCTTAACATGTCCTCCAGGGTTTGTATAGTACGTTCGCTTTGACCATCCGTTTGTGGATGATAAGCTGTACTCAGGTTTAATTGCGTCCCCAGAGATTTCTGCAATGACTGCCAGAACCTTTATGTGAATCTGCTATCACGATCTGAAATGATAGACAATGGCACACCATGACGTACCACTATCTCGTTGATCTAAAGCCTCGCTAGTTTATCCATCGTGTAAGTTTCTCGCATCGGCAATAAATGAGCAGATTTGGTCAATCGATCAACAATGACCCAAATAGTATCATGACCACTGGAAGTGCGGGGTAGCTTGGTGACAAATTTCATAGCTATCTGTTCCCACTTACAAAGTGGAATTTTAGGCTGTTCCAGCAAACCTGACGGTTTCTGGTGTTCCGCCTTCACTTTAGCACATGTGAGGCATCGACCAACATACTCAGCTATGTCTTTCTTCATACTCGGCCACCAATAAAACGCCCGTAAGTCTTGGTACATCTTATCAGCACCGGGATGCACATAGTACTTGGTCTTATGTGCTTCATCAAATATAAGTTTCCTTAATTCATCCACTGCAGGAATCCATACTCGATCCTTGTAGTAGATGATTCCATCAGGCTTTGTTTCGAATTGCTTTTCTGCTCCACAATCTAATTCCTTCTTCAAGTTTCCTCGTTCAACAGCCTCTTGTTGTGCCTGAATAGTGTTGTCATGTAAGCTTGTCTGCACAGTCATTCCCATTGCTCTGACGCGCAAGGGTTTGACTCTTTCCTTTCGACTCAAGGCAACATCTACAACGTTTGCCTTGCCCGGATGGTACTTGATTACACAGTCATAATCATTCAGAAGCTCAACCCAACGTCGCTGTCGCATGTTGAGTTCCTTCTGATCAAATATGTGTTGCAGACTTTTATGATCTGTAAATATGGTACACTTGGTGCCATATAAGTAATGTCTCCAAATCTTTAATGCGAATACCACTGCTCCCAGTTCCAGATCATGAGTAGTGTAGTTCTTCTCATGAACCTTCAGTTGTCTCAAGGCATAAGCGATAACTTTGTCTCGCTGCATCAGTACATAGCCAAGTCCCTGATGGGATGTATCACAGTACACTACAAAGTCATCACAACCATTTGGGAGAGATAAGATCGAAGCATCACATAGCTTTTGCTTTAAAGTTTGAAAGGCATCTTTTTGCTTCTGTTCCCAAACAAATGGCTCGCTTTTCTGTGTTAGCTTTGTGAGTGGCAGGGCTATCTTAGAAAAGTTTGAGATAAACCTTCTGTAATAGCCCGCCAACCCTAGAAAGGAACGTATCTCCGTCGGAGTCTTCGGAGTATCCCAGTCTTTAATCGCCTCAATCTTGGCAGGATCAACATGTATTCCTTCACTGTTAACCACGTGACCCAGGAATTGAACTTCTCTTAGCCAAAATTCACACTTAGAGAATTTGGCATAGAGCTTCTCTTCCTTTAACAGCTCCAAGATTGTTCTAAGATGTTGCTCGTGCTCTGCTTTGCTTTTGGAATATATCAATGTGTCATCGATGAAGGCAATAACAAATTGATCTAGATACGGCTTGCACACTCGGTTCATGAGATCCATGAAAACCGCGGGTGCATTCGTCAACCCAAAAGGCATCACCATAAACTCGTAATGCCCGTATCTAGTACGAAAAGCCGTCTTAGGTATGTCTTCGTCTTGTACTCTAAGCTGATGGTATCCGGAACGCAGATCGATCTTTGAAAAGTATTGAGCTCCTTGCAATTGGTCAAATAAATCATCAATCCTCGGTAATGGATACCGATTCTTGATGGTTAGCTTGTTTAGTTCCCTGTAGTCTATGCACATATGAAAAGAACCATCCTTCTTCTTTACAAACAAAACCGGAGCTCCCCAAGGTGAGTAGCTCGGTCAGATGAAACCTTTATCAAGTAGCTCCTGTAGTTGGTTCGACAATTCCTGCATCTCCGAAGGTGCTAACTTGTATGGAGATTTAGCAACAGGTGTTGCTCCAGGAATCAAGTCAGTGCGAAACTTTACCGGTCGCACAGGTGGCAAACCTGGTAGGTCTTCAGGAAATACTTCAGGGTATTCCTTTACTATTGGCACATCTTGAATTTTCTTCTTGTCTTTCTGTTTCTCCACCACATGAGCCAAGAAAACCACACACTTCTTCTGTAGACACTTACGCGCCTTGATGCATGATATGATTTTGACACTATGCTTTGCTTGATCCCCACGAACTTCCAATACACGATCACTCGCCAATGGAATCCGATGTAGCTTTTCAGAACAGATGACTTCCACTCTATTGAGAGATAGCCAATCCATCCCAACTATGATGTCGAAACTGCCCAGCTCCATCGGTATCAAGTCGATGGTAAATGTATGATCAATAAGTGTAAGTGGGCAGTTCCTAAGTATAGTGCTAGCTGTTATTTGTTTACCATTCGCTACTTCGATGATATAAGGGAAGTCTAAAGTTTCCTCAGTAAGATTAAGTTGGCGTGCAAAGTCATATGAAATAAAACTCTGATCTGCACCAGTGTTAAATAAAATAGATGCATAAGAGTCATGTATAAGAAATGTACCAGTGACCATTTAGGGTCTTGGCGAGCTGCATTGGCTCCGATCACAAAAGCTCGTCCGCGAGGTGCTTGGGCTCCTTGTTGCACTCGCTTCGGGCACTCTCTGGAGAAATGGCCTAATTCTCCACAGTTATAGCATCCCCTGTTATTGTTGTTGTGATTGTCAGGTCTTGGTGGTGGGGGAAGTGCTACAGCAACATTGTTTGCAGCTTGAGTTGCTGGAGCACGACATTGTTGAGCCTGGTGACCTAATCGGCCTGTGACAATCCGACTTTTCACACTAACCTTGTTAACGGGAGTTGGTGCTATCACAGGCCCAACAAGGCCAATGAAGGCCCAACAAGACCAATGAAGGCCCAGTAAAGCCAAAGAAGATCCAGTAAGGTCAAGGAAGACTCAACAAGATCAATTAGGCCCAACGAAGTCTATGTAGGCCCAACATTGCCAATGTAGGCCCACAAAGCCAAGAGAAGCCCAATAAGGCCCAATAAATTCAAGTAAGGCCCAATGTAAACAAGGTAGGCCCAGGGAAGGCCAAGGTAGGCCCAAGAAGGCCCAGTGAGGCCCAATTGTATTTGAGATGCTCAATTTGGTTAAATTAGCCCAACAAGGAGTTAAAGGACTCAATTAGTGAAAATTAGAGACTTTTGGCTCAATTTTATTAACCGAATCATTGTGTTATTGAACTAAATAGAACCTAAAAGATTGAAATTAGTAGAAATCAGTCTCAATTTGCTCTAACTACAAAGTTAAGACTTGTAATTGAATTGAAAGTCCAATTTTGACTTTAGAAGTCAAAATTCGTGGATGTTAGTCGTGATTCAATACGAAATACACATGTAACGGTTGGGGTTAATCAAATTAAACCTCCCAATTATGTGTACTGATGAGTATTAACATCAATCGGGCGTTATAGGATCCAATAACGTTCAAATTAATGATGAGGTTATCTCTAAGGTCGAAACCGTTTCAAATCGCAAGCAATCTATATAAATCGATCATAGTTCATGCAATTGAAGGTTTCTGATAACTATTCGGCATTATTAGAAACTATTGCACATCACAATTTCACACAGAAGCTACGGGAATTGGAGCAGTCGATCGCGAGTCAACCGAACGTGAGCCATAGGTGGAACTACTGCAATTCGAAGTCAATCGGGGTAAGAATTCGTTCCTACACCTTCTAACAGAGCCGATTAAGGATTATCTTAATTCAATTTCAACTGATATCATCGTTTTCATAAAGCTCGAGTAATTAGGGTTCTTAAAGAAAACGATTTGGGGGTTGTGATCTTAGGAAGTTTAAAACTGAAATTAACATGCATAGATAGTTTCAGAGACTTCCGAATATGCTAACTGGGATATCAATTTCATGATGCAAACATGAATTTAATGATTTCGAATTCTAGGGCTTTAGAACAAAACTGTTTTGGGGGTTTTATATCAAAAGAGTTTAAAAATGAAATCATAGGTTACTAGTAGTTTCAGAAGGTTTAGAATAAGCTACACCATGTATCAATTTTATTTAGTTACAACGAATTGTGGGAGTTCGATTATAGGGTTCTAGCGTGGATGATGAATTGGGGTTTTGATTGATATGTAGTTCAAAAACGAAATTAATTGTTATGATTAACTTCAGAAAGTTCCGATTGAGAGTAAACCCATGTTAATTTGATCAATCTATAACGAATTTAAGGATTTCTAGTTATAGGGCTTGTAACGTAATCGGATTTAGGATTTCTAAACAATTGAGGCTTAGAACCTGATTAAATGTTGCAGATTAGTTCGTTTCGGTTCAAGGATAAAGTTCTATGATGGTTGGATCGATCGGGTTTGAATTTGTGTTCAATTTGGGCTTAATACGATCGGCTATAATGGGAAAAGGGAATTCTGTTGGATTATGGTTAAAAGAATTAAGTTGGGATCTCAATCAAAATTGTTGGGTGGGCTGACATGGTAGAGCCTTTGTGTGTAGGAGTTGAGGGTCGCGGGTTCGAGTCCCGGCCCAACCATATTTTTGGGGTTTTAGTATTAACTTTGTATTTTGAGCATAACTCACTCGTTTTAACTCCGATTCGATCCGTTCAAGTTGCGTTGGAACCGTAACTAGAATACGAACGTGTTAGGATAATAAAATCCATATTTTAATCCGAACACGAAATCGCGTATAACTACGTTTAATTAAATAAAATCAAATGTGATTTTATTTAAACGATTTCAATGACATGCGTACTTCCGTATGCATAATTCTCACACTTTAACATACGTATGTTGATACGTATGTGATTTTAAGCACAAAACGATTATTCGAATAACAATAGGTTATTGTTTAAATCACAGATTCTTCGTAGAGGATTTCTACGCAGGTTCACACATATTTGATCATTCTGCTATCATCAAAGGTGCGTACACGGCCCCTTTCTTATTTTAAACTGTTTTGGGGGAGAAAACATGTGCAACAAACTATTTTTAGATACATATCACTTGCATGAGTTATCTGTTTACATTATGTGAAAACATATCAACTTGAAAGTCCTTACACACCTCGAACCGTTTAGTTTGCTGTAATGCAAAGCGTGGTAGTTGGAAATAGATCTATTAGGTTTGACAAACCTCACCTGGTAGATGGGATCTACGCAGGTGTTTGACTGACCAAACACATTTTTACTATTGTTGTGATAGACAATAGTGGCAAGGCGAAAACATGCTATAGCATGGCAACTAGTCAGCTTCGGTGTCGAACACGTATGTAAATAGTTTATATGACTAGCTATCATGACTGTGCAATTGTGATTATGTTATCTACAAACTTGTTATTCAAACTGATGTTTTGAACTCTACGATTACTTAAAACCTGTGTTATGCACCAACCATTGTGTTGACTTGATTTGCATGTTTTCTCAGGACGCTAAGGCGCGCGTAACAGCTGGCATGGACTAGGAAGATAGAGTCTCATGCATTATAAACTTTGAACATTTGAATTTGAATATTTCAGTATTTTGATTTGTAATGTTTTACTTATCAACAGTTTATTGGTTTTGATTTGAAACGCTTCCGCAACTTTTTGTAAACTCTGAATATTATGTTTTTAAAGACCAACGTATGTTTTGAAATTCATATAGAGGTCTTCGCTATGTCTAATGATCTGAGATCCTGGTTTGTCACGTTCCCAAACGGTATGATTCCGTTAGTTGAAATTGGGGGTGTGACAGATTGGTATCAGAGCCATTGGTTATAGCGAACTAGGTTTGCATTTGTAGGCCTAGACTATGACTGTTAGACATTAGACACACACACATACTGCTTAGAAATTACATATGACATTATGTAATTGACTTGCTTACGTATTCCATGGCACTGCACTTACATATGATATTATGTAACAGGCATGGCTTCATCATCAGTTCCTTATGTTATCATTGATGATTCCGAGGACGAGGAGCCGATGGTTCCGGCACCACCATCATCACCACCACCACCTATTCCATCACCTCCACCGTATGGGATGGATGACTCAGACCCAGACGAGGATCCAGAGGAGGATCCAGAGGAGGATCCAGACGAGGATCCAGAGGAGGATCCATATGAGGATCCAGTTGAGGACCCGGATGAGGATCCGGAGGAGGCACCATGGGTGAATACCCAGGGACTCTATGCTGCAGGACCATCTACACATCCACCACCCGTACTGGATACTCCTGAGCCTAAGAGGCGAAGGACAGACGCTGAGGAGATCGCCAAATTGCGCGAGGATCTGGATACAGCAGAAGACAAGCTCATACAGAGATCTCAGGAGTTATGGGATGCCATTGAGAGGCAGGATGAACTTGCCCATCTAGTTCATGACATGCGGGATGAGATGATCAACATGATTGGTCGTCTAGAAGAGTCAGAGAACCGAGAGGAGATTTTGGCAGGCAGGATTGAAGCTTTAGAGGATTTAGTGGTAGTTGAGAATGAGGATGAGGATGAGGATGAGGAGGAGGAACCAGCACCAGTTGCTGAGTCCGATCCTGAATCCACCGTTGAGGACGATTGATTATTTTCATTTCTTTCTTAGTTTATTTAAACTTATTAGGAACGGGTTGTGTTCCTACATTAGTAGTTTGAAATTTTGTATTTCATTTCAAAAAGTATTGTACTCAACGAAAGTTTCTATTTATGGAAGAATTATTGTTTGTTTCCAACAACTGTGTTGATTATATTACATGTTGTGTTTGTTGTTTTACTTACACATGTTACATTGGATTTTGATTTCGTGCTAACACTTCTTATAAATAGGAAACTAATGGCTGAAGGAAACGTACATATGACTGTTGCTGAGCTCAACGAGCTAATTAACAACAGAGTCGCAGAGGCTATTGCACAGTATGCTCAGACACACAACACAGGGCCACAGGGTCCAGCTGGGGGAGTGATTAACCCACAAGTTTGCACGTTCAAGATGTTCTTGGACTGCAAACCTCATAATTTCAAAGGATCGGAGGGGGCCATAGGACTCCTTCGGTGGATTGAAAAGGCTGAGTCTGTATTCGAAATGTGCAACTGCCCTGAGGATAGCAAGGTGAAATTTGCTACTGGAACATTAGAGGGTCCAGCACTGACTTGGTGGAACTCCAATGTTCAGACTCTGGGGTTGGGAGAAGCAAATGCATTGACCTGGAACAACTTCAAAACTTTACTACAAGAGGAGTATTGTCCTCGTAGTGAAATACAGAAGTTAGAGGAGGAGTATTGGCACCTCAAGATGGAGGGGTCAAACATTGAGGAATACACAACCAGGTCACACGAGTTGGCCAGACTGCTGCCACACATGGCTACTCCAGCCAGTAAGTGGATCGAAAGGTACATTGGAGGACTAGTGCCTCAGATTCAAGGGTTGGTGACTTCAGCAAATCCCACCACCATCCAACAAGCTGTTCGTCTAGCACATCAGCTTACTGATCAGGCAGTGTTGCAGGGGACTCTGCCTAAGCGAACATCTGCTACCAAAGTAGGAGATCACAAGAGAAAGTGGGATAACAACTTCAAGGGTAACAACCAACAGCAGAACAAGAAGCAGGACTCAAACAAGTCCTATCATAATTCCAATAGTGGTCAGCAATCATCATCATCGGGGGGCTATATTGGTAAGCACCCCAAGTGCAACAGGTGTGGTTATCATCATGTGGGTAACCAGTGTGACAAAGCAAAGTGCCAGAGGTGTGGCAAGATTGGGCATGCGGCTAAAGATTGTCGCGGAGAACTACAGAACAACAATAACCAGAACAATAACCAGAACAACGCTCAGAAAGGTTGTTTCGAGTGCGGCAAGATGGGACATTTCAAGAAAGATTGCCCACAACTTAAGAAAGGCGGGGACAACAATGGTAATGGTAATGGAAATGGCAACGGTAATGGAAATGGCACCAACAATAACAACAACAATAACAACAACAACAACGGTGCTAGAGGCAGGGCGTTTGTGATCGGAGGACGTCATGCACGGGAGGATCCCAACATCGTTACGGGTACGTTCCTCTTAAATAATCACTATGCCTCTATGTTATTTGACACCGGTGCCGATCGGAGCTTTGTATCTAGTTCACTTGTTAAGTTGCTAAATGTTAGTCCCACTGCCTTAGATAGTCCCTATACTGTGGAATTAGCTGATGGTAAGTTGATTGTAGTAGAAAACATTTATAAGGGATGTATCCTTGATTTGATGGGTCAGACATTAGAGATTGATCTGATGCCTATTGCCTTAGGCAGTTTTGATGTAGTCATTGGGATGGACTGGTTGTCCAAAAACCAGGCTGAAATTATATGCCATGAAAAGATTGTTCGCATACCTCTTCCGCAGGGGGAGACATTATATGTACAAGGCGAGAAGAGCAGTACGCCACTGCGTCTCATATCTTGTATGAAGGCACACAAATGTCTGCGGAAAGGTCATACGGCAGTTATAGCACTTATAACTGAAAAGACAGTAGCTGAGAAGAAGCTTGAAGATATACCTATAGTTTGTGAGTTTCCGGAGGTGTTTCCAGAAGACTTGCCGGGATTACCGCCTGTGAGACAGGTGGAATTCCGAATCGATCTTACACCAGATGCAGCACCGATAGCTAGGGCGCCTTATCGACTTGCACCGTCAGAGATGCAAGAGTTATCCACACAATTGCAAGAATTGTTGGATAAGGGTTTCATACGACCTAGTTTTTCACCGTGGGGAGCTCCAGTATTGTTTGTAAAGAAGAAGGACGGGACTTTTCGTATGTGTATCGATTACCGGGAGTTGAATAAGGTTACTATCAAGAACCGGTATCCGTTACCCAGGATTGACGATCTGTTCGATCAGTTGCAAGGTTCGAGTTACTACTCGAAGATTGATCTCAGGTCGGGTTATCATCAACTAAGAGTTCAGGAGGAGGATATTCCAAAGACAGCATTCAGGACGCGCTATGGCCATTATGAGTTCTTGGTCATGCCATTTGGGTTGACAAACGCTCCAGCTGTATTCATGGATCTCATGAATCGTGTTTGTAAACCTTATCTGGATAAGTTTGTCATTGTTTTCATTGATGACATTCTCATCTATTCAAAGTCTGAGGAGGAACATGCTAAACATCTTCGATTACTACTAGAGTTATTGAAACAGGAACAACTGTACGCTAAGTTCTCGAAATGTGATTTCTGGATGCGAGAAGTACAGTTCTTGGGGCATATAGTTAATGAAAAGGGTATACATGTAGATCCAGCAAAGATTGAAGCGATTAAGAATTGGGAAGCGCCAAAGACCCTTACCGAGGTACGACAATTCCTTGGTTTGGCGGGTTATTATCGACGATTCATTGAGGGTTTCTCAAAGATCGCTCAACCACTTACAGCTCTGACGCACAAGGGAACAAAGTATAACTGGACTGATAAACAGGAAGCTGCATTCCAGTTGTTGAAACAGAAACTCTGCAGTGCACCGATTCTATCTTTACCGGAAGGAACGGAAGACTTTGCGGTGTATTGTGACGCATCTGGACAGGGTTTAGGATGTGTGTTGATGCAACGGGATAAAGTGATCGCTTATGCTTCCAGACAATTAAGAACACACGAAAAGAATTACACTACTCATGACTTGGAGTTAGGAGCAGTGGTTTTTGCTTTAAAGATTTGGAGGCATTACTTGTATGGAACTAAGTGTACCATTTACACTGATCATAAGAGTTTGCAGCATATCTTTGATCAGAAGGAGCTTAATATGAGACAACGACGATGGGTTGAGTTGTTGAACGATTATGAGTGTGCGATTAAGTATCACCCGGGAAAGGCTAATGTGGTAGCCGATGCTTTGAGCAGAAAAGATACAACGGGAACAAGACGGGTTCGCGCACTTATGATGACAATACATACTGATTTACCTGACAAGGTACACAGTGCTCAGATTGAGGCATTGAAAACGGAAAACTTAGTACCGGAATCTTTACGAGGAATGGAAGAACAATTGAATGTTAAACCTGATGGAATTCGTTATTTCATTGAGCGAATGTGGATACCTTTATATGGAGGTTTAAGGGAACTCGTGATGGACGAAGCACACAAGTCTAGATATTCAGTCCATCCGGGATCAGACAAAATGTATCATGATTTGAAGGCACTGTATTGGTGGCCTCACATGAAAGCTGATATTGCTAAGTACGTTAGCAAATGTTTGACTTGTTCGAAAGTCAAAGTTGAATATCAGAAGCCATCTGGTTTATTGCAACAACCAGAGATACCGATGTGGAAATGGGAACAGATTTCGATGGATTTTATTACTAAGTTACCCCGTACACCGACTGGTAATGATACGATATGGGTAATTGTTGATCGATTAACGAAATCTGCACATTTCTTAGCAATAAAGGAAACTGATAAGATGGAGAAACTGACTCGCATTTACATCAAGGAAGTAGTAGCACGGCATGGTGTGCCAATATCTATCATATCAGATCGGGATGCCCGGTTTACTTCCAACTTTTGGAAATCTCTTCATAAGTCATTGGGGACTCGCTTGGATATGAGTACCGCTTATCACCCACAGACCGACGGTCAAAGTGAACGAACGATTCAAACGCTCGAGGATATGTTACGAGCTTGTGTAATTGATTTTGGTGATAGTTGGGAGAATCATTTACCGTTGGTGGAATTCTCTTACAATAATAGTTATCATACAAGCATTCAAGCAGCACCGTTTGAAGCTTTGTATGGTCGCAAATGTCGTTCACCAGTTTGCTGGGCTGAAATTGGTGACAGTCAGATTACAGGTCCTGAACTGGTGCACGAAACAACAGAGAAGATAGTTCAAATCCGAAATCGTATGGCAGCGGCTCGGGATCGACAGAAGAGTTATGCAGACAAACGTCGCAAGCCGTTGGAATTTCAAGTAGGTGACCGAGTTCTTCTAAAGGTATCACCTTGGAAAGGTGTGATACGATTCGGCAAGCGCGGAAAGCTTAGTCCACGTTACGTAGGACCTTTTGAGATTCTGAAAAGGATTGGTCCGGTTGCGTACCAACTCAAACTACCGGAAGAACTCAGTGGAGTTCATGATGTTTTTCATGTGTCGAACTTAAAGAAATGTCTTTCTGATGAGACATTGATTGTACCGTTGGAAGAAATACAAGTAGATGAACAGCTGCGATTCATTGAAGAACCGGCGGAAATCATGGACCGAGAGGTCAAACAACTGAAGCAAAGCAAGATTCCGATAGTAAAAGTTCGATGGAATTCAAGACGGGGTCCTGAATTCACATGGGAACGGGAAGATCAAATGATGAAGAAATATCCTCATCTATTCAAAACAGCTACTGCTAACACTGAGAGCGCACGTTAAATTTCGGGACGAAATTTCCTTCAACAAGGGGATGACGTAATGCTTTCACACATCAACACTGCAAATTTCAAACTGTAAGCACAAACGTTTTATTTATTCAATTGATTTTGTTACAGATATTTGTGCTACATTACATTTTATATGTTTTATGTGCTACATTTCATATGTTACATGTTATGGTAGTACATACATGATTGGTTACATACACTTTGCTATGTGCGGGGTTGCATAGTACATTGGTTACATACACTTTGCTATGTGCGGGGTTGCATAGTACAAACAGTTTCAGACACTCACTATGTGTGAGGTTACACAACACAGTATGATCAAACACAAACAGTCACAGTTAGGTGAACTAACTAGTGTACACGCAAAACAGTTACATTAAAAGATCACAATTGAGTTGTGATTACACACAAGCACACAGAATGATCAAATCACACTAACACGTACGATTTAAACTCGTAAGTAGTTTCCTAACTACTCTTAACACTTGCTAATTTTTGGGACGAAAATTCCTTCAACAAGGGGATGATGTGACAATCCGACTTTTCACACTAACCTTGTTAACGGGAGTTGGTGCTATCACAGGCCCAACAAGGCCAATGAAGGCCCAACAAGACCAATGAAGGCCCAGTAAAGCCAAAGAAGATCCAGTAAGGTCAAGGAAGACTCAACAAGATCAATTAGGCCCAACGAAGTCTATGTAGGCCCAACATTGCCAATGTAGGCCCACAAAGCCAAGAGAAGCCCAATAAGGCCCAATAAATTCAAGTAAGGCCCAATGTAAACAAGGTAGGCCCAGGGAAGGCCAAGGTAGGCCCAAGAAGGCCCAGTGAGGCCCAATTGTATTTGAGAAGCTCAATTTGGTTAAATTAGCCCAACAAGGAGTTAAAGGACTCAATTAGTGAAAATTAGAGACTTTTGGCTCAATTTTATTAACCGAATCATTGTGTTATTGAACTAAATAGAACCTAAAAGATTGAAATTAGTAGAAATCAGTCTCAATTTGCTCTAACTACAAAGTTAAGACTTGTAATTGAATTGAAAGTCCAATTTTGACTTTAGAAGTCAAAATTCGTGGATGTTAGTCGTGATTCAATACGAAATACACATGTAACGGTTGGGGTTAATCAAATTAAACCTCCCAATTATGTGTACTGATGAGTATTAACATCAATCGGGCGTTATAGGATCCAATAACGTTCAAATTAATGATGAGGTTATCTCTAAGGTCGAAACCGTTTCAAATCGCAAGCAATCTATATAAATCGATCATAGTTCATGCAATTGAAGGTTTCTGATAACTATTCGGCATTATTAGAAACTATTGCACATCACAATTTCACACAGAAGCTACGGGAATTGGAGCAGTCGATCGCGAGTCAACCGAACGTGAGCCATAGGTGGAACTACTGCAATTCGAAGTCAATCGGGGTAAGAATTCGTTCCTACACCTTCTAACAGAGCCGATTAAGGATTATCTTAATTCAATTTCAACTGATATCATCGTTTTCATAAAGCTCGAGTAATTAGGGTTCTTAAAGAAAACGATTTGGGGGTTGTGATCTTAGGAAGTTTAAAACTGAAATTAACATGCATAGATAGTTTCAGAGACTTCCGAATATGCTAACTGGGATATCAATTTCATGATGCAAACATGAATTTAATGATTTCGAATTCTAGGGCTTTAGAACAAAACTGTTTTGGGGGTTTTATATCAAAAGAGTTTAAAAATGAAATCATAGGTTACTAGTAGTTTCAGAAGGTTTAGAATAAGCTACACCATGTATCAATTTTATTTAGTTACAACGAATTGTGGGAGTTCGATTATAGGGTTCTAGCGTGGATGATGAATTGGGGTTTTGATTGATATGTAGTTCAAAAACGAAATTAATTGTTATGATTAACTTCAGAAAGTTCCGATTGAGAGTAAACCCATGTTAATTTGATCAATCTATAACGAATTTAAGGATTTCTAGTTATAGGGCTTGTAACGTAATCGGATTTAGGATTTCTAAACAATTGAGGCTTAGAACCTGATTAAATGTTGCAGATTAGTTCGTTTCGGTTCAAGGATAAAGTTCTATGATGGTTGGATCGATCGGGTTTGAATTTGTGTTCAATTTGGGCTTAATACGATCGGCTATAAAGGGAAAAGGGAATTCTGTTGGATTATGGTTAAAAGAATTAAGTTGGGATCTCAATCAAAATTGTTGGGTGGGCTGACATGGTAGAGCCTTTGTGTGTAGGAGTTGAGGGTCGCGGGTTCGAGTCCCGGCCCAACCATATTTTTGGGGTTTTAGTATTAACTTTGTATTTTGAGCATAACTCACTCGTTTTAACTCCGATTCGATCCGTTCAAGTTGCGTTGGAACCGTAACTAGAATACGAACGTGTTAGGATAATAAAATCCATATTTTAATCCGAACACGAAATCGCGTATAACTACGTTTAATTAAATAAAATCAAATGTGATTTTATTTAAACGATTTCAATGACATGCGTACTTCCGTATGCATAATTCTCACACTTTAACATACGTATGTTGATACGTATGTGATTTTAAGCACAAAACGATTATTCGAATAACAATAGGTTATTGTTTAAATCACAGATTCTTCGTAGAGGATTTCTACGCAGGTTCACACATATTTGATCATTCTGCTATCATCAAAGGTGCGTACACGGCCCCTTTCTTATTTTAAACTGTTTTGGGGGAGAAAACATGTGCAACAAACTATTTTTAGATACATATCACTTGCATGAGTTATCTGTTTACATTATGTGAAAACATATCAACTTGAAAGTCCTTACACACCTCGAACCGTTTAGTTTGCTGTAATGCAAAGCGTGGTAGTTGGAAATAGATCTATTAGGTTTGACAAACCTCACCTGGTAGATGGGATCTACGCAGGTGTTTGACTGACCAAACACATTTTTACTATTGTTGTGATAGACAATAGTGGCAAGGCGAAAACATGCTATAGCATGGCAACTAGTCAGCTTCGGTGTCGAACATGTATGTAAATAGTTTATATGACTAGCTATCATGACTGTGCAATTGTGATTATGTTATCTACAAACTTGTTATTCAAACTGATGTTTTGAACTCTACGATTACTTAAAACCTGTGTTATGCACCAACCATTGTGTTGACTTGATTTGCATGTTTTCTCAGGACGCTAAGGCGCGCGTAACAGCTGGCATGGACTAGGAAGATAGAGTCTCATGCATTATAAACTTTGAACATTTGAATTTGAATATTTCAGTATTTTGATTTGTAATGTTTTACTTATCAACAGTTTATTGGTTTTGATTTGAAACGCTTCCGCAACTTTTTGTAAACTCTGAATATTATGTTTTTAAAGACCAACGTATGTTTTGAAATTCATATAGAGGTCTTCGCTATGTCTAATGATCTGAGATCCTGGTTTGTCACGTTCCCAAACGGTATGATTCCGTTAGTTGAAATTGGGGGTGTGACACGGCCACTGTTGTTGCATATCCTGCATTGCGCCGTAGCAGGATGATGAAATTTGCAATGTGCACACTGAGGATGCATTCCCACATAGTTTTTGGGTGCAACCTGAGCAGGAGCTGCAATAACTTGTTGGAGAGGGGTGACGGCCGCATAGTTCTTTACGACCTTTTGCTTTTTCTTTTGATGATACTCTGGTTTCTTCGTTGTTGCTTCCTTGGCCTTTCCTGTATCATCTTTCAAAACTCCTGACTTTACCATTACCTTGGTAAGCTTGGCCAAAAGGGAGATGGCTGACTCCAGTGTAGCAGGATATGAAGCCAATACAATGCTTTGAATACAAGAAGGTAATCCTGCTACATATTGGTCAATCAGATTTTCCAATGTTGGCACCATCTCTGGCACCAGGGCTACCAGTTCACGATAGCGGTTGGTGAAAGTCATATGATCGGCTCCCTTCATCACATGGTTCGAGAGCTCAACCTCTAGCTGTTGCAGTTCATGTTTTGGACAGAATTCGTTCCTCAGAAGAAGTTTGAATTCTGCCCAAGGCATTGCCATCGTTTCATCTCTTCCTTTTGCCCTGATCTGAGCATTCCACCATGTCAATGCTTGCTTGCTAAATGAACCAGCTGCATAGCGAACTTTATGGTGTTCCGGACAACTACTTATGTCCAAAGTGTTCTGCATCTTCTCTAGCCATTGGATCAGTCCAACAGCTCCCTCGACACCAGTAAAACTTGGTGGTTTACATCATACAAAGGATTTGTAGGAGCAGTCAGAAGTATGGCCAGTGTTTCCACTAGCTTCCCCAGTAGTATGGCCAGAGGTGTTGCTGTGGCCTTGTATCCTGTTAATCATCTCAGGGATGACATCCTTCAACTGACTTGTCAGTTGACTGCTCAGAAGAGTTGCTAAAGCAACAGTAGCAGGGTCAAGAGCTGGTGGTGCATTCAGGTTTGGAGGAGGGTCTTGTGAAGGAGGAGGAGGCGGTGGTGAATCTGGTGGTGTTGGAGTAGATGAGTGTGGTGCAGAGGCTTGTGAGGTCGGTTGTTTTCTTGGCGGCATTCTGATCATAACCAAAAGAATTTGGTTAGTGCAGTGATCAAATGCAGAAAGCATAATGCAAACATAATCCTAAGTTCTCTACATGAGGGTCCCTAAGTTATAGTCTAGGCCAAACCATTTAAGTAAATGACCTATTATTCTCTATAACCTTGAGCTCTGATACCAATCTGTCACACCCCGAGCCGGCGGGACGGATCGACTTCCCCGCCGGGCGGAAGGTTCTCGGGGCGCGATATCATATGTGATAACCGTAAGGATCAGATTGTATACATAGCATCAATGTTAAGAATAACTTCAGCACAATAAAGCATTTAAATAGGATTACAAAGTTAAATTATAATGTCAATGTTCGGTAATTTAAATCAGTAAACCTAACAAAAGAATCAATGTTTCCTATCTTGTAATCTGTACAAGACATCAAAAGTGATTCGTATAAATAACAAAAGATGTGCTTCCAAAATCAGCCAGGTCCTCTATCTAGGCCGCCTAGCATGCAAACCAAAAGCCTTAGCTTACGCATGTTCATTACCTGAGAAAGCATGAAATAAAACAAGGTCAACACAATGGTTGGTGAGTTCATGTAGTTTATATGTTTAAGAAAATAGTTTTAGCAAACCTCTTTCGGTAAACCTTAACCTCATTAACTCCACATGTAATATCCAAATCGGTATGCTTGTATATAGGGCATACCCCTGAGTCGAGCCTACGACCCGCCCAGACGCCATCCCACCACATACTAATTCGCATATGACACTGTTGTTAATAATAATTAAGCATTTTACCAACCATCCATTCCCATTCCCATCATAGCTTTAGCATTTTGTTTGTAAGTTTCAACACGCACACCAATAGCATCTGCAAGTCTAGCTTTGAGAGTTACCTTTATGGACGACTGAACACCCTAAGGAATTTAGTATCAAACCATATAGGATTTAATTATGGTTAGCAACATCGGTGTTTTGATTAAGGATCTCTAAGATGACACAAAGTCAACTAAAGATCACCAATATCATCCTAGTTACTTATCACATGAGTAAATAATTATGGGAAAACACTGCATGGCAAGCACAGAGAGGCCATCAGTCAGTTTCCGCGTATCAGACCATGAAGGACACCCTATGGCTAGCACTGAGAGACCATAATAGGTGCCTTCTAGTCCCGACCGTGAAGAACACCTGAAGGCAAGCACTGAGGGACCAACTATTGTTCTTCAAGTCCTGACTAGGAAGAACACCTGAAGGCAAGCACTGAGAGACCAACTATTGTTCTTCCATAGCCAATAGCTTTAGCATACAAGTCAAGTTTATAGCATTCAAATAGTTCAGCATTTACGTAACTTGTGCACAAGTACTAGCTTCACAACCGGTAAGGCAAGCACTGAGAGGCCAAACCGTTGTTTTAGCATGGCAAGCATATAGAGCATACAAAGTTTAAAGCATTCTGAGCATTTTAAGCATTTAGAATGTATGTATATAGCATTAGTATTAGCATAGAATTAATAGCATTTAGCATTAGCATTAGCGTCTAGCATAAACCCGTAACATTAGCATTTAGCATAACCCGTAGCATTAACATTTAGCATAACCCGTAGCACTAGCATTTAGCATAACCCGTAGCATTAGCATTTAGCATAACCCGTAGCATTAGCATTTAGCATAACCCGTACATTAGCATTTAGCATAACCCGTAGCATTAGTATTAGCATTTAGCATAACCCGTAGCATTAGCATTTAGCATAGCCCGTAGCATTAGCATTTAGCATAGCCCGTAACATTAGCATTTAGCATAAATCCGTAGCATTAGCGTTGAGCATTAATGTTTTGAATAAGTATAAGAGCATATTTGTAACAGTTAAACATTTGTTTAAAAGGTTTAACATGCTTCTCAGTCCCAAAGTAAAATTCAAAATAGTTTGAAAAGGGACAATGAACTCACCTGTGTTGCTAAGTATAGTTTACCACAGATAATGCGCGCTCTTTGTTTTTAGCTTAAGTATCTTCAACACCTGAGTTAATTTAAGAGGTTTGAATACGATAAGTCGTTATAAGAGACGAAAACTAGGGTTTTGGTCTTGGTGTGCAACTAAGTGTCCTATGTTACTAATGTGTTTTCTAGGAATTCTTCTAGTTAACCCAAGGCATTACCCATCATTAAGAACCCATGATCTCATAAGATTCTGATTAAATTGTTGCAAAGTAGTTTATTTTAATTAAATCTTACGTTATAAATTATTTATTTGATTAAATAGAGTTTATTGTCAATTTCATTTAATAAAAATCATCAAGTATTTTAAGAAAATCGTAGATTGGTTTATTAGGCCTAAGTTAATCCAACTCGATTAACTCTAAGCCTAAGCTTTAGCTTTTAGCTTTCTTTGTTCTTAATTCGCTTGTGTATACCACTTAAATTAGAAGTTCTTTAGAACTATCTAACTTGTTTGTCAGTAATCGAATCATTAACTAAGCGTTGGGTGTTAATAACTACCATTACTCTTAGTTAGATTCTTTGATCTTGAAATTGATGCTTCGTGTTATAGCTCATATCCTTAATGTTGTTGTATGTTTCATTGTTTACCCTCAATCCAAAGTTATGACCAAGATATATGTTCAACATTGGTTTAGCAAAATGTTGGGGTTTTGATATCTAATATGAAAAGCTTTCAAGTTTACCGCCTTTGTTTAAAACTAGTTTTGATTCTAGTTAGGAAAACCCTCCTAATCTCTCATGCGCGCACACACACACACACCATGCAAGCAAAAAGGCTGTGTGTGAGTTTATGTTTCTTGCAAAGTATTCTTGCTTACCAATCCCTTCCTATTAACCACCCTCCTTCCTTGGTTAGACTTGTCCGAATGAGTGAGGGTTATCACCGAATGAGTTTAAGCCGAAGGAGGTAGCCGCATGAGACCTTGGTCCGATTGGGCTTGTGCGACCGAACCAGCCCCACCGAATGGGTGCTGGCCGAAAGGGTTGGCTCATGAGTGAAAGCCCGATCGAATGAGATTGGGCGACTGGACCTCAGCCGAATGTAGTTGGGCCAAAGAGGCATCAGGCCGCATGAAGGCTGACCGAATGGAGGTCCTGGCCGAAGGAGAGGGCCCTAGGCCTTTTGGCCGAATGAGGCTGAGTTGCTTTGGTCGAGCTATTCGGCCACCTGTTTATGAGCCATTCGGCCACTACGGCTGGGTGGTTGTAGCCCTCATCACCTCAGGTTCTAAGCACAGCCATGGTGAATCGAGTGTTCCTACATGGTTCTAGGGTATGTGTAGGTGATTTTCCTTAGGTTTTCAAGTGGGTTTAACCGGTTTCAAGTTTGGTTTGAAATAGGGATTTAGAAACCCTAATATCCTCACTTTGGGGCTCAGATTACCTGTGATTCAGAGGTTATTGGGGCAGATCCCTTGTACTTTCGTGTAGAGAAGATCACAAGCTTTGATTGGGTTCAAGAACCACTCGATTTCATGAAGAAACGAGGAAGTTATGGTGGATTGAAACCTAGGGTTTCTAGAGAGAGAGAGAACCGGGAAGATGAGTTTAGAGAGATAGAGAGATGATAGAAATGAGGTTGAAAGCCTCATTTGAGCTTTAAATACCCCGAGGGTATTCGGGTTCGTTTCGGTTGCTCGGTTTTCTTCTCCGTTGCGTTTCCGGATCGTAAAGCGCGTAATATACGTGTTTTAATTTATAAGGATTTATTTTAATTATTTTGATGAGTTTCAAAATTGTAAAACAGAAAATATTATATTTTCTTAAATTTATTATCGTTCGTATCGTTTTTCGTGTTTGTTTTCGTTTCGTCAGAACGCGTCGCCATCGCGCGTATTCATTCGAATCGTCATTCAAACGAACACGACGGTGGTCTGCTTTCCTACTTTTGTTTTCTACTTTTCAGTCATTATTTCAGAACGTTAAGTTTTCAGATTTATTCATACAGATCGTCATCTCTACGAATAATTCGTCGGTTTAGCATTCTGCAACAACAACCGTTATAGTTTTGTTTTCATTAACCTCGCATACGTTTATACATAATGGCATATCAATAAGCATTTGTGTCACAGTTCAATGTTGTCTGACAGGTTTCTGACCGCTAAACTGTTAAGTTTAATCGGATTTCAGAAACAATAGCTTAATAGTTTGCAATCAAGCATTAACATGTTAATAGCATACAGATAGATCACGTAGTTTGTACATGAGTTACTGTGCGTTAACTGTTCAGTTCACTGTTCCGGCGACGTTTCCGGCACATATGTTACACAGCTTGATCTTCAGGTCTACTGTACATGTCGGGACTTTAGGATATCCTTTGATTTTGATCGCCTTTGCTTTCTTGAATTCGTTTGATCATTTGATTTATGCCCATATAGCTTGACTATAAAAGTCTACTATTTATGCCGGGACTTTTCGTGTGTTAACACGTGGTCTCGATCTGCATACAACTGACATCCACCTTAAATTGATCGTTAATGATTTCATTAGTTCTTTGATTCACACACGGATATGGTTTCCTTGATTTTGATCCTTAGACTTCCATGGCTACAACAATGATTTGGATTCTTTGAATTTGATCGTTAGTTTACTTGAACACACACTGAATTTAGATTCCTTGGATTTGATCTTTAGTTTTAGTTTTCTTGATCACATACTAAATTTAGATTCTTTGAATTAGAACTTTGATAGAGTGTTTGTTTGATTTAGAATTATTGTCTTACTCATAAAGAGTAATTACTTAATTCATTATATAATTTGTATATAGTTTACCTAGACAGGAGACTAGGATACATTTATGTATATAAAACATACAAGAAGTAAAAGCATTTAAGTTAAACATATTTTAAAGGAAAAGGTTTACGCATGTTTCTCAGCCCTGCGTTTGTAAAACAAAAATGTTTAGAAAAGAGGCAATGAACTCACCTGTGTTGCTATGTATTGAATCTCAACAAAATGCGCGCTCGTTACTTGTAGGCTAAGTATCTTCAGTACCTGAGTTGTTTTAAGAAGATTCGAATACTATAAGTATTTATAATAGACGTATCTAGGGTTTTGGTCTCGGTGTGCAACTAAGTGTCCTACCTTACTAGTGTGTTTCTATGTCCCTCTAGCTATTCTAAATGTATTACCCGTTTATAAACCTTTATCCCATGAATAGTCATTATTAAACCTTAGTGATGTAAGGTTTACGTTGTTTACATTCAAAGTTTTTTAATTAAAACATTTTAAATAATTCAATTTATGTTAACTCATTAAGTTAGAATTCATTAAATTTAATTCAAAGAAGTTTATAAATCAATTTCTTTTATTAAAAACATACATTATTTTAAGAAAATATAACTTGACATGATTAGACTTAGGTTAATCTCATTCGATTAACCTTAAGCCCGTTACTAGATTTTGATTTTCCCATGGTTCTTTAATCGTTCATGTGTACTACTAAGCTTAGAAAGTTCAATTGAACTATCTAACTTAGTTGTACGTTTGTATAGAATTTCTAAGTATTGAGTGTTAACCATGTGATTAACACATAGGTACTTAGATTGAGTTCCTGATTCTTGTCACCCATGATTGATGTTAATGTAGTTAGAGAACTTTTGTGTTGAAACTATAGTACTTGATTAACATGCAAACCCTTTCAATTGTTTAGAAACCAAGTTTAACATATATAGTTATTAGGGTTTTGAGTTGGCCCTTGATTGTCCATCCCTAGATATATTTTATTTTCTAAACTCTTACTTATGATCTCATTTGATAAACTCCATGACCCCACATCATTGTTACTTAGGAAAACTTTGTATCAAACCATTACATAGATGGTTACAAAACCGCTCACCACCTTAGAAAACCCTAATGATTTCTTTCCCATGTTACAACCCAAGTACACATCCCATGCATGTGACTAACCCGTAAACCCCATGCATAACCAACCGAATAGGACCACCCATGCGAAGGAACTAGTTGGTGCGAACGAAGGGTTGGCCGAATAAGGCTAGCCATGCGATTGAAAAGGCTGACCGAATGGTGGGTTTCGGCTGTGATGGTCATGCGAATGACACTTTGGCCGAATAAGGGCAGCCGATTGAAAGACTTGGCCGAAAGAGAGCTGGTGCATATGAGTCTTGGATCTAATCAGTGGCTCGTGTGAATGGGGATTGGACCGACATAATGAGAGGATTCCTTCGACCTTGAGGCCATTCGGCCTAGGAGGCGGCTCATGCGGCCTTGTGGCTGTTTCCTTCGGCCGGTTGGCCATTTGGCCATCTGATGATAAGGCCATTCGGCCGTTCGAACTCATCCAGTTGCAGCTCCCCATTCTCGAGTTTTATGACCAAGCCAAGGTTTTCCCCAAGTTCCCTACTCATCCTAACATGGTTTTGTGTATTTTCCCTAAGGTTAAGTGGGCTAGAACCGGTCTTAGTGTGGTTCGAACAAAGAGGGTTTTAGAAACCCTAAAACCATGATATCTAACTCGTTTTTACCTCAAATCGGATGATTCAAAGCTCAGATCGGTTGTACTTTAGTGATCTACAAGTTGTAGTGGTCGTTTTGACACCAAGAGGACTCGATTTGGTGAAGAAATGACGAACATAGGGCTTGTGGATCTTAGAGCGAGAAAGTAAAGAGAGGGTGATGAAAATGGGGGTGATGAAGATGGTAGATGGGTAATGAAATGGTTATTAAATGCCATTTAATGCTTTCAAAGTACCTGGGTGTGTTCGGTTTCGTTCGGTTTCGCTCGATTTCGCGTAGAGGCGTCGGTTTCCTTTCGTTTTCGTAACGAAACATCGTGGTTTTAAAAATAGAATTTGTTAAATTAATTTTAGGTGGTAATTCCTAGTAAATTAACTAAATATCTTCCGTTTATTTTAAATTTCTGAAAATATTAATGTAACTGTTTAAATCGAATCGTACAGTCGTCGCGCGTATTCGTTCAAATCGTCACCCGTACGAATACGATGATAACTAAACTTTTCGATATGATTTTCTAATTATTGGACATCATTCAGAACGTTAAACTTTCAGATATATTCGTACAGATCGTCACCTATACGAATAATCCGTCCATTTAGCATTCACGTAACGACATCCGTTCTTGTTTTGTTCTGTACATCCTCACATACGTTTATACGTAATAGTATCCTAACTAACAGTCACATGATGGTTCTGTGTCGGCAGATAAATGACTGACTGTTGAACCATAGTTTTGAGTTACGTTTTTGCAATGAAATTTTCTATGATAAGCATCAAATGATAGTGATATACATGTAATACAAATTGTTTGTACCTGAATTACTGTTCATGTTACTGTGTAGATCACTGTTCTGGTTACGTTTCCGAAACTGATGTTACAGTTGGAGGATAAAGACCTTCATATACCATCTTGAGAATGGTGCTTTGAATTAGCTCCTGATCTAGCTCCACCGGATCAGAATCCTTGTCGCTAAACTGCAGACATTCTCTAATGATCTGCTCAGTATTAACCATGGGCTGCCCTTGTGCTTTACCAATCAGGCATAAATGTTCGTTATTGTTGGTGCTTTTAGTGATGGAGTTATTGAAATCATGGATGAAGCTGGAAATGTCCTAAGGACACTCCGTCACAGCAAAGTTGACAGGCGAAAGAATGAGTCCATCCACCATGCTCTTAAACATCATATTCTTCTCTAGAGGATCACCCAGATAAGCAGTCATGTTGTGGTCCGCGACAAAACATAGTTCAGCAATCTGAAAAAGAAATAAACTAAGTTAGTCAAAGGGTAAATTAAAAATAAAAAGTCAAAGTCAAAAGGTCAAAGTCAACTGGTAAAGTCAACTGAGAAGTCAAAGTCAAAAGAAAAAGTCAAGTTCTCGAAATCAGTTAAGTTTTCGAAATATATGGAGTTCACAAAAACTGAAGGAATTCACGAAGGAAACATAGTTCTCGAAATAGTGGAGTTCATGTAGTTCAACTGGTTCACGAAACTTGGTTCTTGAAACCAGGTTCACGAACTGGAGTTCACGAAGACCAGTTCACGAAAGTTAGAAGTTCACGATTCAAGAAATTTCATGAACTATCTTTCCTTCAAAACTCTTTCAATTTTGTTACATTGAATTCCATTTTGGTCTTGAAATGCTCGGAATTGGAAGGCGAATAACATGTACAAAAATCAGTTTCCAATTCGAAGTTTTTCTAAGAGTTTTGACTAAAAAACTTTTTGTTCACGGAACAAAGTACTCGAAGACGTTTTTCTTCGATAACTTTCGTTTTAACGGTCAAAATTTTTATGAAAATCTATACCTAAGTTTTTTTCAAGTAGATCTACAAGTTGGTCCAAGTGGAATGTCTAAAATATGTCCAGAAAAGAAAATCGCCTAGAGAGAGAGAGTATGGGAGTTCTCGAACAGGTGTATTCGAAATGAGGAACTACTCAAACTATATATAGGCCCAGGGAGCACACAAAATATTTTTGTGTACTTCCTTTCAAGTACTACCTTTCGAATACTGACTTTCGTGAACTATATTTATTTAAAAATTCTAAATAAATAAAAATAAAAACAAATAAAATAAAATTAAGAACTTTGGACGAGTTCAAGGTTAAGTTGGGTCAATTTTGTGGGATCAAATCTTTATCAGAAATTTGACCATCTTAAAATAATTTCTTACAGAAACCCAACCTTAAAAATAATTATAGCCCACCGATGATTTCCGTCCGTTTATCCGTATTCCAAAGATAAGATTTAAGATCTAAAATTTTCTAACGATTTTTCTGAAAATCTTTTTGGGAAGTTTATGGATAATGAGACATGTATTCCAGATCTACATGCAACCTATCAATTTTGCGAAATCTTTTGTTTCAAAACTTGATTGTGTTACAATGAACTTAAAATTTTTTGATAGAGTTTTAAGGTGTGAAAAGAAATAACAGATCTATCAGATTTGAATCAAGAACAAGAACGGGTCATATCATCTTTGAGCACATTGGCATCTTTTATTTTACTGATCTGCAGACATATTGGTCTTAACGTCACACATCCAGGTCTTTGCTTACGCAAACAGAGGATGCTTCAATAAGTATTTTCCGCTCTTTGTTTCCATAAAACATAGAAAATACCTGAGTTTTCTAAAAACGATTTCAAGTTTATCAAAACACAATCTTATTTTTACTTAAGGATTTCTACAAAAAGTCAAATAGTTATTGCGTTTGTCCGGTTATCTGATTTTTCAATACTTCTCACGTATTTACATATATTTTAATAATTTTTGAATGATCATGTCTAATATAATCTTCTTATATGAAAACGTGCTTTTTTTCCTTAGTGATTTATATTTATCTAACGTTGTTATTTCTAAGACATTATACTAAGATAGTGAATTTATGAGTATCAGAAATCATTTCACTTTCAAAATAAAACATTTTTGTATTTTTCTTTATTACACTCCTCCTAAACTTGTATATCATCTTGAAAACCCAAAATCTTTTTGTTCTTTTTGAAAACTTTCTAAACTTATAAACAGACTCAAAAACTGAAAATCTTTTTGTTCTTTTTTGTAAATATTAAAATTCTTTTTGTTCTTTTTGAAAATTTTCTGAACTTATAAACAGACTCAAAAACCGAAAGTCTTTATGTTCTGTTCGTAAATATTCTCCCCCTAAATTTGTGAACCAAAAATTAAACTAAAACAAAACATAAATTTTAATGTATTTAGAAAAATTGTTTTAATCAAAACTTATCAGTTTGAGTGAGGCAAGCAGATGGTGGAAGCGAGCTGTATCGAACGGTTTGGTGAAAAGATCCGCAAAATTGTCATATGTGTGGACCTTTTCAAGATGGATCAGCTTACATACGAAACAGTCCCAGATAAAGTGAATCCGGATGTCAAAATGTTTAGTTCTAGAATGTTGTACCGTATTCTTGAAGATCCGAAGAGCTGCTTCAGTATCATAGTACATAGGATAGTCAAGAAAATTCAAACCGTAATCGAGAAGCTGTTGTTACATCCAGATGACCTAAGAACAACAACTGGAGGAAGCAACATACTCGGCTTCTGCAGTGGAAGTGGATACAGTGGTTTATTTCTTGCACTGCCATGAGACAAGGCGATCTCCCAGATACTGACATCCACCTGTGGTTGACTTCCTGTCTAAATTATAGCCACCAAAATCACTATCAGAGTAAGCAAATAATTTGAACTCAGCGTTTTTAGGATACCACAAACCGAAACGAGGTTTCCCGACAAGGTAGTGAAAGATCCTCTTGACAACTATCAGATGAGAAGCCTTCAGATTTTCATGATATCTGGCACACTGACATACATAGATCATTATGTCGGGTCTGCTGGCGATGAGGTACATCAGTGAACAAATCATCAATTTGTAAAGATGTTGATCAACATCTTCACCATCTGAATCCGAAGTCAAGACAGGACGAGCAGCCATAGGAGTGGAGGCGGGCTTGGAGTCCAACATGTTGTACTTGGTAAGGATATCAGTCACGTACTTGCCCTGATGAATCATCACTTCCTTCTGATCTTGTTTTACCTAGAGATCTAAGAAGAAGGTCATCTCCCCCATGGCACTCATCTCAAACTTTTTCTTCATTAAGGCTTCAAACTCCTTACAAAGCACCGAGCTCGTGGAATCGAGGATAATATCATCCACATAGATATGGGAAAGAATCAAATCATCCTTCTCTCTGCGAACGAAAAATGTCTGACTTGAAGCTTGCCTTCATGTTGGTAGAAGCCCTAGACTACCAACCTTGCCTTATTTCTGATGATAACACCAGAGTCATCCCTTTTGTTTCTAAAGACCCATCTTGTTCCAATTGGCAATTTCCCCTTAGGCAGTGGAACCAGATTCCACACTTGGAGCTTCTTAAAATGCATCAACTCTTCTTGCATCGCTTTAACCCATATTGACTCCTTAAGAGCCATCTTGATGTTCTTGGGGTTATACTTGCGAAATAAAGCAAGAATACAAACAAGAATTAATTGGACCTGATTGATTGCGTGTGATAGTTCCTTCAGACAAGGTGGTCTGAGATGCAATAGATATGCTCCGGGTGAGAACTCCTTCTAAAAGTGGTCCAATAATATTCTCCACTAGATGATTCTTTTTGATGCTTGAAGTAGGCACTTTCGCCACAGTTAAATTGTCAAGCATATTACTAATGTGGGTGAGACGTTCTTCATTGGAGGAAGCAATGTTGTCATCGAAAGCTGTTCAACTTGCTTCAGCTTCATTATCCACACAATGTTCCTCAGGAATGTGGTCTGAGAACAGTGGAGTATCTAATGTCTAGTGGGAGGAAGATGTTGTTTGATTTGATTATTGAGTTAGTGGATCTGAGTGAGAAGTTTCTGGATCTGATGGAATGACTTCATTGATTGGTTGGGCTCGCTGGTATATATAGGTGGGTCAACACTCAGAAGATTGGTATCACATGGAACATAGTCAACCCGGTAATCTATGTCGTCACTCCTATAAAAACTGTCTTCATGCTCAGTGGGTCCTTCACTCTCAAGGTAGTATGAAAAGGCTCAAAAGTTGAATCGTATTGGAACATCCAGTTTGGACCTGAACCGACATCAGTGTGATTCAACTCTTGCCAGGCAATGTAGTATGACTCCACGATCTACCTTGTCTTCTTGTTGTAGACCCGGTAAGCAAATTTCATAGCAGAATAGTCAACAAAGTAACACTCATCGGCTTTGTCATCGAACTTGTGATTTGGCTCAGTGTGGAGGAGAGTGCAAGGACATTAAAAGGATTTGAAGTGACCAACCTTCGGCTTCTAATAGAATAAAATCTCATATGGTGTCTTCTGGTGGCGCTTGTTTAGTAGTGCATTGTTTTGAACATAGAAAGCTGTATTGATAGATTCTGCCCAGAAGAAGATTGGCAGCTTTGAATCAGACAGCATGGTCCGTGCAGCCTTGATAAGCGTTCTGTTCTGTCTCTCAGCTACTCTGCTCTGCTAAGGTGGACGAGCTGCACTGTGCTGTTGAGCAATCCCTTTCTCATCGCAGAAATCAATAAGAGTTTGATTTCTGAACTCTGTGCCATTGTCAGTTCTGATCACCTTAACCTTCAAGTTCTTCTGATTCCCTATCAAGGTGAAGAACTTCTTCAGGATCTCTACAGTCTCATCCTTCTTGGCTTTGGTTATCAACTAAAGTTATCCAGTTGAATAATCTTAGTTAATTACCCATGATATGGAATTTTACTAAGTGTTGGGTGTTGACAACATGAATTCAACACACACTACACTTAGTTCGCTTCTTGAGTTCCATTGATCGTACTTAGTGCTTTTAGTTCTTTTGTAATCCATAGCCACTTATCATGCTCCTTAAATTGATGTGTATTATTTGAAAGAAACTTAGTTTATTAACTTAGAATGTTCCCAAGCTAATATTAATAGTTTCTAAGTTTTCAGTTAACATTTAACATCAACCAATTTGAATCCTTTTAATATCATATCAATACTTATTGTTTAAGTTGACAAAACTCAAGTATTTTATTCTCATTTGATTTATAAAGCCTATGTTTAAAAGTTAAAAAAGTTATAAAGGTTTTGGTTTAGTGAAATACTTAGTATCGATGAGATGAAAATCGGTTAACACTTCAAAAACCCTAATAGCTTCCTACCCGACACACAACTTCAAACCCCTCCCCTGAATTCGTTTTTGATTATTATCAGTTAGTTCCAAGCTTGGAATACTTGGACTACGTTAACATCTAAGTATCGACAAATTCCAGTCAGTATCGATGGCCATAGGTAGGATAGGATCGATGGAATCCCAAAACCATTCTGCCGATATTATAGTTTCGACAGTTCCAAGTTCGACGAGCCATAGCCCTTTGATACTCAGTATCGATGGTGATTTGTGTTCAGGGTCTTGGAGGGCATCGATATTAGTAATCTCGACATAAGAACTCTGATGAACATGCAGACCATCGATACTAATATGGCAGCAAGTTCTTGTGTCGATACTAACTGATTTCTAGGTTTTAGTCATTTTCAACCATCCCAATCTTTAATCTAATGTGTTCCTCAAGATCCTAGACCATTTTCGTGCACAACCTAAGGGTTTTGATGGTCGAACATCAGCTCGAAAGGTACAGGTCACCGAAAACAGGGAAAACCCTAAAAACCGCGAGTTCAAGCTCAACTCTACCTCGTTTTGATTATTCCAAGCTTCGATCCTTCGTACTTTCATGATCTACACGTTGTTGTGGTCGTTTTGACACTAAAATCACTCAACTTGATTGAGAATTGAGTGATTTGGGTTTGAATTTTAGTGAGAGAAAATGAGGAGAGAGGGAGTGCCGGATTTCTAGTGAGAGAAAAGGGTAGATGAGTGTATTGAATGGCATTAAATGTCATTTTAGGGTTTTTATAGTTCGGGCGTGTTCTGTTCGTTCGATTTCGTTTAAACGTGTCGTTTTCTGTAACTTCGCATAACGAAACATTACGTTATTTAAATTAGGTACTTCCAAATTATTTTAGGTAGTAATTCCTAATAATTTAACTAAATATCTTTGATTAATTTTTAAAATTTCGAAAACGTTTAATTTAACTGTTTCGTCGAATCGTACTATCTTCGCGCGTATTCGTACAGATCGTCACCCGTACGAACACGGTGACAACTGTACTTTTCGATTTGATTTTCTATTTATTAGACATCATTCAGAACATTAAAATCAAAGATATATTCGTGAGAATCATCACCCACACGAATACTCCGTAAGTTTAATATTCACGTAACGACATCCGGTAATATTTTGATTCATACATTCTCACATACGTTCAATGATTTGTGTTGCCAGATATGATTCTGACTTTAAACCATGGTTTCATACAATGTTTCTGGAATAGTTTCGTATTGAATTTACATAACATGAATTACACATAGTTTCGTACGTAATCTACTGTACCATCTACTGTTCCGAACTACTGTTTAGACGCTGATGTTACATCACGTACCTCTAGGAGAAAAGGAGTTGGAATCTGTGACAGAGAGCCGCCGCGTATCTCCAAGGTGGCCTGATACGCCGTCTCGTACCGCGACCTTTTTCGGCCGAAATTCAAGTTTCCTGCCCATGCGTCGCGTACCGCGAAGGGTTCCAGAGTTTGATATATCCTTTTGTTTGTTCGGCTTTCCTCACGTTTGATGCATTATTGTTTTTGCTTGATATTTTCAGTTGTTTCATTATGTATCCATATATATGTCATTCTTGTATGTTCGAATTCTTTCTTTGTTAGTTCATCAACGTTCGTGATTCAAACTCATGTGTGTGATTCCGATAATTCCTCGAATTACTGTTTCGTAACTGTTTGTGTTTGGACTCATGTTTCACGTGTCACACTAAATTACTTTAAATAAAGTGCCACGTAAGAATAATTATTTAATAGTAATAAATTCGAAAACTGGTGCTAACCTGGATTTTATGGGGTGTCACGGTACTAGCCTCGTAAAAAGATCTATTATTACTGTCACACCCCCAATTTTCAACTAACGGAATCATACCGTTTGGGACGTGACAAACCAGGATCTCAGATCATTAGACATAACGAAGACCTCTATATGATTTTCAAAACATACTTTGGTCTAAAACTGTAATATCAAAGTTCTACGTTGCGGAAGCGTTTTTAAAACATAAACAATCATAACAGTTTGAAAACTGAAAATTACAAAGCAAAGTTTCAAATGTTCAAATCCAAATAACAGAAATGAAAAACATGCATGCGACTCGATATCCTAGTCCATGCTTGCTTGCTTGTGTAACCTTAGCGTCCTGAGAAAACATGTAAATCAAGTCAACACAAAGGTTGGTGCATTACACAGGTTTAACCATTCACAAATGTTTGAAACAACAGTTTGAATATAATGTTTGCAGATAACATAATCACACATGCATAGTCATGATAGCTAGTCATTTATACTATTTACATAAGTGGTCGACACCGAAGCTGACTGTTGCATGCTAACGCATGTTTTGCCTTGCCACTATTGTCTAGCACAAACAATAGTAATGTGAATTGGCTAGTCAAACACTTGCGTAGATCCCATCTACCAAGTGAGGTTTGTCAAACCTAATAGATCTATTTCCAACTAGCACACTTTGCACTACGGCAAACTAAACGGTTCGAAATGTAAGGACTTGTAATGCTATGTTTGCACTCAATGTAAACAGTTAACTCATGCAAGTGATATGTATCTAAAAGTGTTTGTTGCACATGTTTTCTCCCCCAAAACAGTTAAAATAAGAAAGGGGTCGTGTACGCACCTTTGATTGTAGCAGAATGATCAAACACACTTAAACTCGTGTAGAAAGTCCTCCTACGAAGAACCTGTGTTTTAACAATAACCTAGTGTTATTCGGAATGTCGTTTTGTGCTTGATATCACATACGTGTCAACACACGTATGTTAGAGTGTTAGAAATGTACATACGTATGTACGTGTAACTTTGAAATCGTTTATTAAAATCATATCATCGCTTATGATTTTATTTAAACAAGCGTAATTATACGCGATTTCGTTTTTGATCTAAAATGTGAATTTTATTATTCTAACACGTTCGTATTCTCATTATGGTTCTAACGCAACTTGAACGGGTCGAAACAGAGTTAGAACGAGTGAGTTACGGGTTAAAAACCAAAAATTGGTTTTTAATTACAAAACCGGTTGGGCCGGGTTCGATCCCATGACCTCCCGAATCACACACACACGACCAAACCAACTGATCTACTTCCAGTTTTGTTAACCCAATCCTTTACAAAAGTTTTTAACCAACAAAGGGTTGGTTCCCCTTTGTTTAATCATGAACGAACAATTTGATTCCAATTGGGCCCGATCCGAACCCAATCAAGCCCAATATCATGGGGCTTTTGTTCCATTATCCAAGTCGAATTCAAGGATGGTTTTAATTTGAAAATTGATAACATTAACCCGTTTAAATCGATTATAAATCAATTCGAACTCGAATTCATCAAATTCCAATTCGAATCAATCGAATTGATGATCAACAGGTTCTGAATTCATAGGGTTTTTGTTCTAAAAGACATTTCGAAGCTATCTGGTTTAATTAATTTAAAAACCAAGTTCAGATTCATCAAAATCCCCAAATCCACTTAGATTAAGAACCCTAGAATTCAATTCCATACAATTTGAAAATGCTTTATGAAATCAGTATGTGGTTTTCAGTACAATGAGAATTTCGAACCTTTCTATAAGGTTTAATTCGATCTTAAAGCCTGTTTGAATCAAAAGCCCTTAAACCGATTGATAAGATGAACACTAAAACCCGATCACGAACAATTCATTATGATATTATGAAATTGACATATGGTTTTTATTAATCGGAACTATCTGAGGCCAGTGAATCCATTTAATTTGATTTTAAAATTCTTTTTCATAAAAACCCCCAAAACCGTTTATTCTATGAACCCTAATAATAGAACTTGATCGATTCGTGAACGTTTAATGAAATTGGAATGTGGTTTAGCTTAGTCGGATCTCTCTGAATTTGTAGTATCATTTAATTTGAACATCTATTCGGTTTAAGTCGAAACCCTCAAAAAGCTTTTATCCACGAACCCTAGAATTCGAAATCAGTATAATCGTGTTTGTTTGATGCAATCAACATATATATTTCCTTAAACTAATGATTTAGAACTCGCTATGTACTTTAATTTAATTCCTAAACATGATTGTATCAAAACACCCAATTCGGTTTGAACTTAGAACCCTAGGATCTAAAATCTTGCAATTCGATATTAGAACACCGAATTAACATAGGGATTGTCTTAGTCGGTCGTTTTAGAGGATGTAGGATCGATTACTAACCTGTTTTGATATAGAATTGATGTATCTCGACTTCTAGGTTGAATTTCGGCTACTCTCGAATCAAATCCTGTTGTCTACGGTTTCTTGAATCAAATCTTCAAATGATTTTGCTCCTAAAGATGCCGACTGATGTTTAGGATGTGCCAATTGTGTGCAATTCAATCAGATTCTACAAATTTGCTAAGGTTTATGAACGGTTTCGACTTTTCATTAATTTTTGAGTTCAATTCGACATTTTAATGGACTCATAACATTTGCTACTCATTATTAATCATCAATAGGATGATTAAGAGCAATCAATTCTAGTTTTTACTTGAAAGAAACATGAAATTTGATTTTTTTTGTTGCAAAATCACACGAATTTTGACTTTATAAGTCAAAATTGTTTATTTCATGATGTTACAAGTTTAACCCTTGCAATTTAAGCCTATTAAGACTGATCTTGATTAATTCTAACCCCTCAGATTTGATTGTGTTCGATTTTGCCTCATTTCTGTCAGTTTCTGGTTAACGGGGTTAACAAGAAATTGCCGGATTGTCACATCATCCCCTTGTTGAAGGAATTTTCGTCCCGAAAATTGTCAAACGTTAGAAGTAGTTAGGAAACTACTTGCGAGTTCAAATGTACGTGTTAGTGTGATGTCTGATCATTCTATGTGCTTGTGTGTACTCACACACAAAATCCAATGTTTGCAACATCACAACTAAGTGTGCTCGTTCTATGTAACTGTTTGCGTGCACACCAGTTAGTACACCTAACTGTGAATGTTTTGTGTTTGATCATACTGTGTTGTGTAACCTCACACATAGTGAGTGTCTGCAACTATTTGTACTATGTAACCCCACACATAGCAAAATGTGTGTAACTAATCATGCTGTGTAACTAATCATGCATGTACTACCATAACATGTAACATATGAAATGTAGCACATAAAATGTAATGTAGCACAAATGTTTGTAATAAAACCATTTGAATAAAGTGTTTGTGCTTACAGTTTGAAATCTGAAATGTTGATGTGTGAAGCATCACGTCATCCCCTTGTTGAAGGAAATTTCGTCCCGAAATTTAACGTGCGCTCTTAGTGTTTGTTGCTGTTGTTTTGAACAGATGAGGATACTTCTTCATCATTTGGTCTTCCCGTTCCCATGTGAATTCAGGACCACGTCTTGAATTCCACCGAACTTTGACTATCGGAATCTTGCTTTGTTTGAGCTGTTTGACCTCTCGGTCCATGATTTCAGCTGGTTCTTCAATAAATCGTAACTGTTCATCCACTTGTATTTCTTCCAATGGTACAATCAATGTTTCATCAGAAAGACAATTCTTTAAATTCGATACGTGAAAGACATCATGAACTCCACTGAGTTCATCCGGTAATTTAAGTTGATACGCAACCGGACCAATCCTTTTCAGGATCTCAAAAGGTCCTACGTACAGTGGACTAAGCTTCCCGCGCTTGCCAAATCGTATCACACCCTTCCAAGGTGATACCTTTAGAAGAACTCGGTCTCCTACTTGAAATTCCAATGGCTTACGACGTTTGTCAGCGTAACTCTTCTGTCGATCCCGGGCCGCTGCCATACGGTTCCGGATTTGTACTATCTTCTATGTCGTCTCGTGCACTAGTTCAGGACCTGTAATCTGACTATCACCAATTTCAGCCCAACAAACTGGTGAACGACATTTGCGACCATACAATGCTTCAAATGGTGCTGCCTGAATACTTGTATGATAACTATTGTTGTAAGAGAATTCCACTAACGGTAAGTGGTTTTCCCAGCTATCACCAAAATCAATTACACAGGCTCGTAACATATCCTCGAGCGTTTGAATCGTACGTTCACTTTGACCGTCAGTCTGTGGATGATATGCGGTACTCATATACAAACGAGTTCCCAATGACTTATGAAGTGATTTCCAAAAGTTGGAAGTAAATCGAGCATCCCGATCTGATATGATAGAGATTGGCACGCCATGCCGTGCTACCACTTCCTTTATGTAAATACGAGTCAGTTTCTCCATCTTGTCAGTTTCCTTGATTGCTAAGAAATGTGCAGATTTCGTTAATCGATCGACAATTACCCATATCGTGTCACAACCACTCGGTGTACGGGGTAATTTAGTAATGAAGTCCATCGAAATCTGTTCCTATTTCCACATTGGTATTTCTGGTTGTTGCAGTAAACCAGATGGTTTCTGATATTCAACTTTGACTTTTGAACAAGTCAAACACTTGCTAACATACCTGGCAATGTCTGCTTTCTTGTGAGGCCACCAATACAGTGCCTTCAAGTCATGATACATCTTGTCTGATCCCGGATGGACTGAATATCTAGACTTGTGTGCTTCATCCATCACGAGTTCCCTTAAACCTCCATACAAAGGTATCCACAGTCGATTAATGAAATAACGAATTCCATCAGGTTTAACATTCAATTGTTCTTCCATTCCTCGTAAGGATTCCTGTACCAAGTTTTCCTTTTTCAAGGCCTCGAGCTGAGCACTGCGTACCTTGTCATGTAAGTCAGTATGTATCGTCATCATAAGTGCGCGAACCCGTCTTGTTGATGTGTCTTTTCTGCTTAAAGCATCAGCTACCACATTAGCTTTTCCCGGGTGATACTTAATCGCGCATTCGTAGTCGTTCAACAACTCAACCCACCGTCGCTGTCTCATATTAAGCTCCTTCTGATCAAAGATATGCTGCAAACTCTTATGATCAGTGTAGATGGTACACTTGGTTCCATATAGGTAATGCCTCCAAATCTTCAAAGCAAAAACCACCGCTCCTAACTCCAAGTCATGAGTAGTGTAATTCTTTTCGTGTGGTCGTAGTTGCCTTGAAGCGTAAGCAATCACTTTATCACGTTGCATCAATACACATCCCAAACCCTGTGCAGATGCATCACAATACACCACAAAGTCTTCCGTCCCTTCCGGTAAGGACAGAATCGGTGCACTACAGAGTTTCTGTTTCAATAATTGGAATGCAGCTTCCTGTTTATCCGTCCAGTTATACTTCGTTCCCTTATGCGTAAGAGTTGTAAGTGGTTGAGCGATCTTTGTGAAACCCTCAATGAATCGTCGGTAATAACCCGCCAAACCAAGGAATTGTCGTACCTCGGTAGGAGTCTTTGGTGCTTCCCAATTCTTAGTCGCTTCAATCTTCGCTGGATCAACATATATACCCTTTTCATTAACTATATGACCCAAGAATTGTACTTCTCGCATCCAGAAGTCACATTTTGAGAACTTAGCGTACAGTTGTTCTTGTTTCAATAACTCTAGTAGCAATCGGAGATGTTCAGCATGCTCCTCCTCGGTCTGAGAATATATTAGAATGTCATCAATGAAAACAATGACAAACTTATCAAGGTAAGGTTTACAAACATGATTCATGAGATCCATGAATACAGCTGGAGCATTTGTCAACCCAAATGGCATGACCAAGAACTCATAATGGCCATAGCGCGTCCTGAATGCTGTCTTCGGAATATCTTCTTCTTGAACTCTGAGTTGATGATAACCCGATCTGAGATCAATCTTCGAGTAATAACTCGAACCTTGCAACTGATCAAACAGATCGTTAATTCAGGGTAACGGATACCGATTTTTGATGGTAACCTTGTTTAATTCTCGGTAATCGATACACATACGGAAAGTCCCGTCCTTTTTCTTGACAAATAAGACTGGAGCTCCCCACGGTGAAAAGTAGGTCGTATAAAGCCCTTATCTAACAACTCTTGCAGTTGTGTAGATAACTCTTGCATCTCAGATGGTGCAAGTCGATAAGGCGCCCTACCTATCGGTGCTGCATCCGGTGTAAGGTCGATTCGGAATTCCACCTGTCTGATTGGCGGTAATCCCGGCAAGTCTTCTGGAAATACTTCAGGGAATTCACAAACAACTGGGATGTCTTCAATCTTCTTCTCAGCTACCGGCTTCTCAGTTATAAGCGCTATAACTGCCGTATGACCTTTATGCAGACATTTGTGTGCTTTCATACAAGATATGAGACGCAGTGGCGTACTGGTCTTTTCGCCTTGTACATACAATGTCTCTCCATGCGAAAGAGGTATACGAACGATCTTTTCATGGCATACTATTTCAGCCTGGTGTTTGGACAACCAGTCCATGCCAATGACTACATCAAAACTGCCTAAAGTGATAAGCATAAGGTCAATTTCCAATGTCTGACCCATCAATTCAAGGATACATCCTTTAAGGATTTGTTCAACTACAATTAACTTACCGTCAGCTAGTTCTACAGTGTATGGATTTTCTAAGGTAGTGGGACTAACATTTAGCAACTTAGAAAATGAACTAGATACAAAACTCCGGTCTGCACCAGTGTCAAATAGCATAGAGGCATAGTGATTATTTAAGAGGAACGTACCCGTGACAATGTTGGGATCCTCCCGTGCCTGACGTCCTCCAATCACAAACGCCCTGCCCCGAGCACCATTGTTGTTGTTATTGTTGTTATTGGTGCCATTGCCGTTGCCGTTGCCGTTTGCGTCATTAGTCCCGCCTTTCTTTAATTGTGGGCAATCCTTTTTGAAGTGTCCCAGCTTACCACACTCAAAGCAGCCCTTTTGTGCATTGTTCTGGTTGTTATTCTAATTGTTGGAACTGTTCTGCAGCTCTCCGCGGCAATCTTTAGCTGCATGCCCAACTTTTCCACATCTTTGACACTTAAACTTTTCACATTGATTCCCAGCATGATGGAATCCACACTTGTTGCACTTTGGGTGCTTACCAATATACCCCCTGATGATGATGACTGCTGACCACTGTTCGAGTTGTGGTAAGACTTGCTTGAATCATGTCTTTGGTTCTGCTGAAAAGACTGTTGGTTGAAGTTCTTGGAGTTACTACTTTCCCACTTCCTGTTGTGGTCTCCTACCTTAGTAGCTGATGTTCGTTTAGGCAGAGTTCCCTGTAACACTGCCTGATCAGTCAGTTGGTGCGCTAAACGAACAGCTTGTTGAATTGTTGTGGGATTTGCAGAAGTGACCAATCCCTGGATCTGAGGCACCAATCCTCCTATGTACCTCTCTATCCACTTACTGACTGGAGTGGCCATGTGGGGTAGAAGTCTGGACAGTTCATGAGATCGAGTCGTGTACTCCTCGATGTTTGACCCCTCCATCTTGAGATGCCAATACTCCTCCTCCAGCTTCTGCATTTCACTGCGAGGACAGTACTCCTCCTGCAGTAAGGTCTTGAAACCATTCCAAGTTAAAGCATTGGCCTCACCCAATCCCAGAGTTTGAACATTGGAATTCCACCAAGTCAATGCTGGTCCTTCCAAAGTTCCAGTAGCATACTTTACCTTATTCTCCTCAGGACAGTTGCACATTTCAAAAACTGACTCGGCTTTTTCAATCCATCGTAGGAGTCCAATGGCTCCCTCCGATCCTTTGAAGTTATGTGGCTTACAGTCCAAGAACATCTTGAACGTGCACACCGGTAGATTCACCAATCCCCCTGCTGGACCCTGTGGCCCTGTAGTGTGTGTCTGAACGTAGTTCGCGATTGCCTCCGCGACCCTGTTATTGATCAGCTCATTGAGCTCAGCAACTGTCATCTGTACGTTCTCACCGGCCATTATCTTCCTAGTTAAAAGAAATGTTAAAGTGTTATCAAAGTCCAATGTGAAACGTGTAAACAATACAACAAACATCAAACATGTAATGTAGAAATGAACACAACTGTTGGCAATAAATAATGGTTTTCAATAGATAATAGTCTGGTGTGAGTACAATACTTTCAAAATCAAAACATAAGTTTTCCAAACATCTAATGTAGGGACACAACCCGCCCCTAATAAGTTCAACTAGATCAGTCCTCTGGGTCATCAATAGTGGATTCAGGATCAGAATCAACAGCTGGTGCTAGTTCCTCCCCTTCCTCCTCTTCATCCTCTTCTTCATTCTCCGAGGCCAGCAAGTCTTCCAAGGCTTCAAGTCTGCCTTCCAGAATCTCAGCTCGGTTCTCAGAATCTTGAAGAAGATCAGTCAACTGGATGATCTCATTTCGCATCCCATTAACCAAGTTGTAAAGGTTATCGTATCTTTCATTCGCATCCCAGAGTTCCCGAACATTGTACTCAATCCTATCATTTGACCAGTACAAGTCCTGACGTAGTTGAGCAATCTCCTCTGAATCAGTCCGTTGCCTCTTAGGCTCAGGAACATCCAATGCAGGTGGTGGATGAGTAGAAGGTCCCTCAGCAGGAATCTCCTGAGTATCCTCAGCTGGTTCCTCCGTAGGCTCCTCCTCCGGATCCTCATCCAGATCCTCCTCAGGGTCTGAATCATCCCTCTCAGATGGTGGAGGAGATGGGATAGGTGGTGCTGGTGATGATGGTGGTACTGGAACTACTGACTCCTCATCCTCCGAGTCAACAATGTGTATGTATGGTGCTGATGATGAAGATGCCATATCTGTTACATAATACCATATGTAAGTGCAGTGTCATGGAATGTGTAAGCAAGTCTATTACATAATGCCATATGTAATTTCTAAGTGATATGTGTAAGTATGCGTGTCTAATGTCTAACATTTATAGTCTAAGTCTACAAATGCAAACCTAGTTCGCTATAACCAATGTCTCTGATACCAATCTGTCACACCCCCAATTTTCAACTAACGGAATCATACCGTTTGGGACGTGACAAACCAGGATCTCAGATCATTAGACATAACGAAGACCTCTATATGATTTTCAAAACATACTTTGGTCTAAAACTGTAATATCAAAGTTCTACGTTGCGGAAGCGTTTTTAAAACATAAATAATCATAACAGTTTGAAAATTGAAAATTACAAAACAAAGTTTCAAATGTTCAAATCCAAATAACAGAAATGAAAAACATGCATGCGACTCGATATCCTAGTCCATGCTTGCTTGCTTGTGTAACCTTAGCGTCCTGAGAAAACATGTAAATCAAGTCAACACAAAGGTTGGTGCATTACACAGGTTTAAGCATTCACAAATGTTTGAAACAACAGTTTGAATATAATGTTTGCAGATAACATAATCACACATGCATAGTCATGATAGCTAGTCATTTATACTATTTACATAAGTGGTCGACACCGAAGCTGACTGTTGCATGCTAACGCATGTTTTGCCTTGCCACTATTGTCTAGCACAAACAATAGTAATGTGAATTGGCTAGTCAAACACTTGCGTAGATCCCATCTATCAAGTGAGGTTTGTCAAACCTAATAGATCTATTTCCAACTACCACGCTTTGCACTACGGCAACCTAAACGGTTCGAAATGTAAGGACTTGTAATGCTATGTTTGCACTCAATGTAAACAGTTAACTCATGCAAGTGATATGTATCTAAAAGTGTTTGTTGCACATGTTTTCTCCCCCAAAACAGTTAAAATAAGAAAGGGGTCATGTACGCACCTTTGATTGTAGCAGAATGATCAAACACACTTAAACTCGTGTAGAAAGTCCTCCTACGAAGAACCTGTGTTTTAACAATAACCTAGTGTTATTCGGAATGTCGTTTTGTGCTTAATATCACATACGTGTCAACACACGTATGTTAGAGTGTTAGAAATGTACATACGTATGTACGTGTAACTTTGAAATCGTTTATTAAAATCATATCATCGCTTATGATTTTATTTAAACAAGCGTAATTATACGCGATTTCGTTTTCGATCTAAAATGTGAATTTTATTATTCTAACAAGTTCGTATTCTCATTATGGTTCTAACGCAACTTGAACGGGTCGAAACAGAGTTAGAACGAGTGAGTTACGGGTTAAAAACCAAAAATTGGTTTTTAATTACAAAACCGGTTGGGCCGGGTTCGATCCCATGACCTCCCGGATCACACACACACGACCAAACCAACTGATCTACTTCCAGTTTTGTTAACCCAATCCTTTACAAAAGGTTTTAACCAACAAAGGGTTGGTTCCCCTTTGTTTAATCATGAACGAACAATTTGATTCCAATTGGGCCCGATCCGAACCCAATCAAGCCTAATATCATGGGGCTTTTGTTCCATTATCCAAGTCGAATTCAAGGATGGTTTTAATTTGAAAATTGATAACATTAACCCGTTTAAATCGATTATAAATCAATTCGAACTCGAATTCATCAAATTCCAATTCGAATCAATCGAATTGATGATCAACAGGTTCTGAATTCATAGGGTTTTTGTTCTAAAAGACATTTCGAAGCTATCTGGTTTAATTAATTTAAAAACCAAGTTCAGATTCATCAAAATCCCCAAATCCACTTAGATTAAGAACCCTAGAATTCAATTCCATACAATTTGATAATGCTTTATGAAATCAGTATGTGGTTTTCAGTAAAATGAGAATTTCGAACCTTTCTATAAGGTTTAATTCGATCTTAAAGCCTGTTTGAATCAAAAGCCCTTAAACCGATTGATAACATGAACACTAAATGTAACATTTGTACATTTAGTCATGATAGTCGTAAACAGTGTTAGAACAGTGTGTGTCCATGTTCAGTCAGTCAATGTGAATCATGTGTTCATTATGTGCTTGTGTGTTAGAATCTTTATTATTTAACAAGTATGTATTATTTATTTACAGTCGAGTTCACTAGGCAAGAACAGTATTGTGTTATATCAAAACAGTGGTGGGCAGCGAGAGTGAGCCCTATATATATACTGCGTTCGGTGTAACAGGATAGTGTTGGTGCGTAGTGTTAAGACGAATATTATGACAATTAATTCAACAAGAATCGTAATACGTAAGCGAGACTGAGTATAGTTATGGGTGACGATCCATAATGATACGAATGTTGAACTTATAATTATGATTAAACGACTTTAAATAATTAATACGATCGAAAAACGTACGCGATTGCGGGTATACACGTAATTGTGAATGTTTAACGATCTGACAACGCACGAAGAGTAAAAATAATTGAAATAATTATTTTATATTTTTACAATATTGAAACTCATCATTTTAATGAGTTTAACACTTAATTTAAATAGAACCGCGCAAAAGACGCGTTACGTTACGGAAACGCGAACCGAGTGACCGAAACGGACCCGAACATCACTCGAACTATAAAAGCCTTGAACAAGGCTTAAATCCTCATTTATTTCACCTACAACACTTTCTCTCTCTAGAAAATTCGGCTCCCACCTCTCTCTAAAATTCCAAACTTTAAACGTTCGTATCTCCTTCGTTTCTCGACGGATTTTGGTGTTCTTGGTGTCCACGCGTAGCTCTCAACATTCTCTACACGAAAGTACAAGAGTTTCGCAGATTCATCCAGCCAAAAACGAGGTATTGAAGCTTGAATCATCACGAGATTAGGGTTTTCGTTTGTGGGTTTGTTAAACACATACATAACCGGATCTATTGTATCATGTTTCGAGTCTCGCACATGTAGCAATCTTTCTCGAGGCTAGGAGGACTTAGATCTTGGTCTGGAGACGGTGGTTCGATGGTGATGATGATGCTCGCACAGGGTTCGTGTGGGGAGGTAACCTCTGCCGAACCTGTTAAGGTGGCCGAACTATTAGGGTTTCCCGGCCGAACCTTCTTGAGTATGGCGAACCCTCACTAGCTCAGCGAACTTGCATCTGCATCATCAGGCGAACCATGCTGCTCATGAACCTCCCTCGACGAACCATTATAATGCCACGAATCTGTTGAGTCAGCCGCGAACCATAGTGAGCATTAGGGTTGTAGCCGAACCCATTCTGATTAGCGAACCCTTGGACCTCCAGCTTCATTAGCCGAACCAACAGGTGACCAGAGGACCCTTGCGAACCATTTGCTTGCAGGAACGAACCTTCATGAGGATGAAAAATTGCCGAACCCTCATGCTTGACTCGCGAACCCTAGTTGTCGAACCTATGGACGAACCTGTGTATTATCACTAGGGGCCGAACCTTATTATGATTGTTGGCCGAACCTTAGGCCATTAACATGAAAGGTTCGCTGCCCAAATGGCAGCTCTAAACCCATTCGACTCAACTCAATGCTACAAGGCCCAATTCCATTTACAACTTGGCCCATAGGTTTAAATCAAGCACCATTGAGATAGTTTGGCCCATGAGGATCTTTAATTGGCCCAATGTTACCTTTGGAACCTTACATGGCCCATATACATATTGGGTGGCCCAACAGCACATTCAATGGACCCATTGTTGATCTAAGTGGCCTATGGCCTTTGTTAAGCCTCATGGTTTCATGGGCTTAAGGCCCAATGTGTGGCCCTCGATTATGACAATTGTGAATTGATCATAAATAGGTTAAGTTTGTAACTTAACAATAATCATGAAGATCAATTCACAATCACAAGACTTAAAACAATTGGAACATCTTTTCGTAACTCATGTTAATCAATGGTTTATCAATGGTTTATCATTGATTTATCAAACTCTTAAACACATGTAATGTTGTACAAACAAGTTCGTGCATAAAAGGACATCACACATTCTTTTCATGGACCCATGATCAATCAAGTGATTCAAAGCATAACTTTCAAGTTTACACAACAATCATAATCATGATCAAGTAATCAAGAGTTAATCAAGTTCAAGAGAACACAAGTCAATCAATGAATTAAGGTCTATACAATTATAAATCTTATATCTTATGTATGATTACAATGATATAGGAACCAATTAGAAGTCCTGTTTGCTACTTGCTATCTGTTATAGTTCAGAGTCTACTGCAGACAGGTGAGAACATTAGCCCCTCTTTTACTGTTTTATAACTGTTTTGGGGTGGAACACGTGAATCAAAAACCGCTATTTACAATCGTATTTCATTACACAGGATGTGTGTATTCTTATAAACATTACAGGTTCAATTGCACGAATCCAAGGGATTCATCAACTGTTTTAAAGAAATTGTCAACTATTTTAAAGGAATTATCAACTATTAAACTCTTTTCACTAAAAAGGTTTTATAAAGGATCTTTGAACTGTTTTGTAACAGATTTACTCAAATGTATTTATGAAGGATAAACACTTTTAAATAAATGATTTTATAAACTCTTTTGTTATAAACCTTGTTGTTACACAAGGTCACTATTTCATGGTATTCAAATCAAGTGGTTCACATCATGGTATTCAAATCAAGTGGTTCATTTCATGGTATTCAAATCAAGTGGTTCACATCATGATATTCAAATCAAGTGGTTCATTTCATGGTATTCAAATCAAGTGGTTCACATCATGATATTCAAATCAAGTGGTTCATTTCATGGTATTCAAATCAACAGATTCATTTCATGATATTCAAAACAAAGGATTTAATTCGTGGAATTAAATCTAGGTTTTCAATTCATGTTATCAAATAAGGCATTAACACATTTGGTTAAAGTAAGGTTCAGAAACATGGTGTCTATTGTTGTAAACAAACTTGTAAAAGCATCAAGTATCATATTCATTAGCGTTAGTACTGGGTGATCACAACAAGGGAAAGCGGACACATTGGTTCTTATCCAGGATGGAGTTAGCTTTTAAATTTGTTTTAAAAGCTAACTGCAGGTCTGGTGTCATTATGGTTTTCAAAATTGCTATACATAATCTAACTCCAAACGTGGTTTGGGACTTGATATTATATGTTGGCTTTCGTGCGAACAGTGATTGGACTGTTTACACTCATTTTCTTACTTGATGTTAGTTTGGGTTGCAGCTCATCCGTGTGAATCTTTTGGTTGCTTTAACTTACCTATGCCTTATGTCATATATTCATGTTACAAATGTTAAACCTATTGTTCTCACCAACTACGTCTGTAGTTGACAGTTACTTTTCACGTGTTTCAGGTAATCAGGTTTAAGACATTCTCAGGGACAACTAAGGAGACCATTCTAAGATAGAACAAGATGAAGAAACATGCTAGGATGGATTAGAAACACACTAAATCCTGATTGTTTAATTGTCTTGTTTGAAGTCTTATTTTGTAACTATATTTTGGGTCTGTAGTTGTCTTTCTTTTGGTAGATAGCTGTCTGTAACTAAACAATTGTCTTAACATAATGAAACATAGTAATCCGTTGTGGTTGTTCTTATTCAATACTTGTGCATGATTCAACTGTTCATACGTCACCGCGCCGTGGATTCCGCACGCGGCGCAGGGGTGTGACAGGTTGGTATCAGAGCCAAGGTTGTAGAGAACTAGGAAAAACCCAATGTTTAATGACCTAGACTATAACCTAAGCTACCCAATAGGACTAAGTGCTATAGGCTTGAGGAACTTAGGATCTAAGTAACTTAAGTGAGCATTAAGTCTACATCAAGCTTGAAAGATCTTAGGGACATTTTACTAAGATTAGATATCGAGTCAAAGAATTTGAATCGGACTTCTATAATTTTAGAAACCGGATTAAATTCTCACACATATGCATTTAAGGATTTCAGAGGCAAGGATCTGTATTCTTGGTATCCTTGATATGAAATTCTCACACAGAGATCATTATAGGATTTAGAGGCAAAGATTTGTATCTTTGATCTAAAGTCCTTGTCATATTCATTATAGGATTTAGAGGCAAATATTTGTATCTTTGATCTAAAGTCCTTGTCATATTCATTATAGGATTTAGAGGCAAAGATTTGTATCTTTGATCTAAAGTCCTTGTCATATTCATTATAGGATTTAGAGGCAAAGATTTACATCTTTGATCTAAAGTCCTTGTCATATTCACTATAGGAATTCAAAGGTCAAGATCTATTAACTTAGAATCTTGATTTGAAATCCTTGTCATGTTTATTATAGGAATTCAAAGGGCAAGATCTATTAGTTTAGAGTCTTGAATTGAAATCCTTGTCATGTTATCATTATCAGGTGTTCATTATCATAGGAACTTTATAACTTAGAATCTGTGTAACAGTATTCTTTAGTTGAAGTTCTCACAGGAGATCATTATACTCAATACGGTAAGTATTGGGAACCTAGGTTAAATTAACCTAGGACACATATACAGAAACCTAAGGTTTTAATATCTAAGTAAATTAAGAACCATGGTTTACATAATCATCATCATAGTCACAGAACAAGAGAAATCATGAAACAATCAATCAAGAGTTGGAATCTTAGCTCCAAATGCCAACGGCGGATTAACGCTGATGTGCTGAGGTAAGTGGTGGGTCGGTGAGAGCTTACCCTATATATAAGCTTATTTCAGTATGTTAGGGGGAATCCGGCGTTTGTATTTGGAGTAAGGATTCGGGATCAACTGGAATCATTGAACGTTAGTCAAACACATGGAATACAAACATTTGGGAAACAATCATTGGTGAATCAAATCATAGTGCAATTCAAACTTGGATGAACCAAACATTATGGTGAATCAATCAAGTTGTGAACATTCTATAAATGTAAACCTTAAGTGAAATTCTTAAGTGATTACATCATTAGTACTTACTAACATAGTTAACAAGAAAAATGTAGAGCACACGTATGATTTAGTTCTACATGTTAACAACTGTTAGTAGGTGCACGCATAACATAATCATAGTTCAATCATGGAATCAATCATATTTCAAGTTGATCAAAGATCATGAGATTCTTAATCAATGGAACACACTTGGAAATCAGTACAAACGTGTTGCCAAATGCTAGCAAGGGCATGATCGTGGTATATCGAAACGGTGGTGGGCAGCGAGAGTGAGCCCTATATATAAGCTGTTTTCGGTATATCGGGAAAGTGTCAGTGTGTAGATTTGGTGGTGAGATCATGAGACATCGTACATATTCACATGATAAGTATGCAAATAAGTTGATAACTTATACGTGTACTGAATAATATTACAATTAAATGATAATACTAGTAGTATGGATATATTACTGACCTTATCATGAAAATTCAATTGTATCCTTCCTCATTACTGACCCGCTTGTGGCTTCTATTCGTAGAATGCCTCGACGTGACCCTAATGCTGGGGGATCGACAAGTGGTAATGATGATGAGATCAACAAGATTGCTCGAGCTATCGCTGTTCATATGCGGGATGTGATCCCGGGTATGGTCACTGATATCACCCAGAATCTTCGGGGGAGTACCAGTGACTCAGCAAACAACTCCAACACCAATCACTCTGGAACTGCTAACTTCACATTCAAGCAGTTCAACGATGCTAAGCCTCCTAAGTACTCTGGGACTGAAGGAGCTACTGGCCTACTGCAATGGCTAGAAAGCATTGAAGATATTCTCGACTTCACTGGATGTCCTGAAAATTTGAAGGTCAAGATGGCCTCAAGCGCTTTTCATAAGGGCGCACTCACCTGGTGGAATTCTGAGAAGAACACCAGAGGACGCGAAGTCGCTTTAGCTTTACCATGGGACGGATTCAAGAACTTGCTTGTGGAAAAGTTCTGTCCACGTCATGAACTGAAGAAACTTGAGGTGGAGATGTGGAATCTGGTGCAAGATAGTGGAGAGAACGCGAAGTATACAACCCGATTCCATGAGTTGTGTATTCTGGTACCACACTTGGTTACTCCTCTATCCCGCAGGATAGAGAAATACATTGAAGGTCTACCCTTAGTAGTCAGGGGAATTGTCATGGGTAATAACCCTACTACTCTGGAAGCCACAATTCAACTTGGTGCTACTCTTACTGAGGAGTATGTAAAGTCTGGAGTGCTCACCCGAAAGGGATTCAAGAGAGCACAAATTGAAGAAGGCAAGAAGCCTGAACAGCATCATCACAAGAGGAAGAAGCAAAAGACCATCAAGAACTTTGCAGCTTTGACTGCAGCTGCACCTACTCATGCCACACCTATTACTGCTATGCCACAACCTGCTAATGCCAGAAAGCCTTATACTGGCCAGTTCCCACTTTGCACCAAATGCCAGTATCATCATCTGCCCAACACTCCATGCAAGAAGTGTCTCAAGTGTGGGCGTATGGGACACTTTGCAGCTACATGTAGATCTACTCATCTTATTGCTGCAACAACTACTACCACAATACCTACTGCTACAGGTGGAAGAGCCTGTTATAATTGTGGAGCAGAGGGACACTTCAGAAACCAGTGTCCAAAACTCAACAACAATACTGCTGCTGCTCGTGCTTTTGTTATTGGGACTGCCGAAGCACGTGAGGATCCGGCAGTTATCACGGGTACATTTCTTATCAATGATCACTATGTTACTATCATATTCGATACTGGTGCTGATAAAAGTTTTATCTCTGCTCATACTGCTTCTTTGCTTGATATGCAACTATCTATACTTACTGCTCCCTATACTGTAGAAGTAGCGAATGGTAAGACTATAGTTGTAGATTCCATAATCCATGGTTGTGAATTAAGATTAAATGACCATCTTTTCTCCATCGATCTCATTCCTATGACTCTCGGAAGTTTCGAAGTTGTGATAGGAATGGATTGGTTATCCAAAAACAATGCTGAAATCGTATGCTCTGAGAAATTTATCCGAATTCCCTTACCGTCCGGCAAAACGATGATAGTCTACGGCGAGAAACCATGCCGCGGATTGAAGATTGTATCGTGCATCAAGGCGAGGAAGTACTTGAAGAAGAAATATTATGCTTTCCTAGCTCATATAGTGGAAAAGAAACCTGAAAAGAAAGCAGTTGGAGATGTTCCAGTTATCAGAGATTATCCAGACGTATTTCTAGAAGACTTGCCTGGACTACCACCAGTCCGACAAGTGGAGTTTAGAATTGATCTCGTCCCTGGAGCAAACCCAGTGGCGAAGTCACCGTATCGATTAGCACCGTCTGAGATGCAAGAACTGTCTAGTCAGCTTCAAGAACTTTTAGACAAAGGTTTCATAAAACCGAGTTTCTCTCCATGGGGAGCTCCGGTTCTCTTTGTCAAAAAGAAAGACGGTTCATTTCGTATGTGCATCGACTATCGTGAGCTGAACAAGTTGACAATCAAGAATAGGTATCCTCTGCCCAGGATCGATGATCTGTTTGATCAATTACAGGGAGCAACCTGTTTCTCTAAGATTGATTTACGATCCGGGTATCATCAGTTACGAGTAAATGATGAGGATATACCAAAGACGGCATCTAGGACTCGATATGGACACTATGAGTTTGTGGTTATGCCATTTGGACTGACCAATGCACCTGCAGTGTTCATGGACTTGATGAATCGAGTCTGTAGGCCTTACTTGGATCAGTTTGTTATCGTCTTTATTGATGATATACTGATTTATTCCAAGTCAGAACAAGAACATGAGGGTCACTTGAAGAAGGTCTTGGAACTACTAAGAGAAGAACAAATTTATGCCAAATTCTCAAAGTGTGAATTTTGGCTGAAGGAGGTTCACTTCTTAGGACATGTCATAAACAAAGATGGGATACATGTAGATCCGGCAAAGATTGAGGCGATTAAGAACTGGACTACCCCATCTACTCCAACAGAGATTCGTTCATTTCTGGGTTTGGCAGGTTATTACAGAAAATTTATTGCAAACTTCTCTAAGATAGCCTTGCCACTTACCACACTAACTCAGAAAAGTCAAGTGTTTATATGGGGACAGAAACAGGAAGATGCATTTCAACTTCTTAAACAGAAGTTATGCAACTCCCCTATCCTTAGTCTTCCAGAAGGTAGTGATGATTTCATTGTCTACGGTGATGCTTCAAACCTTGGTCTCGGTTGTGTACTTATGCAACGGGACAAGGTCATTGCTTATGCTTCAAGACAACTTAAGGTTCACGAGAAGAATTACACTACTCATGACCTTGAGTTAGGGGCTGTGGTCTTTGCATTGAAGATTTGGAGACACTACCTGTATGGTACTAAATGTGTCATCTATACAGACCACAAGAGCCTACAACACATTCTCAATCAGAAAGAACTCAACATGAGACAACGACGTTGGGTTGAGCTTCTAACTGATTACGACTGCGAGATTCGTTACCATCCGGGTAAAGCCAATGTGGTGGCGGATGCTCTTAGTCGCAAGGAACCAGTCAAACCAATTCGTGTAAGAGCCATGGAGATCAACACACAGCCAAACTTGAAAGACTTGATTCGTATTGCACAACAACAAGTAGTAACAGATAATCAACTCAAGACAGACTTGGATTGTGGCATTGAGAAGAAACTAGAACCTCGATCTGATGGGGTGTTATATCTCAACGGCCGCATTTGGATTCCAAAGTCAGAAGAATTGCGCACACTCATCTGTGATGAGGCTCATAAGTCGCGATACTCAGTTCATCCTGGAGCCGACAAGATGTATCAGGACTTGAGGACATCTTACTGGTGGCCAGGAATGAAGAAAGACATAGCACTGTACGTGGGAAAATGTCTTACCTGTTCAAAAGTCAAAGCAGAACATCAAAAGCCTTCGGGACTTCTACAGCAACCTGAAATTCCTCAATGGAAATGGGAGCAAATTTCCATGGATTTCATAACTAAGTTGCCGAGAACTCCACGAGGTTTCGATTCGATTTGGGTGATCGTTGATCGACTCACCAAATCTGCTCATTTTCTCCCTATCCGAGAGGATTACAAAATGGAGAAGCTATCCACTCTGTACATCAACGAAATCATTGCACGTCATGGTACACCAACATCAATCATTTCTGATCGTGATAGTCGTTTCACTTCTCGCTTTTGGCAATCATTGCAAAAGGCTTTGGGAACGCGTGTTAATCTTAGCACGGCGTATCATCCCCAAACCGATGGTCAAAGCGAAAGGACTATCCAAACACTCGAGGGCATGCTTCGTTCTTGTGTCATCGACTTCGGTGGAAGTTGGGACACTCATCTCCCACTCATTGAGTTTTCATATAACAATAGCTATCATACGAGCATTCAATGTGCACCATTCGAAGCTCTATATGGTAGAAAGTGCCGATCACCGGTCTGTTGGACCGAGATTGGTGACTCACAGGTCGTAGGACCAGAACTCATTCAGGAAACATCAGACAAAATCACAATCATTCAGTCACGGCTTAAGGCCGCACGAGATCGGCAAAAGAGTTATGCTGATCGATGTCGGAAACCGCTTAAGTTTCAAGTCGGTGACCGAGTCTTACTCAAGGTTTCTCCCTGGAAAGGCGTTCTCCGATTCGGGAAGAAAGGGAAACTTGCACCAAGGTACGTTGGACCTTTTGAGATCCTGGAACGGATTGGTCCCGTAGCCTACAAACTCAAACTTCCAGCGGAGCTAAGCAATGTTCACGATACTTTTCATGTATCGAATCTTAAGAAATGCTTGGCAGATCATGATGTTCAGATTCCACTGGAAGACATTCAGATTCAGAATAACATGCAATTCATAGAACGTCCAGTTGAGATCATGGATCATGGGGTCAAGAAACTTAAACGCAGTCGTATCCCGATCGTAAAGGTACGATGGGAGGGCAAACGCGGTGCTGAGTTCACCTGGGAACGTGAAGACCAGATGAAGCTTAAGTACCCTCATCTTTTTACAGTATCTTCGGCTAGTTAATTTCGGGACGAAATTCCCTTAACTAGGGGAGACTGTAACATTTGTACATTTAGTCATGATAGTCGTAAACAGTGTTAGAACAGTGTGTGTCCATGTTCAGTCAGTCAATGTGAATCATGTGTTCATTATGTGCTTGTGTGTTAGAATCTTTATTATTTAACAAGTATGTATTATTTATTTACAGTCGAGTTCACTAGGCAAGAACAGTATTGTGTTATATCGAAACAGTGGTGGGCAGCGAGAGTGAGCCCTATATATATACTGCGTTCGGTGTAACAGGATAGTGTTGGTGCGTAGTGTTAAGACGAATATTATGACAATTAATTCAACAAGAATCGTAATACGTAAGCGAGACTGAGTATAGTTATGGGTGACGATCCATAATGATACGAATGTTGAACTTATAATTATGATTAAACGACTTTAAATAATTAATACGATCGAAAAACGTACGCGATTGCGGGTATACACGTAATTGTGAATGTTTAACGATCTGACAACGCACGAAGAGTAAAAATAATTGAAATAATTATTTTATATTTTTACAATATTGAAACTCATCATTTTAATGAGTTTAACACTTAATTTAAATAGAACCGCGCAAAAGACGCGTTACGTTACGGAAACGCGAACCGAGCGACCGAAACGGACCCGAACATCACTCGAACTATAAAAGCCTTGAACAAGGCTTAAATCCTCATTTATTTCACCTACAACACTTTCTCTCTCTAGAAAATTCGGCTCCCACCTCTCTCTAAAATTCCAAACTTTAAACGTTCGTATCTCCTTCGTTTCTCGACGGATTTTGGTGTTCTTGGTGTCCACGCGTAGCTCTCAACATTCTCTACACGAAAGTACAAGAGTTTCGCAGATTCATCCAGCCAAAAACGAGGTATTGAAGCTTGAATCATCACGAGATTAGGGTTTTCGTTTGTGGGTTTGTTAAACACATACATAACCGGATCTATTGTATCATGTTTCGAGTCTCGCACATGTAGCAATCTTTCTCGAGGCTAGGAGGACTTAGATCTTGGTCTGGAGACGGTGGTTCGATGGTGATGATGATGCTCGCACAGGGTTCGTGTGGGGAGGTAACCTCGGCCGAACCTGTTAAGGTGGCCGAACTATTAGGGTTTCCCGGCCGAACCTTCTTGAGTATGGCGAACCCTCACTAGCTCAGCGAACTTGCATATGCATCATCAGGCGAACCATGCTGCTCATGAACCTCCCTCGACGAACCATTATAATGCCACGAATCTGTTGAGTCAGCCGCGAACCATAGTGAGCATTAGGGTTGTAGCCGAACCCATTCTGATTAGCGAACCCTTGGACCTCCAGCTTCATTAGCCGAACCAACAGGTGACCAGAGGACCCTTGCGAACCATTTGCTTGCAGGAACGAACCTTCATGAGGATGAAAAATTGCCGAACCCTCATGCTTGACTCGCGAACCCTAGTTGTCGAACCTATGGACGAACCTGTGTATTATCACTAGGGGCCGAACCTTATTATGATTGTTGGCCGAACCTTAGGCCATTAACATGAAAGGTTCGCTGCCCAAATGGCAGCTCTAAACCCATTCGACTCAACTCAATGCTACAAGGCCCAATTCCATTTACAACTTGGCCCATAGGTTTAAATCAAGCACCATTGAGATAGTTTGGCCCATGAGGATCTTTAATTGGCCCAATGTTACCTTTGGAACCTTACATGGCCCATATACATATTGGGTGGCCCAACAGCACATTCAATGGACCCATTGTTGATCTAAGTGGCCCATGGCCTTTGTTAAGCCTCATGGTTTCATGGGCTTAAGGCCCAATGTGTGGCCCTCGATTATGACAATTGTGAATTGATCATAAATAGGTTAAGTTTGTAACTTAACAATAATCATGAAGATCAATTCACAATCACAAGACTTAAAACAATTGGAACATCTTTTCGTAACTCATGTTAATCAATGGTTTATCAATGGTTTATCATTGATTTATCAAACTCTTAAACACATGTAATGTTGTACAAACAAGTTCGTGCATAAAAGGACATCACACATTCTTTTCATGGACCCATGATCAATCAAGTGATTCAAAGCATAACTTTCAAGTTTACACAACAATCATAATCATGATCAAGTAATCAAGAGTTAATCAAGTTCAAGAGAACACAAGTCAATCAATGAATTAAGGTCTATACAATTATAAATCTTATATCTTATGTATGATTACAATGATATAGGAACCAATTAGAAGTCCTGTTTGCTACTTGCTATCTGTTATAGTTCAGAGTCTACTGCAGACAGGTGAGAACATTAGCCCCTCTTTTACTGTTTTATAACTGTTTTGGGGTGGAACACGTGAATCAAAAACCGCTATTTACAATCGTATTTCATTACACAGGATGTGTGTATTCTTATAAACATTACAGGTTCAATTGCACGAATCCAAGGGATTCATCAACTGTTTTAAAGAAATTGTCAACTATTTTAAAGGAATTATCAACTATTAAACTCTTTTCACTAAAAAGGTTTTATAAAGGATCTTTGAACTGTTTTGTAACAGATTTACTCAAATGTATTTATGAAGGATAAACACTTTTAAATAAATGATTTTATAAACTCTTTTGTTATAAACCTTGTTGTTACACAAGGTCACTATTTCATGGTATTCAAATCAAGTGGTTCACATCATGGTATTCAAATCAAGTGGTTCATTTCATGGTATTCAAATCAAGTGGTTCACATCATGATATTCAAATCAAGTGGTTCATTTCATGGTATTCAAATCAAGTGGTTCACATCATGATATTCAAATCAAGTGGTTCATTTCATGGTATTCAAATCAACAGATTCATTTCATGATATTCAAAACAAAGGATTTAATTCGTGGAATTAAATCTAGGTTTTCAATTCATGTTATCAAATAAGGCATTAACACATTTGGTTAAAGTAAGGTTCAGAAACATGGTGTCTATTGTTGTAAACAAACTTGTAAAAGCATCAAGTATCATATTCATTAGCGTTAGTACTGGGTGATCACAACAAGGGAAAGCGGACACATTGGTTCTTATCCAGGATGGAGTTAGCTTTTAAATTTGTTTTAAAAGCTAACTGCAGGTCTGGTGTCATTATGGTTTTCAAAATTGCTATACATAATCTAACTCCAAACGTGGTTTGGGACTTGATATTATATGTTGGCTTTCGTGCGAACAGTGATTGGACTGTTTACACTCATTTTCTTACTTGATGTTAGTTTGGGTTGCAGCTCATCCGTGTGAATCTTTTGGTTGCTTTAACTTACCTATGCCTTATGTCATATATTCATGTTACAAATGTTAAACCTATTGTTCTCACCAACTACGTCTGTAGTTGACAGTTACTTTTCACGTGTTTCAGGTAATCAGGTTTAAGACATTCTCAGGGACAACTAAGGAGACCATTCTAAGATAGAACAAGATGAAGAAACATGCTAGGATGGATTAGAAACACACTAAATCCTGATTGTTTAATTGTCTTGTTTGAAGTCTTATTTTGTAACTATATTTTGGGTCTGTAGTTGTCTTTCTTTTGGTAGATAGCTGTCTGTAACTAAACAATTGTCTTAACATAATGAAACATAGTAATCCGTTGTGGTTGTTCTTATTCAATACTTGTGCATGATTCAACTGTTCATACGTCACCGCGCCGTGGATTCCGCACGCGGCGCAGGGGTGTGACAGGTTGGTATCAGAGCCAAGGTTGTAGAGAACTAGGAAAAACCCAATGTTTAATGACCTAGACTATAACCTAAGCTACCCAATAGGACTAAGTGCTATAGGCTTGAGGAACTTAGGATCTAAGTAACTTAAGTGAGCATTAAGTCTACATCAAGCTTGAAAGATCTTAGGGACATTTTACTAAGATTAGATATCGAGTCAAAGAATTTGAATCGGACTTCTATAATTTTATAAACCGGAATAAATTCTCACACATATGCATTTAAGGATTTCAGAGGCAAGGATCTGTATTCTTGGTATCCTTGATCTGAAATTCTCACACAGAGATCATTATAGGATTTAGAGGCAAAGATTTGTATCTTTGATCTAAAGTCCTTGTCATATTCATTATAGGATTTAGAGGCAAATATTTGTATCTTTGATCTAAAGTCCTTGTCATATTCATTATAGGATTTAGAGGCAAAGATTTGTATCTTTGATCTAAAGTCCTTGTCATATTCATTATAGGATTTAGAGGCAAAGATTTATATCTTTGATCTAAAGTCCTAGTCATATTCACTATAGGAATTCAAAGGTCAAGATCTATTAACTTAGAATCTTGATTTGAAATCCTTGTCATGTTTATTATAGGAATTCAAAGGGCAAGATCTATTAGTTTAGAGTCTTGAATTGAAATCCTTGTCATGTTATCATTATCAGGTGTTCATTATCATAGGAACTTTATAACTTAGAATATGTGTAACAGTATTCTTTAGTTGAAGTTCTCACAGGAGATCATTATACTCAATACGGTAAGTATTGGGAACCTAGGTTAAATTAACCTAGGACACATATACAGAAACCTAAGGTTTTAATTTCTAAGTAAATTAAGAACCATGGTTTACATAATCATCATCATAGTCACATAACAAGAGAAATCATGAAACAATCAATCAAGAGTTGGAATCTTAGCTCCAAATGCCAACGGCGGATTAACGCTGATGTGCTGAGGTAAGTGGTGGGTCGGTGAGAGCTTACCCTATATATAAGCTTATTTCAGTATGTTAGGGGGAATCCGGCGTTTGTATTTGGAGTAAGGATTCGGGATCAACTGGAATCATTGAACGTTAGTCAAACACATGGAATACAAACATTTGGGAAACAATCATTGGTGAATCAAATCATAGTGCAATTCAAACTTGGATGAACCAAACATTATGGTGAATCAATCAAGTTGTGAACATTCTATAAATGTAAACCTTAAGTGAAATTCTTAAGTGATTACATCATTAGTACTTACTAACATAGTTAACAAGAAAAATGTAGAGCACACGTATGATTTAGTTCTACATGTTAACAACTGTTAGTAGGTGCACGCATAACATAATCATAGTTCAATCATGGAATCAATCATAGTTCAAGTTGATCAAAGATCATGAGATTCTTAATCAATGGAACACACTTGGAAATCAGTACAAACGTGTTGCCAAATGCTAGCAAGGGCATGATCGTGGTATATCGAAACGGTGGTGGGCAGCGAGAGTGAGCCCTATATATAAGCTGTTTTCGGTATATCGGGAAAGTGTCAGTGTGTAGATTTGGTGGTGAGATCATGAGACATCGTACATATTCACATGATAAGTATGCAAATAAGTTGATAACTTATACGTGTACTGGATAATATTACAATTGAATGATAATACTAGTAGTATGGATATATTACTGACCTTATCATGAAAATTCAATTGTATCCTTCCTCATTACTGACCCGCTTGTGGCTTCTATTCGTAGAATGCCTCGACGTGACCCTAATGCTGGGGGATCGACAAGTGGTAATGATGATGAGATCAACAAGATTGCTCGAGCTATCGCTGTTCATATGCGGGATGTGATCCCGGGTATGGTCACTGATATCACCCAGAATCTTCGGGGGAGTACCAGTGACTCAGCAAACAACTCCAACACCAATCACTCTGGAACTGCTAACTTCACATTCAAGCAGTTCAACGATGCTAAGCCTCCTAAGTACTCTGGGACTGAAGGAGCTACTGGCCTACTGCAATGGCTAGAAAGCATTGAAGATATTCTCGACTTCACTGGATGTCCTGAAAATTTGAAGGTCAAGATGGCCTCAAGCGCTTTTCATAAGGGCGCACTCACCTGGTGGAATTCTGAGAAGAACACCAGAGGACGCGAAGTCGCTTTAGCTTTACCATGGGACGGATTCAAGAACTTGCTTGTGGAAAAGTTCTGTCCACGTCATGAACTGAAGAAACTTGAGGTGGAGATGTGGAATCTGGTGCAAGATAGTGGAGAGAACGCGAAGTATACAACCCGATTCCATGAGTTGTGTATTCTGGTACCACACTTGGTTACTCCTCTATCCCGCAGGATAGAGAAATACATTGAAGGTCTACCCTTAGTAGTCAGGGGAACTGTCATGGGTAATAACCCTACTACTCTGGAAGCCGCGATTCAACTTGGTGCTACTCTTACTGAGGAGTATGTAAAGTCTGGAGTGCTCACCCGAAAGGGATTCAAGAGAGCACAAATTGAAGAAGGCAAGAAGCCTGAACAGCATCATCACAAGAGGAAGAAGCAAAAGACCATCAAGAACTTTGCAGCTTTGACTGCAGCTGCACCTACTCATGCCACACCTATTACTGCTATGCCACAACCTGCTAATGCCAGAAAGCCTTATACTGGCCAGTTCCCACTTTGCACCAAATGCCAGTATCATCATCTGCCCAACACTCCATGCAAGAAGTGTCTCAAGTGTGGGCGTATGGGACACTTTGCAGCTACATGTAGATCTACTCATCTTATTGCTGCAACAACTACTACCACAATACCTACTGCTACAGGTGGAAGAGCCTGTTATAATTGTGGAGCAGAGGGACACTTCAGAAACCAGTGTCCAAAACTCAACAACAATACTGCTGCTGCTCGTGCTTTTGTTATTGGGACTGCTGAAGCACGTGAGGATCCGGCAGTTATCACGGGTACATTTCTTATCAATGATCACTATGTTACTATCATATTCGATACTGGTGCTGATAAAAGTTTTATCTCTGCTCATACTGCTTCTTTGCTTGATATGCAACTATCTATACTTACTGCTCCCTATACTGTAGAAGTAGCGAATGGTAAGACTATAGTTGTAGATTCCATAATCCATGGTTGTGAATTAAGATTAAATGACCATCTTTTCTCCATCGATCTCATTCCTATGACTCTCGGAAGTTTCGAAGTTGTGATAGGAATGGATTGGTTATCCAAAAACAATGCTGAAATCGTATGCTCTGAGAAACTTATCCGAATTCCCTTACCGTCCGGCGAAACGATGATACTCTACGGCGAGAAACCATGCCGCGGATTGAAGATTGTATCATGCATCAAGGCGAGGAAGTACTTGAAGAAGAAATATTATGCTTTCCTAGCTCATGTAGTGGAAAAGAAACCTGAAAAGAAAGCAGTTGGAGATGTTCCAGTTATCAGAGATTATCCAGACGTATTTCCAGAAGACTTGCCTGGACTACCACCAGTCCGACAAGTGGAGTTTAGAATTGATCTCGTCCCTGGAGCAAACCCAGTGGCGAAGTCACCGTATCAATTAGCACCGTCTGAGATGCAAGAACTGTCTAGTCAGCTTCAAGAACTTTTAGACAAAGGTTTCATAAAACCGAGTTTCTCTCCATGGGGAGCTCCGGTTCTCTTTGTCAAAAAGAAAGACGGTTCATTTCGTATGTGCATCGACTATCGTGAGCTGAACAAGTTGACAATCAAGAATAGGTATCCTCTGCCCAGGATCGATGATCTGTTTGATCAATTACAGGGAGCAACCTGTTTCTCTAAGATTGATTTACGATCCGGGTATCATCAGTTACGAGTAAATGATGAGGATATACCAAAGACGGAATCTAGGACTCGATATGGACACTATGAGTTTGTGGTTATGCCATTTGGACTGACCAATGCACCTGCAGTGTTCATGGACTTTATGAATCGAGTCTGTAGGCCTTACTTGGATCAGTTTGTTATCATCTTTATTGATGATATACTGATTTATTCCAAGTCAGAACAAGAACATGAGGGTCACTTGAAGAAGGTCTTGGAACTACTAAGAGAAGAACAACTTTATGCCAAATTCTCAAAGTGTGAATTTTGGCTGAAGGAGGTTCACTTCTTAGGACATGTCATAAACAAAGATGGGATACATGTAGATCCGGCAAAGATTGAGGCGATTAAGAACTGGACTACCCCATCTACTCCAACAGAGATTCGTTCATTTCTGGGTTTGGCAGGTTATTACAGAAAATTTATTGCAAACTTCTCTAAGATAGCCTTGCCACTTACCACACTAACTCAGAAAAGTCAAGTGTTTATATGGGGACAGAAACAGGAAGATGCATTTCAACTTCTTAAACAGAAGTTATGCAACTCCCCTATCCTTAGTCTTCCAGAAGGTAGTGATGATTTCATTGTCTACTGTGATGCTTCAAACCTTGGTCTCGGTTGTGTACTTATGCAACGGGACAAGGCCATTGCTTATGCTTCAAGACAACTTAAGGTTCACGAGAAGAATTACACTACTCATGACCTTGAGTTAGGGGCTGTGGTCTTTGCATTGAAGATTTGGAGACACTACCTGTATGGTACTAAATGTGTCATCTATACAGACCACAAGAGCCTACAACACATTCTCAATCAGAAAGAACTCAACATGAGACAACGACGTTGGGTTGAGCTTCTAACTGATTACGACTGCGAGATTCGTTACCATCCGGGTAAAGCCAATGTGGTGGCGGATGCTCTTAGTCGCAAGGAACCAGTCAAACCAATTCGTGTAAGAGCCATGGAGATCAACACACAGCCAAACTTGAAAGACTTGATTCGTATTGCACAACAACAAGTAGTAACAGATAATCAACTCAAGACAGACTTGGATTGTGGCATTGAGAAGAAACTAGAACCTCGATCTGATGGGGTGTTATATCTCAACGGCCGCATTTGGATTCCAAAGTCAGAAGAATTGCGCACACTCATCTGTGATGAGGCTCATAAGTCGCGATACTCAGTTCATCCTGGAGCCGACAAGATGTATCAGGACTTGAGGACATCTTACTGGTGGCCAGGAATGAAGAAAGACATAGCACTGTACGTGGGAAAATGTCTTACCTGTTCAAAAGTCAAAGCAGAACATCAAAAGCCTTCGGGACTTCTACAGCAACCTGAAATTCCTCAATGGAAATGGGAGCAAATTTCCATGGATTTCATAACTAAGTTGCCGAGAACTCCACGAGGTTTCGATTCGATTTGGGTGATCGTTGATCGACTCACCAAATCTGCTCATTTTCTCCCTATCCGAGAGGATTACAAAATGGAGAAGCTATCCACTCTGTACATCAACGAAATCATTGCACGTCATGGTACACCAACATCAATCATTTCTGATCGTGATAGTCGTTTCACTTCTCGCTTTTGGCAATCATTGCAAAAGGCTTTGGGAACGCGTGTTAATCTTAGCACGGCGTATCATCCCCAAACCGATGGTCAAAGCGAAAGGACTATCCAAACACTCGAGGATATGCTTCGTTCTTGTGTCATTGACTTCGGTGGAAGTTGGGACACTCATCTCCCACTCATTGAGTTTTCATATAACAATAGCTATCATACGAGCATTCAATGTGCACCATTCGAAGCTCTATATGGTAGAAAGTGCCGATCACCGGTCTGTTGGACCGAGATTGGTGACTCATAGGTCGTAGGACCAGAACTCATTCAGGAAACATCAGACAAAATCACAATCATTCAGTCACGGCTTAAGGCCGCACGAGATCGGCAAAAGAGTTATGCTGATCGATGTCGGAAACCGCTTAAGTTTCAAGTCGGTGACCGAGTCTTACTCAAGGTTTCTCCCTGGAAAGGCGTTGTCCGATTCGGGAAGAAAGGGAAACTTGCACCAAGGTACGTTGGACCTTTTGAGATCCTGGAACGGATTGGTCCCGTAGCCTACAAACTCAAACTTCCAGCGGAGCTAAGCAATGTTCACGATACTTTTCATGTATCGAATCTTAAGAAATGCTTGGCAGATCATGATGTTCAGATTCCACTGGAAGACATTCAGATTCAGAATAACATGCAATTCATAGAACGTCCAGTTGAGATCATGGATCATGGGGTCAAGAAACTTAAACGCAGCCGTATCCCGATCGTAAAGGTACGATGGGAGGGCAAACGCGGTGCTGAGTTCACCTGGGAACGTGAAGACCAGATGAAGCTTAAGTACCCTCATCTTTTTACAGTATCTTCGGCTAGTTAATTTCGGGACGAAATTCCCTTAACTAGGGGAGACTGTAACATTTGTACATTTAGTCATGATAGTCGTAAACAGTGTTAGAACAGTGTGTGTCGATGTTCAGTCAGTCAATGTGAATCATGTGTTCATTATGTGCTTGTGTGTTAGAATCTTTATTATTTAACAAGTATGTATTATTTATTTACAGTCGAGTTCACTAGGCAAGAACAGTATTGTGTTATATCGAAACAGTGGTGGGCAGCGAGAGTGAGCCCTATATATATACTGCGTTCGGTGTAACAGGATAGTGTTGGTGCGTAGTGTTAAGACGAATATTATGACAATTAATTCAACAAGAATCGTAATACGTAAGCGAGACTGAGTATAGTTATGGGTGACGATCCATAATGATATGAATGTTGAACTTATAATTATGATTAAACGACTTTATATAATTAATACGATCGAAAAACGTACGCGATTGCGGGTATACACGTAATTGTGAATGTTTAACGATCTGACAACGTACGAAGAGTAAAAATAATTGAAATAATTATTTTATATTTTTACAATTTTGAAACTCATCATTTTAATGAGTTTAACACTTAATTTAAATAGAACCGCGCAAAAGACGCGTTACGTTACGGAAACGCGAACCGAGCGACCGAAACGGACCCGAACTATAAAAGCCTTGAACAAGGCTTAAATCCTCATTTATTTCACCTACAACACTTTCTCTCTCTAGAAAATTCGGCTCCCACCTCTCTCTAAAATTCCAAACTTTAAACGTTCGTATCTCCTTCGTTTCTCGACGGATTTTGGTGTTCTTGGTGTCCACGCGTAGCTCTCAACATTCTCTACACGAAAGTACAAGAGTTTCGCAGATTCATCCAGCCAAAAACGAGGTATTGAAGCTTGAATCATCACGAGATTAGGGTTTTCGTTTGTGGGTTTGTTAAACACATACATAACCGGATCTATTGTATCATGTTTCGAGTCTCGCACATGTAGCAATCTTTCTCGAGGCTAGGAGGACTTAGATCTTGGTCTGGAGATGGTGGTTCGATGGTGATGATGATGCTCGCACAGGGTTCGTGTGGGGAGGTAACCTCGACCGAACCTGTTAAGGTGGCCGAACTATTAGGGTTTCCCGGCCGAACCTTCTTGAGTATGGCGAACCCTCACTAGCTCAGCGAACTTGCATCTGCATCATCAGGCGAACCATGCTGCTCATGAACCTCCCTCGACGAACCATTATAATGCCACGAATCTGTTGAGTCAGCCGCGAACCATAGTGAGCATTAGGGTTGTAGCCGAACCCATTCTGATTAGCGAACCCTTGGACCTCCAGCTTCATTAGCCGAACCAACAGGTGACCAAAGGACCCTTGCGAACCATTTGCTTGCAGGAACGAACCTTCATGAGGATGAACAATTGCCGAACCCTCATGCTTGACTCGCGAACCCTAGTTGTCGAACCTATGGACGAACCTGTGTATTATCACTAGGGGCCGAACCTTATTATGATTGTTGGCCAAACCTTAGGCCATTAACATGAAAGGTTCGCTGCCCAAATGGCAGCTCTAAACCCATTCGACTCAACTCAATGCTACAAGGCCCAATTCCATTTACAACTTGGCCCATAGGTTTAAATCAAGCACCATTGAGATAGTTTGGCCCAGGAGGATCTTTAATTGGCCCAATGTTACCTTTGGAACCTTACATGGCCCATATACATATTGGGTGGCCCAACAGCACATTCAATGGACCCATTGTTGATCTAAGTGGCCCATGGCCTTTGTTAAGCCTCATGGTTTCATGGGCTTAAGGCCCAATGTGTGGCCCTCGATTATGACAATTGTGAATTGATCATAAATAGGTTAAGTTTGTAACTTAACAATAATCATGAAGATCAATTCACAATCACAAGACTTAAAACAATTGGAACATCTTTTCGTAACTCATGTTAATCAATGGTTTATCAATGGTTTATCATTGATTTATCAAACTCTTAAACACATGTAATGTTGTACAAACAAGTTCGTGCATAAAAGGACATCACACATTCTTTTCATGGACCCATGATCAATCAAGTGATTCAAAGCATAACTTTCAAGTTTACACAACAATCATAATCATGATCAAGTAATCAAGAGTTAATCAAGTTCAAGAGAACACAAGTCAATCAATGAATTAAGGTCTATACAATTATAAATCTTATATCTTATGTATGATTACAATGATATAGGAACCAATTAGAAGTCCTGTTTGCTACTTGCTATCTGTTATAGTTCAGAGTCTACTGCAGACAGGTGAGAACATTAGCCCCTCTTTTACTGTTTTATAACTGTTTTGGGGTGGAACACGTGAATCAAAAACCGCTATTTACAATCGTATTTCATTACACAGGATGTGTGTATTCTTATAAACATTACAGGTTCAATTGCACGAATCCAAGGGATTCATCAACAGTTTTAAAGAAATTGTCAACTGTTTTAAAGGAATTATCAACTATTAAACTCTTTTCACTAAAAAGGTTTTATAAAGGATCTTTGAACTGTTTTGTAACAGATTTACTCAAATGTATTTATGAAGGATAAACACTTTTAAATAAATGATTTTATAAACTCTTTTGTTATAAACCTTGTTGTTACACAAGGTCACTATTTCATGGTATTCAAATCAAGTGGTTCACATCATGGTATTCAAATCAAGTGGTTCATTTCATGGTATTCAAATCAAGTGGTTCACATCATGATATTCAAATCAAGTGGTTCATTTCATGGTATTCAAATCAAGTGGTTCACATCATGATATTCAAATCAAGTGGTTCATTTCATGGTATTCAAATCAACAGATTCATTTCATGATATTCAAAACAAAGGATTTAATTCGTGGAATTAAATCTAGGTTTTCAATTCATGTTATCAAATAAGGCATTAACACATTTGGTTAAAGTAAGGTTCAGAAACATGGTGTCTATTGTTGTAAACAAACTTGTAAAAGCATCAAGTATCATATTCATTAGCGTTAGTACTGGGTGATCACAACAAGGGAAAGCGGACACATTGGTTCTTATCCAGGATGGAGTTAGCTTTTAAATTTGTTTTAAAAGCTAACTGCAGGTCTGGTGTCATTATGGTTTTCAAAATTGCTATACATAATCTAACTCCAAACGTGGTTTGGGACTTGATATTATATGTTGGCTTTCGTGCGAACAGTGATTGGACTGTTTACACTCATTTTCTTACTTGATGTTAGTTTGGGTTGCAGCTCATCCGTGTGAATCTTTTGGTTGCTTTAACTTACCTATGCCTTATGTCATATATTCATGTTACAAATGTTAAACCTATTGTTCTCACCAACTACGTCTGTAGTTGACAGTTACTTTTCACGTGTTTCAGGTAATCAGGTTTAAGACATTCTCAGGGACAACTAAGGAGACCATTATAAGATAGAACAAGATGAAGAAACATGCTAGGATGGATTAGAAACACACTAAATCCTGATTGTTTAATTGTCTTGTTTGAAGTCTTATTTTGTAACTATATTTTGGGTCTGTAGTTGTCTTTCTTTTGGTAGATAGCTGTCTGTAACTAAACAATTGTCTTAACATAATGAAACATAGTAATCCGTTGTGGTTGTTCTTATTCAATACTTGTGCATGATTCAACTGTTCATACGTCACCGCGCCGTGGATTCCGCACGCGGCGCAGGGGTGTGACACTAAAACCCGATCACGAACAATTCATTATGATATTATGAAATTGACATATAGTTCTTATTAATCGGAACTATCTGAGGCCAGTGAATCCATTTAATTTGATTTTAAAATTCTTTTTCATAAAAACCCCCCAAACCGTTTATGCTATGAACCCTAATAATAGAACTTGATCGATTCGTGAACGTTTAATGAAATTGGAATGTGGTTTAGCTTAGTCGGATCTCTCTAAATTTGTAGTATCATTTAATTTGAACATCTAATCGGTTTAAGTCGAAACCCCCAAAAAGCTTTTATCCACGAACCCTAGAATTCGAAATCAGTATAATCGTGTTTGTTTGATGCAATCAACATATATATTTCCTTAAACTAATGATTTAGAACTCGCTATGTACTTTAATTTAATTCCTAAACACGATTGTATCAAAACACCCAATTCGGTTTGAACTTAGAACCCTAGGATTTAAAATCTTGCAATTCGATATTAGAACACCGAATTAACATAGGGATTGTCTTAGTCGGTCATTTTAGAGGATGTAGGATCGATTACTAACCTGTTTTGATATAGAATTGATGTATCTCGACTTCTAGGTTGAATTTCGTCTACTCTCGAATCAAATCCTGTTGTCTACCATTTCTTGAATCTAATCTTCGAATGATTTTGCTCCTAAAGATGCCGATTGATGTTTAGGATGTGCCAATTGTGTGCAATTCAATCAGATTCTACGAATTTGCTAAGGTTTATGAACGGTTTCGACTTTTCATTAATCTTTGAGTTCAATTCGACATTTTAATGGACTCATAACGTTTGCTACTCATTAGTAATCATCAATAGGATGATTAAGAGCAATCAATTCTAGTTTTTACTTGAAAGAAACATGAAATTTGATTTTTTTTGTTGCAAAATCACACGAATTTTGACTTTATAAGTCAAAATTGTTTATTTCATGATGTTACAAGTTTAACCCTTGCAATTCAAGCCTATTAAGACTGATCTTGATTAATTCTAACCCCTCAGGTTTGATTGTGTTCGATTTTGCCTCATTTCTGTCAGTTTCTGGTTAACGGGGTTAACCAGAAATTGCCGGATTGTCACAATTACCAAGTAGATCTACTTAATTCCACATTGGATAAAATTTACATGAGTTGAATATCATATTTAATGAGGATGCGATGAAGTTATAATCTCTTAGTTCTAGTTTAGTTTCTATAGAGATTAATATTGATTAGATTTGTCTTTTTATTGAGAAGTATTATCCTACAGATTTTAACGATCAAGACAAAACTCATTTATGATATCAATTGGAGCTTTTAAATATTGAAAAGTCAAATCATACCAAGCTAAGTGAAATAATACCAAGCTAAGTGGTGTATCAACAATTTCTGATCTATGCAAAAGTCGTGTGGAAACTTAGAAAAATGATACGTACTATTTGCTTGATAGAGTGATCCGGTTAATCTTAACACTTCCCATTTCTATTGCAACAACAAAGAGGGATTTTCAGCAATGAAAATATTCAAAAATTGTCTTCAGAATAAGATGTCAGATAAGTATCTTGCGAATAGTTTGGTGATTTAAATAGAAAAAAATGGCGGAAAAGTTTAACTCAGAATACATAATCGATGAATTCAAAAATATCAAAGGGCATCGAGCTAAATTTTAATTATTCTTTCAGGTACTCACTATTTTCACACACAATGATAATTATTGGAGTCGATTATGCGGATGTTCCCGTGGTATGCCCAAATTGCGTTGGTGGTCGCTAATTTCGAGAAACTACGTTGGTCGTCCTAACTGTTTGCAAAAAGGTAACACCGGTGGTCCTTATATTGGATGTCCGTTAGATTTTGGGATTAATTTTTTAAAAATAACCATTATACCCATGTATAAACCTACTTTTATCTCTTTCAATGTTGTCTTCTCTAACAACCACCACCCTCCTTTCTTTTTCTCCGACAATCATCACTGTCGTATTCTCTGACAACCACCACCTTCATATTCTCCGACAACCACCACCGTCGTCTTCGGCAACCAGACAACCAACACTGGCGACCTTCTCCTTCTCCTCCAGATCATCAAAGATTTCCGTTTTTTGGTTCGAGTCCATCATTTGTTGAACAATGACTATCGGAGCTGGTTTATTACGAGAAATGCGATCATCTTTATTGTTGTAGGATGTTCCACTCACCTTCTCGATCTCATCAAAGCTCGCATGGAGTCACAGGGCAAATCCCCTCCTGTTGTAAACCCTAATCTCCGCCCTGCTTTTGCGAGAACCGGCTCTGTCTCAATGCCTTATCCGCCACCGCCTAGATCGGGAACAGTTTTCGTTGGTTTGAAGATTTACCAAACCAAAGGCGTTGCCGTGCTGTTCTCCGGAATCTTGGCCATAGTTTTTCTTCAGACTTTGTACTCCACCACCAGAATGGCCGTGTAACAAATGGACTTCGGACATCGTAACAATTGGATTGATGAAACCACCTGCCCCTTTTCTCAAACTTGCAAAATCATCACCGGATGTTGGTCGGCAGCATCGGCGCTGCCGCCGGGAATCCCGCAGATGTAGTGATGGTGAGAATGCAAGTCGACAGCTGTCTGGTAAAGGTTTATACATGGGTATAATGGTCATTTTTTAAAAAGTAAACCCAAAATCTAACGAACACCCAATTTAGGGACCACCGATATTACCTTTATGCAAACAGTTAGGACCACCAATGTAATTTCTCGAAGTTAGGGATTACCAATGCAATCTGGGCATACCACATGTACCGTCAATGTAATTAACTATAATTATTGAATACTTATATGTTTATTGTTTGACTCGAATTGACTTGCATCATGGACCTATACATTTAACCAGACTAACCGAGATATATTGATCGATTAGAAATTGTTTTTTTATAGTTCACGTAAATTTCCGCCCCAATTAAACATTAGAAGCTTCGCCATTGACAATAAATGTGTGTAAGGGGTCGAAACTGAACAATTAATAATAATAAGGTAAATGCTTTCATACTTCAATCTAGGGGTTCAAAATGACAAAATCATCAAACTTAAAAAACGCAACAAAACTAATCGTCACTCACCAAGCAGCCATCTTCAGGATCTTAGGGTTAGGGTTTATCAATCGAGAGACCAAATCACTAATCAACTGAACTTCAATCTCTTAATTTCACTGGCAAAGATGTCGGCCGTCAAGGATACAACACCGGAGGAGGCTGGAAACCAGCAATCGGAGCAACCCAGAAGAGGAGTAGCGAAGAGGAAACCGGTGTTCGTGAAGGTCGGCGACCTGAAACCCGGAACCAACGGCCACACTCTCACCGTCAAGGTCTTGTCGTCGAAGACTATTTTGGATAAGAAATCTCGTAATTCGTCGGCATTTAGTAGCCGTCCCGGCGCTGCCAACACTCGCATCGCCGAATGTCTTATCGGTGATGAAACCGGCACCATTTTGTTTACTGCTCGCAACGATCAAGGTTTCCGTTTCTTTTCAACTAACACACACTCATATTCATTCCGATTTACATTTGTGCCGAATCTTACATTTATTTTCACTATGCATCACAAGTTTTACTCATCTTCGATTTTTTTTGCTTCCAGTTGATTGAAATTGAAGAGAACATATGGATTATCATTTAATTTCTTTTTACATGTGTGCAACATCTAAAATTTGTCACTGTGCATCAAAATTGAATGAAATGAGTTATCTTTCGCTTTTAATTGAAGGGAATTCGTTGTCAATTTCTTAGGAATTAACAGGATTATTCACAAGCTGCAATGCTATAATTCTCTTTTCTTAAGTGATTCATCTTACGCTAACAACGATTAAAACTTTAATACAGTTGATTTGATGAAGGCTGGAAGTACTGTGATCATCAGAAATGCGAAGATTGACATGTTCAAGGGGTCAATGAGATTGGCTGTTGACAAGTGGGGGCGCATTGAGGTCACTGATCCTGCAAGTTTCGTTGTTAAAGAGGATAACAACTTGTCTCTTGTGGAGTATGAGTTGGTGAATGTTGTTGAATGATAGCTTTTGGCTTGGCATGTGTGCAAGGTATGAATTTTGACTGTGACTCAGGTATACAACAACTAGGGTGTAACTGGGTCAGTTTAGTCTTTCTTGTTGATATCATTTTAACATGTTATAGAACCAAATCTAATGGTCTTCTAAGTGGTTACTTTGTGAAAAGATCATCTTTTAAATTGTCTTGATTCGGTGTGGCCGTTTGACGCGTGAATGCTGGTTTTTGTAAGATGTTTTAAGACTCTGTTATTATAACCAAGAACAGTCTGTTACGTGCTATGTGTTTTCATTTTAATGTTTTGTAGTGTTGATTCGTTTATCCCTCAATTTTTGTGCCAATGGGTGCTAAATGAGTCATGTTAGAGGTTTGGCTGAACTAGACAACATGACTACATGAAAATGGTGTCAAAACACATTTTTATTTTGAACGATTAATTTGGATCACTAGAGTAATATTGTGCTATTAGTGATCATATCTGTCATAAAGTCATTAGTTCAGGAGCAAACTCATTGCTTTGAGAGAACCCTGTTGTATGATTAAACTAAGGACTTTATGGTTACTGAGTTTTATCTCACTACCAAGATATCGTTAGGTTGTAATGTTTTTTGGACATGTTAAAATAGATGAAGCCGTATCTAAGCTTCAAGGCACCAGCCTTGTATTTATTTTACATTTTTTGGCTAATATAAATATTCTAAAATCCTTCAACCCAAATGATATTTATATTATTTTATTGGTTTTTTGTAGTAGCAATCTAAAATTACAAATTTACAATTAACGTATACCTAGAACAGTTACTAACGTTTAGGCTACTAAAAACATAAGAGATGTTATAAAACACTTTAATTTTAACAAATAGACCGGTTAAATTTATCAACGTGATACATTTGCATGAATCTGGGTGAATTATCTACCGCCAACAAACAATATACCAACCGGAAGGTAAACCTACATGCTGAAATGAATCCACTGACAGTCTTTTAAACAAACAAAACGCCATGTCAAACAATGTCTTTGGACACAAACTCGATCAGATCAAACCATGGGAATAAAAGAAGAAATGCTTTTAAGAAGTTGGTAAAATCATAGTGTACAAACATTATAATATAATCCTGTACAGGTAGGATGATAATCCAGATTAAAATCAAGATGGTGTAGCGAGACATCTGACATGCATAATCTAGGTAGGTCTACATCTCCACCAATGCATCGTCCTTCATAGTTACGTAACTAAACAAATAAAATACCATCTTGGATTCTACTAGAGGTTAGAGGAGGAAAAAAAACTGGTTCTGACACCGACTATCCGACCCGGAACCGATCTTACCTGAACCGATGGGTTCAAACAATTTCAATTTCTCAAATAAAACATTACTGGAATCAAATTTGGAACATGTTCCAGCTTTACCCGGTTAAAACCAGAACCAGCCAAAAATTGTTAAAAATTGGTCAAAATCGTTTAAAACCCAGTCAAACATTCAAGCCTATCCAGAAAGGTTTCTTGATTTGTTGATCAAAATCTGAAAAAAAAGATTTGTACACCTTTCCTAGAGGTGACAAAATCAGCTGGTCATGATGGGTTGGGTTGACAATAATCATATGGAGGAGAATATCAATACAAGCAAGAATGGGTCACAATGGGTTGGGTTGACAGTAAACTTAGAATATCAAAATAAAAACAAGAACCTACTTCATTTCAATATACCAACTTCTTCATTTCAATAAACCAAAAGACCTTTTCTCGTTGTGGATAAACAATCCTTGAACCACTTTTGTTCATAATATTTAAAACTTATATGCATAGTTGATTAGTTGGTTCGCCTATTATGATTAGACAAACTATATAATACTACACTGATTTTTCAAACTGATTATAAACTACATTTCAAACAACTAACAACCCTTTTCTTTCTAAGCTTCATATGTTTTTTTTTTTTTTTTTTTTTGTTTTGTTTTGTTTTTTGTTTTTTTGTTTTAACATTTGAGTTGTTAGGGAGAACTTTACATGAATCAACTTGTCATAACTGAATAGGCTAAGTTTCCACCTTTAAAGAGGGTTTGATGTTTGTAAAAACAGTTAGACAAATAAAGTGGTGTTTCGCTAGTTCGTAACAAGAACAAGATCAAAGAAAGAGTTTTTCTAACCAAAAATTCAAATCATACGAAGAATATGTGAATTCAAAGTTTTGCCTTGTAATCAGAACTAGAAGTTATTTATTTAATTATTTTCTGAATCTCTATACTTATACCATGGATTTGGTTATAAATTTGTTTATTGATTCCTATAAGAAGTAAATTTACACTTTAGGAATCATATTGGTTTTTAGATTAAACCTACTGTAGAATTATTCTAGCTTGAATTCTTGGGCTTTAGGAGAAAAACCAAGTATGATGGAAACAACTAAACAAGGAAGTGATACTAATAATAAAGAGAAATTGTATGACTTGGAGAATGAGATGTTTTCACATTTAAAATATCCTGTTATGTAGAGACGGTATCCAAGAAAAATATATTATGGAATATGATAGAATCAATTGCTAACATGTAACCAGATCTCAAGAAAGACAAGACTATAAGTGCAAATTTGTTTCAAGCATTCTCAAGGTAGTATTTTTCATGTACCAAAACTTGCACATTGAATCTCTAACACAAAAATCAACAGCAAACAAACTTGGAATGAGTGGTTTCCAAGCAAGATTAAATCAAGAACAACTTGTAGATGAAAAGAAAAGGTGAAAACAAATGAATACTAAAAAAAATACTTGTAAATTGTAGTGAAGGAAATGATTAAGTATTCAATGCATCTAGAATGGCAATCAATTCACTAATGTAAGATATATAAACGAACTAACCATTGCTTGTTAGTTGTGTTAATCAACATCTTCTCCTTCCAAATCTGGGTGAAGATTTTCCCTAGCATCTACAATGGTCTTGGCAACTTTGCAGTCTTCAAATTGAATATCTTCAGTATCTCATTACCGTATTTTGAATGATTAATGAAAACGCCAATGGCAATTTTTATGAATTTCATACCTAAGAAGAAGGTAAGCTCTCCCATAATGTAACACCCTTAATTTTATGATATATTTCATGGCGAGTTTTGGGTGAAAAAAAACTTAAGTTTATTAAGTGTAACCATAAATAAAAGATGAAAGATGAGGGGTTAAAGTCGGAAACATAGAGAGCAAGATTAATGGGGATTTAAACCCTAAAACCCCTTATATTATAGCTGGTTCTCAGCCAAGAAGAAAGGGAGAAAAGTGAGTGTGGTTTATTCCCGTTACTTAAGAACCTATGTCAAAGATCGGACAATCTTCGGAGATCAAACTGTTGGATGGCTCTAAATTTTTAACAGATGCGTAACACTTAATCAAAGGCTTTCACTGTTGGGTTTTCGATTTTAAGGCCGGGAGGTAAGGTTTTTATGGCCTTGGAAAGAAGTGCAGAAGTTTTTTCGGCGAACTGTCTGCCTTTATGGCGATCGTGGCAGTGGCAGCTGGCGACGGATGTCACACCCCGAGCTGGCGGGCCGGAAAGTGGACCCGTCGAGCGGAATAGCCCTGAGGCGTGATTGGAATCGGAGTGATCAGATTGATTACACAGCACATGATATACATAAAAGAAGGATACAACGATTTAACCATTACATACTCTAAACATTACATGTTAGTTGTCTGAATACACAATATTGTTTGAATACATTTATCCATCACAAATTACATTTCCAAATTCCCATGGTCAGCCTACTAATGTCAACTAAGCTACATCCCTGACAATATACCTCCTTCTACCAGCTTCCCTCATGTCATGTCTCATATCTGTTCGTCCCCTAAGAAGCATGTAAAAATACAATCAACATAATGTTGGTGAGTTCATAAGTTTAAAGTAATGAAATCTGTTATGTCACAATTTCAAGTTCTAGGGAATTGAAATAGTGCACGAGCAGTGGCTTCCTAAGATTAGGTATACTGTCCCGAACCAACTAGTATCGCATATGTATAGGGCATATGTAAGGTCCTAAAACCCAAGCGCCAGCCCACCACGCCCTAGCTGATTCACGACTATATACCTAACATGGATAGCAGGAAGTTCCTCTGCTCTTGCCTTATTCCCTTTCCCTTGAACTTATCACATCGCACATGTGATTCGATTGATAAGTTTGACATTTATGAGGAGGATTGTCTATCTATTCTATTCCACTGATGTCCATTTACCAAGCCTGACCTTGTGCTGCCCGTGTTAACCAGACCCCATGGGTCTAATCCTACTAATCATGAAGACTTCGCGTAGCGTAACGTACCGAACTCAGCGCCGTAAGTTGGTCAAACTAATAGTACTATCTACGTTACTGCCGGTTGACATTCGTCAACTAATGGCAAATGAATATCTGATAACGGGACTTACTGAAATGTGTACAACTCTCATGTGTCCTAGGGAATATGCAATACAGACTCTCTTCTTGTGTCAAATGTGATTTATACAGTTAAGAACGCAAGTATGATAAATAGTATTTACAAAAAAATACTTTCATGCTCTCAACTCCGAAATGTAAAGAAAACTGTTTACTTGTACGAAAACGGGGGCTACGAACTTGTAACAACCGGATTTAACAATCGAATATGTTTGAAATAATCATTAATAAAATGATCGTGATTGTTACAAATTGAAAATATGTGAGAAATCATGAACGTGGGAGAAAACCGTGCGTGAAACGGAGTTCCGGATTCTCCGGAATCGCAAAACGAAAAAAATTACAAAAATATCAAAATCCATGATGCTAGGCGGTACGCCTAGCCCCAGTTGGCCACGCTAGGCGATGCGCGCTGATGTAAAAAAATATCATAGGCTTGAAGACCCCGCGCGCTATGCCCCGGGCCAAACGCCCACGCGAGGCTATGTGCATGGAGGATGGCGGTTTGGCAGATTCCTTATCTTATTAGGATTTCATGAAGAATTTTTTTTTTCATTCCTTCGAACCCAGACTTCCCAAAATCACTTTCTGGTCGATTTTGATCATCTAACCTCAGTTGGAAGCTATCCAAACGTTCGGGTTGAGCCAGGGATTGTTTCTACAAGTCCGGATCGTCGTATCGCAACCAGAAATCCGTTCAAAAGGGTAACGATTCATTCTCTCATACTGGTTTGATAGTGTACGGATTAAATCAAGTTTTAAACATAAAACCATGATTATTGTTGATGATTATTGCCTAGATGATGGCTAGGAATAATTAGAAACGAAGAACTAGACAGTTTAACGGTGAAGTCTTGATTTTGACCCGTTATAATGTCTGGTTGTCATGAAATCCATATCATTATGATTGATAACTAGTAGGATGATTAAATCATGGTTATGATGGCTTTGGATCATTCTATGGAATGATAGATCTGATTCAAATGTTTGATTAAATGTGTGAAATTTGAAAATTTATGATTTTAGCATAAACATGCTAATTATAAGTGATGAATTGACTTCTAAATGCCACATAATAAGGAATGAGATTCAAATGAGTTTGAATAAGTATGTATGGGTGTTGGATGCATTGAAACTAGTTGTATACGTTTGATTTGCAACTAGGTATTGGTGGTGGAAGTCAAGCGACAGATTACAAAACATGGAATTTTGATAATTGAATATGGCTAAGAACATGGGCAGATTAATTTCTGCACATGAGTTGTTTGATAAAAGCCTCAATGAGGTTTTGACTGAATATGAAAAGTAAAATAGGTCAAATGAACTGGATTACATAAATAACACAAGTTGTGTGTTCATATTATTAAATCCTGTTATATGTGAATATATAATAGGAAGAAGAGGTGAATGTAGTTCTAGAAGGCCTGGAAAAGAATTGGAGATTGTTGATAGCTCTCCAAATCAAAGTAAGTTACCTATTTGATTGAACTTGTAGTTGTAGGATTGGGTGAGTCCACACTACAAGTATATGTGCATTTAACATATATGTGATTTGTTGTTTTGAGTGAATTTGATTTAAATGGTTATGGTTGGTGTGGTTATTGTAATTGAATGATTTACAAGGTGTGTGAACATTCAACTAGTGATATTGATTGAGTTAATTTACAAGAGTGTAAACAACCATCATAATGTGGAGGTTATGATCTACAAAAGTGTAGACATTAAATTGGCTATGTGCATGTTTCGATTCACAAGGTGTGTGAACATAAGACATGCAAATCCAATGTAATAGATTCACAAGGTATGTGAATAAAAGATTATCTACAAGATTGTAGACATCTAATTTCAAGAGTCAAATTGTTTAAGTTTGACTTTTGGAAAATATGATGCACAATTGGAGATTTGTGTGCACATATGTGTTGTGTTAAATTATAATGATTATGCATGAATGGGATACTAACGGGATGTTGGATGAAAATGACCCGTTAGTAAATCGTGTTTTATGCGATTGAATAATGTTACCAAATTATAATTGGAACATCATTAGTACATCCATATGATGTTATGGAATATACTTAAGGAAATAACGGGGTAATCTTACTTAGTTCTAATGAACTAGTGGTGAATTTAAATGTGGTGTTTACAGGTACAAAGGAATCGGGTGAGCGGTGATGGTGATCGGAATCGAACGTGAAGGCTCGGGGTGGTTTTAAACTTAATAACCAAACTTCTATGAAACTTTTGTGCAATAAATGTTTTGTAGAGTTTGTAAACATACTTAAACTTTGTTTTAATAGGTGTTAGTAAATAGTATGAATATAGATGTGTAAAACACAAAAGTTTTTACTGGACCTATACTTAGTTTGTTAAATAACGTTATAAAATGTCTGGAAGTGACATCTAGTGACATGGGTGTCACAGGTTGGTATCAGAGCCAACGGTTTGAGGGATTTGAGTGCGTCATGAACACTTAAAATCAAACCATTGAGCTCTTGATAAATGGGAAGAGTCGTTCTATCCGAAATCCGATCACAAAGCCGAACTCACCAGGTATTATGTATCAGTTAATTGTTGCATAGTGTTATGCGATATGGGAAATCGTCTTGTTATAAACCAATATTACTAACTTGTGTGAAATAGTGGACGTAAGGACACGGGTATATGGTGCATATCTTGCTATGCCTGGCCAGCTTAGTAACATATACACGATATGAACGTATCTTTAGTAACATTATTTCATATTAGTATATGGAAGATTTGGTAAGGTGTTAAAACTGGGTGTATGTGATTGGTAAAAATCACAATTGCGTCATTCTTAGTTAAATAATTGAGTAATTCACAAAAGTGTGAATATTCAATAAAGACACATAAATATGTAGTGTATAAATCCGTTAAGGATGAGTATGTGGTTTGCATATATGTTAGTATATATGGAAAACTAATGACGTGTTTAAACTATTTCAATCATAAAATGACTGAGGAACATAACTCAGGGGGGTTATACCATGAAGAAGAACATCTCACCGAATTGCAAGTAATGGTGAGAGAGGAGGTAGCTAAAGCATTTGAAGCTACCTTACCAACTCATCTAGATGGAATACAAGCTTCATTGAAAAATTTGATACGTGAAGAGTTTGCAACTCTTAAAGATGAAATAGGTGGGGAGGAACCTTCTAAAAAGGTTACTTATAAGGAGTTTGTGGCTTGTAAGCCAACTGAATTTAAAGGTGAGGTGGATCCACTGTTGAGTCAAAGGTGGATTTCTGACATGGAAAGCACGTTTGAAACATGTCATTGTGACCCGTCTGATGAGGTGATGTTTGCTGGGAACCAATTAAAGGACCGAGCAAAAGATTGGTGGGAACTTATTCGAAAGAAGAAGGGTCGGGATGGTATCAAAGATTTGACTTGGGAGCATTTAAGGAGTTGTTCCTTAAACGATTCTGTCCTCAAGCAGCTATTACTGAGGAGCTCCTAAATATGAGGCACAAGGAGGAAGATATAGACACTATTACTGCAGTGTTCTTTGATAAAGCCAAATTTTGTCCTGATCTTCTTAGAACTGAACGAATGATAGGTACCATAGCATGTTGAATGCTAAGTACCGGGAGTTTCTTATACCATCAAAGTTTGAAACTTTGTCAGAATAGATTGATTGTGCTCGTGAGCGTGAATTGGAGTTAAGGAGACAAGAGGACCGTGGAGAAAAACGAAAGATGGAAAAAGATGTGGGATCCTCTAAAAAGGGGAAATTTTTTAGTCCACTCAAAAAGTCTAGTTCTCTAAAAGAAGCTAGACATTGCTTAACTTGTGGAAAGAAACATGTTGGGGAATGTTATTTTAAATCAGTAGTGTGTTATAAATGTGGCAAGTCGGGGCATCTTGCCTCTCAATGTGCCAGTGCACTCAATCTATGCTACAACTGTTACAAACCGGGACACCGACGAAGTGAGTGTCCATAATTGAAAGGGTCAGGTCAAGGAGGTACTAGTGGTGGGTCATTTAAGGCTAAAGGTAGTGGCAAGAAGGTTGAAATACCCACACCAAAGGGTAGAGCCTTCAAGATTACAGCAGAAGAGGCCAAAGTCACTTCAGACGTGGTGACAGGTACTTTTCATATAAATTCCTTACATGCATATGTATTGTTTGATTCTGGAGCTTGTCGTTCTTTTATATCTGTGAAGTTTGTGAACCATCATTAGTTTGTATTAGCTAAACTACCTTATCCATTAGAGGTAGAAATAGCTGACTCTATGAGTTTCTTAGTGTATGACATCTATCATAGATGTAAATCACCATGGATGGTGAGGATTATGAGTTGATTTGATTCCAATGATCTTGGGAGAGTTTGAGGTTGTGATTGGGATGGATTGGTTGTCTAAATATGGAGCTAGTATTAATGTAACCGTAAGGTTATTCAATTAATATCTCCGGGTGGTTATGAATTATGCATTCAAGGAAAGAGAAGGGGTGGAACCATATTGTGCTCTCTAGCTAAAGCTATGAATTACATGAACCATGGGGGTCAGTCATTCTTAGCTTATGTTCTTGATGCACAAAAATAGATAAAGGAACTTAATGATGTTCTAGTGGTTAGGGATTTCCCTGATGTATTTTCGGATGATTTACCGGGGATTCCTTCTGATAGTGATGTTCAGTTTAAGATTGATCTTATTCCTAGGGCTAAGCCCATAGCCAAAGATCCATATCGTTTGGCACCATCTGAAATGAAAGAATTAATGACACAGTTGCAAGATCTCTTAGATAAAGGCTTTATCTGTCCGAATATCTCCCGTGGGTGGACCAATTATTTTCGTTAAAAAGAAAGACGAAAGCCTTAGAATGTGTATCGACTATAGAGAGTTGAACAAAGTGATTGTGAAAAACCGATATTCTCTACCTAGAATTGATGATCTTTTTGATCAGTTGCAAGGAGCGTCGTGGTTTTCTAAAATCGATCTTCTCTCGGGTTATCATCAACTTAAGGTTAAAGAGGAAGATATTCCCAAGACCGCTTTCCGTACTCGTTACGGTCATTATGAATTTCTGGTAATGTCTTTTGGGTTGACAAATGCACCGACTGTGTTCATGGATTTGATAGACCGGGTGTGTCGCCCATTGTTGGATCGATCTGTCATTGTCTTTATCGATGACATCCTTATTTATTCTAAGAATGAGGGTGATCACGCTTGTCATTTACGTGAAGTACTTGAAACTTTACGGAAGGAGAAACTATATGCCAAATTCTCTAAATGTGCTTTTTGGTTGCGTGAAGTCCAGTTTTTAGGACATGTGGTGTGTGCTGATGGCATACTTGTTGATCCTTTAAAAGTCCAAGCAGTGATGAAGTGGAGTTCTCCTAAAACTCCTACTAAAATTAGAAGTTTTCTGGGTCTAGCCAGATACTATCGGCGATTCATAGAAGATTTTGCAAGAATTGCATCTTCCTTGACTAAATTGACAAGGAAAGATGTGAAATTTATTTGGGGTGATGACCAAGAAAAAGCTTTCAATGAGCTCAAGTCCAAGTTAACTCGGGCACCGGTATTAACCCTACCAGATAGACCTGATGATTTTGTGGTGTACTCTGATGCATCTTATCCTGGGATTAGTTGTGTCCTTATGCAAAGGGGCAAAGTGATAGCTTATGTGTCGAGCCAACTGAAAGTTCATGAAGTAAACTATCGTATTCATGATCTAGAATTAGTAGCGGTGGTGTTTGCCTTAAAAATTTGGAGGCATTACTTGTATGGTGTGAAATGCACAATTTACGCTCATCACAAGAGCCTGAAATATTTCTTCACATAGAAGGAATTAAATATGAGGCAAAGATGTTAGATAGAACTACTCAAGGATTATGATTGTGAAATCCTTTATCATCCGGGAAAAGCCAATATGGTAGCGGATGCCTTGAGTAGGAAAGAAGAACATGAACCCATTCGGGTTACATCAATGAAGATTGTAATGCCCTCTGATTTGGTGGATCAAATTAAAGAAGCTCAAATTGAAGCCTTAAAAGAAGAAAACTGGAAACGAGATCGAATAAAGGGGCAAGCTCATAATCTGGATGAAGATAGTCGCGGCTTAAAGACAAGATGGGGTAGGGTGTGGATACCTCCTACTTGTTCTTTGAAAACTGATTTAATGGAGGAAGCTCATAAATCAAAATACTCAATTCATTCGGGAGCCACTAAAATGTATCGAGACCTTCGGGTAAATTACTGGTGGCCAGGTATGAAACGAGATATTATTAAATATGTTGAAAAATGTTTAACTTGTTTACAAGTTAAGGCTGAACATCAAAAGCCTTATGGCAAATTACAGCCTTTGGAAATTCCTATGTGGAAATGGGAACACATCACAATGGACCTAATTACTAAACTTCCGAAAACCCGAAAGGGGTATGATATGATTTGGGTCATTGTGGATCGATTGACTAAAAGTGCTTATTTTATTCCTATTCGTGAATCGTATTCTTCCGAGAAGATGGCTGAAGTGTATGTGAAAGAAAGAGTGTCACGTCACGGGATACCAGTGACGATTATGTCCGATCGAGACACACGATTCACTTCTCATTTCTGGAAGAATTTTCAAAAGGAATTGGGCACGAAACTGTTGTTGAATAGGGCGTATCATCCTCAGACTGATGGTCAGAGTGAACGGACCATTCAGACACTGGAGGATATGTTACGAGCGTGTATTATTGATTTTGGAGGTAATTGGGATGATTGTCTACCTCTGGCGGAATTTTCGTATAATAACAGTTATCATTCCGGGTTGGGAATGCCTCCATATGAAATGTTATATGGAAGGCAGTGTCGTACTCCCGTTTGTTGGGGAGAAGTTGGCCCGGAGAGCTCGAAAATAAAGAGATACTTAAAGTTACAAACTAACGAATTGATCATATACGAGCTCACTTAAAGGCGGCACAAGACCGTCGAAAGTCATATGCAGATAAACGAAGACGACCGATTCAATTTCAAGTAGGAGACTTTGTGCTGTTAAAAGTTTCCCCTTGGAAGGATGTGATTCCTTTTCGTAAACGAGGGAAATTAAGCCCGCTTTTTATCGGACAATTCAGAATTATAGCTCGGATAGGTAGTGTTGCTTATCTCCTTGAGCTACCTGAAGAATTGAGCGGTATACATGATACTTTTCATATGTCATACCTGAGAAAATGTCTGGCTGATGAATCGGCTTATGTGCCACTAGAAGACTTGGAAATTGATGACAAGTTGAACTATGTGGAAAAGCCGGTATGTGACACCCGGCAATTTCAGGTAAATTGCAACTCTTACTTCCTTTACATTTCACATTCATACTTGTTGCATTTCATTTAATTTTGTTAATTAGATGAGTTGAACACAAACGACTACGAAGCGATAGTTCGAGGAACTATCGAATCGTACATTACATTGCACATTGGTTTTGGAAACCAGGTGTGGCAAACACAACACTAACACAAGACAATAATTCGAGGAGTCATTGAATTGTGCATTACACGTTGATTAGGATTAATCAAGCGTGCAAACACTTCGTAAGACACGAACACAAACCACCGAAGATAATTCGAGAAATTATCGAAACACACACAAATCTCACGAACGTTGGTGATCAATCAAACTTATGTGCTAGATGTATTTATGTGCTTAAACGAGCATTAGATGCTTAAGATAAGTGTTAGAAATCGATTGCGAGCGAAATCGAATCGTCGAAATCGAAAAACAAGGAAGTGGACTCATCGCGGTACGCGATGGTCCCTCGGCGAAAGGCTTCGCGGTACGCGGCGCAAATCGGGAGTCGAGACTCTCGGATCCTATCGCGGTACGCGATGAGAAATTTTGATCGGCCTTCGCGGTACGCGAAGGCCATGCAGATCGGAAATTTTATAAAAATCCAACCCAGCTCATTTGATCGGTTTTCTCTCATCACCAACGAACTTCTCCTCTGTATATCGACTCAAACACTCGGTAATCAACATCTCAACTCTCTGGAATCACTTGGAAAGCTATTTCTTGGTGATTTGGAGCCATAGGAACATCAAGGAAGATCGAGGAGCTCTCAATCGACGAGGAGATCGAATCTAGCCATCGTAGCAGCTCCACACCTTCTGTTTAACTCGAAATCAGTCGTCTAAGGGCTTCTAAGGTAGTTTTGTATGTTTATCTATAGTTAGATCGTACATGCAATGGGTTAAAACCCACATGCAACTCCTTATGGTTGTTGTGCTCAAATTGGTTGGTGCTTCGATGTGTTAGATGAGTTAGATTACTGATTTTAGAGTCTAGGAAGGTTAGATTTGTGTTTGGTTGTATTATTGGTTGATTTAATGATGATTTGGTGAACTTGCCATAAAAGGAAACTTTTATGTGCAAATCTTGGATTTGTGATAATCTAGACATGTTAGACACGTCTAGATGTTGTTAAATGTATATTTGAGTGTTTAGAAACACATTGGGATAATTGATTTTGTCAAAATCATGGTTTTATAGAAACTTACTAAAAATGGAAACTTTTGTAAATGAAAAGAGGGCTTTTGATGTTTTTGAAAGATTCGATGAACTTTGATTGTTGAAATATGTTTAGAAATGATCTCTAAGCATATTGGAAACTTTAATTTGTGAAAACAAGCATTCAAACCGACACTTACTATTTTAGGAAACTTTATTTGGGCAAAACGGCATAAATGGTGATTTATGCGCAAACGACATGTTTCAAGACTTTAAACGTGTTTTATAAACATATTGGAAGTCATTAGTTTTATGAAATGGGACTTCATAACCACACTTTCCTAAATTGGAAACTTTCTAAAATTAGCAACTTATGTGATTAGAGTCATAGGACGCATATTGGTGTCTCATGTGCATTTGAGGCACATAAGCACAACAATCGTGTCACCAACGATTCGTCGAGACAACACAAGTCAACACACACACTCGGTTGAACACACCGACACTTGGAGTTGTATGGGATACAACACACCACAAAACACATACTCACACCTATATGGTTATAGGTGCCTACTAGCAGGATTGCTAGCATTCGCAGACGCGAACACACAAACACACCGGGACTACTCATCAGGTGAGTTCACGGCCCCTTTTTATCTTTTCTACCTTTGGGGGAGAAAACATTGCATACAAACTACTTTTGAACAACTTACACATTTTTGGTTTCTTTTGTACATGCTAATATCGTATATGCATATGTGTGGCATTCATCCACAAACTGATAAGTCCTCATTAAACACACCTCGAACCGTTAATAGCGTGTTGCGCTTAGCGTGGTAATTCTGAATAGTACTATTTGGGCCTGACAAGCCCCACTGTTGCGAGCCGTATGGCCACCCCGACTGGAGGTCGGAACAGTGCATAATTGACCAAACAACATTTGCCATATCTTGGATGGATATGGCGGGAGGCAGCATGTTAGCTTCGGTTGCGAACCCGCATATGATATAACACATATTGACTAGCTATCAATTGATATTGCATTGTATTGAAAAGTGACCTGCAACTTTACTTTAAACATTTTGATGTTTACTGCTGATTACAAACCTGTGCTCTCACCAACCTTTGTGTTGACTCTTTACTCGCATGTTTTCTCAGGTAACTAAGGCACGCGCACAAGGACTAGGATGCTAGTGTCTTAGGCCATTTGATAATATTTAAACATTGATCGTGTTACTTTTGTATTATCAAACCATCTTTAATCGCTTCCGCAAACATTAAACTTGTGTTGTTTTGAAAACTGTTTTAAGTTAATGCTTCCGCTACCTATGAATGTTAAACTGTTTTATATTTTACTTCCGCAACTCTGATATTACTAAACTATTTTATCCAAATTATTGGATGTACGTACGAATCAGACATATAGGTCTCGCATGTTGTGTGACCGGAGACTGCGATCCTGACAATCTGCCGCCGCTCGCGCCCTGGAAGGGACGGGATTTCTCGGGGTGCGACACGGTAGCTATATTAGACCGAAAGGTCAAACATTTGAGAAATAAGTCCTTGAACCAGATTAAGGTCCAATGGAAAACCAGAAGGGGATCTGACGCCACATGGGAGTCGGAAGATGAGATGAGGAAATTTTATCCTTTTCTTTTTGATGTATAAACGGTTTCGAGGACGAAACCTTTGTAAGGAGGGGAAATTTGAAACAACCGGTTTTAACAATCGAATAGGTTTGAAATAATTATTAATAAAATGATTGTGATTGTTACAAATTGAAAATATGTGAGAAATCATAATCGTGGGAGAAAACCGTGTGCGAAACGGAGTTCCGTATTCTCCGTAATCGCAAAACGAAAAAAATTACAAAAATATCAAAATCCATGATGCTAGGCGGTACGCCTAGCCCCAGTTGGCCACGCTAGGCGATGCGCGCTGATGTAAAAAAAAATCTGAGGCTTGAAGACCCCGCGCGCTATGCCCCGGGCCAAACGCCCACGCGGGGCTATGTGCATGGAGGATGGCGGTTTGGCAGATTCCTTATCTTATTAGGATTTCATGAAGAATTTTATTTTTTTTCATTCCTTCGAACCCAGACTTCCCAAAATCACTTTCTGCTTGATTTTGATCATCTAACCTCAGTTGGAAGCTATCCAAACGTTCGGGTTGAGCCAGGGATCGTTTCTACAAGTCCGGATCGTCGTATCGCAACCAGAAATCCGTTCAAAAGGGTAACGATTCATTTTCTCCTACTGGTTTGATAGTGTACGGATTAAATCAAGTTTTAAACATAAAACCATGATTATTGTTGATGATTATTGCCTAGATGATGGCTAGGAATAATTAGAAACGATGAACTAGACAGTTTAACGGTGAAGTCTTGATTTTGACCTGTTATAATGTCCGGTTATCATGAAATCCATATCATTATGATTGATAACTAGTAGGATGATTAAATCATGGTTATGATGGCTTTGGATCATTCTATGAAATGATAGATCTGATTCAAATGTTTGATTAAATGTGTGAAATTTGAAAATTTATGATTTTAGCATAAACATGCTAATTATAAGTGATGAATTGACTTCTAAATGCCACATAGTAAGGAATGAGATTCAATTGAGTTTAAATCAGTATGTATGGGTGTTGGATGCATTGAAACTAGTTGTATACGTTTGATTTGCAACTAGGTATTGGTGGTGGAAGTCAAGCGACAGATTACAAAACATGGAATTTTGATAATTGAATATGGCTAAGAACATGGGTAGATTAATTTATGCACATGAGTTGTTTGATAAAAGCCTCAATGAGGTTTTGACCGAATATGAAAAGTAAAATAGGTCAAATGAACTGGATTACATAAATAACACAAGTTGTGTGTTCATATTATTAAATCCTGTTATATGTGAATATATAATAGGAAGAAGAGGTGAATGTAGTTCTAGAAGGCCTGGAAAAGAATTGGAGATTGTTGATAGCTCCCCAAATCAAAGTAAGTTACCTATTTGATTGAACTTGTAGTTGTAGGATTGGGTGAGTCCACACTACAAGTATTTGTGCATTTAGCATATTTGTGATTTGTTGTTTTGAGTGAATTTGACTTAAATGGTTGTGGTTGGTGTGGTTATTTTAATTGAATGATTTACAAGGTGTGTGAACATTCAACTAGTGATATTGGTTGAGTTAATTTACAAGAGTGTAAACAACCATCATAATGTGGAGGTTATGATCTACAAAAGTGTAGACATTAAATTGGCTATGTGCATGTTTCGATTAACAGGTGTTAGTAAATAGTATGTTTATAGATGTGTAAAACACAAAAGTTTTTACTGGGACCTATACTTAGTTTGTTAAATAATGTTATAAAATGTCTGGAAGTGACATATAGTGACATGGGAGTCATAGAACTCACCTATAGATGTTGGTCATTTGTGATGTTGCGGATGATTTGATGTCACGTCTATTCAGTCACATGCATTTCAACTAATTAATTGTTAGTTTATACTCATGCCTTTGGGTTGTCTTAGTGGGTTCTTACGTTTCTGTGTTCTTTGTATTATTCAATTTGTTTGATTTTCAACACTTAGTGTTTTTCATGAAGCTGTTTGGACGAATGGGCGGTTCGGACGAATCAAGTTGTGTTTCATACGAACGAAACCTCACGAATGACCAAGGCCATTCGCACGTTACATTCGTGCGAATGGGCTCTTGTTCGCTTGGCCCAGCTCACTCGTACGAACCGTAAGTCTACTTCGTTCATTGCATCCTTATATGAACGAACCACTTGTTCGCACGAATGAGGCGTTGGTATGTCTCATTCGCCTGCAACTCAACCGAAAACACCTTTTTTGTTTTCAACCTCATTGGCGACGATTTCGCTAGTCGAACCCTTTGAAGGTGTTAGGGAACACATTGGTGTGTTTATCTTGTGAAACACTCACCGAAGACCCTCGGATGGTTCTCGGTTGAGCTCGATTGTGGAAGTGGTGAGAAAAGTGATGAAGAAGATGAAGTGATGATCGTGGAGGTGTTCTGCAACCATGGAAATTGAAGTCGCACGATGATCGGCCGTAGCTCCCGAAATCGCCATTCGTGTGTGTGTGTGGGTTTTTTTAGAAAAATGGTGGAAATCGGTCTAAGTGCTGCTTATATAGCAGCTCATTCACACGAATGGGCTGTTCGTGCAAAGAGCCCTCAGTCGGTCGAATTTGTTGGCCGATTGGGCGTTCAGTTTTCCGAGTTTCATTCGTACGAATAAATGAGTTCATTCGTACGAATGATTTCTCATTTTTCCAAGTTTTCAGTTTAATTTCCAAGGTGTTCAAACTTTGATCTTCGTATATTAAGGCATTGGTTCGTGTATGTACTTTGTCTAGTTTTCTTAGTTAAGACCAGACGACTTAATTAGCGTATGCCTCTGTTTGAGTCGTTACCCAAACAGACGCATCCGTAACTAAGTGTGCCGGTGTTTTGAATTTATTTTTCATTTCAGCGATGTCCCTGAGTCATGTTCACAACTCGATGGATCGTCACCCATCCAGATACAAGCTTGATTTGAAGAGCCATCGCATGAATGTTTGAGTGAAAAGGTTCGAATAAGTTTCTAGGGATGTTTGTGATTTACCCGTGAAATTGCCAGTTGTCACAACGGAGACCGGTGGTGAGGGTGGAACTCGATGAGACAAAGCCATTGACACCTGAACCACCCCCAAGCAGAGTTCGTTTGGTTTAGTGTCGAGCTACTCATATGTGGCTGTGTGAAAACTCATAAATGAATTTGGTTCAAAGTTGGTCAATGAATGTCAACTCAGTCACAGTTGTCAAAGGAGGTCAACATCATATAATGTCGATAGATAAATGTTCGAAACATGAACCATGTGGAAGAACCAAACATTTAACTTAACAAATGACAATGAGCGAGTTTATATACATGAACCGAACGAACGGAAGGTATAATTTATTTAGAATTGTTGTAATGTTTAATTTTAATTAGTTTGATTATGTATGCCATGTTTGAGGATGAATAATAGAGTTTAAATTAACATACGATAAGTCATATTAAATTAGTATAACATTAATTCATATTAAATTAGTATAAGATAAATCAAACCCAACATTGGCAGCGGCATCATATCTATGAGTCATGCCAATGTTTGCTTTTAAGTTGGTAATGGTTTGACTCTATAATATTAAGTCCTACCAAGTTAAGCAAGTGAATATTTAATAAGTTAAAGCATGACATTTTTTTTGACTCTATAATATTAAGTCATGCCAAGATTTCTATCAACTTGGTATTTTTGTTAACTCTATAATATTAGGTTGTACCACATTGATCATTCACTTAAGTCAAATTATAAGACCCCAAATTTTCTATGTTATGATCCTTGGTAATTATTAATGACATTAATAAGCATACTTCCACTCATTTTGTTATGTTATTAGTTATGATTAGTGTAAATAATAGTTATGATAGTTAAGCGGTAAGGCCGTCATAAGCAAAATAAGCTTTGAACTAGGATCACATTGTCACACCCCCTGCGCCACTTGCGAAATCCACGACGCGGTAACGATCAATGGTTGAATCATGCACAAGTATTGAAAGAAGAACAACCACAATGCATTACTATGTTTCATAATGTTAGACAGTTGTTTCGTTACAGGCATTCTAACTATCTACCAAAATAATGACAACTACAGACCCAAAAATATTGTTTACGCAAAAGACACAGACAAGACAATTAAACAATCAGGATTAAGTGAGTTTCTAATCCATCATGTCTTCTTAGTTGTCCTTGAGTATGTTCTAAACTTGATTGCCTGAAACACGTGAAAAGTAACTGTCAACTACAAAATTAGTTGGTGAAAACAATAGGTTTAACATTTGAAATAAATCTATACTTGTAAACATATGAATAAAACATTTGTATAAACCTGTCATGGATAATTGCAACACAAACTATCATCAAGTAAGAATAACGTGTGTAGACAGTCAAATGACTGTCTCCTAGAAAAGTCAACATATAATCAAGTCCCAAATTACATTTGGAGTCAGAAAAGTGGTCAGCAAATGCATTCAACACGAGAAGTACTAACGAGTTTACTCTGAAGACTATCTCCGTGTTGACGTACCCGGTCAATATGACCTATGCTGGTAAAGTTAATTAGCTGCAAGTCCATATTATCGTAACGCATCCAATCTGTAGTTAGGGTTTAAAATGTACTTAAACACTAACCACAACCTTGGCGTAACCAAAACGTGTCCCGCGTTCCATTGTTGTGATCACCCACTACTAACGTTATAAGAATAAGAATAAGAATGAATGAACAAGTGCCTTGATGTGTAGAAGTTTGTTTACAATGACGAACACCATGCTTTTGAATACTTTGATTGAAACCCTTTGGTTGAATACCTTTGATTGATTACCATGATTTGAAAACCTTGCTTGAATACCATGATTTGAAATCCTTTGATTGAATAACACCTTGAAAACTCTTGATTGAATACCTTGTTTTGAAACCCTTGATTCGATACTGAGAATAGTGTCCTTGTATAATAAGAAGGTTTATAAAACAGTATTTTATTGAAAACACAAGTTTATAGTAAAAGAGTTTATAAAACTTATTCTTTAAAAGTGTTTAAAATTTATAAAACCATTTTGTGTAAAACAGTTGTAAAACAGTTTAGAGAACCTTTTATAAAACCTTTTAGTAGAAAATGTTTAACAGTTGATAAAACCTTTAAAAACAGTTTATAAATCCTTTTGAATACTGATAACTCATTTAAAAATAGTTGAGAAATCCCTTGAATTTATAAAGTGAACTTGTAATGGTTGAAAAGTAGCATGAATCCTGTATATGAAATATGATTGTATAAAGGGTGTTTGGTCACGTGGTCCACCCCAAAACAGTTTTAAAACACTAAAAGAGGGCCTATTGTTCTCATCTGACAGTAGTAGACTCTGAACCTGAACAAGTAGCAATCAGACAAGACCTCTAATTGCTTCCTATATCATTGTAATCATACATATGATATAAGATTTTATATTGTTATGAGCTTTGATTAATTGATAGACTTATGTTAACCGGTGGACTTATGTTACTTGTTAATGATTATTTCTTGAATAACTTGTTCTCATGTTTAAGAATGTTGTGTGAACTTGAAAGACATGATTGATTCCTTAAAATAACACTTGATTAAGGAAAAGTAAGTGTCATGTTACATTATGCACAAACTTGTTATGCATATTGATAACATGTGTTTATGAATTTGATAACCCCTTGGTTCCATGTATTCTTTGAAAATGTTTATGTGTTTTAAGCTTTTATGACTATGACATAATCTCATTCTTAAATTAAGTTAACCTAATTAGAATAAGACTAATACACAATCCCCAAGATCAAATTAGGGTTAGAATACCCTTATTGATCTTTTAGACTTACATGATCCTTTCTAAGTTCACAAGTGCATATCTTAGCAAATCCTTAGGTTTGAACTGATGTATGGACCAACCAACTAATATTGACATTCCTTAGTGATGGTGGGATGGTTGAACTTATAGTAGATTGATCATCTTAGGTTCAAAGGTATACCACCGATATTATCATTATCGATGGTTCCTTCTCGGTCGATATTAGGCTTCGTTACACGTCCAACATTTATGTTTCATGGTTCTAAACTCCTTGGATTAACATTCCTTAAGTTATGATGCTGATTTTAAGTCTTGCATGGCTGCTTAACATCGAACGAACTTAATTAACCAGGAAAGGTACCCATCGATATTAACAATATCGATGGGGTTTTATGTTCGAATGTCTTCAATCTATACTACCGTTTTTCGACAAAACCTAACTCCAACTCACTTAGATTGAGTTTACAAGTACTAGGCCAACGATTTCCCATGGTTAACCGGTTCTTTGAGTGTTCAAAGTCGATGAGAAGTTCAGTTGCAACAAGAGAAAGCCCATCGATACTACTTATATCGATGGGAGCTCAGTGTCGACAAATGGAAGCTCCGATTTTGTTAATAGCGACTAGAATTCATCTGGGTCTTCTTGGATCCATCAAGACTAACTTCTTAGACATTAATTGGCTACCTAAAGTCTACATCGACCTTAATAATATCGACACAAGATCAGCCTATGCTGTTTCTTGTGTCAATACTAGCTAACCCATGTTCTACTCGTTGAGTACTAAGTTCCAACATCACCATTGACTTTGTTAACTCATTATAACCTCAAACCAAGTTCCATCAGTTTTCCCCAACTCAATTTTAGGTCCATTCCTCAGGTGGTGAGGGCTGAAATTGAGTTTCAAGTTGGAGAAGATAATGAATAGTAGAAAAACCTACAGTACCGTACCTTCTCTCTACGAGTCCGACCAAAATAGCTCGAACCATCTCTGATCCCTTGTACTACAAGCTTCCTCTCTTCGAGAAGATCATTTTGATATATTATATGCGCGATTTGACAAGAAACGAAGAAGTTATGGTCAACTTTCTGTGACTTTTCTAGTGAAAAACGTGGTATTCGGGAATTTAGAGGGAGAGACAGTAATGAGAGCTGAAGTTATATGAAGAAATAAGGGGAGTTAAAGACTTTTATACCCCGAATGGTTCCCCGCGTATTCGGTCTCGTTCGGTGTCGGTTTCGGTTACGATCATGAAATTAGATATTTTGAATTGTAAAATGGTTTTCTTGAATTATTTTTGATGAGTTTCAAAATTGTAAAACGAAAAATGTAATATTTTACTTATTTTTACTTTTCGTTTATAATCAGATCGTGAAACTAATATAATTACGTGCATACCCTTAATCATATACGTTTTGGTCGTTTTTGCGTATTTATTGATGTTTACTCGCAATTATAAGCTCGACATTTATCTCATTACGAATCGTCACCCATAATAATACTCTGTCTCGCTTACGCATTACGATTTTTTTAAATTTATTTAATTTGTTTTTCATACTATTCGTCATACCACTACGTACTAACACTATCCTATTACACCGAATGCAGTATATGTATAGGGCATTCGTAGAGTCCAGCTACCTGCCTTATCAGTCGCCAGCCCACCACTGTTTCGATATAATACAATACTGTTCTTGCCTAGTGTAATCGACTGTAAATAAATAATATACACTTGTTCCTAAATAAATAAAATCCTATAACACACAAACATGAACATGAATACCTGAATCACATTGACATATAGACTAACATGTACACACTGTTCTATCGCTAACTATGACTGCCATGATTACTGTACAGATGTTACACACATAATCCAAGAAATGTATTTAAGATTAAATAACATTAGATTGTGAAAATGATGAGCAATGATGAAAATGAGGTGAAGAGAAATTGACAAACAATGTTCGTATTGAGAGGTACGAGAAACTGAATTTCAACGGTAATCGAAAATGACCTCCATAATCGGTGAACCCTTAGGAGGTGTTATATATATATATATATATATATATATATATATATATATATATATATATATGGTTGTAAAGAGGTTGGAAAAGCGTAAATATGGATAAAAATGACACACAAAATGAAGTTCATATGAAGTTGGTATTGCAAAAACAAGTTTGAGACACTATGCACACAGCTTAACACATGTCAAGCATCCATGACATGTTTCATAGATCCCTACCATGTGACCTTGAGTATCCCCATGTGTCCATAGATTTCTCCCGTGTCTGGAGACGTGTCAAAATCCGATTGCCTCGATTGTGTGACAGTTCCAATAAATAGTCTTTGAATGTTCATTTTCACTCAACATAAACAATCCCATAAGTATTGAAAACTCATCTAGAGTTATGTTAAAGTTATCATTACTTTATATAAGTAAAATTAAGTTTATGAAACTCCCTGGATTAAGATAACAAGCTGGACACTCATATTGGAGATAAACAAAACGTGGTCGTTATGCTGCCACTTTAGAAACAAAAATATTGGTTTATGTTATTTGATTAAGATTATGCTTTTGTTAGGATATCCATGTTAATAGGATATCAATGTGAACTTGAGAAAGCAAAAGGATAGAAAATAAGTTAGTTGAGTGTGTATTATTAAGCTAAGGTGAGTATATGAGTCCTCTTTTATTGTTTTAATCATTAGATCTGGTGTGTATGCTTGATAAATAATTTTAAAATTTTATTAAATGTTTTATATGTTTGAATTTTAAAGCTATGTAAATAAATTTTAAAGCTATGTTCAAATCATACTAGTTGTATGAATGTGTCTTCCCAATTGTGAGAAGATGGTTATGAGTCTTTTCGAATAACATGTGGTTTAACCTGCCTAATCAGATAGTGCTTTGTTTGATAAGATGATGCACTTACTTTGACTCTGTTCTTGGATAATGAATGTATATGTTATATTGGATAATGAATGTATATGTTATATTGAAAGATTTTAAGTAATGCTTTTGAAAAAAAGCTAATGTTAATAATGAACTTCTATTATATTTTCGAAACTTAGAACTCACCAGTGTATGCTAACCTTTTTAGGTATGCACATCAGGAGCAGGTAAGACCTTTAAGAATAGAATAAAAGAGAAAGAAGACTGGCACTTAATTTAAATGTAAATCGATATTTTGTAATATAATATTACTTATGTATTATCTACTTGGTTAATATATAAAATTTTCAATTCTACATTTTCTTATATCTTTGTTTAGCCTTTTTCTTATGATTAATTCTTAAAAGTGAAGTCTTGGGATTCGGGGCCTCACAAGTTGGTATCAGAGCCTTGGTTGAAGATATTTAGGTGCCTTAGTCGGAACCTAGACTTAAAATAATACTCTTGGGACAAGATAAGTTGGTACTATGGGTTGCTTTGTGGTATGAGCATGATTGGAAATGGTTTGAATCATGATGTTATAATAAATGATTAATTGTGTCCTAAACCCCGTATTTATGATTTTTTATACATTTGTGTTTTGGATTGTTACTCATCATGTGAATGCTGACATGTTCCTTACCTTGATTTTAGGATATTATAATGGCTCTAGTTTGAAGTCAAGGTAGGGTTCGTGGAGTGAACGCCCAAACTTATACAAGAAGGATTACGCTTGCGAATAATAAATAAAAAACTATATATGCTTCGAATGTCAAGTTAAATGAACCGCAACGAGTTGAGATGACAAACAATTTTACAAGGATGTTGAAAAAATCTATCCCATTGATAGTAGTTGAAGTCAGAAGGAAAAGTAAAACAATGAGGTTGATACTAGTTAAGAGGTCAGCATAGCTACCGATGGTATTATCGCTTTGAAGCACAGGCATGCTGAGCACATACAAAATCAAGTCATCACGGGAGAAAAACATCCAACGAATTGTGATAACACAATTTTCAAGGGATGTAATCCTCCATCCTTTGATGGAAAGAAAGACTTTGTGTCTACATTTTAGTGAATGCATGAAATGGAGGCTGTGATCGAAGTTAGCGAATGTACAAAATACCAAGCATAAGTTTGCTTCTAGTTCCTTTGTGAGTGAATCGGTATGTTGGTGTAGACTAATGTAGGTAGGAACATTAAGATTAGAAATAACATTGATGGATGTAGTATAGATTTGGAAGGTCATGTATCACCAGTCACCTTATTTCCCTTAACCCTAGAAGGATTCTACATGATATTGGGAATGAATAAAGCACATATATAGTGCAATAAAAAGATGGTATGTATGAAAGTACTAGATGGAAGCCAAATTCTTGTGTATGGTGATGATATGTAGTCGATGGTGAAGATTATTTCAATCGTGAGAGCAGAAATTTGATCAATCATGCTTGTGCGACTCATCTTGCAAACATGGTGGATACTTATATCAAACCGAAGACGATTGAGGAAGCTCCCGTTGTTTCTCAGTTTCCAGAAGCCATTCTAGAAGTCCTACCATGTATTTCACCTGATTGAGAAATTTAATTTAGGATTGATTTAGCGTCGGGAGCAAATCCAATAACTAAGGTTCCATATTGATTGGTTCCATCTAAAATGAAAGAACTAATGTCACAACTGCATGGTTTACTTGACAAAGGATTTATAAGTTGAGCATCACACCTTGGGTTTCTCTAGTATTTTTTGTGAAGAAGGACAAAAGTATGCGCATGTGCATTGATTATAGAGAACATAACAAACTAATTGAGAATAACAAATATCCGTTAACAAGGATCAATGATTTGTTCGACTGCCTTTAATGATCTAGTTGGGTATGATCTAGATATCATCAACTCAAAGTCCGAGAAGAAGATATTCTAAAGACAACATTCCAAACGAGATATAAACATTCTGAGTTTTTTGAAATGTCTTTTAGGTTAACTGACACCCCTCGCTCATTGACCTTATGAATGGGTATGTTGGCCGATGTTGGATCATTCGGTGAATGCATTTATAGATGATATTATCGTCTTGTAGGAACATAAAGGTGATCATGCTTGTCATCTAAAGGAAATTCTTGAGACACTGCAAAGGGGAAAACTACTCACGAAATTTTCTTAGTGTGCGTTTTGGATTAGGGAAATGCAATTCCTAGGTCACGTTATTAACACTGATGTAATTTTTGTTGATCCTTCATAAATGAAGACAATGATGAAATGTAAACCTTCTAAGATGCCAATTGAGGTTCATAAATTTTTGGGTCTAGCGTGATATTGTAGTCGCTTCATTTAATAATTCTCTAATATAGAAGCACTATTGAAAACGATTACCAATATGTCAAGTTCGTACGAGAAATGGAGCAAGAAAACACGTTCAAGGAATTAAAGAAGTGATTGACAAAAGCTATGTTTGTGGCTCTACCAGCTGAAATGAAGATTTTGTGGCATATTTAGATGCCTCATATATTGGATTAGGATGTGTGTTGATGCAAAGAGGTGAGGTTGTCATTTATGGATCACGAAAATTAAAAGCTCGTGTGGCAAATTATCCTACACGTGATCTAGAGTTGCCTACGGTGATGTTTGCTCCGAAAATATGGAGACACTATTTATATGGTGTTAAGTGTACAATTTATTCAAACCTAATAGTTTGAAATATTAATTTGATCAAAAAGATATACATATGCGCTAATAAATATATCTTGAGTTGATGAAGGACTACGATTGTGAGATCTAACATGGGAAGGCCAATATGATGGCTGATGATGTGAGTCTAAAGAATGAACATCCTCCTATTAGGGTGAAGTCATGTCAACTAATTATAAAATCTAATATCTGAACCCAATTTACGAATACACATGTTCGCACTTTCGGAAGATAATATAAAAGAAGAACATATATATGGTCAAGCAAAGTTATTGGAAGAGAATGATGATTTTAATTAAATTTTGACGCTATAAATTCCAATTGAATAAAATTAGATTATGTTCTAGGATTTATTTATAAATTCATTTAAATATTTTAAATGAATAATTTTCAAATTATTATTCAAGTTATGTTACATAATTTTTTAAGAATCTACTTTGAAACATTTTATGTGCGGTTTAGGAAAAAAAATGACCCAGTTATTCTCTATACTAATATGAACTTAGGGTGCCATGTGATTTTATTATCTTCAAAACACAATTAAGATAATTTCTTGGATCTCTATGCAACCAATGAGCCTTTCTTGTACTTTGATCTTTATACTTTTGTAATTTTGGGGATGTTACACATGCCCTACTAAAACATGTTGAATTCCATTGTCACTCAACCTATAGAATCAAACTGTTAGTTCTAGTTAGTCATGATTGAAAGCTATGTGGTGATACTTGTTTGGAAACAATTTTTTTTTTGTTGTTGATACTGTTCATTTTAGTACATTAGTACCCTGAGAAAGTGAGATACTTTCCTCGCATTGACTTAGAACATTGTGTAAAAAAGTGAAAAAGTGTGCGCTAGAAAATTGGTTGATATAAATGCTTTAATTTAATTCTATTTAGACTCAAGTTTGCTTACTAATCCTATGATAGGAGCCCAACGTAGACATCCATGTATTTCCAGATCCCTCACAATGGGCCTGTTCATCCTAATATCAAGGAGACAAGTTGTGTTCAGCTAACGTGACATATGTTGAAAATAAGGACTGCTGAGCGATAACCATAACCCCTAATCTTAACGTCTTACCCTTTTTGCCTTAGTCAATATTGCTAATCCATGAACCTAACCACTAAATAAATACCCATTGAACGCAACCACGGAGATATAACCCCTAACCACTAACTAACAACCCTGGAAGCCATAACCATGCATACATATACCTGAGCCTAACCATGGAGACAGAACCATTGAACCCCACAACCACGGAAGACTATAAAAAATAACCATGGATCAACAACTGTGGAACAAGTATGGAACATAACCACAGAAGAACAACCACGGAAGACTAAAGAGTGAATACCACTATAGACTTTAGTTTAAGTGTTCTTTCTGTTTTTGTAATTTTGTATTCCGTTGTTTTGTAAAATTCCTTAGTTGAGTATTTAATCCCTAACATTCTATGAATGAAATGAAGATTTTTCTCCGAATATTTGTTAGTGTGTGTGTTTTCTGAAAACCCTAATAACAAACTTTCTTAACAAGTAAACACCGAGAGCATAACCTCAGAAGGAGATCTTCGAATCAAAATAATCGTGAGTCTAAATGAATAATTTAATATGGCCTAAACATTCTTGTTTTCAGTGCCGATTTCAATCCAACAATTGGTATCAAAGAGTCGTTCTTCAGATTTAGATCTATCAATCAAATCTTAACTTCAAAGCTCACATTGATATTCGATTGATTAGATTCTTTTTACTTTTCTTCTGCTATTTGTAAACAGATTTTGATTTCGAACTCAAAACCATAGTCGGAATCATTTCAAATAACGAACTTGAATAATCACTATTCTATTGATTTCTTCATGTTCTTCATAAGCTAACAATGGCATAAAAATTTACTCTAGATCCTCATAACACTAGATCATCCACCGAACCCCATTCTCTTTCGTCACCAATATAGCATATGGCAATGAAAATGGATTCATTTCCTAGTCCAACAATCACACTGGTTGTTGGAGATCAGTTATGTTCGGACCTCACAAACCATTGGTCTTGGACACTGAAACAGGAAATTTAATACCCTATGGACCTTCGGAACTACGCTAAGGAAAACTTCTGATTGAGATTGATGCAAAAGCTCATGCTCAAATTGCTTTGGCATTACAGAATGAGATCTACTATTATTTTCTGCACCATGAGTCAACCAAGGATCTCTGGGATTCCTTGAAGGAGCAACTTGTAGGTACTACTGATGTTGTTGCTAATACAAGGGAGATATTAGAAATGCGAAACCTTTTCCTAGCTGAACGGCGAGTCATTGACTTAACAGTTTGAAAGGTTCATTTAGCTTCTATGAGAACTAAAATTGGCAGGACAAGAGTATCCCACCATCTCTAATCTAAAACTTTTTTTAAGATCTCTACTAAACATATGAGAGACTTATTCCATTGTCGTGAGATCTTCTAATGATTTTAGCAATCTTTCACTTACTCAACTTCAATGGAAGTTGCTTATCTTTGAGAGCAAGATTGACCTGAAAAGGAAACTAATAAATTCCGAGAAAGCCACATATGACTATATTCAAAGTAATACAGCTCTTATTAGCCATGACTCTAACTCGGATGGACCTGATTAGAGTTATGATGAAAATATTGATATAACTACTTGCAATTTTATGTTTAATTTCTAGGAATGATGACCCAATCTTCTCCCCTAATAACCTATGTTTTATCAACGATGACCTTCATTACATACCAAGTGATGGTTTGGAGGAAATGGATATTCTAAACCATCCCTACTGAGTATTAGAATTAATAAGTTATACAAGAGAACATGGAGAAAATTTCCTGGAATCCATGAAAAAACGAAGGTTGGACTCAATAAAGAAAACACCAATGCAATAAATTTTATGCTTTGGACATTTTGCTAGGAAATACATAAATGCTTCAACTAGGCACACAACTCCCTATGTGTCTTTCCCTTCAGCCACCTCTCAAACCCAAACCCATTACCATAAGCACAATCTTGAACATCCTACTACTCATATAGCTCTGCCCACAAACCAAATGGTTGTTCTGTATGTCCAATCTGCCAATGGAAGTTTGTATCAGCTTGTGCATGCTACCTAGACTTACCCGATTGTTACACCAACTCAACCAATAATACCAAGTCCAGGTCCAACACCACCTACCCCTCAACCATGCCAGCCTGGCCTTTTTCTCTCAAGAGCATGTAGATTGGAGTAGTTTACATGATGATGGAGGTCATGAATTATATGTTAATGAGCCAACAATAAATTTTTCCCTGATGGCCATTGATGTATCTTCAGTTACTCAATCTGCCTTTGCTACTGAATCTTCCTCCTCTTGTACCGCTCAGGAATCCCCTGCTATCCTTGATAAGTTATATTTTGTGTCTTGTATAGAGGCATTTGCTAACGTTAAGAAGGAAAATGTTTTGTTACAAGATTAGACAATGGAACTTGAACATCAGCAAATAAAGAAGAATTCAGTCTTTGAGAAAATAATAAAAGAGAAAAATAATCAAATTTCAACTTTGAAAACTAAAAGTAGGCTTGCAAGCTCTATTTAACGTGCTGCAAGAAAAATACGTAACTTGAAAACCTAATTTGTCCAAAACAATGGTCAACTGTGAAAAATGGGTTGAAACCTACAAAGGATTTCAGTTGCTTCTAAAGATGCAAGTTCGCACCAAAGTCAAGTTTGGCATTGGGTATAATCATACAAACCCCCTAATGATTACACTCCACTTGAAAAAAATAATAATGAAGCTATTGAGACAGAACCCATCTCACCTAGCTTCCTCCCTAGTATAACTCCCAAAGTAATTGATTCCTTTACTAAGGGTTATATACTTCAGATACAAATTCATATAATTCTGATGAAAACTCATCAGAGGAAGCTAACATAAAAGCCACTTCAAAATTAACGAAGTTTTTCAATCAATGAGCAGCTCTTCGGTGTCTGAGGATCTAGTTTTTCGTAATGACATTGATATTGCTTAGGGTGATATAGCTCATGAGAAAAAACCTATAGAAAATATCAAGTTTCCACAACTATTTCTCACCCTCCTTACCTTGTGATGAAACTAAACCAACCTTTCATCCAAACTATTCAGCCTTGACACCTTCTTGTAGTAAGTGCTTCAAATCAAACCACATTATTGCTGAGTGTTGGTCTAATACCCACTAGAAAAACTTGGAAATAAAATAAAATTTGAACAAGCTTATGCTTCTAATGAGCGAGCACAAAACACGGTGAAGAAGGTGAAGAAACCAAATAAAACACAACTCGTGGCAATGACAAGATCATCCCTTTTATTACTATCCACCAACTGCAACGTCGTTCCAATTATTGGGACTCCACCTTTCAGACCACCAATAATCACACCACCAAATCATCCACCGGTTTTTGCTCAACCATCCGATGTGACATCACAAATTAATGTGTTAAGTCAAAACCGACAACAGTTGATAATGATCATGCAACAACTGATGAATATTATGACCATTCAGTCACCTTCACCCTCACTTTCACAATTATCATCATTATCCAACTCTATAAATAAATCAAATTTGCAACACCAAAACATATTTAATTGAATTTTATCTGCAGAAAGTCTCTCCATGCATGAATAATTTGTGGTATGTTGATAGTGGAGGCTCTTGGCATATAACTGGACGTTGATCCCTTCTAAATAACTTCACTCCCAATTAAGTTTAACCTCTTGAGTGTTTCTCAATTAGCTGACAAAAATTATCACTCCTTTTTGTACTAAAGAAAGCTGCAAAATACTTTCTCTTGAAATAAACACCAAAATTAACACCATGGTTGACCTGCATACTCTCTTAAAAACCTATAGAAGTGCCAATCTCTATGTTCTGGACATGAAAATTGTGACACCTGGCAATTTCAGGTAAATTGCAACTCTTACAACTTTACATTTCACATTCATACTTGTTGCATTTCATTTAATTTTGATCAATTAGATGAGTTAAACGCAAACAACTACGAAACGATAGTTCGAGCAACTATCGGATCGTACATTGGCTTTGGAAACCAAGTGTGGCAAACACTAACACAAACGCAAAACAATAATTCATGGAATTATTGGATTGTGAAATACATGTTGATTGTGGTTAATCAAGCACGCAAACGTTTCGTAACGACGAACACAAACGATCACCGATAATTCGAGAAATTATCGAAACACACGAGTCTCACGAACGTCGGTGATCAAACATAAATCAAACTTATCTGCTATTATAGGATTATGTGCTAAACTTTCATTAGATGTTTAGGATAAACATTGGGAATCAAACACGAAGCGAAATCGAATCAACGAAATCGAAAAACTGAAAAATGGACCCCTCGCGGTACGCCAAGGCCCCTTGGCGAAGGGCTTGGCGGTACGCGAAGCAAAAGCGGGGGCTCTGGACCCCGAATTCCTCGGCGGTACGTGAAGGCGAATTTGATCGGCCTCGGAGGTACGCGAAGCTCATGCAGATCAAAATTATTAGAAAAGCAACCCCAAACTCTTTCATTCGGTTTCCTCTTGTTTTCCACCAAGCTCCTTCACTCATTCTCGACCAAAACCTCTGCCAAACCTATTCCAAACCTCTGTTAACAATCTTGGAGGTGTCTCCCTCAGCCTTGGTGATCTTGGAGCCCTTGAAACTTGGAGACAAAGCTAGGAGGTTTGAAACAACGATCATCCCACTGAATCACTACCATCAGAAGCTGTTACTACTCTATCTCAATGGATCTTAGCTTCTAAGGTAATTTTACATGTTTATTATCAATTAGATCGCACATGCACGGTGTAAAAACACACATGCAAGTGTGTTTGAACACATGCAACTCCACGTGGCTATTATACACGAATTTGTTGGTGATTTTGTGTGATATTGTTGTAGATCTACTGATTCTAGAATATAGGATTGATTGTATTGAATTTTGGATGAGTTATTGTCGATTTGATGATGATTTTGTAGAGCTTGCCATAAAAGAAAACTTTTATGTTGCAAGCCATAGATTTGTGATGATCTAGACATCTTAGACATGTCTAGATGTTGTCAAATGTATATTGGAGTGTTTAGAAACACATTTGGGTAATTGATTTTGTCAAAAGCATGGTTTTGAAGAAACTTGCTAAATAAGGAAACTTTTATAAATCAAAAGAAGGCATTTGATGTTTTTGAATGTTTTGATGAACTTTGATTATTGGAATATGTTTAAAAATGATTTCCAACATATTTAGAAACCTTGATTTGTGAAAACAAGCTTTCAAACGGGTACTTACTATTTTAGGAAATGGCATAAATGGCGATTTATGCGCAAACGAAAAACTCTAAGTGTTTAAACGTGTTTTTACAATCATACTAGAGTTATTAGTTTTATGAAATGGGATCTCATAACTATACTTTCCAAAAATAGAAACTTTCTAAATATAGAAAGTTTCCCTGAAACGAAAACGTTACAATTTTCGAAAAATGACTTAAGCGAAAACATCGCGAATAGAGTCATAGGATGCATGTAGATGCCTTACTTGTATTTATGACACATTAAACGGATTAAACACAACAAACATGTCACCAACGATTCGTAGAGTCAAACAAGTCAACGCGCACACACTTGGTTGAGCACACCGACACTTGGAGTTGTATGGGATACAACGCACCACAAAACACATGCTCACATCTATATGGCTATAAGTGCATACTAGCGGGTGCTAGCATTCGCAGGACGCGAACACAATCACACCGGAACTGCTTATCAGGTGAGTTCACGGCCCCTTTTTCTATTTTCTACCTTTGGGGGAGAAAACACTGCATACAAATTGTTTTTGAACAACATACATACTTTTTGGTTATATTTGTACATGCTAATATCATATATGCATATGTGTGGCACTCATCCACAAAACTGATCAGTCCTCCTTAAACACATCTCGAACCGTTAATAGCACGTGGTGCTTAGCGTGGTAATTCTGAATAGTACTATTTGGGCTTGACAAGCCCCACTGTTGCGCTCCGTATGGCCACCCCAACTGGAGGTCGGAACAGTGCATAATTGACCAAACAACATTGCCATATCTTGTTGGATGGATATGGTGGGAGGCAACATGTTAGCTTCGGTTACGAACCCGCATATGGTATAAATCATATTGACTAGCTATCAATAGATATTGCATTGTAATGAAATGTAGACCTACAAAACATTTACTTTAAATATTTGATGTTTATTGCTGACATAAAACCTGTGCTCTCACGAACCTTTGTGTTGACCTTTTTCTCGCGTGTTTTCTCAGGTAGCTAAGGCACATGCACGAGGAATCTAGGATGCTAGGCTGAAGTCGCATGCATCTGCATAGTGCTTTAGTCTTTGATAACATTTATCATTTTGTTATGTTATATGTTGTTAAACACCTTTAATCGCTTCCGCAACCTTTAAACTTATGTTATTTTGAAGACTATTTTATTAACGCTTCCGCAACTTATGAATTTAAACTGTTTTGATAACTTACATAACTTCCGCAACTCTGATTTTATAAAATGTTTTGTCCAAGTATTTGGAAGTACGTATGAAACTAGACATGTAGGTCTCGCAACACTGTGTGACCGGAGACTGCGATCTTGGCAGTCTGTCGCTCGCGCTCCGGAAGGGACGGGATTTCTCGGGGTGCGACAAAAATATATTCCAAAAGCACACCACTACATGTTTCCTAACCAAGTCTTCATCTTCTAAGACTGACTTATGGCACAGACGATTTAGCCACAACAATCATCAAACCCTACGTAAATTTTCTACTCATTCACTTGTGGATGATTACCTTCTAAAGAATTCCACTATGAAGGTTAGTGTACCTCTTGCAAAAAAGGAAAGAAACATAGTCTCACATAAGTCCATTGAATATTCAAAAGCAACAACCTGTCCTCAAATGTTTCACATGGATCTTTTTGGTCTAGTGAAGGTTGCCAGTTTGGCTAAGATGAAATAATACCTAGTTGTTGTTGATGACATCTCAAGATAGTGTTGGACATTCTTCCTTTTTTAGTAAGGATGAGACTACAGAGAGAATGAAATCCTTAATCACCCAGATTGAAAGGCAATTTTTCCTTCCAGTTAAGTCAATAAAGAGTGATAATGGCACTAAATTCAACAATAAAGTTATTGATGAATCTTGTAGTTCAATGAGAATAATAAGATAATATAGTGTACTGTCACACCCTGAGCCGACAGGCTAGATCGAATGTCCCGTCGGGCGGAATGGTCCCGGGGCATAATATCGGGGTGATAATTGGAGTGATCAGATTGTTTACATTGCACATGATATAACATGAGAAAACACTAAATGAAATAGAATTACAAAGTTAAATTACACCAATATTGTTAATAATTTAACAATGTAAATGTACTAATGACATCATAAATCTTCCATCTTGCATCTGCACAAGATGTACTAAATAATATGTATAATGATGTTCAAAATATGCACATCCAAAATGCTAGGTCCGCTATCGGGGCATCCTAGTTAAAAGCACGAACTTCCTAGTTAACATGTTCGTCACCTGAGGAGTCAGGCAAAAAGATCAAGTGAACACATGGTTGGTGAGTTCATATAATTTTGTTTGAAAATGAAGTTGTACAAAACTTGTCCGAATGACAACCTTAACCTCACCAACAACCACCTATACTATCCAGTCAAATATGCTTATATATAGGGCATACGTAGGGGACAAGCCCCAGCCGACATCCCACCACATACCGAACCACATAGTACATTGTTGTTAATGTTAATTAAGCGTTCCATTCCTCATCATCAACACACCAGTTCTTAGTTCTTGTTAGTTTCAACAAAATATGGAAATTCTCTTGATTCCTTAAGCTTATCACATACATATGAACAACCATAGCAATTGTAGAAACATTTAGTTAAAATGCTTAAATAAATAAATAAATAAACATTTAATAAAATCTAGGACCTAATGATTGGGCCTTGGTCATACTTGTCACACCCCCAAATTTCAACTAACGGAATCACACCGTTTGGGAGCATGACAAACCAGGATCTCAGATCATTAGACATAGCGAAGACCTCTATATGAATTTTCAAAACATACTTTGGTCTTTAAAACATAACATCAGAGTTTTTCAAAAGTTGCGGAAGCGTTATAAAACCAATAACAGTTGAAAGATGTAAATTACAATACAAAGTTCCAAATGTTTAAATCCAAATATCTAAAATGTTCAAAAATGCATGCGACTCTATCTCCTAGTCCATGCTAACTTTAACGCGCGCCTTAGCGTCCTGAGAAAACATGTAAATCAAGTCAACACAAAGGTTGGTGCATAACACAGGTTTTAAGTATTTCACAATGTTCAAAACAGCAGTTTGAATAACAAGATTGTAGATAACATAATCACACATGCACAGTCATGATAGCTAGTCATATAAACTATTTACATACGTGTTCGACACCGAAGCTGACGGATTGCCATGCTATAGCATCTTTTCGCCTTGCCACTATTGTCTATCACAACAATAGTAAAATTGTGTTTGGTCAGTCAAACACCTGCGTAGATCCCATCTACCAGGTGAGGTTTGTCAAACCTAATAGATCTATTTCCAACTACCACGCTTTGCATTACAGCAAACTAAACGGTTCGAGGTGTGTAAGGACTTTCAAGTTGATATGTTGTCACATAATGTAAACAGCTAACTCATGCAAGTGATATGTATCTAAAAACAGTTTGTTGCACATGTTTTCTCCCCCAAAACAATTTAAAATAAGAAAGGGGCCGTGTACGCACCTTTGATAATAGCAGAATGATCAAATACGTGTGAACTTGCGTAGAAATCCTCTACGAAGAATCTGTGATTTAAACAATAACCTAAAGTTATTCGGATTGTCGTTTTGCTTGAAATCACATACATGTCAACACACGTATGTTAAAGTGTCAAAAATGTGCATACGTAAATACGCGTGACTTTGAAATCGTTTAAATAAAATCCTATACGATTTTATTTAAATAAACGTAATTATACGCGATTTCGTTTTCGGAATAAAATATGAATTTTATCATTCTAATGCGTTCGCATTCTCGTTACGTTTCCAACGCAACTCGAACGGGTTAAAACGGATTTAGAACGAAGAAGTTATGGACCAATTATTAAAACAATTATCAAAAACCAAAACTGTTGGGGGCCGGGCTCGAACCCGCGACCTCCAACCTAACCTACACACGCACAAACCATCTCATCTGATGACACATTTGTTACAAGATTCAAACTTAAATAGTTTTAAGCAATACTGAACCGGTTTCCCCCCCTTTTCATAGCCGAAGCATACCTAGTCCCAATTGAACCTCGGTTCGAATCCGATTAACATCAACACCATAGGGTTTTCATTACACCCTTAATTTTTTCACACTCTGTATAATTTAATCGGATTTTTATGGTCTTTTTAACCAAGAACTCTAAGCCGTTCCTAAAATGATCACTTGAAACCGGTTAACCCCTAATTCGAAGATTTTTGCCAAAATTAACATAATGTTTACTTAAATCGGAACCTTCCGATACTGTGATATCATTTAATTAGATTTTCGAACCCTTTTCCATCGAAAACCCCAAACCCGTATTGTCATATAAACCCTAGAGTTGAGATCTATCAATTCGTTGTAACTAACAAAAATTGATGCATGTTTTAGCTTAGCCGAGACCTTCTGGAACTACCCATGTTCATTAATTTGATTCTTAAACTCGATTATATGAAAACCCCCAAACTCGATTATATGTGAACCCTAGGAACTCGATCTTAAACAATTCGAAATCCTTACTTGAAATTGTGTTAGGGATCTTCTTAATCGGTTGTTTTAGAATGTGTTGTAGTGATTACTTACCCGTTTTGCTATCCAATTGATGTACTTCGACTTTGAGTTGAATTTCGGCCGCCCCTTGTTCGACTTCGTGATCTCGTGCCTTATAGGATCAAATTGATAGATGAATAAAACTCTGAGAGTACCGATTTAAGTTTCTGAAACTTCAATTTGATGAATTAAGACCGTATTATATCAATTTGATATGGAGGAGTTACGGTTTCGACTTTTGAGCTTGACAATGATTAAATTCGATCATTAATCCTTCTAATAACGTATAATAACTGTTAGTAATCATCAATGAGATGATTAGTGGTCATTTAATTCCAGCATAACCGATCATAGAATGCTATTCGAATTCCAATTTAGTTGTTAGGCCGAATTTTGACTTTTAATGTCAAACTTGAACCTTTAAAATCAATTACAAGTCTTAATTTTGTAATTAAAACAAATTGAAACTGATTTCTACTAATTCCAATCCTTTAGGTATTATTTAGCTCGATTGCATAATAATTCGGTTAACAAAATTTAGCCGAAAGTCCCAAATTGTCACTAATTTGGTCCTTTAACTCCTTGTTGGGCTAAATTAATCCCAATTGGGCCTCATTATTGCAATTGGGCCTACACTAAACTCATTGGGCCTACTTTGACCTTACTGGGCCTTCTTTGGCTTTCATTGGGCCTCCCTGAGCCTTATTGGGCCTACCTTAATTCTGTTTAGTCTAATTGGGCCTTAATGGCCTACTTTGTCTTCCTTGAGCCTAAATTAACCTTATTGGGCCTACTAGAGTTTGTTGGGCCTTCATAGACTCCATTGGGCCTTACCGGGCCTTCCTTGACCTTGTTGGGCCTTCATTGGCCTTGTTGGGCCTTCATTGGCCTTGTTGGGCCTATGATATCACCATCTTCCGTTAACAAGGTTAGTGTAAAAAGTCGGATTGTCACATCATCCCCTTGTTGAAGGAATTTTCGTCCCGAAAATTAGTAAGTGTTAAGAGTAGTTAGGAAACTACTTACGAGTTTAAATCGTACGTTTTAGTGTGATATGATCATTCTGTGTGCTTGTGTGTACTCACACACAAAGTCTAATGCTTGCAACATCACAACTCATTTGTGATCGTTCAATGTGACTGTTTGCGTGTCCACTAGTTAGTTCACCTAACTGTGACTGTTTGTGTTTGATCGTACTGTGTTGTGTAACCTCACACATAGTGAGTGTCTGAAACTGTTTGTACTATGCAACCCCGCACATAGCAAAAATGTGTGTAATCAAGTGTAACCTCACACCTAGTGAGTGTCTGAAACTGTTTGTACTATGCAACCCCGCACATAGCAAAATGTGTGTAATCAATCACGTATGTACTACCATAACATGTAACATATGAAATGTAGCACATAAAATATATAGAATGTAACACATAAAATATATAGAATGTAATGTAGCACAAATGTTTGTAACAAAATCAATTGAATAAAATGTTTGTGCTTACAGTTTGAAATTTGCAGTGTTGATGTGTGAAAGCATCACGTCATCCCCTTGTTGAAGGAAATTTCGTCCCGAAATTTAACGTGCGCTCTCAGTGTTAGCAGTAGCTGTTTTGAATAGATGAGGATATTTCTTCATCATTTGGTCTTCCCGTTCCCATGTGAATTCAGGACCACGTCTTGAATTCCATCGAACTTTGACTATCGGAATCTTGCTTTGCTTCAATTGTTTGACCTCTCGGTCCATGATTTCTGCCGGTTCATCAATGAATCGTAACTGTTCATCTACTTGTATTTCTTCTAACGGTACAATCAATGTCTCATCAGAAAGACATTTCTTTAAGTTCGACACATGAAACACATCATGAACTCCACTGAGTTCATCCGGTAGTTTGAGTTGGTACGCAACTGGACCAATCCTTTTCAGAATCTCAAAAGGTCCTACGTAACGTGGACTAAGCTTCCCGCGCTTGCCGAATCGTATCACACCTTTCCAAGGAGATACCTTTAGAAGAACTCGATCTCCTACTTGAAATTCCAACGGCTTACGACGTTTGTCTGCATAACTCTTCTGTCGATCCCGAGCCGCTGCCATACGGTTCCGAATTTGAACTATCTTCTCTGTCGTTTCGTGCACCAGTTCAGGACCTGTTATCTGACTGTCACCAATTTCAGCCCAACAAACTGGTGAACGACATTTGCGACCATACAAAGCTTCAAACGGTGCTGCTTGAATACTTGTGTGATAACTATTATTGTAAGAGAATTCCACCAACGGTAAATGATTCTCCCAACTATCACCAAAATCAATTACACAAGCTCGTAACATATCCTCGAGCGTTTGAATTGTTCGTTCACTTTGACCATCGGTCTGTGGATGATAAGCGGTACTCATATCCAAGCGAGTCCCCAATGATTTATGAAGTGATTTCCAAAAGTTGGAAGTAAACCGGGCATCCCGATCTGATATGATAGAGATTGGCACACCATGCCGTGCTACTACTTCCTTAATGTAAATACGAGTCAGTTTCTCCATCTTATCAGTTTCCTTGATTGCTAAGAAGTGTGCAGATTTCGTTAATCGATCGACAATTACCCATATCGTATCACAACCACTCGGTGTACGGGGTAACTTAGTAATGAAATCCATCGAAATCTGTTCCCACTTCCACATCGGTATCTCTGGTTGTTGCAGTAAACCAGATGGTTTCTGATATTCAACTTTGACTTTCGAACAAGTCAAACATTTGCTAACGTACTTAGCAATATCAGCTTTCATGTGAGGCCACCAATACAGTGCCTTCAAGTCATGGTACATCTTGTCTGATCCCGGATGGACTGAATATCTAGACTTGTGTGCTTCGTCCATCACGAGTTCCCTTAAACCTCCATACAAAGGTATCCAAAGTCTATCAATGAAATAACGAATTCCATCAGACTTTACATCCAACTGTGTTTCCATCCCACGTAGAGATTCCTGCACCAAGTTTTCCGTTTTCAAAGCCTCGATCTGAGCACTGCGTACCTGATTAGGTAAGTCAGTATGTATTGTCATCATAAGTGCGCGAACCCGTCTTGTTCCCGTTATATCTTTTCTGCTCAAAGCATCGGCTACGACATTAGCCTTTCCCGGGTGATACTTAATCGCACACTCATAATCGTTCAACAACTCAACCCATCGTCGTTGTCTCATATTAAGCTCCTTCTGATCAAAGATATGTTGCAAACTCTTATGATCAGTATAAATAGTACACTTAGTTCCATACAAGTAATGCCTCCAAATCTTCAAAGCAAAAACCACTGCTCCTAATTCCAAGTCATGAGTAGTGTAATTCTTTTCATGTGTTCGTAGTTGTCTGGAAGCATAAGCGATCACTTTATCACGTTGCATCAACACACATCCCAAACCTTGTGCAGATGCATCACAATACACCACAAAGTCTTCCGTTCCTTCCGGTAAGGACAGAATCGGTGCGCTGCAAAGTTTCTGTTTCAATAACCGGAACGCAGTTTCCTGTTTTTCCGTCCAGTTATACTTTGTTCCCTTGTGCGTAAGAGCTGTAAGTGGTTGAGCGATCTTTGAGAAACCCTCAATGAATCGTCGATAATAACCCGCCAAACCAAGGAATTGTCGTACCTCGGTAGGGGTCTTTGGTGCTTCCCCATTCTTAATCGCTTCAATCTTCGCTGGATCAACATGTATGCCCTTTTCATTAACTATATGACCCAAGAACTGTACTTCTCGCATCCAGAAATCACATTTCGAGAACTTAGCGTACAGTTGTTCTTGTTTCAATAATTCCAATAATAGTCGAAGATGTTCAGCGTGTTCCTCCTTAGATTTTGAATAGATGAGAATGTCATCGATGAAAACTATGACAAACTTATCAAGATAAGGTTTACAAACACGATTCATGAGATCCATGAATACAGCTGGAGCGTTTGTCAACCCAAATGGCATGACCAAGAACTCATAATGGCCATAGCGTGTCCTGAATGCTGTCTTCGGAATATCCTCCTCCTGGACTCTTAGTTGATGATAACCCGACCTGAGATCAATCTTCGAGTAGTAACTCGAACCTTGCAACTGATCGAACAGATCGTCAATCCTGGGTAACGGATACCGGTTCTTGATAGTAACCTTATTCAATTCCCGGTAATCGATACACATACGAAAAGTCCCGTCCTTCTTCTTCACAAACAATACTGGAGCTCCCCATGGTGAAAAACTAGGTCGTATGAAACCCTTATCCAACAATTCTTGCAATTGTGTAGATAACTCTTGCATCTCTGACGGTGCAAGTCGATAAGGCGCCCTAGCTATCGGTGTTGCGTCTGGTGTAAGGTCGATTCGGAATTCCACCTGTCTGACAGGCGGTAATCCCGGCAAGTCTTCTGGAAATACCTCCGGAAATTCACAAACTATAGGTATATCTTCAATCTTCTTCTCAGCTACCGGCTTTTCAGTTATAAGGGCTATAACTGCCGTATGACCTTTCCGCAAGCATTTGTATGCTTTCATACAAGATATGAGACGCAGTGGTGTACTGCTCTTCTCGCCTTGTACATATAATGTCTCCCCCTGCGGAAGAGGTATGCGAACAATCTTTTCATGGCATACAATTTCAGCCTGGTTCTTGGACAACCAGTCCATGCCAATGACTACATCAAAACTGCCTAAGGCAATAGGCATCAGATCAATCTCTAATGTTTGACCCATCAAATCAAGGATACATCCCTTATAAACGTTTTCTACTACAATCAACTTACCATCAGCTAATTCCACAGTGTAGGGACTATCTAAGGCAGTGGGACTAACATCTAGTGACTTAGCAAGTGAACTAGATACAAAACTCCGGTCGGCACCAGTGTCAAATAACATAGAGGCATAGTGATTATTTAAGAGGAACGTACCCGTGACAATGTTGGGATCCTCCCGCGCTTGACGTCCTCCAATCACAAACGCCCTGCCTCTAGCACCATTGTTGTTGTTGTTATTGTTGTTGTTGTTGTTGGTGCCATTTCCATTACCGTTGCCATTTCCATTACCATTGGCATTATTGTCCCCGCCTTTCTTGAGCTGTGGGCAATCTTTCTTAAAATGCCCCATCTTGCCACACTCAAAACAACCTTTCTGAGCGTTATTCTGGTTATTGTTCTGGTTGTTGTTGTTCTGTAGTTCCCCGCGACAATCTTTAGCCGCATGCCCAATCTTGCCACACCTCTGGCACTTAGCTCTTTCACATTGATTACCTGCATGATGGTAACCACACTTGTTGCACTTGGGGTGTTTCCCAATATAACCTCCCGACGATGATGATTGCTGACCACTGCTTGAACCATGATAAGACTTGTTTGAGTCTTGTTTCCGGTTTTGCTGATATGATTGTTGGTTGTTACCCTTGAAGTTGTTACTCTCCCACTTTCTCTTATGGTCTCCCACCTTGGTAGCAGATGTTCGTTTGGGCAGAGTCCCCTGCAACACTGCCTGATCAGTAAGCTGATGCGCTAGACGAACAGCTTGTTGGATGGTGGTGGGATTTGCTGAAGTCACCAACCCCTGAATCTGAGGCACTAGTCCTCCAATGTACCTTTCAATCCACTTACTGGCTGGAGTAGCCATGTGTGGTAGCAGTCTGGCCAACTCATGTGACCTGGTTGTGTACTCTTCAATGTTTGACCCCTCCATCTTGAGGTGCCAATATTCCTCCTCTAACTTCTGGATTTCACTGCGAGGACAGTACTCCTCTCGCAGTAAAGTTTTGAAGTCATCCCATGTTAAGGCATTAGCCTCTCCCAATCCCAGAGTCTGAACATTCGAGTTCCACCAAGTTAGTGCTGGACCCTCCAATGTTCCCGTAGCAAATTTCACCTTGCTTTCGTTAGGGCAGTTGCACATTTCAAATACCGACTCAGCCTTTTCAATCCACCGAAGGAGTCCAATGGCCCCCTCCGACCCTTTGAAATTGTGTGGTTTGCAGTCCAAAAACATCTTGAACGTGCAGACTTGTGGATTAACTAATCCCCCAGCTGGACCATGTGGTCCTGTGTTATGTGTCTGAGCATACTGTGCAATAGCCTCTGCGACTCTGTTGTTAATTAGCTCGTTGAGCTCAGCAACAGTCATGTGAACGTTTCCCTCAGCCATTAGTTTCCTATTTACAAGAAACGTTAGCGCGTAATCAAAACTCAATGTGACATGTGTAAGTAAAACAACAAACACAACATATAATATCATTCAACACAACTGTTGGAAATAAATAATAGCTTTTCAATATATAGAAACTTTCTTTGAGTACAATACTTTTGAAATGAAATACAAGTTTTCAAACTACTAATGTAGGAACACAACCCGTTCCTAATAAGTTTAACAAAACAAGAAAGAAATGAAAACAATCAATCGTCCTCAACAGTGGATTCAGGATCGGACTCAACAAGTGGTGCTGGTTCCTCCTCTTCATCCTCATCCTGTTCCTCATTATCAGAGGCCACTAAATCCTCCAAAGCTTCAACCCTGCCTGCCAAGATCTCCTCTCGGTTCTCTGACTCTTCTAGACGACCAATCAAATTGATCATCTCATCCCGCATGTCATGAACTAGATGGGTAAGATCATCCTGCCTCTCAATAGCATCCCATAACTTCTGAGATCTCTGTGCTATCCTATCTTCTGCTACCTCCAGATCCTCGCGCAATTTGGCGATCTCCTCGGCGTCCGTCCTTTGCCTCTTAGGCTCAGGAGCATCTAGTACTGGTGGTGAATGTGTGGAAGGTCCCTCAGCAGGAATCTGCTGAGTGCCCTCCTCCTCCTCCTCCGGATCCTCATCCGGGTCCTCCTCTGGATCCTCGTCGGGATCCTCGTCTGGGTCCTCATCTGAATCCTCCTCCGGATCCTCCTCTGGATCGGAGTCATCCATCTCATACGGTGGAGGTGATGGAATAGGTGGTGGTGGTGATGATGGTGGTGCCGGAACTATCGGCTCCTCGTCCTCGGAATCATCAATGATAATATAAGGGACTGATGATGAAGCCATGCCTGTTACATAATACCATATGTAAGTGCAGTGCCATGGAATGTGTAAGCAAATCAATTACATAATGTCATGTGTAATTTCTAAGCAGTATGTGTAAACATGTGTGTCTAATGTCTAACAGTCATAGTCTAGGCCTACAAATGCAAACCTAGTTCGCTATAACCTGGCTCTGATACCAATCTGTCACACCCCCAAATTTCAACTAACGGAATCACACCGTTTGGGAGCATGACAAACCAGGATCTCAGATCATTAGACATAGCGAAGACCTCTATATGAATTTTCAAAACATACTTTGGTCTTTAAAACATAACATCAGAGTTTTTCAAAAGTTGCGGAAGCGTTATAAAACCAATAACAGTTGAAAGATGTAAATTACAATACAAAGTTCCAAATGTTTAAATCCAAATATCTAAAATGTTCAAAAATGCATGCGACTCTATCTCCTAGTCCATGCTAACTTTAACGCGCGCCTTAGCGTCCTGAGAAAACATGTAAATCAAGTCAACACAAAGCTTGGTGCATAACACAGGTTTTAAGTATTTCACAATGTTCAAAACAGCAGTTTGAATAACAAGATTGTAGATAACATAATCACACATGCACAGTCATGATAGCTAGTCATATAAACTATTTACATACGTGTTCGACACCGAAGCTGACGGATTGCCATGCTATAGCATGTTTTCGCCTTGCCACTATTGTCTATCACAACAATAGTAAAATTGTGTTTGGTCAGTCAAACACCTGCGTAGATCCCATCTACCAGGTGAGGTTTGTCAAACCTAATAGATCTATTTCCAACTACCACGCTTTGCATTACAACAAACTAAACGGTTCGAGGTGTGTAAGGACTTTCAAGTTGATATGTTGTCACATAATGTAAACAGCTAACTCATGCAAGTGATATGTATCTAAAAACAGTTTGTTGCACATGTTTTCTCCCCCAAAACAGTTTAAAATAAGAAAGGGGCCGTGTACGCACCTTTGATAATAGCAGAATGATCAAATACGTGTGAACTTGCGTAGAAATCCTCTACGAAGAATCTGTGATTTAAACAATAACCTAAAGTTATTCGGATTGTCGTTTTGCTTGAAATCACATACATGTCAACACACGTATGTTAAAGTGTCAAAAATGTGCATACGTAAATACGCGTGACTTTGAAATCGTTTAAATAAAATCCTATACGATTTTATTTAAATAAACGTAATTATACGCGATTTCGTTTTCGGAATAAAATATGAATTTTATCATTCTAATGCGTTCGTATTCTCGTTACGTTTCCAACGCAACTCGAACGGGTTAAAACGGATTTAGAACGAAGAAGTTATGGACCAATTATTAAAACAATTATCAAAAACCAAAACTGTTGGGGGACGGGCTCGAACCCGCGACCTCCAACCCAACCTACACACGCACAAACCATCTCATCTGATGACACATTTGTTACAAGATTCAAACTTAAATAGTTTTAAGCAATACAGAACCGGTTTCCCCCCCTTTTCATAGCCGAAGCATACCTAGTCCCAATTGAACCTCGGTTCGAATCCGATTAACATCAACACCATAGGGTTTTCATTACACCCTTAATTTCGACACACTCTGTATAATTTAATCGGATTTTTATGGTCTTTTTAACCAAGAACTCTAAGCCGTTCCTAAAATGATCACTTGAAACCGGTTAACCCCTAATTCGAAGATTTTTGCCAAAATTAACATAATGTTTACTTAAATCGGAACCTTCTGATACTGTGATATCATTTAATTAGATTTTCGAACCCTTTTCCATCGAAAACCCCAAACCCGTATTGTCATATAAACCCTAGAGTTGAGATCTATCAATTCGTTGTAACTAACAAAAATTGATGCATGTTTTAGCTTAGCCGAGACCTTCTGGAACTACCCATGTTCATTAATTTGATTCTTAAACTCGATTATATGAAAACCCCCAAACTCGATTATATGTGAACCCTAGGAACTCGATCTTAAACAATTCGAAATCCTTACTTGAAATTGTGTTAGGGATCTTCTTAATCGGTTGTTTTAGAATGTGTTGTAGTGATTACTTACCCGTTTTGCTATCCAATTGATGTACTTCGACTTTGAGTTGAATTTCGGCCGCCCCTTGTTCGACTTCGTGATCTCGTGCCTTATAGGATCAAATTGATAGATGAATAAAACTCTGAGAGTACCGATTTAAGTTTCTGAAACTTCAATTTGATGAATTAAGACCGTATTATATCAATTTGATATGGAGGAGTTACGGTTTCGACTTTTGAGCTTGACAATGATTAAATTCGATCATTAATCCTTCTAATAACGTATAATAACTGTTAGTAATCATCAATGAGATGATTAGTGGTCATTTAATTCCAGCATAACCGATCATAGAATGCTATTCGAATTCTTATTTAGTTGTTAGGCCGAATTTTGACTTTTAATGTCAAACTTGAACCTTTAAAATCAATTACAAGTCTTAATTTTGTAATTAAAACAAATTGAAACTGATTTCTACTAATTCCAATCCTTTAGGTATTATTTAGCTCGATTGCATAATAATTCGGTTAACAAAATTTAGCCGAAAGTCCCAAATTGTCACTAATTTGGTCCTTTAACTCCTTGTTGGGCTAAATTAATCCCAATTGGGCCTCATTATTGCAATTGGGCCTACACTAAACTCATTGGGCCTACTTTGACCTTACTAGGCCTTCTTTGGCTTTCATTGGGCCTCCCTGAGCCTTATTGGGCCTACCTTAATTCTGTTTAGTCTAATTGGGCCTTAATGGCCTACTTTGTCTTCCTTGAGCCTAAATTAACCTTATTGGGCCTACTAGACTTTGTTGGGCCTTCATAGACTCCATTGGGCCTTACCGGGCCTTCCTTGACCTTGTTGGGCCTTCATTGGCCTTGTTGGGCCTTCATTGGCCTTGTTGGGCCTATGATATCACCATCTTCCGTTAACAAGGTTAGTGTAAAAAGTCGGATTGTCACAATACTCGAGTAGACTAATCTAGCAATAAAGGTTCTTAGTAGTTGATGAAATCTGTAAATATCATCAAACATGCGGCCTATAATCAATCAGTCTAGCTAGGACATCTTTTGATGTATAAGATTTTATAGTTGGTTCTAGATCGTCCTTGTTCGTTCTTGTTCGTATAGATCGTTAGTTGTTTGGCACATGCTATCTTTGAATATTTCCCAGATAATCCTATGAAAATAGATCGTTGAAAAAAAGTTGTTCGAAATAGATCTTTAGTTCTTTGAAAATAGATCGTTGCCACTTTTTTGAATTAGTTCTTTAGTTCTTTGAAAATAGACTGTAATCTGTAACACCCCGACCGATGGCGGAAACATCGGGGTGGCACGAAGTGTAGATTGTTCATAGCACAAGGTATAAAGTTGTAAATAGTTAAATCATTAAACTCAAACATTTATTACACTGTTTCAAATTCTCAAACCCTAACTGTTACATCTTTTCAATTCTAATACATTAAATACAAATTAAATGTAAGCTAATCCAAGCTCGTTAATATAGCTAACTTGTCATTTCCACCTGAAACATGTTTAAAATCAAGTGTCAACTACGAATAGTTGGTGAGTTTCATAGGTTTGTACACATACACAGAAATATGTTTACAAAAATGTTATAAATGATGTCATATGTGAACATAAAGCATAATGAACATAGTTAAAATGAACCAGCAAGTGAAGCAGATCAACTGATGTTAACAAATGATGTTTGACCAATGATTAGCACTACAAACAATGCTCAAGCTAGTAAACTATCACCGCGGGCCTCCCCCGAAGGGTAAATCAAACAACGGTGGGATGGTCGGTCCAATAGATCTATCATAGTCACTAAATGTTTGTGATCAATGCCTATCCTTAACTAAAGTTCACAAACTATAAAACCATTTGCTAAATTCACATGAAAATGTTTAAAAGTTAAGATAAGTTCAATGATAACATGTTTCACCCCAAAAGTTCAAAACAAGTAAAAGAGGGGCTATGAAGACTCACCTTGTGATGAGTTTGATAACTTTGCTATAGATGTTCAAATAGTGGCTCAAATTGTATCCAACAAGTTCAATCTCAACCTAGAGAATTCATCGCGTATAAATGTATGTTCTTATGTAGTTATGATTTCTATGTAATATCACAATCTAGATAGGTCATAAAAATGTTTATATAATAGTTTGTAAATAAGTTTAAAAATATCGTTTTTACAATAAAAGTTTAACGTTGATAAGTTTATATGGTTAAAAAAAATATTATTATCTAGACATAGCGCATTTATAAAATGTATAAAAAAATCATTTGTAGGTTATGTTGTAAATACCAAGAATAAAATCCAATAATTTATAATGTTTAAAAATAATGTATAGAGTTGGTTAATAAAATGTTGAATAACATAATTAAATACTTTTTATGAGTTATGTTTAAATAAATATAATTTATCTTAAAAGATTTTTTTTTTGTGCATCTATGAAATATATTTTATAAATCATTAATCCCTTTGTAAATAATATATTTATTATTATTATTAATGTAAATATAATATGTACATTTGTATTTTTATTTAACAGAAAATTTTGTCTTCTTTTTTTTTAATAAACTTATAAAGAATTTTCTGTAAAAACAGAATTTAAAATGAGTTAATCGTTGAAACAAAAACAAAAAAAAACAAAAAAAATTGGTTCAAACCCGATTGAAGCAAGATTCGAACCCTCGACCTGAGGTTGATATCACAAGCGTTTAACCGTTGAACCAAGGGCCTAAGCCATGTAAGTGAATCCGGTTTGATGAGTTTTAACCTCATCTGAATTGCTTTCCCCAACACAGATTCAAGAACAACGAAAAAGAAAACCGAGCCCTAGTTTATTTTTCTTCGAAATTCGTTCGAATGGGATCCCGAATGCACTTCGAATCATGGGGCTATTGTTGGAAATCGAAAAACGAATAAAATGGTGTAAAGAAAACCTACCTTGGATCGCGTTTGAGTAGGTTTCGAATATGGGATGATGAGTCGAACGACCGAGCTTTCTTGGTCTTGATTCTTGATGTTCCTCGAATTCTGATTGTGTTTTTTTGTGTACAGAGTGTTTCGGAATGATCCAAAGGATATGTGTGTTCGTTTAATTTGATTTTTATACTCGTTTTAACGTAGTTTCGATAACGCGTATAGATCATATTTTAGGAAATGATTTCGGTATTAAAATGGATGTTATTGGTTTGATTGACGATTGACATAGATTGCGCGTTCGTATACCTTCTAAAATCCATCGAATCGAACTGTTGGTGAGCTATATACACGCGAAATGGAGTTCGGGTTTCGTTTGGGTCGAATTGGGGCGCTGGGTCGGGTTCAGTGGGTAATTGGGTGGAAGGGATGGGAGCTTTGAGTGTTTGGCAAAAATAGTCCCCCATGGTTTCTTTGTGTTGTTTAGTTTCAACTTTTGTCATGATCAATCCCTTAACACTATAAAACAATGTTATAATATGTTTCATAATTTATCTAAATTCATAGAACTAATATAACTAAATTAGTTATTTTTTTTATGATGTTTTAATTTTATATGATTAAAACAAGGTTATAATATTTATAAAGTTTATGATTTAAGTTTTTTTTTTCTTAAAGTTTTATAAAGATTTTATTTATTTCATAAAATGTGTTGTGATTAAAAGTTTATATATGTTTAAGTTATTTATTTACCATAAATTTCTAATCCTCATAAAACTTATTATAAATCTATAAATATCTTTTTTATTATAATTTTTCTTTTATTATTAACTTGTGAAGTTTTAAATAATTACATACATATACATACATACAAATGTATATTAAAGAGTTTTAAATTTGTTATTCTCATGCCTATTCATAAATATACGTGTATAGATATAGTTATAGATATAATAATTCATTAATGAAAATTTTCAAAGGACGTCATTAATTATATGTATTTTTTTATTATAAATTACATGAATGTTACAGTTTCCTCTACTTTTAGAAATTTCGTCCCGAAATTATGGAGGATTATAGCGAAATTAAATATTTTCAAGTTCAACATGTGAAAGTTGATGAATGTTGCAAAGTTCAAATGAAAGTTCAAGGAATTTAATTCTTCGTTCGATTTGACTCCCCGTTTGAGGATAGTAAGTCAGGCTAAGATCGCATCAAGTGACCAACGACCCATGAAGAGGTTCTAAAAATAATGGGCCGTGAAACGAACATCATGATCGAATATGATGCTGAAGGCACACTAATAGAGGGCTTATAGATTCTTATATTTGTACTAGGATGAACTAAATAACGAGACTTGAGCATTTCATGCAAGAATGTGTCAAAGATCATTGCTATTTTGAAAGATAAGGCGAACCATCAAACTATGGTTGATAATCAAGGTTCAACACTACAAGACACGCAAATAGTCTTAGGTCAAAGAAATTTGTTGAACTACAAATTTGTTACTGTGCAGATTAATTTAATTAATTTAGGTTCAATTGTTATGAATTTAGATACAGCTATTACAGTTGTGTGCATCCTCCACAATATTCGATTTTTGTAATCAAAATCGTTAAACAATTTGCCCTGTGTTGTTTTCTCATGTGGATTTCTTGTTAAGGCACAATGTCTTCAATTCCTTAAAGTACAAATGACAACATCAAGTTCAAGATCTTGTTTTGTGGAATAGGTTTTGGTTCTTAGTATGAAGTTTCTTTGTTTGTGATCAATAGAAAGTGAGACAAATAATACAATAACGTATTATGATGTTATTAGTTTTATCGTTTAGCTGTATGTAAATTGTTGTATTGTTTATATGAGATCAAATCATTAGAGATGTAACTCTCATATGTTGATGTTTGATGTGGGACATGGAATTTGAAAACTTTCATTTAATTGTTTTAGGTTAATGATTGCTTAATTGGCTTGATATAAGAATTACTAAGACCTTTGATTTAGTATAAGAAAATATACACCAAGTCTTTGTATGCAAGAATCACTTATAACTCTAACTAAGATTTGTTCTCTTGATGATGGCACTTACTCTACAATCCTATAATTGATTAAGCTTTCGGTTCTACTCCCAATGTACTATTGGTGCTTATATATAGGGTATACCGCAGCCAACCCACCACACCACCAATACCTTGAAAGCATACCAATCGCCCACCAATACCACACAACATAAATTATATCACTTTGTTGATGTTTGCACGTAGTTCACCACATAGGTGTAGTTCGCATAGTTTTGACTAAGATTAGTTTCCTTCATGTTAACACGCAAATCTAAAAATCCTATCATTGGTCAAGCTTTAGATTCTACTCCCAATGTATTGGTGGTGCTTATATACAGGGTATACCGCAGCCAACCCACCACATCACCAATACGTTGAAAGCATACCGATCACCTACCAATATAACACAACATAAAAATGTTTAGCCTTCGATGTTTACATGTAGTTGTCCATATAGGTATAGTTCATAGTTTTCAACCAAAATTGGAGTTTAATTAATCATTCATCAGTTGTGACCTTTGTCTCGCATTCGTAGGATCTACATGTACTGCAAATTCACGTTCCGTGTGCACCCGTAACGGAAATTTGCCTTGCATGTATACCCTACTTGCTGGTTAAGGGACACAATTGAGTGGATACAAGATCCATTAATGAAATGTGATCCCTAAATTTCATAATACAACCAAATACAATATAGCTGATGTCATAGAGTTACTGCAGACCATTACTACGTCAAATGATCTGTCAAATCTAGTTTGTATTCAACCAAGTAAAAGCTCAAATTCATAAGCTACAAATTTTTATTAGCACTAAAATCAAGTAACAAAAAATCATAACAGTCATTAAGCAAGGCCGTATCATTCAAACGTCTTGATTTGGTTGAGCATATTGGGTAATTAGTTGAAGAGTTCGGGCACGAGCTGCTCTTTGATTATTGTTTGCAAGTGTTGGACATTGGTTTTTAAGATGATTAGGGTCGCCACATTCGTAGCATGCCCTTCCATTGATTAAGGCAGGATTGGCAGGTGCAACTTGTCGTTGGTTTAACGGTTGAATTTGTTGGCCTTGCTGCAAAAGTGGTCCATTCCGGCAGTGATTATCAAAATGACCATACATTCCACATTGGGTTCAAATTCTACAATATCGAGTTGATGCGTGATGATATCTGCAAATGTTGAAAAGAGGGCTCGTCCCCATATAAGGTCTATTGTTTTGTGGTACTTGTTGATTCAGAGGGATAGCAGGAATAGCAGGGGTCGTCATAGCGAAATTCCTAGCCTTCCGCTTGTGAGTGTTTGGTTTGGCGGATTTGATAAGTTCAGTTTTGGTCTATATAGAAGGCTCATCAGTGTTGGCCTTTGTTTCGGCTTTCTTTGCCCCTTCCTCGTCAGAGTTCCAGCCTTGACATGATTGTCGGTTAAGGTTGCAGCAAGTCGGATCGCATCTTCAAGTGTGGTGGCTTGCTACCAAAAGCAGTGTCTTGGATTTGCATGGGAAGTCCACCAGTATACTTTTCAATGGACCGAGACAAAGGTGTCACAAAGTGTGGCACAAGTAAACTGAGTTCATGGAAACGAGTCGTATAAGCAAGGTTCTATCCACTGTCTTGCTTGAGCTCCCAAAATTCGGCTTCAAGTTTTCTCATTTCGTTATGGGGACATAATTCATCGGTCATAAGTTGCTTGACTTCAGGCCAGGTCAACTCTATAGCAGCATCCGAATCCCTTGTCCGCTTTTCACCATTCCACCAAGTGAGTGCTCTCTTTTGATAGACACTTGTGGCACAACGAACCTTAAGGTTCTCAAGACAGTCAGAATGAAGGAACGTGCTTTCAATGCTTTCAAACCATTGGAGTAGTTAAGTTGCTCTTTCAGAACCAATGAACTTCACAGGGTTGTAAGAGTTAAAGTGTTTGAAGGTGCAAGTTGAAGTTGCACCCCCACCATTGCCATTGTTGTGGACTGGGTTCACATTCGTAGCTTGATTGAGCTGGGTCACCAAGGTTGGTAACACAACAACCACTTGCTGAGAAATTATCTGGGCCAACTCTTGAATAGTAGGGTTAGTGTTGTTGGTGTTTGTTGGTGTTTGTTGGTGTTATTGGTGTTGGTGTTGTTGGTGTTGCTGTGAAGAACGCGAGGCATGATTCTATAAGAGTTCAATTGAAAAGGATTAGAATTTATATAACTCAAAGAGTTCAAAATAAGGAATAGAGAGTTCAAATGAAAGTTCAATCACAAATCAACATTTGGATTGTATTCCTAAAGGAATACTTTTGACAGATCAAAGTGTTTAAGTTCAATTTAACTTTCGAAAAGACATACTTTAGCCTATAGGTTCATACTCACTCCAAGGGTTCCCAGGAAAGCATAACATGTCCATCGGTTAGTTTGGATTTATACGAAAAGCTTTCCTAGACAGAACTCCCCAAAGTACAGGTATTCCCCCTTCCAGATTGTATGTGTTTTCTAATCATTAAAATGAACCTAAAGACTATTGACGAGATTCAAGATTAGACTTAGAAGTCTAAGATCATTCCTCGTGATGACGATCTTCGCTCAAGTCATAAGACAGGGGTCGCGAAGTTTTGAACCTTAGAATCTAGTGTGTGAATACTAAGGCATCCTAAACTAAGTTCAAATACTTGACCTATCAAATAACTAGTCAAGTGGCACCAAGTAGTCACAGTCAGTTTTGACCTTTCATGGCAACTATAGAGTCCAAATAACAGTTCAAAACCTATGAGTTTAAACTAAGGAATCCTATGGTTATAGTCTAGGTCATCTAGTTCAAATAACCTAATTCTCTATAACCCAGGCTCTGATACCAATCTGTAACACCCCGACCGATGGCGGAAACATCGGGGTGGCACGAAGTGTAGATTGTTCATAACACAAGGTATAAAGTTGTAAATAGTTAAAACATTAAACTCAAACATTTATTACACTGTTTCAAATTCTCAAACCCTAACTGTTACATCTTTTCAATTCTAATACATTAAATACAAATTAAATGTAAGCTAATCCAAGCTCGTTAATATAGCTAACTTGTCATTTCCACCTGAAACATGTTTAAAATCAAGTGTCAACTACGAATAGTTGGTGAGTTTCATAGGTTTGTACACATACACAGAAATATGTTTACAAAAATGTTATAAATGATGTCATATGTGAACATAAAGCATAATGAACATAGTTAAAATGAACCAGCAAGTGAAGCAGATCAACTGATGTTAACAAATGATGTTTGACCAATGATTAGCACTACAAACAATGCTCAAGCTAGTAAACTATCACCGCGGGCCTCCCCCGAAGGGTAAATCAAACAACGGTAGGATGGTCTGTCCAATAGATCTATCATAGTCACTAAATGTTTGTGATCAATGCCTATCCTTAACTAAAGTTCACAAACTATAAAACCATTTGCTAAATTCACATGAAAATGTTTAAAAGTTAAGATAAGTTCAATGATAACATGTTTCACCCCAAAAGTTCAAAACAAGTAAAAGAGTGGCTATGAAGACTCACCTTGTGATGAGTTTGATAACTTTGCTATAGATGTTCAAATAGTGGCTCAAATTGTATCCAACAAGTTCAATCTCAACCTAGAGAATTCATCGCGTATAAATGTATGTTCTTATGTAGTTATGATTTCTATGTAATATCACAATCTAGATAGGTCATAAAATTGTTTATATAATAGTTTGTAAATAAGTTTAAAAATATCGTTTTTACAATAAAAGTTTAACGTTGATAAGTTTGTATGGTTAAAAAAAATATTATTATCTAGACATAGCGCATTTATAAAATGTATAAAAAAATCATTTGTAGGTTATGTTGTAAATACCAAGAATAAAATCCAATAATTTATAATGTTTAAAAATAATGTATAGAGTTGGTTAATAAAATGTTGAATAACATAATTAAATACTTCTTATGAGTTATGTTTAAATAAATATAATTTATCTTTAAAGATTTTTTTTTTGTGCATCTATGAAATATATTTTATAAATCATTAATCCCTTTGTAAATAATATATTTATTATTATTATTAATGTAAATATAATATGTACATTTGTATTTTTATTTAACAGAAAATTTTCTCTTCTTTTTTTTTAATAAACTTATAAAGAATTTTCTGTAAAAACAGAATTTAAAATGAGTTAATCGTTGAAACAAAAACAAAAAAAAACAAAAAAAAAATTGGTTCAAACCCGATTGAAGCAAGATTCGAACCCTCGACCTGAGGTTGATATCACAAGCGTTTAACCGTTGAACCAAGGGCCTAAGCCACGTAAGTGAATCCGGTTTGATGAGTTTTAACCTCATCTGAATTGCTTTCCCCAACACAGATTCAAGAACAACGAAAAAGAAAACCGAGCCCTAGTTTATTTTTCTTCGAAATTCGTTCGAATGGGATCCCGAATGCACTTCGAATCATGGGGCTATTGTTGGAAATCGAAAAACGAATAAAATGGTGTAAAGAAAACCTACCTTGGATCGCGTTTGAGTAGGTTTCGAATATGGGATGATGAGTCGAACGACCGAGCTTTCTTGGTCTTGATTCTTGATGTTCCTCGAATTCTGATTGTGTTTTTTTGTGTACAGAGTGTTTCGGAATGATCCAAAGGATATGTGTGTTCGTTTAATTTGATTTTTATACTCGTTTTAACGTAGTTCCGATAACGCGTTTAGATCATATTTTAGGAAATGATTTCGGTATTAAAATGGATGTTATTGGTTTGATTGACGATTGACGATTGACATAGATTGCTCGTTCGTATACCTTCTAAAATCCATCGAATCGAACTGTTGGTGAGCTATATACACGCGAAATGGAGTTCGGGTTTCGTTTGGGTCGAATTGGGGCGCTGGGTCTGGTTCAGTGGGTAATTGGGTAGAAGGGATGGGAGCTTTGATTGTTTGGCAAAAATAGTCCCCCATGGTTTCTTTGTGTTGTTTAGTTTCAACTTTTGTCATGTTCAATCCCTTAACACTATAAAGCAATGTTATAATATGTTTCATAATTTATCTAAATTCATAGAACTAATATAACTAAATTAGTTATTTTTTTTTTTTATGATGTTTTAATTTTATATGATTAAAACAAGGTTATAATATTTATAAAGTTTATGATTTAAGTTTTTTTTTTCTTAAAGTTTTATAAAGATTTTATTTATTTCATAAAATGTGTTGTGATTAAAAGTTTATATATGTTTAAGTTATTTATTTACCATAAAATTATAATCCTTATAAAACTTATTATAAATCTATAAATATCTTTTTTATTATAATTTTTCTTTTATTATTAACTTGTGAAGTTTTAAATAATTAAATACGTATACATACATACAAATGTATATTAAAGAGTTTTAAATTTGTTATTCTCATGCCTATTCATAAATATACGTGTATAGATATAGTTATAGATATAATAATTCAAAAATGAGAATTTTCAAACGACGTCATTAATTATATGTATTTTTTTATTATAAATTACATGAATGTTACATAGACCGTTGAAATTAGTTTTTTGATTTAGATCTTTAGTTCTTAGAAAATAGACCTTTAAAAATAGTTCTTTGATTTAGATCTTTAGTTCTTTGAAAATAGACCTTTGAATATAGTTCTTTGACTTAGATCTTTAGTTATTTGAAAATAGACCTTTGAAAATAGTTCTTTGATTTGAAATAGTTATCTACTCATGATGAATAAATAACACATTTTGGAAACCTGCAAATAGTTTACCTAGACGAAATCTAGGATAACAATTATACTTGTAAAACATATATGAAGTAAAAGCATTTAAGTAAATATAATCCAAGGATAAAATAATTTGCGCATGCTTCTCAGCCCCGCGTTTATAAAACAGAAATGTTTAGAATAGGGGTAATATACTCCCTTGTGTTGTAGCTCTTATGATTCAACCAAGAAAATATGCGCGCTCGTTTGTTGTAAGTTAGGTATCTACAGCACCTGTGTTGATTTGTTATGATTCGAATACTATAAGTATTGGAAGTTGACGTATATAGGGTGTTGGTCTCGGTGTGCAACTACGTGTCCTATATACTTACTAATGTTTTTCTATAAACTATCTAAGTTATTCTAAATTAAATATTCTCTATGAACCCTTATCCCATAATTACTAACAACTAAACCTTAATTACATAAGGTTTATACTAATAAAATACATGACTTTTTAAATATCCCATCATTTATAAAAATCCTTTTAAATTGCAATATATTAAGTTTAGAAATCACTTAAATTACTTTGAAAACATTTTACTAGTAGAAATTTATAAGTCATTATATTTTAGTAAAAACATAAGTTATTTTTATGAAAAATACAAGTTAAACGTGTTAGAACTTGAGTTAACCTAACTTAGCTAACATCAAGTCCTTCAATAGTTCTTTGTTATCCACCTTGATTCTTGTTTACTTTGAATTGGTTATTAACTAAGACTATTCATTTGGAATATCCTTAGTTAATCTACCATGTAATGAGTTTGCTAAGTGTTGGGTGTTGACATGGTAATGTCAACTTCCATACTTAGCTTGTTTATTGAAGTTCCCTTGATCTCACTTGTTCTTTAGTTCTTTCGAAACCTGTGACAATCCGACTTTTTGAATTAACTTCGCTAGCTGAAAATAGTGAGATCACAGGCCCAATAGGCTAGTGTAGGCCCAATGAGATCTAGGAAGGCCCAATAAGGCCAAGGTAAGACCACTTGGGAATATGAGGCCCAAAGTAGGCCCAATTGTAATTAGGAGGCCCAAGTGAATACAGAGTAGGCCCAATTATATTTTGTGAGGCCCAAGTGGACAGAGGGTAGGCCCAATAGTAGGATAAGAGGCCAAGGGGGTTAATCCAACCCAATGACATTTTAATTGGATCAATTCATGACAATTCGACAAGTTGGTCTAATTTCGTTAATCAAAAGTTAGCAAAATCAATGGAAATCATCAATGTTAGATTAAAAGTATTAAGAATTGAACAAAATGGGTTTAGATTCATTAGAATTACAAGGATTTGATTTTTAATTATACAATATGCTAAATTTTGACTTTAGAAGTCAAAATTAGTCCTAGTTAATCAAGGAGATTCGAAATTCACATCCATAGGTCATTATAATCGAATTAGATCGGTTATAATCAGTACCTTAATGATTAGTAACGGTTACCAGGTGTAATTATCATTGTTATCAATCGAATTAATGGTTCAAGTAGGCTAAGAGTCGAAACCGTCATCAGTGGGTATTAAAATCGCAAAATTGGATCATTATTCATGAAATTAAACCTCTAGAAACTATAATCGGCAACATCAGGAACTATTTCATACAACAATTCGATCGTAGAAGCATTGGGAGACGAATTTGATCAAGGATTCGGCCGAATAGTCACCTAAAAGTCGAGATACCTCAATTGGGCATCAAAACAAGTAAGTGTTTACTCCTACACAATCTGAAATGGCCGACTAAGGGTTTCCCTTTGTGAATTTTGGCTTTCAACATCGAATGCTACGATTTCTAATTCTAGGGTTTATTCTAGAACACATTTTGGGGATTTTGTATTAAATGAATTGGATAATCAAATTAAAGTATGTAGGTAGTTTCAGAGAGGGCCGACTAAGGTTAATCCCAAATCAATTTCGAATAATAACATCGAATTATAGCATTTTGAATTCTAGGGTTCTTGAGCAAAACGGTTTTGGGGATTTCCATACAAACGAGTTCAAGAATCAAATTGATTATTATAGTTAGATTCAGAGTGTTCCGATTGAGGGTAAGCACATGATAATTTTATCAAACTATAACGAATCAATGGATTCCTAATTCTAGGGTTTATGGGTTGAAACGATTTGGGGTTTTCTAAGATATTGATAATTAAAAGTCAATCAAACCATACCTAGGGTTTCGGTTTGATCTAAGGGTGAGAAGCCCTATGATTTCGAGTACTAGCATGATGGAATTCGACTCAATTAAATCAAGGGTTTGGTTATTCGAAATCGGTTTTGTTTGAGATTGTTTTGTAGAAATTAATTGAACTTTTGGGTAAATTAAAACCTTAGTAATGCTCGGCTGGATCCAAAGAACAAAAGCCCCAACATATCGGATTCGATCTCAATCGAATTGGGGTCCAATTGAGTGTAATTTGTTTCGGTTTAAAGAAGCAAAGGGAACCCGATCCTCTAATAGTTAAAATGATTTGGAATCAAACTATAACACAAAATCTGGGTTAGGTCGACTGGTTGTATGTGTGTGCTTGGTTCTCAAGGTCAGGGGTTCGAACCCTACCCTTGACAGTTTTTGTGAAATAAAACAAATTTTGGTTTTTAAATCATAAATTCTTCATTTTAACTCCAATTCGACTCGTTCAAGTTGCGTTGGAATCGTAAAGGAAATACGAACACTTTGAAATGATAAAATTCATATTTTAATCCGAAAACGTAATCGCGTATAATTACGTTTATTTAAATAAAATCGTATATGATTTTATTTAAACGATTTCAAAGGCACGCGTACATACGTATGCACATTCCTAACACTCTAACATACGCGTGTTGACACGTATGTGATTTCAAGCACAAAACGACATTCCGAATAACTTTAGGTTATTGTTTAATCACAGATTCTTCGTAGAGGATTTTCTACGCGAGTTTAAGTGCGTTTGATCATTTGGCAACCATCAAAGGTGCGTACACGGCCCTTTTCTTATTTTAAACTGTTTTGGGGGAGAAAACATGTGTAACAAACTCTTTTTAGATACATATCACTTGCATGAGTTAACTGTTTACATTATGTGACAACATAGCATTTAAAAGTCCTTACACACTTCGAACCGTTTAGTTTGCCGTAGCGCAAAGCGTGGTAGTTGGAAATAGATCTATTAGGTTTGGCAAACCTCACCTGGTAGATGGGATCTACGCAGGTGTTTGACTGACCAAACACACATTACTATTGTTTGTGCTAGACAATAGTGGCAAGGCAAAAACATGCTATAGCATGGCAATCGTCAGCTTCGGTGTCGACCACTTATGTAAATAGTATAAATGACTAGCTATCATGACTATGCATGTGTGATTATGTTATCTGCAAACTTGATATTCAAACTGTTGTTTTGAACATTGTGAATACTTAAAACCTGTGTTATGCACCAACCTTTGTGTTGACTTGAATTACATGTTTTCTCAGGACGCTAAGGTGCGCAATAAAGCTGGCATGGACTAGGAGATAGAGTCGCATGCATGTTTTACATTTATATTGGTTGAATTAGACATTTGGGGATTTTGTTTTGTAATTTACATGTTACAACTGTTCCTTTGGTTATTGTTTTAAAACGCTTCCGCAATCTTTAAAAACTTTGATGTTTTAGACCAAAGTATGTTTTGAAATTCATATAGAGGTCTTCGTTATGTCTAATGATCTGAGATCCTGGTTTGTCACGTTCCCAAACGGTATGATTCCGTTAGTTGAAAATTGGGGGTGTGACAAAACCCATGGTCATGTAACTATCCTTAGCTTAGCATGGTTTATCATGTGAACTTGGTTTATTAACTTTGAAAGTTACCAAGTTATTGTCCACACTCCTAGATTTTCGGTTAACACTAGGTTAACCACCTTGGATCTTAACCGATATTAACATCATGATTCTATACTTTAATTATTAAAATCCCACATGTTTCAATCCCATTAACCTTATAAAACCTATGTTTATATGTTATAAAATTTTAGGAAATCTTTTGTATTGAAAATCCTTAGTATCAATGAGTTTGAAATCGGTTAGCATCCCGAATGGTCACTTTGAACCAATATCGGTTTTAACATCTTTACCCCATGGTTTTCTTGAACAATTTCAAGTGTTATAATCCCAGTCAGTTTTTAAAGAGAATGTTTATATGTTAAAAGAGTTGGGATGGTGTTTGTTTTGACAAAAACTTAGTGTAGATGGCATTGAAAAACGATTAACACCTCAAAACCCATGTAGCATCCTTAACCAACACCACTATGTTCAAATCAGCCCCATGAGCTCAATTCTGGATGGTTTGAGCTGGTTACAAGCTTGAAATACTTCAATCTTACTCAAGTACTAGTATCGAAGGCTAGATGGTAATATCGATGGCTGCAGGTTGGCTAATATCAATGAACAACTCAAGACAGCCCTAGCAAGATTACCAGTTTGGACAACAATCTGTTTCAGCCCTCCAGGCCATCGACACAGTCATTTACCCAGTTCTAACCACTCCCAGCCCTTCCAGTCTTTAAACCCTGATGTTTCTTGAGTTCCTAGACAAAATTTGCGCAAATCCTAAGGCGTTAAAGGGTCCTAAACAGGCTGAGAACACTTGTGTTCGTCAAAACAACAACAACATCACAAACATCCCTTTGAACTCGATTTTTGCCTCAACTTCCAGCTCCAAATCGATTCCCAACTGACCCAAACATAAACCTAACATGTTCCTTAGATTCCTAAGTCAATTTGGTGCAAGTCCTAGGGGTTTTGAAGCTGGAGATTCGACTGCAACGTGGAAAACCCACCTGAACAGTGGTAGTCACAAAATCAGCTCGTTTGAGCTCGTTTTTGGTCCGTTTTTGATGATTCAAAGCTATATTTCGTCATCTATTCACGATCTACATGTTTCTAGAGTCGTTTTAGTGTTTATCCTAACTGATTTGAAGTGATAAAGATGGTTTGGAAGCTTACTTTACATGAATAGTGGAAAACCCACTTCATCAGCAACTTCTCTCTAAAACTGCGACCAAATCAGTCCGTTTCAGCTCCGATCAGTTGTACTACTGTGTTCCTCTCGCTCTCATGGTCTTTTTGACTACTAGATCATCGAATTTGGTGGAAGAAGTTATGGTGGTTTGAAGGTAGTGAGGATGTAGAGAGAGGATGGACGAGAATTAGAGGGGGGAGAGAGAGAATTCAACAATTGTGAAGAAGAAGGGGAAAAAGTGGGGTTTTATACCCCGGGTGTTTACCCGCGTGTTTGGTTTCGCTCGGTTTTAGTTTCGCGCGTCGTTTTTTGTAGTTTTCGTAACGAAATAACATGATTTTGAAATAGGGTTTTCCAATTTAAACTAGGTTGTAATTCCTAATAAATTAACTAAGTATCTTTTATTTATTTTTAAATTTCGAAAACGTTTAATTTATTTGTTTCACTGGATCGTATCGTTTTCGCACGTATTCGTACTAATCGTCACCCGTTCGAACACGATGACAACGTTACTTTCCAATATGATTTTCTAATTATAGGATATCGTTCGGAACGTTAAACTTACAATTATATTCGTGCGAATCATCACGCACACGAATATATCGTATGTTTAGTATTTACATAACGACACCCGTTATTGCTTTTTTCTCTACAAGCTCACATATGTTTATACATAATAGAATCCTAACTAACATTCACATAACAGTTGTGTGATGTCAGATATGATTCTGACTGTTAAACCATGTATTTGCAATATGTTTCTTAAATAAATGCGTAATTGATTCATATTGAACATCAATTGCAGATAGTACACATGTAATACACATAGTTCGTACCTGACATACTATACACGTTATTGTTATGGATACGGTTCCGACACTGATGTTACATGTACCTAGAACAACGCTAGCAGACTTAGGATTACCCTTATCCTTTTAGTTGAAGCCGTCAACACAGCTTGTTATGTCTTGAACAAAGTTCACATTGTGAAAGCACATGACAAGACTGCTTATGAAGTCAAGCCTAAAATAAAACCTCTTGTTTTATTCTTCAAAGTGTTAGGATGTCATGCTTTCTCATAAACACAAATGATTCACTATTTAAGCTTCCTTCAAAAGTAGACTCTGGATACTTTGTAGGATATTCCAATCTTAGATGTAAGGTTCTGGAAGAAACCATATATGTAAAATTCAATGAATTTTCAATTCCATCCTTTCTTGCTATACCTGAATACTTTTTTGATCTTGATGATCTAACATATGCCCCTTCTACACCCACAACACCAATAATGTCAAAACTTACCCAAACTCCTGAAAATCTATCATCTGTTAAAGATTTCTCACACTCACCCATGTCCTTTACCTTTCCTCAAAACACCATAAATCCCCAAGTTTCTTCACCGAATCTTTCAACAACCTCAATACCAGTTGTTGATAACTCTCCACTAAGTCCCCCAACAGAAGATGTCTCTTAAACAATACACGATGAACCTTCATCAAATGTAACTTCTTCTTTCAATATTTGTATGGATGTCATTCTATACAACAAAAACCAACCACTGGAACAAATTCTTGGTGATTTAGCTAAAGGAGTCCAAGCAAGAAGCCATGCAGCAAATCTTTGTGTTCACGCACTCTTCTTATCCCAAGTGCAGCCTTCAAAATATAAAGAGGCACTAAAAGATAATAATTGGTGTAAGATATGCATCAAGAACTTCTTTATTTCAAGAGACATAATAAGTGGAATATTTGACCACTTCTTAATGAAAATATCCTATAGGAACCAGATGTGTATTTAGAAATAAAATAGATGACACAGGTATTGCGAGTAAAGCCAGATTGGTTGTCCAAGTGTAGTGCCAAAAATTATGTCACTTACTATGATGAGACATTGCCCCTATTGCTTGATTGGAAGCTATCAGTCTCTTTCTTGCATTTGCCATCTCTCACAAAATAAAGGTCATGCATACGTGCATCAATAGTGCCTTCCTATATGGAACAATAAAAGAAGAATTTCATTTCTTTCAACCTCCAGGATTTGATGATGTTCATCACCATGACTGGGTTTACAGACTAGATAAGGCAATATATGATCTGAAACAAGCTCCAAGAGCCTAATATGGTACCTTTTCCCAATTTTTATTGGATAATATATTTACCGTGGGAACCATTGATAAAACTTTGTTCACAAAGAGGATTGGAAAGGATATTCTATTGGTCCAAATCTGTGCTGATGAAATCATATTTTGATCATCCAATCCTGCCTTATGTTATCAATTTTCAAAACTAATGTATTCAAAATTTGAAATGAGTTCCTTGAATTAATTGAAAACATTTTTTGGTCTTCAAATTCAACAAACCTGAAATGAGATCTTCATTCATCAGTTCAAATACATAAAAGATCTCTTAAATAAATCTGAAATGACTGATTGCAAAATAATTTTAACACCCATGGCAACTGCATCTGGAATAACCCTAGGGAGATTGGTGGATCTGTGGATCAAACCCTCTATAGATGTATGATTGGATCTTTGATGTATCTTACTGCATCAAGACCAGATATTATGTATGCTACATGTGTCTATGCTAGGAAGCAATCGTCACCAAAACAATGTCATTTATCTTTTTTAAAGAGGATTTTTAGATGCCTCAATGGTACTCTAGTACTTGGTATCTGGTATCTTGCTAATAAACCTTGTAAGCTTGTTGCCATTTTAGATAGTGATCATGCAGGATGCTATCTTACAAGGGAATCAACCTCTGGAGGCTATCAATTCCTTGAAAATAGTCTGGTGTCCTGGCAAAGCAAGAAGCAGACTTATGTATCCAACTCGACTATAGAGTCTGAAAATATTAAAGAAGCACACTGCATAAATCAAATTCTCTGGCTTCAACACGAGTTTCTAGACTCTAAAATAACTGAGCTTAAGACCACACTCTTGATAGATAGTGAAGCGGCCAAAAACACAATAAAAAATCCTGTCTATCACTTGAAAACCAAACATACTGAAATAAGACACCATTTCATAAGGAATTGTTATGAAAAGGAACTAATTGTTCTTGAATATGTGCCAACAACTGATCTACTTTCACACATTTTTACATAACCATTGGATTCAATCACCTTTTCAAAGTGTGTTACCAAACTTGGCATGATGAATATGAGTTAAAAGTTCTGCAACCTGCGAATCAAATGTTTTTTATTTTTCTATTTATTTATTTTATTTTTATTTATTTTCTTTCTTCATAATTTAATAAAAATCAATACACTGATTGACTTAGCAATGGACACATTAGATAACCACTGAATGAACAATACTTAATCTTTTATCTGTGGTTATCCTAACCACGGAAACACAACATATGTTATAACAATCCATTGCTATATAGAAATGTTTTATACTATCCATGGTTATCATCTTCCATTGTTACATTATACACTATCCGTTGTTTCAACACTCCGTTGTTATAACTTCTCTAGTGTCACACCTATCCGTTGTTTCAACACTCCGTTATAAAATCTCCATTGTTATAACTTCTCCATCATTATAACAATCCGTTGGTATCCCTTAAAAGCCTTCAGTTGTTTTGACCTAACTTTGACCCTTTGTTCTTTCCTTATAAATACTCGTCGTTCTGTGTTCTTTTGTTCTTACCCTAAAATTTCTAAAATTATCTTTACCATTCCTCTTACTGCAAGTCTCTTCCTGAAATCTTCTGCTCTCCAAGATTTCTTTTTTCTTTCTCTTGTGGTGATCTCCACCCTTAAACTCAAACCTGTACATAACCAAGTAGCCTACCTCACTAAATTCCCCGATTATACTCATTACGAAGAGGTAATCTATCTTGTTACCAACTCTTCCTATCATAATGCTCTCACTGTCATCCTTTCCATCATTGAAACTGCCCTGAACCTGTTATGGTCTAGCTCCAAATTCATTCTCACTAATAACTTTGTTGTCAGCATCTATTTTGTCGTTGATGAAAAACAAATATCCATATCCCCTACTTCTCTTTCTACCACCCTCAACCTTCTTGACACTGAAGCCCCTCTAAAATATCCTGTGAGTCTCCTTTATGCAGAATTTCTTCAGTTTGATTATCAAGGAGAACTCAACAATCAAAACTTTTTCACAGCCTATATTAACCGCAAATATAAATCCTTTACCATATTATGGTTTAGTGTGTCTCTCAAAAGATAACTAGATGAGGAGAGATTCCTTATGACGTGCAATATGTATTTTACTCTCTCCTTAGCAATAATAAAGTTCAGTTGTCTAAGATTAATTTGGATCACTTGGTGAATCATTAAAAATGACCAAATTTTTGTTATTTCCTAGGTTTGTTATGGCTTGTTTACAAAGGTAGTTATCATCTGTTTGTCTTCTTTCCCCTCTTACTACAATAAAGGCACTAGACAAACAGACTTTTGTTCGATTAAACATCGATGTAAAGACTTTTTCTTTGGATGACACTGCAGACACAACCGTCCAAGGTACACCCAGATCCACCACCACTTTCTCACCTGGAAAGGTATAACCAAAAAGAAAACAATTAACAAAGCCACCCCCAAACAAAAAAATTTCAAAAAGACTGTTCAGAAGGATGAGGTACCTGAACAAGTCATTTGTTCCCCACTAGACAACAGAGACCACCAGAAACATCTTCTCAGGTGGACCCAACACCTCACACCCAGCTAGTTCCTCATAAATCCTTTCAACAGGATGATGTTGTACACCAAAGGAAATCCATAACAACCACTGAGGTAAGACTTGATCCTCATATGGAAGTCCAATCTCCCATCGACACTTCTGCTTTCATTCCCCAAACTGAATCCAAGGATATACCCCAAGTTGTCTAGGAGACTTAAACAACATTTTTGTCCCCTCGTACTTCTTTTACCACAATCACACAGGAGCAGGCACAACCTACCATGGCCTAAAGTGTACAATCTCCACACCCAAGAGATGAGGATGAAGTCAGGGCTCCTAGTTTACCTAGATGCTCAGACCAGATAGATGGAACATCCACTTCATGTGATAGTTCAAATGAACTTCAAATGAATGGATCCAGCAATAAGACTCCATTTATGGTAATAGTCGATTAAATTCTCTTAACAAGAGGTCCGTGACACTGTTGGGGTGGACGCAAGTCATGTTTGAACTGACAAAATTGTAAAGAATTCAGATGATATCATTTAATTGATTGATGAATTAAAAAATAAAAAATAGGAATGGACGGGAACTGACATACACTTCATGCTGATGTAGCCAAACTCACAGAGTGGGTTACAAAGGTAATGAATTAGAAAGTCTTGCAAACCCAATCCATCCCCATTTAGGAACCTTATTTTGAAAGTCTTCAAAAGTCCCAACCCTCCACAAATGTTCCTGACCTAGCTTTCCCACAAATATTTTATAAATGTTATTGAGCCCATTTTTACCACCCGCCTTAATATCCTCTTCCACAATTTTACACAAGACTCTATACATTCCAATAAAATGGAGATGCGAATGTTAAAAATATTTGTAGACCCTAAAATAAAAACATGAGATGGTACATAATAAATTATAGGTGCAAAACCTCACTACTATTGCCCCTCCCTTCTCCTTGGTTTCACCAGCATAGAAACCTAACCAAACCCCTGAGTCTGATTCAAACTTAGATGAAAACAGGCCAATCTCATCTCTAATACAAAAGAAAAGAAAGTTGGTATTAGATGATGATAACAATTTTGATACAACTCATACACAAACCACCATAGATAACCCTTTAGACACAAATGCGTTCTTAATAAAGCTTGTTGCCATTGTGTCTGAGCCATCCTTTAGCCCTTCTTCAAATTAACGCATCTCTTCATTTGGAGAAACCCAGCACTAAATAAATGAAGAATGTGCTAGAGAGATGAAGATGCTAGCTAACTTACAAGCATTAGGGCTATCAGGAGAAGATCTTTTGAGAGCATAGCAACAACAAATAAACTTGTTGGATTACCAACAAGAGGAATTATACAAAGCTAAGAGACAATCTCTTATAAGATTCCTCCTGGATGAAGGAAAGTTCAAAGTTGATTCCTTCAATAATTTGGATATTAAACACATGAGAAAAGAAGATGATTCTCTCTCCTATAAAATAAAAGCAGCAAAAAAGAAAGAAGAAAGATGTTGAGAAGGGGAAGAGGGTCAAGCATATCTTGATTCAAAATGATTGGAACACAAAGAATGTCATCATGAGGTGGAATGACATGACGTTATATGATGAATTCTCAAAATTATAGATGGACAATAAGAAGTATCCTGAGTTGTTCCAAGAGTTTGTCCAATTTTCAGCCTTAGTTCCTTACAAATCTTCAGAAATAAAGGAAACCATAGAACTCACCACAATTAATATAGTTGATCACCTTATGCAAGGTGGATCAGTGGGAGTCTCAGATGGTGATCAAGTACATGAACACATAAATAAGAACAATAGGTTCTTCAATTTTGGTGAGGAGGATTACTAACCATATATCCTAAGTGGATGAGGCTGACCAGTTTGCCCTTGTCATCACAACAATAAATAAGAAGACCAATATTAAGAGACAAACCATCGTAAAAATGCCTTCATTTATGGTATTTCCTCCTCCTCCACCAAAGTCTCCTTGAAATAAATCAAGTTTTAATATAAGGCAACTGCCAACTCCCCCTCTCAATCACAAAACCAAGTCTCAAGACCAAATTCGGGGATCAAGAGATGGCATTTTTAGGTGAATAATAACTCCATAATAATTGAAAGATATAATAAAACAAAGACCTCCTTTTTCTTTTTGGTATTCAATAATTGACTAGCCTGAAGAAGACCTGAATAGGTTGCTGTCACTAAGTTTAGAAGATGTTGAATCAAATGGAAAAGTACAAAAATTTTTGCTAGACCTAAGAGGTCAAATTAAGAAAAGTCTTTTGAATAAATAAGTGGTTTTGGCTTCATCAATCCAAAGGGATACTGTTGAAATAAGAATTTATGAGCCATAACCACATCCCCCAATCTTAACCTCTTAACTTTTTGCCTTATGTAGAATGCTCTGGATCTATTACTAGAATTCTATTAACAATTAAATCTATGCGGAATCTAGATAGAATCTATATGAATCAAAGAAAATACAATCAATCTAATAAACATTCTCTTCATTAATACTGAAATGGATTACAAGAGTAAACAATAAGAACACACAGTTCTATAACAATCACACCAAACTGATAAACACAGGTTCTGTCACTCACACCTCCAAAATAGACAAAGCTGCAAATATATACATGACACTTTGCTGAACCTAGCCGAACCATTAGGTTCACCAGACGAACCAAGAGGTTCGCTGGACGAACCTTTACAATAGAAGACTCTAGGTTCGCCGAACCTTTACATACACATGCCTAGGTTCGTGGGCCAGACGAACCTAGCATCAAACCTAACTTAACTTAAACTATTTAAATGCAACCTATTACAAAATGTACTAACAAACTCCCCCTTAATAGTTGTTTCGAATCTTCAAAATCTTGATCTTCATTCTTCAATCCGAGTCCCACTCGATGACTAATCTTTACAAACATTATCTTCAGCACGTATAACCACAGACCTAGGAATCTTTGATAATCATTCAGCTTCAATCCTTTCATCTCTTTCATCAATCTCTTTTTGAAAAGCCATCAACTCTACGTACAAGTAATGAACATCCTCCCAATCACATCTAGAATGAATTCCCAAAGTAAAGCACATTCTTGCAATAGTCTGAAACTGTAATGCCATATCTTTATAACTCACTCCCACATCATGATAACCTTCTTTAGCATAAATCTCAGCTTCATTGAGAGTATCAATATCTTGTTTTGAGCAGTTCACAAGCCAGACAGGATCAAGTAATCTAATCACCCTCCATTTGTCATTTTCCTTTAACAAAATAATAGCTTCATAATATCTTTCATCATAAAACCAAAATTTGAAGTAAGGTGTCCAATTTTGTTCTATCTTCCTCAACCTTGGTCTTGAATACACTTTAGTCTTTTGATAGACAAAAGAATTATGCTTCAGCACTGAAAATTGAGGTACTAGCCAATTCCATCCTTTCCTTGCTTCCTTTTTCGACAAAGTTTCAAATCTTTCATTGTGTTCAGTTTGAAATGGCTTGATCATCTTTAATCTTGAAAGCTGCATGCATTCAAAGGATGGTAAAGACATCAGATCATAAGCTTTTCCAAAGTACTTACACCCATCAGTTCTCTTCACAAAATAACATCCTCTATTCTTCAACACTCCATGAATATTGTGATAATATCCATAACTCAAAATCCTTCCTTGCATTTTAGATTTTAATCCAATCTTGAATCTTCAAAATTGTCTTGAATGTTTGTCAAGAACATATTCATCATATCTCTCAATCATCTGTCTAAAAATCATCAAATTATCAATAATGTACTTGTGTTTTTCCTGATTCTCTCTCCATACATCCATTGGTTCTTGATCTTCAGTGTTGCACCTGGCATACTTTGATATTTCTTATGAGCTTCAATATCAAAAATCTTTTTCGAAGTCTGTAGATTGTACAAATTTTCTTCAGAAGATCTATCATATTCAAACTCAAATGGTCTTTCTGCTTCTCCCATAAGCATCTTTCCAGACACATTTGCATTTTGAAGTTCATTCTCCTTTACTCGAAACAAATTTGTAAGATCTTCCTTTGCGTAGCCATTCTCAATCTCACCTTCTTCAATTTCTTTGACTTGAATGAATTCAGCAACCTTCCTTTATAATTCTCCTTTATCAGCTTTCTTGAATAACTCTACAAATGTTGGTAATAAATCATCAACAACTGTCTTTTGATACTCAATCTCTGTAATGTCTTCAATCTCAACATCTTCACACTCTTTTGCTCTATTAGGATCAACTATAGAAACTGGATTTGCATCCAAAGAAATTCCTGATGAATCACCATCATCATCTCCATCATCATCATTATAAGCACCAAGACCTGGATGTTCATCAAAATCAGAATATTCATACTCAACTTTTTCATCAGCATCTTCATCTTCTATGTTAACATCAACATGATCAGCAATATTTCCTTCAGACACATAAACTCTTTCATTATCATCACCTCTTGTCTCAGTGTAAATAACATCAAAAGCTTTATTTTGAATATCATTTATCCTATTCTTCAACATCTGATTCTCTTTTTCCAGATTCACTATCTTATCATTCACTATATTTTTCCAGATTCACAAAGTGGTAGAGGTAAATCGGATGCATTGAAATCTGATTACGTGAGGATGGCAATGGATTACTTTTAGGCTCTATGCACTTCATTGAGAACAAATGACAATTGGTTAACTAACATTTTTATTATATAAAAGTGAAACAATAGTTGACCCCAGAATTATAGAATAATACAAGGAACATATTTGATGAATCTAATATCCTAAATACATATAATGGTTATCAATACTTCGGTTTGATAACTACAACGCTATCATTCCATTATTCTATACATGAGAACACAGGTGATCAAAAAGGAGATGAACATGAGGAATGGGAATGGAAATCAATAGCTTTATTGCAAGTAATGTGGAGTTCTAGCGGTGATGTGGTGGGATGTTGGCTAGGGCTAGGTTCCTGTAGGATCAGTTGTTCTCATTTGATCAATATTAGGTTATAGCAGCGGAATTCAGAGATGAATTAGCATAGAATTAGCAAGAACACTTTGAATCTAATAAAACAGTAACAAACAAGTTGTTATAGAAAGAGAATTCTGCAAAAGGAATAATTCATTCAATTCACTAACTTCGTGATGAATACAATAGGTCAACTGACTATATATAGAAACATTGACGTCTGATGATGTCACATGATGTTGACACCTAACAGACATAAAACAAAAACTGAAATAAACAAAACTACTGAGGATGTTTACAACGACTGAAGACATCCTCTTACAAAGACTGAAGAACTAAACTACTGAAAGTAAACTACAACATCTGATGAGTAAAATACTCATCAGACTTTTACAACTACTGAAAGAAAACTACTGAAGACAAAAACAGACATCACAACATCTGAAGATTAACACTTCAGCTGTTGTGAATAACTTCAGATCTTGTAATTCTTCAAAGTGAGTTTCAGCTGATGTGTTCTTCTTCAGTTGTTGTGTGTGTTGTGAGACTTAAAGGTTTTTCTGATCAGGCTCATTGATTTTTTTAGTCCAACAAACTCCCCCTGAACCAATGCAGCCAAAACCTTTAATTATAGACTGTCTCACTTATTTTGGTTTTCCAGGCTGAAAGATCTGTCTTTATCTTTGAGATCAGCTTCAAAATGACCAATTAAGTACAGGCCTGGCAATCAGCAGCTTCTGAAAATCTGAATGGCAAAGGATGAGAGGGAACTCCATTGGGGAAATGGACTATGAGCATTTACCCCTCTCATTGAAGCTACTGATCATAAATGAGTCTAAAAGACTCCCTGACATATGCTTCCAACAGACTAACTTTTTCTTCAGGTGTCAGCCTTTCTGGTTCTCCTTCAAAGAATGACTCAGGCCCATAATACTCAGATAAGTACCTGGCCGTTGTCCCATCATAGAGTTCTACCCTTGTGATTTCTCTGTATACAAACTCATCTGGATGCTTTCCTTCCAAAAATAGTGGTAACTCATTCTGTTTCACCCCTTCAAGTTTCCTGTACACTAAACCTTTCTTGATCATTTTATTTTCTAGAAACTTAGGAGCTTTCAATCCAGAGTTGTAAACACTTTTAAAATCTCCTATTATTTCCCAAGGATCAAGCACAGATCCCAACATAATATCAGCACTTATTACCTTTTTGATTCTTCTTGCATATGCAGCTGGAGCATCTCTCCTGTGGATTCTGTCTATCACCCTTGGATCAGGCCACATCCTGATTTGTTCTTTTCTATATTGATAAGTAAACCTCAGAGCATACAACCTTTGTGCTTCTTTCTTCATTGCTATGATGGTTGATGTCTGAGGGTACTCCTTATCAACTAACCTCAGAATATTTTCATCATGTTTCTTCTGGCTCTCTTCTTCTTCAAGCTTAATCTTTACATCTAGTCTCTGAGATTCTGGTGTTACCTTAAGATGTTGACCAAAGACCAACCCCTTTTCTGGTACATAAGTAGCTGGCAACTTGACTATTCTTTTCTGAGCCACTTGCTCTGAACCAGCTTTTGAAGACTCAGGCTTCTGGATTTTTGCTTGCAGCACAGTAGAAATTGGAAGCCTGTCTTCTTCATCAGTATCTTCTTCTTCTTGAATCCTTAAAATTCTCCTTTTCTTGGAAGGTGCATCATCAGCAATCAGTTGGGTTGATTGAGTAGAAGGTTTGACTTGTTCTTTTTGTATCTCAGATACTTCAGGTTTTTGATCATTACCAGCCTTCTCAACCCCAATCATATGATCTTGACCATCCTTTGCCTGATCAACCTCTGTTGCAATCTCTTGATTTTCAGGTTCCATTTCAGGTTCATCTGTTGCAACCTCCTCCTCAACCTCTTTCTCAACCTCCTCCTCAACCTATTTCTCAACAGTAATAGCAACATCAATAGACTTTGTCTTCTTCTGTCTCTTATATGTGACGTGTATGACTGGAGACTTTTTAGAAGCATCATCCTTCTCCTCATTTCTTGATCTTTTGTGTGCAGCACCTGAATCTTTTACTGACTCCCCCTTTTTGGCTGCAGGGGAAGAAGGAGTTTGAAAGGTGGAGAGTTTTGCATCAACTGCATCATCAATCATTTTCTGGAGTTGAGTTTGGGAGGGAAGCCTCTCATCAAGAGCTTGGGTTATTATATTCTTTAACAAAGGAGTGATGAGAGGAAGGGCAGTGATAAAAGCAGCAACTAATGCCTCTGGGGGCTTGAACCCAAAGGATTAGTGCCTGAAGCAGAGGCTGGAGGTTTATGTGGTTGTTGAGTAGTGGTGGAAGTGTTTGGGGGACCCTCAAAATTTGAAGGTGCCATCTGTGGGTTCGAAAGGGCAGATGGACTTTTGTCCTTGGACATTTTGGTGAGCAGCTCATTGAGTCTGCAGACCTCAGCCTCAAGAAGCTTGTTCTGTTTCAGAACATCAGATAAGGTCCTTTGGTCATCATTAGCCTTGGCTAAATCATCTGACCTCCTGAAAGTATCAGGATTCACCTGAGTTGAGTGTGGCTCAACATTTGCAGGTGCCCCTTTTTCTTGGTACTGGGGACTTCCAACCTCAGAGATAAACCCTTCATCAGTTGTTGCCTCTGGCAGGGTCTTAGAGATGTTACTACTATCAATCACTCCAAATGATGGAGGTGATGAAGTAGCAGCCCTGTCAGAAATCAGAATCTCTCTGTCCACACTAGGAGATCTGATATTGTAGTCAAAATCCTGTGGGTTATCAGAAACACTTTGATCCTCCCCCTCAATGTTGGAGTTAATCCCAGTGGTAATAGGTGTCTGGGTAGGGATTGGAGTGTTAAGCTGATCCAGGATTTGTTCAATCACAAATGTGGGGCTTTGTTGGGTGGTTTCAGTAGTAATAGGCTGTGAAGCAGAGTGCACCCGGGGAGAATGGTGTTGTTCAATAGAAACCTTTTCAAATGAAAGAGGCTCTAGATGTGTGTCTACCCCTTCAATAGTTGCACCAAGTTCCTGTTGATAGGAATCTTGGGCGGTGTCAGCTGGTGGAGTCTGGTGTACCACTGGCTGACTACTGCCAGTGGCCATGTCATGCCTTGGTGAGGCATGGGCAGACTCAGGGGACTCATTTCCCTGAGCAGCCTTTTTGGGCTTTTTGGGATGTGACTTGGTGGGGACTTTGGATTTGGATTTGGAAGTTGAGACTGTGGGTTCCCTATGCTTGGGTTTTAGCTTTCGGGCAGCCTCTTTGAGTGTGAGGTTAGTGTTGTGTCGGGAATATACCTCTAGCAGAACTGCTGGAGCAGAGATCCCCTGACCAACAAGGCCTTCTTGTTTTAATTGTTTTTCAATGATGGCCATTATAAAACGTGGGTAAAGAAGCCATCTTGTGGAAATAGGTTTAGCCGCATGTTCAGTTAATTCTGAAAATAAGATTTGTGAAAAATTAAGTTTTTGTGATTCCAGAATTGAGTATAGTACCTGCTGCCACCTTGAGGACATCTGGTCCCATGAAGAAGATTTTGGAGCTAGACAGATGTTGATCATGTGGAAAATGAGACGTTCAGGATCATTGAAGTGTTTCTTGTAAAGAGTGGAGTCACTCAAGTCACCCTGGTATTCGTGACTTGTGAAACAGAGGTCAGTTAGGTTCTTTGGGAATTGAGTGACCAGGTTAGCATCATCTAGTTGAAGAACATCCCGCAGTTCGGCTGGACTGAGATGCACATTGTGTCCATTTACGGTTGAGCGAAGGGAGATGACACCAGTGCCGACATTGATCAGCTCAACATTTGTCCGGAATTGATGAATGGATTCAACATGGATTGTTGGATTGATAAGAAACGCTGTTTGGAATTGGGATGCATTCATAAGATCAACAGCTTCATCAAATTTGGACCAGAAAGATGATTTGGTGAGATATGCGACTGAGTTATGACGAGGTTTAAGGTTCATTGTCGCCATGGAAGCAGAGACTTGAGAGGGAAGATAGGTTTTTGAAAAAGATTGAAAGTTATGATGAAGTGGTAATGAAACAACTGAAGAGGGTTTGGATTAAATAGATATTGGAATTTGTGCTTCAGATGTTACAAAGAGAAAACAGCAGTGGTTGAAACATCTGAAGAGTAAATTTACTCATCAGGTGTTGTCGACATTGGGTGTTCATCAGCTGTTTTCATCAGTTACTCATCAGACTTTATGAAACATCATATTTTCTCGTCAGATTTTGTGAAAAATTTGTCATCAGAACTTGTGAACAAAAGTTGTTCATCAGACTTTGTGAAATATTTTTTACCTTCAGTACTTTGTCAACCAAAACCCATCAGTACTTTTAACTGATAATATTGGTAAAGGTCAGATGTTTCCTTGAATCAGTACTTCTGATACTTATCAGTATTTACTGAAAATATCAGGAGTTGCAAGGTGATACAAAAATTTGAGTATTGACAAAGGTGAATATTTTTGTATTTTTGAAAATTTTATCTGGTGGATGGAATTTTATTAGTGTGAAAACCAATTTATTCAAGTTGCAGCATACCAAGCCTTAGAACTAAATTTTGAAAAGTGGAAGTGTCTAAAGGCTTAGTAAAGATATCTGCAAGTTCATCAGCACTAGGAACAAACTTTGGATCAATCAGACCCTTTTCAAAACAATCCCTTATAAAATGATGTCTGATTTCAATGTGTTTGGTCCTAGAGTGCTGAACTGGATTCTTGACAATACAAAGAGCTGAGGTAATATCCATTAACAATGGTGTCTTAGACTCTTTGATGCCATAATCCAAAAGTTGGGTCTGAAGCCAGAGAATTTGGGAAGTGCAGCTTGCAGCAGCAATGTACTCGGCTTCAGCTGTGGAGGTAGCCACAGATGTTTGTTTCTTACTCTACCAAGAAACCAAACAGTTTCCTAGAAACTGACAACCACCAGAAGTTGATTTTCTGGTAAGTTTGCATACTGCATAGTCACTATCAGAGAAAGCAACAAGCTTGCAGGAATGCCCAGTGGAATACCAAATTCCCAGTGATTGAGTGCCCTGCAAGTATCTAAAAATTCTTTTTACAGCAATCAAGTGAGATTCTTTATGTGCAGCCTGAAATCTAGCACAAACACATGTAGCAAACATAATGTCTGGTCTAGATGCTGTGAGATACATCAAGGAACCAATCATACATCTATAAAGTGTTTCATCAACTGATTTACCTTTCAAATCTGCATCAAGTTGTGTGGTGCTGCTCATGGGGTTAGAACATTGTTTACAGTTTTGCAAATCAAATTTCTTTAACAACTCTTTTGTATATTTGGACTGGTGAATGAAAATGCCATCAGGACTTTGTTTGATTTGAAGACCCAAGAAAAACTGTAATTCCCCCATGGCACTCATTTCAAAATGCTTTGTCATTAACTCAGTAAAATCAGCACACAACTTTGGATCAGATGAAGCAAAAATTATGTCATCAACATAAATTTGAACAAGGAGCTTATGCTGTCCTACTTTCTTTATGAACAATGTTTTATCTATGGAGCCTCTAGTGAAATTATTTTGAAGAAGAAAAGTGGATAGAGTGTCATACCAGGCTCTAGGTGCTTGTTTCAGCCCATAAAGAGCTTTATCAAGCTTGTACACCCAATCAGGATGTTTATTGTCCTCAAAACCTGATGGTTGACACACATACACTTCCTCTTTTATTTTACCATATAAAAAAGCACTTTTGACATCAATTTGAAAAACTTTTAGTTTGTGTAAGGCAGCATATGCTAAAAACAATCTAATTGCTTCCAGTCTGGCTACAGGGGCAAAACTTTCATCATAATCAATACCTTCTTCCTGAGAGAACCCCTGTACAACCAGTCTGGCCTTGTTCTTAATTATTTGACTATTTTCATCAGCTTTATTCCTAAACACCCATTTAGTGCCTATTGCACACTTACCTTGGGGTAAAGGAACCAGCTCCTAGACTTGTTGTTTCTTGAACTGCAACAGCTCCAACTGCATAGCCTCCACCCAGCCATTGTCTCTGAGTGCTGTGTGATAGTTCTTTGGCTCTTGCTGACTGACAAATAAGGCATAGAGACAAAAATTTGACAATTGACTTCTTGTTGAAACACCAGCAGAAATGTCACCCAGAACTTGAGATAATGGATGATCCTTCAGTTCTTGATATGGAATAAGATCAGTGCAAGTGTTTGCTGGAGGTCCAGTTGCTGCAGAAGTTGATGAAGATCCAGGGAACAGTTCAGCAGGAATTTCAAATGATGTAGAAGATTCCAGAATTTCATCAGCATTTGTATTAGGAGGAACCACTGGAGCAGGTGGAGCATCAGGTTTAGCAGACCTTGGCAGAGAATCACTAAACCTGAACAGGTTAGTACTAACATCATCATCATCATCAGTACTACCTTGTGAGTTTCCCATAGCAGCTGTTGATGCATTATCTGCCAGAATAACAGACTCAGCTGAAGGTTGATATGGAACATATTGCAATATATCCAAATCAAACATCTCTACAGGGTTTTGTGGGATGGGATCTTTTGGTGATTCATTGAATTTTACATGGAGAGTTTCTTCAACAATCTTGGTTCTGCAATTAAACACTCTGTAAGCTTTGCAAGTTGAAGAATATCCCACAAAATATCATGCATCCACTTTGGAGTCAAACTTTTTAAGTGGATCTTTGGTATTGAGGATATAGCAAGGACAACCAAAAGCTCTGAAGAGGGAAATCAAAGGGGTCAAAGTATGAAGCACTTCATAAGGTGTTTTCAACCATCTTTGATTCACCAAAACTCTGTTTTGCACATAACAAGCAGTATTGACAGCTTCTGTCCAGAAAGTCAATGGCAAGCCGGAATCAGCAAGCATTGTTCTGGCAGCTTCAATTAAAGTTCTATTTTTCCTTTCAACTACTCCATTCTGTTCAGGAGTTCTAGGGATGCTGTACTGCCTCTTGATTCCCTTTGACAGATAAAACTCATCCAGAATATGATTTCTGAACTCTGTTCCATTGTTACTCCTTACACACTTGACAGGAAGAGAATATTGTTTCTCAACATACAACACAAAGTTTATAATAGACTTAGCAACCTCATCTTTTGAATGCAAGAAGAAAGTCCAGACAAACCTGGAGTAATCATCAACAATTACTAAGCAATACTTCTTCTTTGCCATACTCATGACCTTCACTGGCCCAAACAAATCCATATGCAACATTTGCAAACAAGCAGTGGATTTGGGATTGCCAATTGAAGGAAAAGATACCTTGTGTTGCTTCCCTTTCAAGCAAGCAGTGCAATTTTCATCACAGCTAAAATCCTTCATTGGAAGACCTCGAACCAAACCATGTTTCACCAGTTGATTCATGTTTTTGAGATTGACATGACCCAACCTTCTGTGCCACAGATTAGATTCCTTGAAAGAGGCCTTAGAAAATAAACAAGGATGACCTTTAACAGAGATTTTCTTTGACAGATCAAAGGCATAAACCTTTCCCACTCTGTTAGCCTTAAGGAGAGTATATTCATCCAAAACTTTGCCAATCAGAGGCAACACTTCAGAAGACAGTATTATGCAGTCTTGCTTGGTGAAAAGAGAAATGTGACCCTTATCACACATCTGACTAACACTCAGGAGATTATACTTAAGATTCTCTACATGATTTACATCATCAAACCTTATCTCACCATTTGACACATATCCTTTTCCTATAATGTACCCCTTAGCATCATTTCCAAATGAAACAAATCCCTTCCTTCCTGTAAAATAATCATTAAGAAGAGATCTGCTCCCAGTCATATGCATGGATCCTCCACTGTCAACATACCAGATGCTATTTTGGCATGCTGAAGGACCCTGCATACATGAACACACTTAGTTAGACTTTTGGACCCAAACCAGTTTGGTTTTGGGTCTGTTAACACATGAAGAAACAAAATTAACATTTTCATTTGAAGCAACACTTGAATCATTCTTTTCAAAAGATTTAACCTTGGTTTTTGACCTTGGTTTCTTCTTATGAAATGAAGCAACAGAGGCATCTACTATGTTGGCTCTTCCTAGCAGATGTTGCAACATCATAACCAATTGATGCTGGTTTTGAGTCAAAGTTTTGATCTCCTTAGAAACATCAATACTTGACTTCAAATTTTTGTGCTTCATTTCCTTAACTTCTTTGGGTAATAAAGAAGGTTTCAAGTACTGTTTCTTTGAATCTGGAAAAACCCCTTTACTTTTCTTGGATTTACTTGACTCATTTCCCTGTGAGGATTTTCCAGATTTTGAACCTACTGATGATTCTGGTACGAATTTGGAACAAAATTCATTTTTCATTTTGATTATATGCTTGTTTTTGTGCTTAATTTTATTGAATTTAGATCCTCTTCTGTACCAGCATTCATCAGAAGAATGATTAAACAACCTACAAATTTCAGAAGGCACCCTCTTGTGCTTCTCCTTGTGAGTATCTACAAGTACTGAAGACTTAGATACTGAATTTTTGTTCTTCAGAACATTTGGGGCTTCAGTATTTGTAGACATTTTGACAACAACTGATGTGTTGACAACCTCTGAAGAGTTATTCTTCAGCACTTGTCTATCAACACATTTTTCATCATCAGTTGTAACATTACCAGCTTTTTCTATAACTGCTGATGAGACACTCTGGCTTATCAGAAGCCGTGCATCTTTCTCTCCAGTGCCATGCCCATCTGACTCAATCAGTTTTAAATTTAATTCATTGGAAACTTTTTCATCAGGATTAATTTCAATTAAAACACTATCTTGACATGTGTCACTCTGAATGACATTTGTACATCCAATAGAATAAGAATATGTCTCAATATCCACAGTTTCAGACTCAGATTTGCATGCACTTAACTCACTTTCAGAGGATTCTTCAGCATCAGACTTTTCTGAAGATTTGGTGGATTGGTATACACTGTCCCCTTCAGACTCACAGTCAAGATTTTTTGATGTATAATCAGCTGGAGGGGCAGTGTGATTGTATCCAATACCAAACTTCACATTTGATGCTGTTTGTTTGTTTAATAACATCTCAAACCCCTTGCAAGACTCAACCCATTTTACACACTCTACTTGGGTTGCTGCAAGTGTTTGTTTCAGATCATTGTGTTTTACAAGCATGACTTCCACCCTAGCCTTTTCATCAGACAATTGACACTTGAGTTTATAAATTTCAGACTCTTTTTCATTCAAAACTTTCTCAAATTCAGTTTTATTCTTAGTCACAGCCTTTTCTAAATCCAACTTCTCATTGATTAATTCAACATTTATTTCTCTAATGGAAGCAAATGCTGAAATACATGATTCTGAACACAACTTAGCTTTCGATTCAGATGATACCTGTGATGTTGAAGAAGTTGGACCTGAGGTGTCAGTTGAATCTATAGACATCAAAGCAAGATTCCCAAATGGATTGTCTCCACCATGTGGACCAGCTTCAGAGTACAGCTGCATATTGAAATCAGATAAGTCATCAGGTAAACTACTCCAATCAGCTACTCCAGGGGTGAAGAAGCTCTGATGTTGTTGTTGTTGTTGAGGCTGTTGATTTGTTTGAGATTTGCTGGGGTCAGGAAGAGCAGGTGATTGAGAAGGTATTAGTGCTGGAGTGTGAGTGGATTGTGGCATATAGAAGCAAGGATAAGGATAAGGCATAGGACTTTGTGGTACAAAATGAGCTGGATAAAATTGTTGTTGACCAGATCCAGAAGATTGTTGTCCTTTGTTTTGTGGGTTATTGCTAGGAAAGGTCACAAAGGGTGCAGAGGAACTAGGTCCAGTGGATTTGCACTCTCTAGCAAAATGACCAAGCCTGTGACACTTGTGGCACCTCAACTTCCCTTTGTCAAAACCAACTTTGGTTTTGCCAGATAATCCGGGAAATTTTCTTCCAGTTCTTTTGTAGAATTTTTGAGATCTAATGTTGATTAATGCCATCTGACTTAATATATCCATCTCCTCCAGATCATCATCTGGAATTCCCTTCAAATCATCCATCACAAAACACAGATTATCACCATATGTACCTGCATTACCATCAACTCCCACAAAAGCATGTTCAACACTATTAGTAGAAAAGTCAATATGTTCATCATAAGAACACTCAGACCCAGTATATTCTGACTCTTGACCTATCAATGCAGTATTGCCGGGAATGAAATCATCAGTGAGTTTGCCAGATGAAGACAGTTTTCTCTTCTGTTCTACCTCTCTCTCAAAAGTTAAGAGTTTCCCATGGAGTTGGGTGAGAGATAGATTCTCTAGATTTGCATTAGAGCGTAAGACAATAGTATAAGTGTCCCATCTCTCAGGCAGTGATCTGAGAAATCTGTTGTTCATCTGACTATTTGTATACTCCTGCTTAACCATTTTCAATTCAGAAATCAAACATGAAAACCGCTCAAATTGTTGGGTCAATGACTCACCCTTTCTATGAGAAAAAGTCTCATACTGTTGAGCAAGGATTTCTCTAGTATTTGCTAAAACCTCATCGGTTCCACCGAATTGTTCTTTCAGTGCAACCCAGAGATCATGAGCAGTATCATGATGCATCAAGCCTGAATAAATCTCATTCGGCAAAGCCATGGCTAGAATACCATGAGCTTTCGCATCAATTTCAAACAATTTGATATCCTCATCTGAATACATATCCGATGGTTTCGAAATCATGATTTTAGTTTCAGGATCAGTGATCATGGGTTTATACGGACCATGCACTACAGATTTCCAACATCCTGCACTGTTAATTGACAGGTGATGTAGCATTCTACGTTGCCAAATGTTGTACTCACTCCGAACCAGCATCGGAGGCTTGGTTGCGGAGCCTGTGTTGTGCGGATCATTGTTTGGAGTTGTCATGATCTGAGATTCAATCAATATCAACAAAATTCAAATGAATTAACACAAACTTCAACCAATTGATTCAAAACAAATTGATATTGAAAAACAAATCAACAGAAGTTATCAGAAAACTTCAAACTATAACAAGTTCTTACTAATCGGCTAATTCGATCAACCAGAGAACTGAATTGAGCAGTTTCAGTGATCAATTGTTTAATCGATCAATGATTAACCAGCTCTGATACCAATTGTAGGATCAGTTGTTCTCATTTGATCAATATTAGGTTATAGCAGCGGAATTCAGAGATGAATTAGCATAGAATTAGAAAGAGCACTTTGAATCTAATAAAACAGTAACAAACAAGTTGTTATAGAAAGAGAATTCTGCAAAAGGAATAATTCATTCAATTCACTAACTTCGTGATGAATACAATAGGTCAACTGACTATATATAGAAACATTGACGTCTGATGATGTCACATGATGTTGACACCCAACAGACATAAAACAAAAACTGAAATAAACAAAACTACTGAGGATGTTTACAACGACTGAAGACATCCTCTTACAAAGACTGAAGAACTAAACTACTGAAAGTAAACTACAACATCTGATGAGTAAAATACTCATCAGACTTTTACAACTACTGAAAGAAAACTACTGAAGACAAAAACAGACATCACAACATCTGAAGATTAACACTTCAGCTATTGTGAATAACTTCAGATCTTGTAATTCTTCAAAGTGACTTTCAGCTGATGTGTTCTTCTTCAGTTGTTGTGTGTGTTGTGAGACTTAAAGGTTTTTCTGATCAGGCTCATTGGTTCTTTTAGTCCAACAGTTCCCTTAAATATGCCCTATATATAAGCATCACTACTAGGATGATATATTACTTGTGAATATAACTATTGAGAAGCCATTGGGTGAACAGGCGAAACAGACATCATACAAGTAATATAATCAACTTTGTGACTGTGCATGTGAATGAATCAAGGTTTTCAATTAACATACTTATGAACTCACCAACCTAGTGTTGACTTTGTGTTAATTGCATGTTTTCTCAGGTGATGAACAGATGTAGGTACTTATATGCATGGACTAAGCTAGTGGACTTTTAGAAGACCTAGCTAGTGGACTAAGCTAAGAAAGTTACGAAACTAGGGTTTTCAAACCCTTTTGGTCGCCCCTAGCCTTAACCGGCCCATACCCCTTCTAAGCCTAAGGGAAATCACATTACCACGCCCTAGGAACTTGAGTAAACTTCTGGGGCTGGGATCGGGGTTCGATTTATGGTGGCTGCAATCATGGGACAAACGCCCGAAAGAGATGAAACCCAGCTGGCTGAATGGTCTAGGGCCTAAAAACCCTTGGCCAAATGTCCTTATTCGATGGCTATTTCCCTTCGGTCGGCATTCATTCGATGAGAACACCCTTCGGGCTAACAGCCACTCTAGTCGGCCGAATGTGGGAATTCTTTCGTCCCTCAGTCGGTATACACCTCATTCGTTCGGTGAGGAGTCATTCGGCCAGAGACATTCGCCCAGCTTCCTTATTCGACCAACCATCCAACCGGCCATGGGCCATTCGCCAACCACCTCAACCCATTCGGCCATTCATTCGATCATTATCATTCTCTTGGGTCAGTTTGGTAAGCCTGGGCCCACATTCCATTCGGCCCATTCTGGCCCAAATAATTAAACCAACAGCATTAGGCCCATTGCTACTATCTCGGCCCAGTAGCCTTTAGACAAGCCCACAAGGCTGTGGTGAATCATGAAATTCAACCGGCCCAATGGTTTGGTCCACACACCCCTACGGCCCAAGTGCTGATTGCGGCCCAATTGTTTGGGTTAACCCACTTAACATTCGGCCCACATGACTTCGAATGAAATCAATACACGAAACCGAAATAATAAGGATAAAATGCATGGAATAATGATCAAGTTACTACAAATGTGGTAATGGTTATGGTTTAAAGGAACTTCATAAAACCGTGTCTTTCAAACATATTAGCTAAGGATTTCAAAAGTAATGTGCCAAGTTCAATACAAGAACCTAAGTTATACTTAGGAACTACTTTGAGTTACTAACTTACACAATTTGTTATGATCAAAGCAAGCGAAACATAAAATCTATAAGGCTACATACTAAGTTTAACTTAAAGTAATTGAGTGTTAGAATAATTGAGAATAAGAGAAACAAGGGCCGAATGACGACCGAGACTTCCGTGTGTTAGCCAACTCTAGGGCTCAAGCACGAACAAATTATACTTACAAATTGTAAACAACACGAAATCAATACTGGATCGTGAACACACCAAGTACAATCAAGAGCGCGTGCATTCTCGTTTAAGCTAAGTCAACCCTCAACCACTACAAGGTGAGTTCATATACCCCTTTTCTTTAATCTTAACTGATTTTAAACTCACGGGGCTGAGCAACATGCTTTACTTTTATTTATTTAAAAGTTTTGCTTAACATATTGCTATTACTTTGATTTAGATAATATTAAATGTGTTATTATCGCTTATCATTGTATGCATTCTTGTATGATCAAGATATGACAGGGACAATCAGATGAATATGATAATATAATTTCAAAATTCATCAACACACTAGAATAACATAGTTGTAATATTTTATCTTATAACACGTAGTTATTCTTACACGAATAAACATTGAGGAAATTCATACACAAACGAACATTGAGAACATATACAGAGGAAGATGATGATATTAAAAGACACATGAATTATTAGAAGATAATACATCTTCTTAATATCATTCAACATTAAAATTAACTAAGTTTTGATAAGTCAAGTACTTATAACGCTTAGTTTACACCTTAAAACATGTTATGTGATAACATGGAGCATTGAGTATCCACCACCTGCGTCACTTAAGGGTAGTAAGACTAGTTCTTACTACGTCTTAAGGATTATATGGTGATCATATGGATTACGAGGAATGATATCATGATAACGTAACTTCATGATGACAATATCATTCACACAATGATTAACATAACCTAATAAGACAAGTTCTTATTCAACCTTGTTAATCACATGAGAACATCCCACATTAAGAACAACAATAACGTCGATGTACATCATCCATCGTTACCTATGGACTAATAGACTGAGGAATTTATTTTCTCTCATGTCATATTATTAGTAGCAGTTTCGATGAAGGCAATGGTAACACAAAGTGGTAGAGGTAAATCGGATGCATTGAAATCTGATTACGTGAGGATAGAAATGGATTACTTTTAGGCTCTATGCACTTCATTGAGAACAAATGACAATTGGTTAACTAACATTTTTATTATATAAAAGTGAAACAATAGTTAACCCCAGAATTATAGAATAATACAAGGAACATATTTGATGAATCTAATATCCTAAATACATATAATGGTTATCAATACTTCGGTTTGATAACTACAACGCTATCATTCCATTATTCTATACATGAGAACACAGGTGATCAAAAAGGAGATGAACATGAGGAATGGGAATGGAAATCAATAGTTTTATTGCAAGTAATGTGGAGTTCTAGCGGTGATGTGGTGGGATGTTGGCTAGGGCTTGGTTCCCTTAAATATGCCCTATATATAAGCATCACTACTAGGATGATATATTACTTGTGAATATAACTATTGAGAAGCCATTGGGTGAACAGGCGAAACAAACATCATACAAGTAATATAATCAACTTTGTGACTGTGCATGTGAATGAATCAAGGTTTTCAATTAACATACTTATGAACTCACCAACCTAGTGTTGACTTTGTTTAATTGCATGTTTTCTCAGGTGATGAACAGGTGTAGCTACTTATATGCATGGACTAAGCTAGTGGACTTTAGAAGACCTAGCTTCATTTTGTGTTGCATGCTTTTGATGACAAAACTATGAATCATCTTTCGTATATCTTGTACAGATACAAGATATAGTTTCATTGATTCTTTTGATAGATTTAGTTGGTTAAATTATGAACAATACATTGTAATTTAATCTTGTAATTCTATATCATTGATGTGTTAGCATTTCTCATGTATTGATCATGTGCTATGTAAACAATCTGATCATTCGATTATCACTCACAATATCACGCCCTGGGAACCTTTCGCCCGACGGGAAAACCCGATCCGTTCCCGCCGGCTCGGGGTGTGACACCAATATTCATTGATAACTTCTGAAGTACCTTCTCCATGTGGTATAATGACTTCATCTTCAGGTTGATAAGAAATACCTTGTTAATCTGAATTCTGCAAATCATACAACATTTGTAAGGTTATTTCATCATCAAAAACAGTGGAATACATATTAAAAGACTCAAACAACTTACTGTAATCGAAAAGCCAATCTGGACCCTTCCCGTTTCGTATATGCGTATGTCGTTGAACATCCACATGATACCACAATTCCACAACACCCTTACGTTTGTTAAACACACGTTTATTTGGAAGACTATAGCCAAGAAAGAAGCCCTCTTCAACTTTAGAATTGAATTTTGAATCCTTTTTTAGCATTGTACAAGGAGCCCTAAAAGGTTCCATGTGTTCCAGATTAGGCTTCCGATTCTGAAGCAATTCATAACAAGTTTTATCGTGTCTTTTGACAATTAAAACTCTGTTAAGGGTAAAACAAGCAGTAGCTACAGCTTTACTCCAAAACGTAATGGGAAGTTTAGAATCAGCTAGCATCGTTTTCGCAGATTCAATCAAAGTCCTGTTCTTTCTTTTAGCTACACTATTCATCTGAGGCTCATATGGTGCACTGAATTGCTGCTAAATGCCTTTGGAATTACAAAATTCCTCCATTTGATGATTCTTGAACTCAGTCCCTGTCACACCCTGAGCCGGCAGGCTGGATCGACTTTACCGTCGGGCGGAAAGTTCTCGGGGCGCGATATCGTTTGATAATCGAAATGATCAGATTGTTTACATAGCACATGATAAATAAATGAGAAATTCTAACATGAGAATTAAATAGAATTTCAAAGTTAAATTACATTGTTTCCTCATAATTTAACTAAGTAAATCTAATAAGAAGAATCAATGAGTTTCTATCTTGTAACTGTACAAGATATAAAAAAGATGATTCATTGTTTTGTCATCCACAAGTATGCAACACAAAATGAAGCTAGGTCTTCTAAAAGTCCACTAGCTTAGTTCTTGAATATAGGCAACTACATGTGTTCGTCATCTGAGAAAACATGCATTTAAACAAAGTCAACACTAGGTTGGTGAGTTCATAATTTTGATAATTGAAAACCTTGATTTGTTCACATACACAATCACAATGTCATACTTGTTGTTTGTAAGTTGCTTGATTCACCTGTTCACACAATGGCCTTTCCATAGTTATATTTACAAGTGATATCTCATCCTATTAGCTATGCTTATATATAGGGCATATGTAGGGGAACAAGCCCCAGCCAACATCCCACCACATATCTAATAGAACTTAATACAAGTTGCAATACAACTATGGATCCCCATTTTCATTTCACCCGTCCATTTGTATTCGTCACCCATTGAATCATATGTAGAATAATATAATATGAGGGGTTTAGTTATCAAACCGAAGTATTGATAAACCCTCGATATGTTAAGGAAATTAGATTAATTTAATCTGATCGTTGTTATTATTCTATTACTTGTGGGGTTAACTGTTAATCACTGTGAATAATAAGAGTGTGAGTTAACCAAATGTTATATGTTCTCAACTTGAAGTGCATAGAGCCTAAAAGGAATCCATTGCAATCCTCACGTAATCAGATTAAATGCATCCGATTTACCTCTACCACTTTGTATTACCATGGGCCTCATCGAAACAGTTACTAGTAATACGACATGAGAGAAATAAATTCTTCAGTCTACTAGTCAACAGGAAATGATGGATTAATTGCAATATCACTGTCGAATGATATCACCATGTGTCATTTACCAAACCTGACTGATCGTCGCCCTGTTACCGGTCATACGTTACCGGCCAATTGATGTTACGATTAACATACCGACCTTACTCGCCGGAGGTTTGTCAAACCTATGGTACCAGTTTAGATCCCACTAAATTAACTGGTAAACGATTTTGAGAAGGGACTTACAATGAAACTTGAATATGTGGCACATGATTGAAATGATATAATACAAACAGTTCAATGGCAATCAATTGTATTGTGTTCATCAATGTTGTTTGTTCTCAATGTTGTGTGTTCTCATTGTTGCTAATAAAGTTATGTAAGATCTTGTCTTATTAAACAATATTAGTTGTTGTGTGTATGATGTTGTTATCATGAAGGTACATTATCATGTTTATCATTCTAGCTATTCCATATAGTCACCATGTTGCCACTATAGTGTTGTAGGAACCATTCTTACAACACTTAGTTGACTCAGGTGGTGGATGCTGTTTGTTGTTGTTCTTGTCATCTTGTTCGCCTGTGATAATTCTCTCATTGCTCTTGTAAGAATAATTTAGTGTCATAAGATAAATCTTACACCTACATTATTCTATTGTGTTGATGAATTATGATGTTATATTATCATATTCATCTTAGTTGTTTCTTTCATATCATGATCATACAAGCATGCATACAATGATAAACGATAATAAGTCAACCAATATTATCTAAATCAAAGCATAAGCAATATGTTAAACATAAAATTTTAAGCTAATAAAAGTTAAGCAAGTTTCTCAGCCCCGAGAGTTTAAAATCAGTTAATGATTAGAAAAGGGGCATATGAACTCACCTTGTAATCGATGTGGTTGACTTAGCTTAAACAAGAAATGCATGCGCTCTTTGTTGGATTTGTTGTTGTATTCACGATCCTGTATTGATTTCACGTTGTATGTAACTTATGAGCTCATGTATAAATGGTTGTGTGTGTGTATGTGTTAGCCCTATAGTTGGCTAACACTCCTCGGCATTGGTCATCATTCGGCCTTGATTACTTGCTAGGGATTATGCTTAGCACTTAATAAAATTTAAATAAGCTTATTTCCTTGTGTTATTAACTCTTATGTTTCATTTGATTTTGATCCTTGTCATAGTGTATAGACTTGTAAACTACCATAGTTTATGAGTATAAATTAATATTTTTCGATTAAAGGTTAGAACCCTTCACATTTTTTCATTACTTGTGAGTATTTTTCAGAGACAAGGTTTTAGGACTTAGAAAATTTCATTAGCTTCAAACCCTAACACCTTTGTAGTAATTTATATTGGTAACCCTATGCAAGTGATCATTAGTATTGATGTAAGGTGTTTTACATCATTAGTTATTTGGGCCGAATGAGCCATAGTGGGCCGAAGAATCAATTGGGCTAGACCAAACAAGTGTGGGCTAAAGCAACGGGTTTGGGCTAATCAATTGGGCTGAGTGTATATTGTTGGGATATTGCTTGAGTCGAATGGTGAAATTTCTAGGCCAGGCCACAACGTAAGTCGATTAAACCAAGTTCGATGTTAGTGAGCCAGCGAACCTATTCATCAGCCACCTTGGGTTCAGTCGTGATACTAGGTTCGGCGAACCTCTCAGTTGGCAGACCCTAGATTCGTGGTACTCAGTAGGGTTCGGCTAGAGGTTTCGGTGATGGTAGCAGGTTCGTGACACCATCCAGGTTCGGTTGAGATGGTTTGTGGCTTCTAAGGTTCGGTCGAGTGGAGGGTTTGCATGTAGGGTTCGTGTGATCAAAGGATCGGCCAAGTACAGGAGGTTCGCAGCTCCTATGGTTCGGCAAGGGAAGGTTCGTCCATACATGAAGGGTTCGTGAACATGGAAGGTTCGTCCATTAGGGTTCGTCCACAGAAGGCTCGGTGAGGATGGCTGCCAACAGGTTCGTGACTCACAGGGTTCGACCACCCCTGATACCCCACTCCACCTAGGTTCGTTTGAGGGGGGGGGGGTTGGCTGGTCGAAGGTTCGGCCAGCTGCACCTCACGAACCCGGTGTTCCATCATCATCCTAGAGCCTTGATCTGTTGTATGAACGTTCCCACGGCTTTCTCCCACTCAGTTTTGATTCGTTTTCACCTGAGTGTGGTTTAGGGAAGGTTTATGGGACGGCTAACTCCCTTGCTCGACCAAAGGTACAAAAACCCTATTTTTTCGAAATATTCAAGCTTCTATACCTCGAGTTTCAGTGGATAAATGCTCCGATCTGTTGTACTTCTAGGTAGAGGTGGTCGAGAGCTTCGTTTAGACACCAAAAATGCTTGATTTCGTCCACAAACGAGCAAGATATGGAGGTTTGAAGTTGAAATTCTAGTGAGAGAGAGTAGGTTCGTGGATGATGTTTTAGAGAGAGGAAAAGATGAGATAAATGAGGAATTATGCCTCATTTAGTCTTTATATACCCCAAGGGTATTCGGGTTCGTTTCGGTTGCTCGGTTTTCGTCTCCGTTGCGTTTCCGGAATGTTACGCGAATTTTACGTGTTTTAAATAAAAGAATTTATTTTTAAATATTTTAAAAATGGTTATTCCTAGTAAATCTTTTATGTATTATTTTCTTGAATTATTTTGTCGAAACCGATTATTTAAAACTTTCCGTCAGATCGCGTCACCTTCGCGCGTATTCGTTCGAATCGTCACTCGAACGAACACGACGATGGTTTGGCTTTCTAATTTTTGTTTTCTACTTTTAAGTCATTATTTCAGAACGTTAAACTCACATATATGTTTGTGTGAATTGTCACCTACGCAAACACACTGTCAGTTCGTTATCCAGAAATAACACTAAAAATATGTTTTGAATTGTGTTTCCTCACTAACGGACTCAACTAAACTTCCTGTTTTCACATTGTTTTTGTACTGATTTTTCGGCCTTCTGATTCTTGTCATATATGGATATCAGATTGCAACCGACATGTTTTTGTTGTTTACTTGTACACTGGTGTTTCTCTTGAATCGTTGTAGTAATTGTACTTAGGTTTTCACCTAAATACATACAACTATTGTTTATCGTGAGTTGTTGTACTTACGGTATTTAAGTTTTCACATAAATACGTACAACTGTTTCTTGTATTTTGAATTCTGTTATCACAAACACTGTCCATATATCGTATTTACACACAGTAAAAGGTGAAAGTACACATACCGTATGGACTTGCCGGACGATCAGGTACTGGATGTCACAGTCCCATTACCAATCCCTGTAATTTAACCTCCTTTATCTCCAGCGAAGTTCACATAACTTCCTTTCACAAGCTTGAAATCTCTTAACAAGTTTAATTCCCCAGTCATATGGCGGGAACATCCACTATCAACAATCCAACGATTGTTAATATGGCTCGTGGATGTAACCTGCATGATAAATTAAAAAGAAACTTGTCAGTATTCAAAAGGGATGACCACTGCCATTTCGGCGTCGAGTCTCCCGGAATGGACCCTTTCCATTTTTTTGTGATGACCTGATTGAATAACCATCATCACTTGTGTCCTCCTATTTATTAGAAAATTCATCACCTAACCTATCTTTGAGTTTCCAAACTGATTCAGATTTGATAAGTTTTTTTGAAAATGAAGATCTTGATGAAAATTTTTCAAATGAATCCTCATCAGACGAAGTCACAATTTTCACAATCTTTTTAACATTTCTTTTGTTTTCAAAAATTCTTTTCTTTTCTTTGATTTCTTCTTGTAGCAAAAAACAATTAGGGTTGAATTTCCTAAGAACTCTCATCTCATCTCCACTAGGTCTCTCTCCTAAAGCTTCTACTTGAAACATGCATCCGAAACACCTCGTCAGAACTCTTTCTGACTTGGTTATTAGGACAGTTAGCAGAAATATGTCCTTTACCACAAAAAAGTAAAACACTTTCGTGTTTCCCTTGGTGAGAAAGACTTCAAACTACCACAATCACTTGAACTGAACCCAATATTGCAGTTACCAACCAAATGACCCGTATTACCACATCGGTAACTCTTTCTCTCTTTAGTTTGAGTTTTTGGTGTGGGTTCATCATAAAAACTTGATAAACTGAAAGGTCTTGAGAAAGCCTTTGAAGATGTACTTTTGTTTCTAAAACCAGTTGAACTTTTATTTGAATTATCCATTTGCTTTTGAAAATTCTTTGATTTAACCTTGTGCCCAACCCCAAAATTATCAAAGAAAAAATCCACCTTTTCCACTTTCTTAGAAATCACATTTTTCTTTTGAAAATTTCCACTAGACTCTCCTTGATATGTATTAGATGATCTAGCATACACAATCGGTTTAAGAGTAGTGGTTGGTTAGGTTTTAGTTACCGGTTTGGAAACCTGTGTGGTTTAAGAACCACCTTCTCAACTTGTTTAATCTCAGATTTTGACTGCTGAGTTTCAACAGTCTTTTTCTCAACACTTTTTCCTTTGTATCCATTTTGTCTCAAAATATCGGAAGAATATTCCGACTCAGTTATACCTTCGATGATTGAAGCATCACTGTCAAGTGACAACTTTTTATCAGAAGATGAGACTCAAGCATGTGCAATAACATTTTCAGACTCAGATTCAGTCAAAGAACAAGCCAGTAGTATCATTTGATGACCTTTGCATAGCAACAAAGTAAATGATAACATACTAAGAATTCTGATAATTCTCTAGCTTTCTTTTATGCATTTCTGCCCCTGCTCTGGCTGCTGACAGTTCAACTTTCAACTTCCAACTTCTGTACTGATTCGAGATGCACATAAACTGCATGATTATTTTGCAAAACTTAAATTTTGAATTATTCATTTTCTTTTCCCAAGTCTTTGATCTTTTTGTCAAAACCTTTTTCTCTTGAAACTAACTTTTTGTTAGCTTCAGTGCACTAGATCAGTTCAGCAGTCAATTGAGCATTCATTTCCTTCAACTTTTCAATTACCTTCAAAAGATCATTATTTACCTCCTCAGCCTTTTCTTTTCCCTTGCTTTCTTGTTAAGCCATAGAAGCCATAAAAGCTCCCATTAAATCATCATATTGTTTTCCCCAGTCATATCCTTCGTCTGCTTGACTGACTAAAGCTTTGGTTGATTCTCTAGGCTTTTCCTTTTTCTTTTTATAAGCTTTTTTTAGATTTAATGGATTCAAGTTTCCTTGCTTCCTTGGATTTTTACATTTTCTAGCAGAATGACCCAATTCACCACAGTTGTAGCATTGTCTGGCTTTTGGATTGAATCCAAACTTTGTATTATGATGAAAAGTAAATTTCATTCCTGTTTTCTTCTCGTACTTTTTAATTCTTCTGATTGCACTAGCCATAGCCCACTGTGTGTCAATCAATTCCATTTCATCATCATCATCTATCTGCTCATAATCTTCAAAAGTAAGATTACAATTTCCTATCCTTCCAGCTATCTGTGCATCATAAGCACTGACAACACATGAAAGTATTGACGTATGATCTCTGACAGCCTCCACAGACACCTTTCGCAGATTTGTTATATTCAATTGAATTGGATTAGCAGATGAAGAATCGGACTTTTTCTCATTCCCATAATAGGATGAATTTGAACAAGTAGATGCAAATGGTACAGAAGTACTCTCAGTAGTACTTGAAACAAAAGATGTCTGTATTTTTGATGACTGAATAGGAGGTGTAACAATAGATGCACCATAAAATCCTTGGAACATAGCTTGAAGGAGGTGGTACTGCATGAAATCCCAAGCCAGTAGTATCATTTGATGACCTTTGCATAGCAACAAAGTAAATGATAACATACTGAGAATTCTGATAATTCTCTAGCTTTCTTTTATGCATTTCTGCCCCTGCTCTGGCTGCTGACAGTTCAACTTTCAACTTCCAACTTCTGTACTGATTCGAGATGCACAGAAACTACATGATTATTTTGCAAAACTTAAATTTTGAATTATTCATTTTCTTTTCCCAAGTCTTTGATCTTTTTGTCAAAACCTTTTTCTCTTGAAACTAACTTTTTGTTAGCTTCAGTGCACTAGATCAGTTCAGCAGTCAATTGAGCATTCATTTCCTTCAACTTTTCAATTACCTTCAAAAGATCATTATTTACCTCCTCAGCCTTTTCTTTTCCCTTGCTTTCTTGTTAAGCCATAGAAGCCATAAAAGCTCCCATTAAATCATCATATTGTTTTCCCCAGTCATATCCTTCGTCTGCTTGACTGACTAAAGCTTTGGTTGATTCTCCAGGCTTCTCCTTTTTCTTTTTATAAGCTTCTTTTAGATTTAATGGATTCAAGTTTCCTTGCTTCCTTGGATTTTTACATTTTCTAGCAGAATGACCCAATTCACCACAGTTGTAGCATTGTCTGGCTTTTGGATTGAATCCAAACTTTGTATTATGATCAAAAGTAAATTTCATTCCTGTTTTCTTCTCGTACTTTTTAATTCTTCTGATTGCACTAGCCATAGCCCACTGTGTGTCAATCAATTCCATTTCATCATCATCTATCTGCTCATAATCTTCAAAAGTAAGATTACAATTTCCTATCCTTCCAGCTATCTGTGCATCATAAGCACTGACAACACATGAAAGTATTGACGTATGATCTCTGACAGCCTCCACAGACACCTTTCGCAGATTTGTTATATTCAATTGAATTGGATTAGCAGATGAAGAATCGAACTTTTTCTCATTCCCATAATAGGATGAATTTGAACAAGTAGATGCAAATGGTACAGAAGTACTCTCAGTAGTACTTGAAACAAAAGATGTCTGTATTTTTGATGACTGAATAGGAGGTGTAACAATAGATGCACCATAAAATCCTTGGAACATAGCTTGAAGGAGGTGGTACTGCATGAAATCCCAAGCCAGTAGTATCATTTGATGACCTTTGCATAGCAACAAAGTAAATGATAACATACTGAGAATTCTGATAATTCTCTAGCTTTCTTTTATGCATTTCTGCCCCTGCTCTGGCTGCTGACAGTTCAACTTTCAACTTCCAACTTCTGTACTGATTCGAGATGCACAGAAACTACATGATTATTTTGCAAAACTTAAATTTTGAATTATTCATTTTCTTTTCCCAAGTCTTTGATCTTTTTGTCAAAACCTTTTTCTCTTGAAACTAACTTTTTGTTAGCTTCAATGCACTAGATCAGTTCAGCAGTCAATTGAGCATTCATTTCCTTCAACTTTTCAATTACCTTTAAAAGATCATTATTTACCTCCTCAGCCTTTTCTTTTCCCTTGCTTTCTTGTTAAGCCATAGAAGCCATAAAAGCTCCCATTAAATCATCATATTGTTTTCCCCAGTCATATCCTTCGTCTGCTTGACTGACTAAAGCTTTGGTTGATTCTCCAGGCTTCTCCTTTTTCTTTTTATAAGCTTCTTTTAGATTTAATGGATTCAAGTTTCCTTGCTTCCTTGGATTTTTACATTTTCTAGCAGAATGACCCAATTCACCACAGTTGTAGCATTGTCTGGCTTTTGGATTGAATCCAAACTTTGTATTATGATCAAAAGTAAATTTCATTCCTGTTTTCTTCTCGTACTTTTTAATTCTTCTGATTGCACTAGCCATAGCCCACTGTGTGTCAATCAATTCCATTTCATCATCATCTATCTGCTCATAATCTTCAAAAGTAAGATTACAATTTCCTATCCTTCCAGCTATCTGTGCATCATAAGCACTGACAACACATGAAAGTATTGACGTATGATCTCTGACAGCCTCCACAGACACCTTTCGCAGATTTGTTATATTCAATTGAATTGGATTAGCAGATGAAGAATCGGACTTTTTCTCATTCCCATAATAGGATGAATTTGAACAAGTAGATGCAAATGGTACAGAAGTACTCTCAGTAGTACTTGAAACAAAAGATGTCTGTATTTTTGATGACTGAATAGGAGGTGTAACAATAGATGCACCATAAAATCCTTGGAACATAGCTTGAAGGAGGTGGTACTGCATGAAATCCCAAGCCAGTAGTATCATTTGATGACCTTTGCATAGCAACAAAGTAAATGATAACATACTGAGAATTCTGATAATTCTCTAGCTTTCTTTTATGCATTTCTGCCCCTGCTCTGGCTGCTGACAGTTCAACTTTCAACTTCCAACTTCTGTACTGATTCGAGATGCACAGAAACTACATGATTATTTTGCAAAACTTAAATTTTGAATTATTCATTTTCTTTTCCCAAGTCTTTGATCTTTTTGTCAAAACCTTTTTCTCTTGAAACTAACTTTTTGTTAGCTTCAGTGCACTAGATCAGTTCAGCAGTCAATTGAGCATTCATTTCCTTCAACTTTTCAATTACCTTCAAAAGATCATTATTTACCTCCTCAGCCTTTTCTTTTCCCTTGCTTTCTTGTTAAGCCATAGAAGCCATAAAAGCTCCCATTAAATCATCATATTGTTTTCCCCAGTCATATCCTTCGTCTGCTTGACTGACTAAAGCTTTGGTTGATTCTCCAGGCTTCTCCTTTTTCTTTTTATAAGCTTCTTTTAGATTTAATGGATTCAAGTTTCCTTGCTTCCTTGGATTTTTACATTTTCTAGCAGAATGACCCAATTCACCACAGTTGTAGCACTGTCTGGCTTTTGGATTGAATCCAAACTTTGTATTATGATCAAAAGTAAATTTCATTCCTGTTTTCTTCTCGTACTTTTTAATTCTTCTGATTGCACTAGCCATAGCCCACTGTGTGTCAATCAATTCCATTTCATCATCATCTATCTGCTCATAATCTTCAAAAGTAAGATTACAATTTCCTATCCTTCCAGCTATCTGTTCATCATAAGCACTGATAACACATGAAAGTATTGACGTATGATCTCTGACAGCCTCCACAGACACCTTTCCTAGATTTGTTATATTCAACTGAATTGGATTAGCAGATGAAGAATCGGACTTTTTCTCATTCCCAGAATAGGATGAATTTGAACAAGTAGATGCAAATGGTACAGAAGTACTCTCAGTAGTACTTGAAACAAAAGATGTCTGTATTTTTGATGACTGAATAGGAGGTGTAACAATAGATGCACCATAAAGTGAAGGATCCTATGTTACATGAACTCTTCTAGTTTTTCTTTTATCCTTCTTCTCCAGTTCTTCTAAGTTTTGAATAAATTCCACAAGTGTCATTCCTGAAAGATTTTCTCTCAAAATCAACACCAATGAATTCCACCTTTCTGGCAAAGCATCTGCAAAACAATCTACCTTCTCTTCTTCAGAATACTCAATACCATACTTGCGAACTTCTGTGAACAAATGACGATATCTTGTAATTAAAGAATCAAGACTCTCATTGCCTACGTAAATGAAATTCTCAAATTCTTTTCACAAATCAGTGGCTTTCATTCTCTTGAGTTTGGTGTTTCCCTCTATTCTCGCTTTCAAAGCATTCCATAATCCCTATGATGTCTTATGTTCATCAAATTGATGAAGAATTTCATTAGGAATATCTTGACTTAACATCCAATATGCTTTCTTCTAAGAATCATATTTCTTTCGTTGTTCAACATCCAATCGATCAAAAGTTTGATCAAGATCCGTTCCAACCACCTTTGGTCGACCATATCGTGATAAAATTCTTTCCCAAAGATTTGTATCGGTACCATTGAGATGTGTCTCAAACCGACCTTTCCAGTTCTCATAATCAGACAAATAAAGTAGTTTTGGTACTTTGTTTGTGCTTCCCGACTCAGTTTCACTAACCAAAATACTCTTAATCTTAGAATTTTGGTTTGCAACTACTGCAAACATATCCGCCATGTTTCAAATTTTAGTCAGCGAACCTATTACTCTTTCTACAAGCTCACGAACCTATGAATCAGACGAACCTTCTTCAAACTTTGACCAACGAACCTTAGTCAACGAACCTTCTTCAAATCTTGACCAACAAACCTTAGTCAACGAACCTTCTTCAAATCTTTTAGAGCAACGAACCTTTTGAAAAACCTTTCCAGCGAACCTCTCCAAACCTTTAACACACGAACCTCAATCTGAATAGGTTCGTCTCACGAACCTTGTAACATCAGTGCCGGTAACGTCACCAGAACAGTGATCTCAACAGTAACATGAACAGTAAATCAGGTACACAATTCAATAATTATTCAGATATCATTATCATTTCATGTATCATAGCACACTTTCAGAATCATTTCAGAAACAAAACTCAGAAACATGGTTCATCAGTTAGATAATTTTCTGGCGATACGAAACCATCATGTGATTGTTAGTTAGGATTTTATTATGTATAAACGTATGTGAGGTTTACAGAATAAAACAACAACGGATGTCGTTACGAGAATGCTAAATCAACTGATTATTCGTGTAGGTGACGAACTGTACGAATACATCTGGAAGTTTAACGTTCTAGATGATTTCCAATAATTAGAAAACCATATTGAAAAGTGTAGTTATCGTCGTATTCGTATGGGTGATGATTCGAACGAATGCGCGCGACGGCTATATGATTTGATTTAAACAGCAACTTAAATATTTTAAGAAACTTTTAAATAAAAGGAAGACATTTAGTTAATTTACTAGGAATTACCACCTAAAATAAATTTCTAAATTCTACTTTTAATATCGTCATGTTCCGTTTCGAAAACGAACGGAAAATCGCATTTTTACGCGAAACCGAGCGGAACCGAACGAACCCGAACATAACTGGGTATTTCTAAGCCCTTTAATGTGGCATTAATGGCCACAACAACCACCACCAACCAGCCTCCTCCAAATTCGTTCACCCTTCTCTCTCTACTCTCTCTCTAGAACCTCACACCATATCTCCTTCATTTCTCCACGAAATCTCAAGTTCTTGGTGTCAAAATGACTATCACAACTAGTAGATCATAGAAGTAAAACATATCGAGGCTTGGATCCATCAGATTTGAGGTAAAATCAAGATATAGCTTCGGTTTTTAGGGTTTTTGAAACCCTTTAGTTCAGCCACCACTTCAACCGGTTTAAACACATAAAACCTTAAGGAAAACACCACAAAAACCTTGCGAGAGTGTGTAGGAACAAGTGAGATATCATGGGATGATCTTAGGCTTCGAGTCGAGTAGGCTACCCATGCTACGCCGCGGCTGGCCAAATGGTCTTCATCAGGTGGCCGAATGACTACTGGCCGAAACAACCCCTACTTCGCCCTAATAGCTCCAGCCGAAGCAGCTCACCAGTCGATCCGCCAAGTCCTTCAGTCGGCCCAACTCCTTCGGCCCAGCTGCCATTTGATCAGACCAGGCTCATTCTGTCAGCCAACTTTCATTCGGTCGGCCCACCTCCAACCATTCTGTCGGGCAGCAGGTTTGGACCAGGGGACCATCGGCCAGACTCCATTTGGTTGAGCCAGATTCGGTCGACTACTTCCACCTTCGGCCATATATACAATCGACCCATGTCTCTTTCGGCCAACTTACATTCTGTTGAGCTGTTAAATACAACCCCATTCGGCGAGTTGGTGGAATTAGAAGCAAGAGGTGGATATGGAGTTAGGATTTGGTAATGTCAATTATGGGTTGTGAGTGCATTGAAACCACGAGAATGCATGCATGGATTCGTGCTTTGTGTGTGTACATGAGTGATTTCAATTGGGATGGGCTAAGTTCATGGGTTATATAATGAAACCATAGTCAGGGTTTTCTAAGGAAAATGGGTTTTCTTAGACCACTCTAATAAATAAACATGGATTTTATCTATCAAATGGAATGGAAGTCAACAAGGGATTATTAGGGTTTTCAATAACAAGGAATTTCATAAATCATGTTAACATTCAAACAAGAGTTGTGGGTATCATTTTGGCTCAAAGCATTTGAGAAATCATGGAGATCAAAGCAAAAAACTGAGGTTACGTGTGTTGATGTAATCATTAACACCTAACTCTTAGGAAATTTCATTAAAACAAGTAACTAATCTAGATGTTTCATTTGAATTATCTAGGACTGGTTATTCAAGAGCGGATCAAGAATTCTTTGGACAATCAAAAGTTAATAATGGGCCGAGGTTAATCGAATGGGATTGACCCAAGCCCATCATGTTTAATTCTACTTTCCTCTTAAATTAATTATGTTTTAATAAAAGAAATTTAAATTGTAAACTTTATTAAATTAAATTAAATGAATTTTTAAGTTAATATTTAACTTTGAATGAATTAATTTAAAAAACTTTAATTGAAAGATTTTGAATATGTTGAACTAGACCTTATGTAAATAAGGTTTAGATGTGTGAATTACGGGATAAAGGGTTACTTATGGGTAATACATGTAGACTAGTTAGATGAAATCCTAGAAACATGTTAGCAACATAGGACACTTAGTTTCACACCGAGACCAAAACCCTAGATACGAAGATTATAAGTACTTATCGTATTCGTATCCTCTTAAAACAACTCAGGTGCTAAAGAATCATAGTCAACAACCAACGAGCGCGTATATCCTTTGTGGTTCATTTACACTGCAACACAGGTGAGTTCATTGCCCCTTTTCTAAACATTTTGTTTTACAAACGCGGGGCGGAGACGCATGCGTAAATTATTTTCGTAGGATTATATTTACTTCAATGCTTTTATGTAACATATGTCTTATATGTATAATTGTTATCCTAGATTCTGTTTATGTATACAATATACAGGATTTCAAGGTAAGTTATTTATTCATTATGAGTAAATAACAATTTCAAATTAAAGAACTATTTTCAAAGGTCTACTTAAAAAGAATTAAAGATCTATTTTCAAAGAACTAACGGTTTACTATAAAGAACTATTTTCAGTGGTGTGTTGTCAAAGAACTAACGATCTATTTCAAAGAACTATGTACAAAGAACTATTTTCCAAGGGTTTGACTGGGAAATATTAAAGATAGCATGTGCCAATCTCAGGTTAGAAATATGTCCTAGCTAGACTGATCGAATATGAGACGCATGTTTGATGATATTTACAGTATTCCCTAACCTTTTTTAGGAACATCTGGGAAATTCTCAAAGTTAACATGTGCCAAGGAACTAAAGAACTATACGAACTACGGACGGTCTAAAGAAATATAAAAGCATGTGTATCAAAAGATGTCCTAGCTAGACTGATTGATTATAGGTCGCATGTTTGATGAGATTTACAGATCTCCTTTCCTACTATGAACCCTGATTGCTAGACTAGTGTACACGAGTTGACCAAGGCCCAATCATTAGATCTTAGATTTTATTAAATTTTTATTTATTTATTTAACTATGAATTTATTGGAATGTTTCTACAAATGTTATAGTTGATCATGATTACGTGATGAACTTAAGGAATCAATAGAGATTTCAAATTGGTGTATCTACAGGAACAAAGAACTGAAGAACTAATGTGTTAATGGTGGGGGTAAAATGCTTAATTATCATTAACAACAATGTCATATGTGATTTAGTATGTGGTGGGATGGCGTCTGGGTGGGTTGTAGGCTCGACCCTTTCGTAAGCCCTATATATAAGCATACCGATCTGGATATTACATGTGATGTTAATGAGGTTAAGGTTGTTACCCAAGAGTTTAGCAAATGTTTTAAGTGCGTGTTTATAACTATGATGGAAATGGAATTGAATGGTAGGTAAAATGCTTAATTATCATTAACAACAATGTCATATGTTGTTTAGTATGTGGTGGGATGGCTTATGGGCGGGTTGTAGACTCGACTATTTCGTATGCCCTATATATAAGCATACCGATCTGGATATTACATGTGATGTTAATGAGGTTAAGGTTGTTAGCGAAAAAGGGTTTGCAAAGCTATTTTTCAAATACTAAACTATATGAACTCACCAACCATGTGTTGACTTGATCTTTTTTCGTGACTTCTCAAGTGACGAACAGGTCAATTAAGAGGTTATTGCTTTTGGGCTAGGATACTAGTTAGAGGACCTAGCATTTTGGACCTGCATATTTTTGGAGCATCATTTATAGATTGTTTTGTATATCTTGTGTAGATACAAGATAGAAAATTTATTATGTTGATAGTAGATTTACATTGTTAAATTATGAACAAAACTGATGTAATTTAACTTTGTAATTCTATTTTCATTTAGTATTTTCTCATTACATATCATGTGCAATTTAAACAATCTGATCATCACGATTATCATTCCCAATATCGCGCCCCGGGAACCTTCCGCCCGACGGGACATACGATCCTCATGTAGAGAACATAGGGCTTTATTTGCATTGTGTCTTCTGCATTCGATCATTGCACTAACCGATATTATATTGGTTGTGATCAGAATGCCGCCGAAAAGACCACCTCCTCTACTGCCTCCGCGACCACCGCCACCAAATTCGCCTCCATACTCGGCAACACCGACGCCGCCTAACTCTCCTCATCCACCTCCTCCTCCTCCACACACTCCACCTCCAAACCCGAACGTGAACCTGGATCCTGCTACCATTGCCTTGGCAACACTACTGAGCAGCCAGCTGACTAATCAGCTAAAGGAGGTGATACCAGATATGCTTAACCGTATTCGGAATGACGGCAACAACACCGGGCATTCATCTGGGGAAGCCAATGGGAATACTGTCAGTGAATCCAAAACTCCTACAAGTCCTTTGTGGGATGTAAACCGCCAAGTTTTAGCGGTACTGAGGGAGCCGTTCGATTAATCTAATGGATAGAACAGATAGAGACTACTATGGATATCAGTAGCTGTCCAGAGCATCACAAAGATCGCTATTCTGCTGGATTTTTCAACAAGCGAGCGTTGACCTGGTGGAACTCACAGATTCAAGCCAGGGGAAGGGAAGAAGCTATGGTGATGCCATGGGAAGAGTTCAAGACAATGTTGAGAGCTGAGTTTTGCCCTACGAACGAGCTACAGAAACTGGAAGTCGAACTGTCAAACCATGTGATGAAAGGGGCAGATCACATGGGTTATACTACTCGTTACCACGAGTTGGTTGCTTTGGTACAAGACATGGTACCAACACTGGAAAAGAGGATTGATAGATATGTGGGTGGACTCCCTGCCTGCATTCAGGGTTTAGTTGTTGCAGCAAACCCCGTGACCGTAGAGTCTGCTGTGAGTTTGTCAGGGAAACTCACTGATTTGATGGTAGCCTCTGGAACTTTGAAGAGAGAGGCTGACTTGGGCAAACACAAGGAGAAATCATCTAAGAAACCTTATCATCACCCCAAGAAGAAACAGAAGGTCATCAAGAACTATACGATGGCCACCCCTCTCAACCAAGCAGCAGCCGCACCACAGAACCCTAACAAAAGACCCTACACTGGTGCATATCCTTTGTATGCCAAGTGTCAATATCATCGTGCTGCTAACACTCCCTGCAAGCAACGTACTGGATGTGGACGAAAGGGCATTGGGTCCAACACTGCCGGATGACACTTAACCAGGCAGTCAACAATGCTGCTTTAGCTCTCCCTCCACCCAACAACTAGAACAATGCTGGATGCTACAACTATGGCGAAATTGGCGACTTTGCGAAGAACTTCCTGAAGAAAGCACAACAGGCAGTTCCAGCAACCCGTGGAAGTGCTTTCGCTATAGGAGCTCCAGCTGCACGCCAAGACCCGAACGTGGTCACCTACATTTCTTTTACATGACTTTTATGCATCTGTTCTATTTGACACTGGTGCGGATCATAGTTTTATCTCTACCGATTTTGCATGCCAACTATATTCTATAGAGGAACAGTTAGATTCCCCTTACATCATAGAAGTAGCTAACGGGAAACAAGTCACAGTCAGTACAGTATACATGAACTGCCCATTGATACTTAATAGTCTTACATTCACCATCGATTTGATACCGATGGAGTTGGGTAGTTTCGACATCATTGTTGGAATGGATTGGCTATCTCTCAACCGAGTGGAAGTTATCTGTTCTGAAAAGTTGCTTCAAGTTCCAGTGAAGAATGATCGTGTATTGGAAGTCAGAGGGGATCAAGCAAAACAAAGTGTGAAAATCATCTCTTGCATAAAGGCGCGTAAGTGTTTACAGAAGCAGTGCGTAGCATTTCTAGCTCATGTGGTGGAGAAAGAGAAAGACAAGAAAAAGATCCAAGACGTACCTGTAGTGAAAGAATATCCAAAAGTATTTCCTGAAGACCTACCAGGTTTGCCACCTGCGCGACCGGTAGAGTTCCGTATTGATTTAGTTCCTGGAGCAAATCCTGTTGCTAAATCTCCTTACAGGTTATCACCTTCTGAGATGCAGGAATTGTCAAACCAATAACAAGAGTTACTTGACATGGGTTTCATCAGACCGAGCTACTCACCTTGGGGAGCTCCGGTTTTGTTCGTGAAGAAGAAAGATGGATCATTTCGGATGTGCATAGACTACCGAGAGCTGAACAAGCTAACCATCAAGAATCGGTATCCATTGCCGAGGATTGATGATTTGTGTGACCAACTGCGAGGAGCACCGTACTTCTCAAAGATTGATCTACGGTCCGGATATCGCCATCTCAGAGTTCAGGACGAAGACATACCGAAGACAACGTTTCGAACCAGATATGGGCATTACGAGTTCATGTTGATGCCTTTTGGATTGACGAATGCACCCACGGTTTTCATGGACCTTATGAACCGAGTGTGCAAGCCGTATCTGGATCAGTTTGTTATTGTCTTCATTGATGACATACTGATTTATTGCAAGAGCAAAGCAGAACACGAGCAACATCTCAGGAAGATCATGGAGCTGTTGAAAGAAGAGAAACTTTATGCCAAATTCTCTAAGTGTGAATTTTGGCTAAGAGAAGTTCAATTTCTGGGGCATGTAGTCAACAGTGAGGGAATAAATGTTGATCTTGCCAAGATTGAAGCCATCAAGAACTAGGATACTCCGAAGACACCGACGGAGATACGGTCTTTTCTAGGATTGGTAGATTATTATAGAAGATTTATCTCAAACTTTTCTAAGATAGCTCTGCCTATCACCAAGCTAACCCAGAAAAGTGAACCGTTTGTTTGGGAGCAGAAACATGAAGACACTTTCCAAATATTGAAGCAGAAGTTATGTGATGCTCCTATCTTATCTCACCCAGAAGGCTGTGATGACTTTGTAGTGTATTGTGATGCCTCCCATCAGGGACTTGGTTGCGTACTAATGCAATGGGACAAAGTTATCGCGTATGCAACGTGACAGTTAATGATTCATGAGAAAAACTACTCTACTCATGATTTAGAAATGGGAGCTGTAATCTTCGCATTGAAGATTTGGAAACATTACTTATATGGCTCTAAGTGTAACATATTTACTGATCACAAGAGTCTGCAGCATATCTTTGATCAGAAGGAACTCAACATGCGACAACGACGTTGGGTAGAACTTCTAAATGATTACGACTGTGTAATCAAGTACCATCCGGGTAAGGCGAATGTTGTAGCTAATGCCTTGAGCCGGAAGGAACGGGTCAAACCTTTGCGTGTTAGAGCAATGGGAATGACTGTGCAGACAAGTCTACGAAACAAGCTTATTCAGGCACAACAAGAATCAGTTGATTGAGGAAATTTGAAGAAAGAACTTGACTGTGGGGCAGAGAGACAATTCGAAACAAAGCCTGACGGAGTTATCTACTACCAGGATCGTATAAGGATTCCGGCAGTAGAAGAATTGAGAAGACTCATATTTGATGAAGCACACAAGATCAGGTATTATGAGCATTCGGACGTTAATAAAATGTACCAAGACTTACGGGAATTTTATTGGTGGCCGGGAATGAAGAAAGACATAGTTGAGTATGTTGGCCGATGTCTTACGTGTGCAAAAGTAAAGGCGGAACACCAGAAGCCCTCAGGTTTACTGGAACAGCCTGAGATTCTGCTCTGAAAGTGGGAACAAATAGCTATGGACTTCATTACCAAGCTACCCTGCACTTCCAGTGGTCATGATACGATTTGGGTTATCGTTGATCGTCTGACAAAATCTGCTCATTTCTTGCCAATGCGTGAGACCTTCACGATGGATAAACTGGCAAGATTGCACATAAATGAGATATTTGTATGTCACAGTGTGCCATTGTCTATTATTTCGGATAGAAGCAACAGATTTACATCAAGGTTCTAGCAATCATTGCAGAAATCTCTAGGGACGCAATTAAATCTGAGTACAACTTACTTTCCACAAACGGACGGTCAAAACGAACGTACGATACATACCCTGGAGGATATGTTGAGAACCTGTGTGTTAGACTTTGGTGGAAATTGGGACTCTCATTTGCCACTGATTGAATTCTCCTACAACAATAGTTACCGTAGTAGCATCGGATGCGCACCATTCGAGGCTCTTTATGGTCGAAAATGTCGGTCACCGATTTGTTGGACCGAAGTGGGAGACAACCGTATAACTGGGCCAGAGCTTATTTAAGAGACTACTGACAAGATTGCCCAAATCCAACAAAGGTTACAAGCAACAAGGAGCAGACAGAAGACCTATGCCGAGAAACGGTGCAAGCCGCTGGAATTCCAAGTGGGGGACCAGGTTATGTTGAAGGTATCCCCATGGAAAGGCGTAGTCCGTTTTGGAAAGAAAGGCAAGTTAGCACCACGATATGTAGGACCGTTCGAGATCATCGAATGTATTGGTCCTGTGGCTTATAGGCTGAGATTACTAGAGGAACTCCATGGTGTGCATGACGTGTTTCACGTCTCTAACTTAAAGAAATGCCTTGCTGACGAATCACTCGTCATACCGATCGAAGAAATTCAGGTGGACGAGCAATTATATTTTATTGAAGAACCTTTAGAGATTATGGATCGCAAGGTTAAACAACTGAGGCGAAGCCGTATTCCGATTGTAAAGGTTCGTTGGAACTCAAAGCGCGGCCCTGAGTTTACACGGGAACGCGAAGATCACATGAAGTCCAAGTATCCCCAACTATTTACAGAGGAAGCCATACTTGATAACGATTCTTAAATTTCGGGACGAAATTTCTCTAACAAGGGGAGACTGTAACATCAGTGCCGGAAACGTCACCGGAACAGTGATCTCAACAGTAACATGAACAGTAAATCAGGTACACAATTCAATAATTATTCAGATATCATTATCATTTCATGTATCATAGCACAGTTTCAGAATCATTTCAGAAACAAAACTCAGAAACATGGTTCATTAGTCAGATAATTTTCTGGCGATACAGAACCATCATGTGATTGTTAGTTAGGATTTTATTATGCATAAACGTATATGAGGCTTTACAAAACAAAACAACAACATTCGTATAGGTGAGGATCTGTACGAATACATATGGAAGTTTAATGTTCTGGATGATGTCCAATAATTAGAAAACCATATTCAAAAGTGTAGTTATCATCGTATTCGTATGGGTGACGATTCGAACGACTACGCGCGACGGCTATACGATTCGATTTAAACAATAACTTAAATATTTTCAGAAAATTTTAAATAAACGGAAGACATTTAGTTAATTTACTAGGAATTACCACCTAAAAAAATTTCGAAAACGAACGGAAAACGATGTATTTACGTGAAACCGAGCGGAACTGAATGAACCCGAACTTAACCGGGTATTTCTAAGCCCTTTATTGTGGCATTAATGGCCACAACAACCACCACCAACCAGCCTCTTTCTCCAAATTCGTTCACCCTTCTCTCTCTACTCTCTCTCTAGAACCTCACACCATATCTCCTTCATTTCTCCACGAAATCTCGAGTTCTTGGTGTCAAAACGACCATCACAACTAGTAGATCATAGAAGTACACAGATCTAGGCTTGGATCCATCAGATTCGAGGTAAAATCAAGATATAGCTTCGGTTTTTAGGGTTTTTGAAACCCTTTGGTTCGGCCACCACTTCAACCGGTTTAAACACATAAAACCTTAGGGAAAACACCACAAAACCTTGCTAGATGTGTAGGAACAAGTGAGATGTCACGGGATGATCTTAGGCTTCGAGTCGATTAGGCTGCCCACGCCAGGCCGCGGCTGGCCGAATGGTCTTCATCAGGTGGCCGAATGACTCCTGGCCGAAACAACCCCTACATCGCCTGAATGGCTCCAGCCGAAGCAGCTCACCAGTCATTAGGCCTCGTCCTTCGGTCGGCTCAACTCCTTTGACCCAGCTGCCATTCGATAGGACCAGGCTCATTATGTCGGCCTACTTTCATTCGGTCAGCCCACCTCCAACCATTCGGTCGGGCAGTAGGTTCGGACCAAGGGACAATAGCCCAGACTCCATTCGGTTGAGCCAGATTCGGTCGACTACTTCCACCTTCGGCCATATATATACAATCGACCCGTGTCTCTTTCAGCCGACTAACATTCGCTTGAGATGTTAAATACAACCCCATTCGGCCGAGTTGGTGGAATTAGAAGCAAGAGGTTGATATGGAGTTAGGATTCGGTAATGCCAATTATGGGTTGTGAGTGCATGGAAACCACGTGAATGCATGCAAGGATTTGTGCTTTGTGTGTGTGCATGGGAGTCATTTCAATTGTGATGGGTTAAGTTACATGGGTTATCTAATGAAACTATAGTTAGGGTTTTCTAAGGAAAATGGGTTTTCTTAGACCACTCTAATAAATAAACATGGATTTTATCTATCAAATGGAATGGAAGTCAACAAGGGATTATTAGGGTTTTCAATAACAAGGAATTTCATAAATCATGTTAACATTCAAACAAGAGTTGTGGGTATCCTTTTGGCTCAAAGCATTTGAGAAATCATGGAGATCACAGCAATAAACTCAGGTTAAGTGTGTTGATGTAATCATTAACACCTAACTCTTAGGGAATTTCATAAGAACAATTAAATAATCTAGATGAATCATTTGAATTATCTAGGACTAGTTATTCAAGAGCGGATCAAAAATTATTTGGACAATCAAAAGTTAATAATGTGCCGAGGTTAATCGAATGGGATTGACCCAAGCCCATCATATTTATTTCTACTTTCCTCTTAAATTAGTTATGGTTTAATAAAAGGAATTTAAATTGTAAACTTTATTAAATTAAATTAAATGATTTTTTAACTTAATGTTTAACTTAAAATGAATTAATTTAAAACATTTGAATTGAAAGATTTTGAATACGTTGAACTAGACCTTTTGTAAATAAGGTTAAGATGTGTCAATTTCGGGATAAAGGGTTACTTACGGGTAATACGTGTAGACTAGTTAGATGAAATCCTAGAAACATATTAGGAACATAGGACACTTAGTTGCACACCGAGACCAAAACCCTAGATACGACGATTATAAGTACTTATCGTATTCGTATCCTCTTAAAACAAATCAGGTGCTAAAGAATCATAGTAAACAACCAACGAGCGCGTATATCTTTTGTGGTTCGTTTACACAACAACACAGGTGAGTTCATTACCCCTTTTCTAAACATTTTGTATTACAAACACGGGGCGGCGAAACATGCGTAAATTATTTTTGTAGGATTATATTTACTTCAATGCTTTTACTTAACATATGTTTTATATGTATAATTGTTATCCTAGATTCTGTTTAGGTATACAATATATTGGATTTCAAGGTAAGTTATTTATTCATTACGAGTAGATAACTATTTCAAATTAAAGAACTATTTTCAAAGGTCTACTTACAAAGAATTAAAGATCTATTTTCAAAGAACTAACTGTTTACTATAAAGAACTATTTTCAGTGGTGTGTTGTTAAAGAACTAACGATCTATTTCAACGAACTATGTACAAAGAACTATTTTCCAAGGGTTTGACTGGGAAATATCAAAGATAGCATGTGCCAATCTCAGGTTTGAAAGATGTCCTAGCTAGACTGATCGAATATGAGACGCATGTTTGATAATATTTACAGTATTCCCTAACCGTTTTGAGGAACATCTGGGAAAATCTCAAAGATAACATGTGCCAAAGAACTAAACAACTATACGAAGTACGGACTGTCTAAAGAAATATAAAATCATGTATATCAAAAGATGTCCTAGCTAGACTGATTGATTATAGGTCGCATGTTTGTTGAGATTTACAGATCTCCTTTCCTACTATGAACCCTGATTGCTAGACTAGTCTACTCGAGTTGCCCAAGGACCAATCATTAGATCTTAGATTTTATTAAATGTTTATTTATTTATTTAACTAAGCATTTATTGAAATGTTTCTACAAATGTTATGGTTGATCATGATTACATGATGAACTTAAGGAATCAATAGAGATGTCAAATTGGTGTATCTACAGGAACAAATAACTGGAGAACTAGTGTGTTAATGGTGGGGGTAAAATGCTTAATTATCATTAAAAACAATGTTATATGTGGTTTAGTATGTGGTGGGATGGCGTCTGGGTGGGTTGTAGGCTTGACCCTTTTGTATGCCCTATATATAAGCATGCCGATCTGGATATTACATGTGATGTTAATGAGGTTAAGGTTGTTACCCAAGAGTTTAGAAAATGTTTTAAGTGCGTGTTTAGAACTATTATGGAAATGGAATTGAATGGTAGGTAAAATGCTTAATTATCATTAACAACAATGTCATATGTGGTTTAGTATCTGGTGGGATGGCGTCTGGGCGGGTTGTAGGCTCGACCCTTTCGTATGCCCTATATATAAGCATACCAATCTGGATATTACATGTGATGTTAATGAGGTTAAGGTTGTTACCAAAAAAGGGTTTGCAAAGCTATTTTTCAAATACTAAACTATATGAACTCATCAACCATGTGTTGACTTGATCTTTTTGCATGATTTCTCAGGTGATGAACAGGTCAATTAAGAAGTTATTGCTTTTGGGCGAGGTTACCAGTTAGAGGACCTAACATTTTGGACCTGCATATTTTTGGAACATCATTTACAGATTATTTTGTATATCTTGTGGAGATACAAGATATAAAATTTATGATGTTGATAGTAGATTTACATTGTTAAATTATGAACAAAACTGATGTAATTTAACTTTGTAATTCTATTTTCATTTAGTATTCTCTCATTACATGTCATGTGCAATGTAAACAATCTGATCATCACGATTATCATTCCCGATATCGCGCCCCGGAAACCTTCTGCCCGACGGGACACACGATCCAGCCCGCGGGTGTGACAAACTGTTGTTTAGACTTTAAAATTTTGGTGCAAAATCTGGAGGGAAAACCTTCAAAGCTTCAAACCTTTTAATTTACTATTTTTAACAAAAAAATATCTGATTTCAACCCGCAAAATTTCAACACATGGTGATGAAATATCAGAAAAACGTTCATAAACTGAAAGTCAAACTCCACCCATTTTAGAATTTTCAATAGTGATCGATAGTCTTCAAAAACTTGTATAGAACTCCTCTAATAGCTCTGATACCACTATAGAATGCTCTGGATCTATCACTGGAATTCTACTAACAATTCAATCTATGCGGAATCTAGATAGAATCTATATGAATCAAAGACAATACAATCAATCTAATAAGCATTATCTTCATAAATACTGAAATGGATTACAAGAATAAACAATAAGAACACACACTTCTATAACAATCACACCAAACTGATAAACACAGGTTCTGTCACTCACACCTCGAAAATCAGACAAACCTGCAAATATATACACGACACTTAGCTGAACCTAGCTGAACCGTTAGTATCGCCAGACGAACCAACAGGTTCGCTGGACGATGCTTTACAATACAAGACTCTAGGTTCGCCGAACCTTTACATACACATGCCTAGGTTCGTCGGCCAGACGAACCTAGCATCAAACCTAACTTAACATAAACTATTTGAATGCAACCTATTACAAAATGTACTATCACCTTAGACATTTTTTGAAACCCTTGAACCAAACTCCTGAACAAATACCCACTAAACCCAACCTGAGAGACATAACTCTTAACCATTGAATAAATAACTCCGAAAACAAAACCATTGATACAAAACCCCTGAACCTAACCAGAGAGACACAACCACTGAATAAGCAATTCACCCATGACCATAGAAGACTATAAAGAATAACCACGGAACAACAACTTTGAAAAAACCATTGAACATAGCCACAGAAGAACAACCAAAGAATACTAACGACTGAAGAGCAGTGAAGACATTAGTTTAGGTGTTCTTTCTGTTTTTGTAATTTTGCATTCCATCATTAAGTATTTTCTTTTTATCAGTGTTTGTATTTTATATTCGCTAGTGTAAAGTAATTTGTTAAATGTCATTTTCAGAGTGACGTAATTCCTATGTAATTGTAGGGTATTTAATCTCCGACATTCTCTAAATGAAGTGAAGATTTTGCTCTGAATGCTTTTTTTGTGTGTGTGTTTTCTGAAAACACTAATAACAAACTTTCTTAGCAAGAAAACACCGAGAGCATAATCTGAGAGGGAGATCTTAGTATCAAACTAACGAAGAGTCTAAATGAATAATCTAATATGGCCTAAACGTTCTTGTTTTGAGAGCTAATTTCGATAAGAACATAGCGGCATATGGGACACTCGACTAGATTAGAGGCGACTAGCAGTTATCATCTCGTACGAAGGCTACCAATGTGTCTCATCTTGCATATGAGAACTTTATTGTATGATATGACATGTTTGAATAGGAGAAGAAATTAACCTAATTTTGGACCTATTTTAGAGGCATGTAGGAGCCATAAGTTTGATGTTAAATATGAGGCACACGAAATTGATAGAGTCTCGAAAGGCATTGAAGTAGGGCTTTCAATAGTGATTTGGGATTCCATTAGAGGAAAGAGGAAATATTGATTTTATTTGATTTGATGATGTTTGGTTGTATTATTATGAAACATTTGTATGAGATATTTACGGGTTAAATTATTACCCGACTATATGTATTGGGCTTCTAAAACAATGAGACCTTGGCACTAAGATAATTAGCACTAAGATAATTAGTCTTTGTAACTGAAATAACAATTGATGTGTCGTTATTTACACATCGTTATAGTATTTATTTTACAATATTTTATCTCATTTTATTAGAGTTTTATTAATTTTTATTAGATTTTAATTATTTTTCCTAATTTTAGTTTTTAATGTCACTTTTGTAGGTTTATGGAGTTAAACGATCGTATCTGCGAAGAAACCGAGCGTCGGAATAGTTTCAAGAATGTTCGTAAAGATTCAGAGAACAATGAGCGAAAAATGGTGTCGTTAAGCCTAAACCTAAGAATGTATTGGGTCAGATTAATGTTAATTGGGATTTAAACCTTTTTTAGTTAGAAAAATATGTATATATATAAATAATAGATTGCCGTCAAAAGAAAAAGAAGAAGGGAGGATCAGGAGCTTTGATCGAAAGAAAAAAAAGCAAGCAAGATAGCACCTCATAAACTATGGCTATCGTCGATCGGAATTTAACCAGGCAGGCAGCTGAATTAATTTAAGCTAGGAAGCAGGCTGGTCAATTATTATTTATTCTTTTTCGATGACGGTTACATGTTTATGAATGTTTTTAAGATTATTATTGTTATGAACATGATTCTTGGCTAAACTCATTAAATTACCTAGATTTGGATGACGACAGTTAATTTTATTTGGTTTTCGGGTTTGTTTTTATGGGATTTGGATTGTTTATGATTAGGATCATATTATATATGGTTAATATTGATTATTTAGTGTTGTTATGATGATCTATAAATGCATGATGATGTCCAATTGATAAGTCTTGGTTGTTTACTACGTGTTTTGACTGGTTGTATCGGTTTTAGGGCTAGATTTCGTATCTAATTCTATTAGGGTTTTCTTTGGCCAATTAACCTTAGGATATTATCTGTAATTGGATTGCAAACAGTAGGATTATCATTCATGAGACTAATCAAGTGAGGGAATTTGGATTATTGGTTTTTTCGAGCAAATTACGTGATCATCGGGTTTTCCTGTTTATTCCTTAGGATTCCTTGCGATTCAAGGTATTAAATTATATATTTTGATTGATTCCTATACATCCTTACCCCTTTGATGTATTGAGATTGTTGATAGTAACCACGTGATACAATCTTCTGAATCTTTAAACGATCTGTGTTTGGAGAGATTGAGTAGGCAATCCGTTACACATCCCGGTGATCTTTCACATGACTCTTTGAAACATTATTTAGTATTAGTGAGACTGACATTGTGATCTAATGGTTGTGAGTATTTCCTTTGTTTTCATATCCTTATTGACCGGATATCTCGTATCTCATTCCCGAAATTGTTAAAGTTACCGTTAGGATTCCAAGTCTAGGTAGTACCCTTCCTTATCTGCTTTCTTAGTTTTCTTAATTTGGTTTAGTTGTCAAAGTTATTTTATTACTTTATTTCTTCGTTATAAAACTCTTTTCTAAAAATGATCAAAAAGACAAAGTGTTGGTAGTTTGTTTCGTTTAAAGTCTTGTTAGTGCAATAAAGCCAACTACCGGATTTTCTTTTGTGTTTTAGCCACTTTAAAACCCTACATTACCTACCCTTAGCCTAAGCCTACCTTTTAAAGTCCTTTTGATCTGTGTTAGTCTTGATTTTAGGTGGAGAATTGATTATAGCACAAGCTTATGTTAGCATTGTTTCAGTGTTAGGTTGTGAGAGTTCACTTAATAAAACACATATATGTAACTGAGTGAAGAGTGACAATTGTGAGTGGTGTGTATATGGTTGGATACTTGACAAAAAGGTGAATCTTGATTAGGAAATCCCATGTTTTTAAAATTGCTTATTTGATATCCGATTGGGTTGTAAATCTATTGACCGTTGTAAGTCTTGCGATTGATTGTGTAATTAATTCGTAAACTCATGCTCGATTTTGTCTGATGTGAAACGTTTTTGAATTAGGTTCTGTTTTGCGTTGTTGTAGGTTTGCTTAGGGACAAGCAAAGTTCAAGTGTGGGGATTTTTGATGTCTCGTTATTTACACATCGTTTTAATATTAATTTTATAGTATTTTATCTTATTTTATTAGATTTTTATTTAGTTTTTATTAGATTTTAATTATTTTTTACTTATTTTTATTTTTAATGTTAGTTTTGTAGGTTCGTGAGAATAAATGTTCGTAATTGCGAAGAAACCGAAGCCCGGATAATTTTGATGAAGTTTGGAAGCTAAAATATAATTTTTATAAGTTCCGCGGTTAAAAAGTTGCATTTTAAGATGTTCTAGGGCTTAAAATCGAATTTTGGCAAGTGTAGGGGGGTATTATGCAAATTCTGGAACTTGGGAGCCGCTGGGACTCGTGGCATCCTGTGGGGTTGCCACGTCAGGCCTGAAAACCATCTGTGACCTGCGAAGATTGATACGGAGCCCATCCCAACCCGCGAATGAATCCAGATACACACACGTCGCGCCCCGCGCCTGACCTGGCCTGGCGACCCAAGACCCGCGTGCCCCTCTCCAGCTTGGACCGGCCTTGGCGCGTTGACTGGCCCCTTTGACCGCGTTGACCTACCCATTGAACCTCCTTTTGATCCCCTGAACCGGTTACTGGACCCTCAGTCGTGCACCTAGGCTTATTTTCACCTATTTAAGCTTTGGGAAACCCTAATTCGCGTTTGGATCATCCAAAGACGGCTGAATACCAAGAAAAAAGTTATTTTTGAAGATTTCGGAGCTTTTGGATCAATTCGAACGCTCGGGGGAGGCTTAGATCGCGTATACAAGTGCTCAGAGTTTTCGGGTTTGTTTATGCATCGTAGTTGTCCTTTTCCATTTGTTCTTGAATTTTCTACCATGATTAGATCTGATTTCATGTTATTTAATGTTTGGATGACGATTCTAGGCTAGATCTTTAATTCTACCTTGATTTTGGATGATTATCGGATGAAAAATCGGTTTTTCAGGTTTGTTTGATTGAATGAATCTTTGCTTTTGATTTGAATCTGATTATGGATGATTGTGAATGAGTTTAGACTATTGTGAATGATCTGATTACATGGTAAAACTATCATGTGAATAAAGTTCGATTCGATTTCGATAAAAACTCGATTTTCACATGATTTTAAGATAAAAACTTATTCTTAACCAAATTGTGATTTGACTAATCCTAGTAAATCAAAAGAACATCATATAATCAGATTGTAATCAGTGGGATATACCACCTTAAAGGCTAATCAAGTAATAAGGTGTTGCGATATCACGGTTTAAATGGGTTTTCGGGTAATTTGCATGATCATTGGATTACTTGTTGAATGTTTATACCATGTATTTCAAATTCATAATTAATCTGAATTAGATTGATTCATTTGTGCTTTGGTACATTGTGGTTGTTGAGATTGACCTAATTATTCAACCATTGAAATCTTAAGCATTGCTAGTCTGGAGAGACTGACTCGGTGATCCATCATTAAACCCTGGTAAGCTTCACACAACCAGTAGGATCTTTCTAAGTGTTGGATTTTCAGAACATGAGATTTAGCATTTCTTAAGTTCATGAATAGGTTGTATCGCTAGATCCAGTATCATTCAATCAAGCATTCCCGATAGCTGTTACGATTCCTTTAAGATTCCTAGTATAGGTAGAATCTCCTTCGTATTTGGTTTTCTAGTTCTTGCGGTGTTGAGTTGACTTATTTAATTTTATTACTTTCTTTAATTGTTTAAAATCATTTTCGTAAAACCAATTCCGTTTTCTAAATTTAGTAAGTTTCTCATTTCGTTAGGTTTACAGTTAGGGTTCATTACCCAATTCCGTGTCCTTAGGTTCGATATCCGGACTTTCCTTAGCTATGCTTCATACGGCAGGTACACTTGCCTGTGTTGTGTAGTCCGGTTTAGGTTATTTCTATTTATTACTCGATAGTGTTGAACCATCATTTTCTATATATATAAACCGACACATCAACAATCAATTTTAAGATATATGTATTATTGTGTTTGGTGAATGATAGGTGAGACGTTTGGTAGGTATTACATAAATGGATGCAAATATCAAAGCATGCTTAGCTTTGAATAAACAGTGAACATGTGGGTGTTTAAAATGGATGTGATTAGAATGTATAAATGATAGATTTATAATTGTATGGGATGAATTGATAAATGTGAGTGCTTTACTTGTTTATGATAAGATTATAGATATGATATGTGACATCCTAATTTTCATGTAACTCATTCTTGTTATGCAATGAATGTGCTTTTATGAATAGTGTATTAATTTTACTTTAACCCCGTAATACGACAAATGTAATCAGTAAAAATTGAAAGCTTTTGATATATAAAATACGTGGGAGGATATGACTATGGTAATTTTTCAAGAATATAAATAAGCCATACTCACAATAGATACGTTATATAAAAATGATCAGTTTGAGTGAAAGCAAAATTATGTAAACAATGCACAGAACGAAAGATATACTAACCCGAGTAGTTAAAACGAGCGTAATAAGTAGACCTCAATATTCACCATGGTTTCAGGTTATGAAATTTAAATGGTTAGATAGGTATATGAAAATCATGAACGTGGGCAAAAACGGTGCGCGAAACGGGGTTCGTATGAAGCGGGAATCACGAAAACAAGTTTCAACCGCACTGTGCGTGACAGATGACGTGTCTAGCTGCCATGACACGTGTCAAGCGGACATGACACGTGTCAACATTCACTGCCACGTGTCAAGGAGATATGCCACTTGTCCCAAGAGGTCGCCACGTGTATGGCGATGTGTCACCATCCCGGTTGCTCGATTTGTGTGCCAGTTCCTATGAATAGACTTCACCGGTTCATTTTTTTTTGTATTTCTTTCAAACACTATGCTTTTCTCTCAAAAATAATACCCCTATAAGCCTCCTTTGAGATTATATAAGTGTTAGGGAAGCTCGGATTACGCTTGGAACGCTATCAGATCATTAAACTGAGCTATGCTCGTTTATCAAGAGGTAAGACTTTAAAGCTTTCTTTCAATTAAGTTATGTATACTAGGTAACACAAGACTTATCCAAAGACTATGATAAGATGTTATGCAAGTTATTATAATATTTTTATATAAATATTACCTCGTGTTTAATCAAACGAGCTAAACGCTCGTATAAAGGATAACATAACATAAGTCGTTCTGCTACTCAATTAGAAACCCAAATTAGTAGTATTGCTCATGTAATGATTCCACTCGGATATTTGTGATATTAGGAATTTTGTGTTGACTATGATCGAGCTTATATCAATCAAGTATTATACAAGTCAGGTGAGTTCTTCGTAGCCCTATTTTAAATTGTCACACCCCGAGTTGGCAGGCTGGATCGACTTTCCCGTCGAGCGGAATGTTCTCGGGGCGCGATATAATTTGATAATCATAGTGATCAGATTGTTTACACGACACATGATATATAAATGAGAAAATGCTAATATGACATTGATATAGAATTACAAAGTTAAATTACATTGTCATGTTCATAATTTAACTAAGTAAATCCATTCGAAGGAATCATTGAGTTTTCTATCTTGTATTTCACAAGATTTACAAAACTGATTCACCAAAATATGTCATCAAAAGTTATGCACAAAAAATGTAGTTAGGTCCATTATCAAAGTCCACTAGCTAATGCATCCTGAGTCTGGTGACTAAACATGTTTGTCACCTGAGAAAAACATGCATTTAAACAAAGTCAACACTAGATTGGTGAGTTCATAAGTTTAGTAATTGAAAACCATGGATTTGTTACATTCACAATCACAATGTCATACACGAGTCTTGTTAATGTTTGATTCATCCGTCTCGCAGAATGGCCTCTCCGTAGTTATATGTGCATCTAATGTTTCATGCTACTAAGCATGCTTATATATAGGGCATACGAAAGGGTCGAGCCTACAACCCGCCCAGACGCCATCCCACCACATACTCAACAGAATTCGATACCACTTGTAATACAACTATGGATATCCATTTCTTTCTCACATGTGTTCAACCCATTTGATGTACTACCCATATGTATTCATGTCTCATCCGTTTCACCCAATGTCCTCTCCATAGTTATACTTAAAAATTGTGTTTTACTCGATCAAGCATGCTTATATATAGGATATACGAAAGGGTTGAGCCTACAACTCTCCTAGACGCCATCCCACCACATGCTTGACTAAATCCAACACCACTTGCAATACAACTCTGGATACCCATAATATTTGTGTTCATCACCATGTATATTATATGTAGAATAACAGAACATGAGGTGTTCAAGTTATCAAAACCGTAGTGTTGATAAACCCTCAGTGGTTTAAGGAAAATAGATTTACTTAACCTTATCCTTATTATTATTCTCTCGTTGATGTGGTTAACTGAAATTCACTAATAATAGTAACAGTGATAGTTAACCTATTGATGTTGTTCTCATCCTGGTGTGCATAGAGCCAAAAAGTAATCCATTGTGCTCCTCACATAATCAAATCACAATGCACCCGATTTATCTCTATCACATTTGTGTTCTCATAGCCTTCAACAAAACTATTACTGGTAATGTGACATGATAGAAAATCAATTCCTCAGTCTACCAGTCAATAGAATCGTAGGAATAATTACAGTTTGTTTCTGTAGATTAATATCACCATGTGTCGTTTACTAAACCTGACTGATGCCGCCCTGTCACCGGTCATACGATACCGGCCAAATGATAAATACGATCAACATATCAGTCTCAATCGCTGGAGGTTTGTCAAACCTATGGTACCACTACGTTATCGTCGGTTTGGTTTCGCTAAATTAACTGGTAAACGATTCGCGGATGAGGGACTCACAATTCGAACTTGAATACATGGCACATGATTGATGTAATATAATGCTAGTAGTCTTAATAGTAATTAGTTGTGGTCATCTGTTCTAAGGGTTATCTGTTCTCGTGGTTTTTAACGTGTTATAAGAACTTGTCTTATTATAGGATGTTAACAGTTGTGTGAATGATGTTGTTATCATCAAGTTACGTTATCATGATTATCATTCTTGTTATCCCATAGCCTTCACCCAGTTGTAAACCACAGTGTTGTAAGAACTAGTCTTACTACACTTAGTTAGTTCAGGTGGTGAATGATGTCATAAAGTCATGTGGACATGATCATCATTCATGTTTGATTCATGTTATCACATTGTTATCTCGTTGTAAATAACGAAGTGTCATAAGATCAAATCTTAATTCACTTATGTTATTTCAGTGATTGGATGATATAAGGAAGTTATATTATCTTGACATCATCCTTGATATGTGGTTTTGTTATAATTAAAATAAAATGAACACAATGCTATGATCTCTAGTCTTTAACATTGATGCATAAGACCTCATCTTATCATACAATGTTAGCATATGTGAGGGGTGATATCTTGAAATTATGTTATCATGATGTCAACATCGGTATCCCAAGGGATTGACCCCATGTTGTCTCAAAGTTATGTATACTCAATGTTTTTAACAGTGTGAAATAAGAACTCGTCTTATTACACAGTGTTAATAAATGTGGTGAATGATATTATCATCATAAAATTACGTTATCATGATTATCATTCTGGTTGTCTCAATGTTATAAGCTCGTTGTTATGAGATCTTGTCTTGATGCATTGTGTCATTCATTTTGATGAGTTAGTATCATGAAATTATGTTATCATGATATTATTCCTGTTATGTTGTATATGTTATTTCACACACAAGCACATGTAATGATAATGATCAGGTAATAATATGATAACTAAGATGAAATCAGAATTATCTATATCACCTGATGATTTCAATAAAATACTAAAGCTTTATGATAAAAGACTTTAGGTGTTATGATAATATATATTTAACAAAATCCCAACCACCTTTGTAGTAATAGCATTTAATGTCCAAAATTCCCATGAAATTTTATCTAAGGAAGTTGGTTCAATTTGTTTGTTTATACATTTGATCATGTGCCCGAATAACATAAGTACCGAAGGTGGTGACCCGACCGTTTGAGAGATTTCACCCTTTCGGTCGAATGATGGTGCCTAGCTTGACCGATTGAATGATCCCGATCGAATGATGGTGTTGGCCGAATGGCTGTGGCGAGCGAATAGGGTCCATTGGTCGGCTGGCCTTTCGGCCCTGAGTCTTGTCCTTTGGCCGTGGTCCAGTCGGCCTTCCCTCGGTCGGGCTGTGTAGATGGCCATTCAGCCGGTTGAAACAAATCGGTTACAGCCCTCTCATGTCAAGTCCCATGACTCCATGACAAGGTAGCACCTATTCCCTCTCCCTTAGGGTGTTCTTCATGTGAGGTTTGTGGTGGTCAAGGTGGTTTAAACCGGTTTTGAAGGAGGTTCGACCAAGGGGTTACAAAACCCTACTTTTCGTGATTTTGAGGCTAAGATTACCTTGGATTCGGTTGATTTCACTCCAGATCATTTGTACTTTCGTGTATAGGAGATCAAGAGCTTCGATTGGGCACCAAGATGGAGTGATTTGGTCAAGAAATGGAGAAGTTATGGAGGTTTGAAGCTTGAAATTTCTAGAGAGAGAGAGTTCTGAGTTTAGGGTTTTAGAAGAGAGAAAAGATGAAATAAATGAGGTAGTTGGCCTCATTTAGGCGTTATATACACCGCGGGTATTCAGGTTTGTTTCGTTTGCTCGGTAGTCATTTTCGTCACGTTTCCAGAACGCATCACGCGTGTTTTACGGTTACGCAACTAAGTAATTCAACACGAAACTTAGGTTTTCTTGAATTGTTTTGATGAGTTTCAAAATTGTAAAACCTAAACTATTGAATTATACCAATTTTTACTATCTCAATCGCGACCCGACTGTTAAACCTTGTTATTTTGTTACGAAATGTAAATTACGTGTTGTTTTACTAAGTTGATGTTATAAATTAGGGTTTAGGTGTTAATTCCTAAAATATATTATTTTTATCTTATTGTTATTATTTTAACGATCAAAATCGTTTGTTTTCGCCGTTTCGTCAGAAAACATCACTTACGCACGTTATCGTACAGAGCGCTAGCAGTACGAATACGATCGTACGTTTCACTTTCTGATTTGGTTTTCTACTTTCCAGTTATCATTCAGAACGTTAAACCCACATACATGTTTGTGTGAATCGTTACCCACGCAAACACGCAGTCAGTTTTTTATTCGTATACGATACGGAGTTATTGTTTTGCATTGGAGATTCTCACAAACGGACTCAACTAAGCCTCACTTTTTCACATTATCATGATAAATTTCACGTTGTTCTCCCATTGGATTAGCGTGCATCTGATTTCTGTTATTTGTTGATCTCAGATCGCAACCGACTGTGCTTGACATTTGTTTTCTCACTGTTTCACATAAGTTATTGTATTTACTGTATTTAAATTTTCACTTAAGCACATACAACTGTTATTCACATTGTATTGCTGCATATTTGTATTTCAATTCTCATCGAAATTTATACAGATGCTACTTGTTTCCACAGATTTGTTTTCACATACTGTTTATCACATAATGTTCACACATAGTTTAGGTGTAAGTACACACACCGTACAGATTTGCCGGAAGGTCATGAGCCAGTTGTCACTGTCTCCCCTTTTTAAAGAAATTTCGTCCCGAAATTTAATAATTATTGTCAGTATACTTTTTCTATATATAGGTTGAGATGCTTTGACCTCAAGGGTTCCATACGCTCCCGAGTTACTCGTAGTTGCGTTTGAAATTTCATCGAACCTTTACAATTAATTATAGTTTCGTTTTCAGTCTCTGGACTGTATGATCCGTAACATTCAAGGTTCTTTGGTAAAGTGTAGCTCTCTGATAACTTATGTCTCCTCAACGAGCATAGACCTGTGTACAAATAAGAAGTGAGCGGACTTGATCCAACTGGTTATTGTGAGCCAATAACATCCGGTCTACTTGAAGTGCGGGGTAGCTTGGCATTGAAAATCCATAGCTATTCGTGTACACTCCCGTTGTGCTATCCTGAGTTGTTCCAACAACTTCATAGTTTCTAGTGTTCTCTATAAGCATGCAATGTTCTAATGTGAATGCTCTATTAGTGTCGTTATGATGGCTAGAGTATTATGGATGTGAGATATAAACTCTGGTTTCACCCCACCGATAGTGACTGGGTTAGTTTATTTCACATCCTTTTGGATTTATGTCTTTCGATCTCCTTGACCATTCTCTCCGAATAGTGGTTGAATCTGCAGTCCCTTTAGATTCTGAAGAATTTATGCAGTTATTGCAAAGTTCACGTGTTTACCTTATATATCAGTTAGAAGATCGAGATCCTCAGGTAAACTCATTTCATGGTTTTACTTTATTGTGATCTAATTGAGTTGTCGCTATCACAATTCTCTTATATCATGGGAATAGTGAGCGGACTTAATCATACAGGTAATATGTACCTGTATGTTTCGGTGTTAGCTAGGAATATAGGATGAAAGCTTGGTGATTTAACCATAGCTATTGGTCCCTACTCCCTTAGCAATGTCTCATGTAGTTCTCGCATCTCCAGATCTGGATTGTTCGATCTCGACCTTTAGGTCGTCTACAGCATATCCTAGATCATGCATGAATGACCTTATACTCGACACATCACCTATATATCTGTTAGCAGAATCTTGGTGTACGTTTTTAATTGTTTAAGGAAACTACCTAAAAGTAAGGTAGTTTTGTCATGATTAGGGTAAAGATTCACCTAGGAGGTAAACCCATGCATCTATCCAAAAGTGATGCATAATAACCCTTTTTTTCTAATCAAATGTCATTTGACTTATGTAATCTCATTGTAATCTTTGTTCCACATGTCATTCCTCATTGTCTTTGCTACACAAATATATGTTTCACATTATCTGTTTCAAGATCTTAGCTGTTTTGTCGACCTATTTCAGATAACGTTGAGCTGCCACTTCTGAATCTGTTTCCAAATTCTAGCGTATGCCCTAAATGTCTAAGGGAATTACCAGTGAACATGGTAAGTTACCCTATGACAAGTGTACATATTTACTTTGGTGGCGAATCTAAGCACATCTCGAAGAATGAATCTGTCATTATTTATCATTCTTATTTCACACATATTTACCTCACATCATCAATCACTAGATGTTAGCAACTCTGTCAGCTTTGGTCAGATGATGTGGAGTGTAACTCCATTATCTCAGGGAATCTTGGGGTTTAAACACCCCAAATTCAATGTTACAAGTCAGAGGAATAAAACGACACACAGCTGACAATGTTACAGACACTGAATCATCAGAAGAGTACAAACAATACAAGATCAACAACCACGAAATCATGAGTCTTCGGAAGTCTTCAGCTCTTCTGAGGTTGAGATAGTTATATAGAATTTCAGTGGTTATTCTTTCGGAAGGTGTTCGTCGGAAGTTGATTAAACAGTAGTTACTATTTAATAAAAGATTGTCTTCCGAACTTTGGTTGTCTTCCGAGGAGATCAGGCCCAGCTGTTATCTTCCGATGTCAAGGGGTTCGCGGTAGTTCTTTTACGAATCTTAAGCTGTTGAGCTTCCAATGCTGAAATTTAGTAGTTCCGTATTCGGAAGAGAAGGTATCCGCGTTTGGTCAATCTGCTGTCTTATTCATTTGTATGTCTTCAGTGGTTCTGCTCATCAGTCCTTATTTTCCACCACTAGGTTTCGAATATTGGCGTAACCACTTAACTCGGCATTTCCTACAACTATAGTGTGCTAATTTGTATAATTGTCTAAAGCTGGTATTATATAGTCATACATTTGTTATGAAACTCTATCTGATGTTTAAGTAAAATTACAGGCAAAATCTCGGGGATTATATCAGTAGCTTACCTAATAATTAAAACTAGATCATTTAAGAATAAACTAGTCTCAATTTGGTTTAAGGATTTCCTACTATGTTCTCTGAATTTATCTCTTTTGATGTAATGGTTCTCCAACAAAGCATGGTAATAATTATCCTAACTCCTATTATCTATTTGGCACCTAATTAATCTATGCTTACTTTAAATTATTTTTACTAAATCTACAACACAATATGTAATTTTAAATATTATACATAACTCAATACACAAGGTTAAAATGACATACCTTCAAAGTCACCCGACTCCGAGTGTACGTCTGGAGCTGGTAAAGCAAGTGGTTCCTTGGTAGCTGTCTGTGCGGTTGGAGCTGTTGGAGGCTTTCTACTGGGGCAGTCCCTCGCGAAATGTCTGGGCATTCCGCAGGTGTAGCAGTGGCGTTGGTGTTGAGAAGAAGTATATGTACTTGCCCTCTGATTCTGATTCTGTGTTGTAAGGTTTCGACACTTCTGAATCAAGTGTCCCTTCTTTCCGCAGTTCGGACACTGGCTACGTTTTTTGTTCTTAGCATGATGAAATCCACACTTGTCACACTTGGGATGGTTACCAGTGTATTGATGAGGACACTGAGTTTTGTCATGGTGATGATATTAACAGAGTTGGCAAAGAGGGGCCGTTCCCTTATAAGTTTTGCTACCCTTTTTGGGCAAGCCCGGCATGACTTGATTGATCGAGGTGGCTTCGGTGTAGTTCAAAGGTCTCTTCTGCTTTTTAGCAGGACGATGTTTGGGTTTCTTGCTGGTTTCTCCTTCCTCAGGGTTCCCTTGTTCAGTAGTGACAGGTGGACAACTCCTAGCATATTCCTCACTATTCCTGATCCGATAGATGATCTCAGGAAACACTGCAACCAATTGTTCAGTAATCAGGGTTGCCAATGCAGCAGTTGCTGGGTCCACTTCAAGTGAAGGAGGATGAGGTGGTGATGGTGGTTGTCCCTGTTACATTTTGAGCTTAACCGAAAAATTATCGGTTAGTATTTGTGATCAATGATGTAACATATGCAAATAAACTCTGAGTCCTGTGTTCTCTACATGAGGGTCCCTAGGTTATAGTCTAGGCCAAACCATTTGAAACAAGATGACCTATATTTCTCTATAACCATGGCTCTGATACCAATCTGTCACACCCCGAGCCAGCGGACTGGATCGACTTTCCGTCGGGCGGAAGGTTCTCGGGGCGCGATATCATTTGATAATCATAGTGATCAGATTGTTTACACAGCACATGATATATAAATGAGAAATGCAAATATGACATTGAGATAGAATTACAAAGTTAAATTACATTGTCATGTTCATAATTTAACTAAGCAAATCCATTCGAAGGAATCATTGAGTTTTCTATCTTGTATTTTGCAAGATTTACAAAAGTGACTCACCAAAATATGTCACCAAAATTTATGCACACAAAATGTAGCTAGGTCCATTATAAAACTCCACTAGCTAATGCATCCTGAGTCTGGTGACTAAACATGTTCGTCACCTGAGAAAAACATGCATTTAAACAAAGTCAACGCTAGGTTGTTGAGTTCATAAGTTTAGTAATTTAAAACCATGGATTTGTTACATTCACAATCACAATGTCATACAAGAGTCTTGTTAATGTTTGATTCATCCGTCTCGCACAATGGCCTCTCCATAGTTATATGTACAAGTGATGTTTCATCCTACTAAGCATGCTTATATATAGGGCATACGAAAGGTTCGAGCCTACAACCTGCCCAGACGCCATCCCACCACATGCTCAACATAATTCGACACCATTTGCAATACAACTATGGATATCCATTTCTTTCTCACATGTGTCTAACCCATTTGATGTACTACCCATATGTATTCATGTCTCATCCGTTTCACCCAATGTCCTCTCCATAGTTTACTTACAAATAGTGTTTTACTCGATCAAGCATGCTTATATATAGGGCATTACAAATGGTCAAGCCTACAACCCGCCGAGACGCCATCCCACCACATGCTTGACAGAATCCAACAGCACTTACAATACAACTCTAGATACCCATAATATTTGTGTTCATCACCCAGTATATTATATGTAGAATAACATAACATAAGGGGTTTAAGTTATCAAAACCGTAGTATTGATAAACCCTTAATGGTTTAAGGAAAATAGATTTGCTTAACCTTATCCTTATTATTATTCTCTCGTTGATGTGGTTAACTGAAATTCACTAATAATAGTAAGAGTGATAGTTAACCTATTGAAGTTGTTATCATCCTGGTGTGCATAGAGCCTAAAAGGAATCCATTGTGCTCCTCACGTAATCAGATCACAATGCACCCGATTAATCTCTATCACATTTGTATTCTCATAGCCTTCAACAAAACTATTGCTGGTAATGTAACATGATAGACAATCAATTCCTCAGTCTACCAGTCAATAGAATCACAGGAATAATTTCAATTAGTTTATGTAGATTAATATCACCATGTGTCGTTTACCAAACCTGACTGATGTCGCCTTGACACCGGTCATACGATACCGGCCAAATGATAAATACGATAAACATACCGGTCTCAATCGCCAGAAATTTTTCAAACCTAGGGTACCACTACATTATCGTCGGTTTAGTTCAGCTAAATTAACTGGTAAACGATTCTCGGAAGAGGGACTTACAATTCGAACTTGAATACATGGCACATGATTGATGTGATATAATGCTAGCAGTCTTAATAGTAATTAGTTGTTGTCATCTGTTCTCAATGTTATGTGTTCTCGTGGTTTTCAACAACGTGTTATAAGAACTTGTCTTATTATACGATGTTAACAGTTGTATGAATGATGTTGTTATCATGAAGTTACGTTATCATGATTATCATCCTTGTTATCCCATATCCTACACCCAGTTGTAACCACAGTGTTGTAAGAACTAGTCTTACAACACTTAGTTTGTTTATGTGGTGAATGATGTCATGAAGTCATGTGGACATGATCATCATTCATGTTTGATACATGTTATCACATTGTTATCTCACTGTAAATAACGAAGTGTCATAAGATCAAATGTTAATTCACTTATGTTATTTCAGTGATTGAATGATATAAGGAAATTATATTATCTTGGCATCATCCTTGATATGTGGTGTTGTTATAATCAAAATAAAATGAACACAATGCTATGATCTATTGTCTTTAACATTGATGCATAAGACCTCATCTTATCATACAATGTTAGCATATGTGAGGGGTGATATCTTGAAATCATGTTATCATGATGTCAACATCGGTATCCCAAGGGATTGACCCCATGTTGTCTCAAAGTTATGTATACTCAATGTTTTTAACAGGGTGAAATAAGAGCTCGTCTTATTACACAGTGTTAATAAATGTGGTGAATGATATTATCATCATGAAGTTACGTTATCATGATTATCATTCTGGTTGTCTCAGTGTTATAAGCTCGTTTTTATGAGATCTAGCCTTGATGCATTGTTTCATTCATTTTGATGAGTTAGTATCATGAAATTATGTTATCATGGTATTATTCCTGTTATGTTGTACATGTTATTTCTCACACAAGCACACGTAATGATAATGATCAGGTAATAATATGATAACTAAGATGAAATCAGTATTATCTATATCACCTGATGATTTCAATAAAATACTAAAGCTTTTAAATAATTAAAAGAGTTAGCATGTTTCTCAGCCCCGAAGTTAAAATCTGAAGATTAGAAAAGGGGCATATGAACTCATCTTATTGTTGTAGTGGTTGACTAAGTAATACAAACATTGCACGCGCTCTTTGTTGTTTGTGGTGTTGTTTTCACGATCCTGTATTGATTTCACGATGTTTGTAACTTATAAGTATAAGTTATAGGTATGGGTGTGTGTGTGTGTTAGCGCTAAAGTTGACTAACACTTGAAGGTCCTTGTTGTTCTCTGATCCCATTTCTCTTGTGATGGTATATGCTAACACTTAACCAACCAAGTCAAGCTTAGCGTATCGTGTTTGTTGAGATTAGGGTTTGGTCCTCATTATCTTAGTCTTAAGCCCATCCTTGACAACCCAGAGTATCCCAATGTGTGATACTTAGTTTTATTGACATAAAAGTTTGTAATTTAAAATAGTTTCTAAGTATAAACTTAGAATTGTTTGTTGAATTTTCTTTATAGTACTCATGCAACCTTTAAACAGTCCTTTTTGTTTGAAAATGCCCATGTAAATAACAAAGTTCAAAGTTTATTTACATAACATTTTGATATAAAAGACTTTAGGTGTTATGATAATATACATTTAACAAAATCCCCACACCCTTTGTGGTAATAGTAGTTAATGTCCATAATTCCCAAGCAATGTTATCTAAGGAAGTTGGTTCAATTTGTTTGTTTATACATTTGATCGTGTGACCGAATAACATAAGAACCGAAGGTGGTGACCCTACCGATTGAGAGATTTCACCCTTCGGCCGAATGATGGTGCCTAGCTTGGCCGATTGAATGATCCCGACCGAATGATGGTGTTGGCCGAATGGGTGTGGCGAGAGAATAGGGTTCAATCGGTCGGCTGGCCTTTCGGCCTTGAGTCTTGTCCTTCGGCCGTGGTCCAGTCGGCTTTCCCTCGGCTGGGCTGTGTAGATAGCCATTCGGCCGGTGGAAAGAAATCGGTCACACCCCCCTCATGTCAAGTCCCATGACTCCATGACATGGTAGCACCTATTCCCTCTCCCTTAGGGTGTTCTTTGTGTGAGGCTTGTGATGGTCAAGGTGGTTTAAACCGGTTTTGAAGGAGGTTTGACCAAGGAGTTACAAAACCCTAGTTTTCGTGACTTTGAGGCTAAGATTACCTCGGATTCAGTTGATTTCACTCCAGATCATTTGTACTTTCGTATAGAGGAGATCAAGAGCTTAGATTGGGCACCAAGATGGAGTGATTTGGTCAAGAAATGGAGAAGTTATGGAGGTTTGAAGCTTGAAATTTCAAGAGAGAGTTTCAAGTTTAGGGTTTTTGGGAGATAAACGATGAAATAAATGAGGTAGTTGGCCTCATTTAGGCTTTATAAAACGTAAAACGTAAGCTATTGAATTTTACCTATTTTTATTGTCTTGATCGCGACCCGACTGTTAAACCTTGTTATTTCGTTACGAAATGTAACTTACGTTTTGTTTTACTAAGATGATGTTACAAATTAGGGTTTAGGTGTTAATTCCTAAAATATATTATTTTTATCTTATTGTTATTATTTTAACGATCGAAATCGTTTGTTTTTGCCGTTTCGTCAGAAAACGTCACTTACGCGCGTTTTCGTACAGAGCGCTAGCTGTACGAATACGATCGTACGTTTCACTTTCTGATTTGTTTTTCTACTTTTCAGTTATTGTTCAAAACGTTAAACCCACAGATATGTTTGTGTGAATCGTCACCCACGCAAACACGCTGTCAGTTTATTATTCGTATACGATACTGAGTTATTGTTTTGCATTGGACATTCTCACCTGCGGACTCAACTAAGCCTAACTGTTTTCACATTATCATGATAAATTTCACATTGTTCTCCCATTGGATTAGCGGCCATCTGATTCCTGTTATTTGTGGATATCAGATCGCAACCGACTGTGCTTGAAATTTGTTTTTTCACTGTTTCACATATGTTGTTATATTTATTGTATTTAAATTTTCACTTTAACACATACAACTGTTATTCACATTGTATTGCAGCATATTTGCATTTCAATTCTCATCAAAATTTATACAGCTGCTAATTGTTTCCACTGATTTGTTGTCACGTACTGTTCATCACATAATGTTCACACATAGTTTAGGTGTAAGTACACACACCGTACGGATTTGCCGAAAGGTCATGTGCCAGTTGTCACATAAATGTTTTATCATTTTGGGCTGATATGCATGCTATAAAACTATTTTGTGAAAATGATTTTAAACCGACTATGTTTGGGTAATGAATGTTTCAAGTCTCAGCTGCGGTTGAGCAATAAATGATTTTGAAAGCCTCAGCTAAGGTCGAGCAGAAAAGGTGGTTTCGAAGTCCCGGCTGTGGTTGGGCAAAAGTTGAGTACTGTGGTGCTGGGAAATGTTTGTAGCATTAAAAATGTTTTGAATAAAGGTGTGCAGAAAATACTTTTAAAAATGGTTTTCAAACCCATTATAATATTCTTTGCATTAAGCGCTACTTAGAATAAGATTGTCATGGCGGGTTATGACAGGGCCTGAATAAGTGGTGACGATCACTTCAGAGGGTGCGTGACCTCTGGGGAAGTGCTTTGGTAGGAAATGCATAGATGGAATTATTGTGGTTATTTTTGATATTGTACAATTTAGTCATAATGATTGATGAACTTATTTTATGCTTGTAAATGCTTATGGACTATGGTTTGTAAAACTTAGAACTCACTAGTTTTAACTGACTTGTTTGAGTATGCATATCAGGGAGGAATAATGCCTCGTGTAGCTAAGGGAAGATTGAGGCATAAATGGCATAAGGAAGGCTTGTAGAAGTTTTGTGTCTAGTAGTTTTGCTACTACCCTTAATAGACCATTTAAGAAATAAGAAATTTCATTTGAGGTTGAAACCGCTATTGGTATAACCACCAGGGTGCAATATATGGTTGAAGATTGTGTACTTGATATAAAAGGGCACTTATTGCCTACTAAGCTTTTTTTTAATTACGTTGGGAGGATTTGACATCGTATTGGGCATGGATTGGTTATCTAAGAACGATGCCCATATAGTATGCAATAAGAAGATGATTCAGATAACGTCACCTGATGGGAGCATAATCTCTGTGTGCGGAGATCATGAAGAAAGACCTGCAAAAATCATATCAATGATGAAGGCGAAACGTCTTATGACTCACGGTTTCATAGCCTATCTCGCGTATGCTATTGATACTGAAAAGAAAACCAAAAGCCTTAAAGATATCCCGGTGGTGTGTAATTTTCCAGACGTTTTTCCTGATGATCTACTAGGAATTCCTCCAGAACGAGAAATCGAATTTTGTATCGATCTTGTACCTGGAGCAAAACTGGTTGCTAAGACTCCATACCGATTGGCCCCATCTGAAATGAAGGAACTGATGACTCAGTTGGAAGACTTACTCAAAAAGGGATTCATTAGACCTAGCATCTCAACTTGGGGTGCTCCAGTCTTGTTCCTTAAGAAAAAGGATGGTAGCATGCGTATGTGCATTGATTATCGGGAGCTTAATAAACTAACTGTTAAGAATCGATACCTACTGCCTAGGATCGATGACTTATTTGATCTGTCACAAGGAGCTAACTGGTTTTTGAAAATTGATCTGAGGTCAGGCTATCATCAATTAAAGGTTCGAGAGTAAGACATTCCAAAGACAACTTTTAGAACACGTTATGGGCACTATGAGTTTTTGGTAATGTCATTTGGTTTAACAAAAGCTCCTTCAGCATTTATAGGACCTCATGAACCGAGTTTGTAAACCTATGCTAGATCGTTCGGTGATCGTATTCATTGATGATATTTTGATCTACTCCAAGAACGAAGGAGATCATGCTTGTCATCTGCGTGAAGTACTTGAGACCCTACGAAAGGAGAAACTTTACGCAAAATTTTCTAAATGTGCATTTTGGCTACAGGAAGTTCAATTCCTAGGCCATGTTATAAATGTGGACGATATTCTTGTTGATCCAACAAAGATAGAAGCATTCACAAAATGGAATCAACCGAAAACGCCTACAGAGATTTGTAGTTTCTTAGGACTGGTGTGCTATTACAGAAGGTTCATTCAAGACTTTTCAAAGATATCTACTCCACTTACCAAATTAACCAGGAAGGAGACAAAGTTCGAGTGGGGTACAAAACAAAAGGAGGCTTTTGAAGAATTGAAGAAACGGTTAACTCAAGCACCTGTGTTATCTTTACCTAACGAGAATGAAGACATGGTAATTTATTCTGACGCTTCCTACCAAGGTTTTGGGTGCGTACAAATGCAACGAGGTAAAGTTATTGCCTACGCCTCTAGACAATTGAAGCCGAATGAAGTCAATTACCCTATCCATGATCTAGAGCTTGCTGCTGTTGTGTTTTCCTAGAAGATTTGAAGGCATTATTTATATGAAGTCAAGTGTACCGTCTACACAGATCACAAATGTTTAAATTACTTCTTTGAACAGAAAGATCTGAATATGCGGCAGAGAAGATGGTTGGAACTTATAAAAGACCATGACTGTGAGATTCTTTATCACCCTCAAATGGCCAATGTTGTGGCTGATGCGTTAAGTTGAAAGAACAAGCATCCTTCCATTCGGGTGAGATCATTCAAACTTGTAGTCACTCCAGATTTTTATGCAAAAGTTACATGACGTACAACTTAAGGTACTCAAAGTTGAAAATGCAGGCAAGGAAAGAATTTATGGTCAAACGGATAAACTTGAAGAAAGCGAATGTGGCGTTAAAACCCGGTTTGGACGTATCTGGGTACCAACCAGAGAAATTAGAACCAAAATTCTTGACAACGCACACAAGTCACGTTATTCTATTCATCCAGGTCCAACAAAAATTATCAAGATCTTCATCGTGATTACTGGTGGCCTGGGATGAAATTCAATGTTAATACGTAAATAAATGCTTAACAGGTGCTCAACTTAAGGCTGAGCATCAAAAACCTTATGGTAGGTTTCAGCTATTACCAATTCCGGAATGGAAATGGGAAGAGATTACTATGGATTTCATAACTAAGCTTCCACGAATGGCTAAAGGTTATGATACAATATGGGTAGTCGTTGATCGGTTAACAAAATGTGGTCACTTTATACTGATTCGTGAAGCCTACTCTTCCCATAAATTGGCTGAGTTATTTATCAAGGAAATTGTTGCATGACATAGGGTACCAATATCAATTGTCTCTGATAGAGACACATGATATACGTCGAGATTTTCGAAAAAAGTTTCACGCAGTGTTGGGGATGAAATTATTAGTCAGCACAACATATCATCCTCAAATGGATGGTCAGAGTGAACGAACCATTCAAACTCTTGAGGATATGTTACGTGCTTGTGTAATCGATTTTGGAAGAAGCTGGGAAAATCACTTACATCTAGCTGAATTCTCGTATAACAATAGCTACCATTCAAGCATTGGTATGCCTCCCTATGAAATGTTATATGGAAGAAGGTGTATGACCCCATTATGCTGGTGTGAAATAGGGGAAAGGCGATGGGAAATAAGACTATTCTACAAACCTTGATAGAAGAATTGGAACAAATTAAAGCCCGTTTAAAGACAGCTCAAGATGGACAGAAATCGTATGCTGATAAAAGACGAAGGCCGATTGAATTTCAAGTAGGAGACTATGTTTGGTTAAAGGTCTCGCCATGGAAAGGGATTATATGATTTCGATAAAGGGGAAAGCTTAGCCCAAGGTATATAGGACCTTTTCAAACATTGGCCTGAGTAGGAGAAGTTTCTTATCGGTTGGATTTGCCTCAGGAAGTGAATATAATACATCCAACCTTTCATGTATCACATTTGCGAAATGTTTAGTAGATGAAAATTCACATATACCTTTGGATGATATTGTTGTTTATGATAATTTGAATTATGTTGAGAGACCTGTTGCAGTACTTTACTAGTCGGAAAGAAGATCACCTAACAAAGTCGTCAAACAGGTTAAAGTACAATGGGAGCATCGGAAAGGATCTGAGGCTACATGGGAAGCTTAGGATGAGATGAGAAAACTCTATACTTTCTTGTTTAATGGGTGACATGGTTTCAAGGACGAAACCTTCTTTAAGGGGGGTAGACTTGTAACATCCCAATTTTCATGTAACTCATTCTTGTTATGCAATGAATGTGCTTTTATGAATAGTATATTAATTTTACTTTAACCCTGTAATACGAAAAATGTAATCAGCAAAAATTCAAAGCTTTTGATATATAAAATACGTGGGAGGATATGACTATGATAATTTTTTAAGGAGGTAAATAAGTCATAATTACAATACATACGTTATATAAATCATGAACGTGGGCGAAAACGGAGTTCATATGAAGCGGGATCACGAAAACAAGTTTCAACCGCACTGCACGTGACAGATGACATGTCTAGCTTCCATGACACGTGTCAAGGGAATATTCCACGAGTCCCAAGAGGTCGCCACATGTCTGGCGACGTGTCACAACCCCGGTGCCTCGATTTGCGTGCCAGTTCCGATAAATCGATTTCACCGGTTCATTCTTTTGGTATTTCTTTCCAACACCATGCTTTTCTCTCAAACATTATACCCCTATAAGCCTCCTTTGAGATTATATAAGTGTTGGGGAAGCTCAAGTTACGCTTGGAACACTATCAGAACGTTAAACGGAGCTCTGCTCGTTTATCAAGACGTAGGGCTTTAAAGCTTTCGTTCAATTAAGTTATCTAGACGAGGTAACATAAGACTTATCCAAAGACTATGATAAGATTTAAGCAAGTTATTATAAGATGTTTATATACATTTTACCTTGTGTTTAATGAAACGAGCTAAATGCTCGTATAAAGGATAACTTAACATAAGTCGTTATGATGCTCAATTAGAAACCCAAATTAGTAGTATTGCTCATGTAATGATTCCACTAGGATATTTTTGATATTAGGAGATCTATGCTTACAAAGATCGAGGTTATATCAAACAGGTATTATACAAGTCTGGTGGGTTATTCGTAGCCCTATTTTAAATGTTTTCTCATTTTGGGCTGATTTGCATGCTATAAAACTATTTTGTGAAAATGATTTTAAACCTATTATGGTTGGGTAAAGAATGTTTCAAGTCTCAGCTGTGGTTGAGCAATAAATGATTTTGAAATCCTCGGCTAAGATCGAGCAGAAAAGGTGGTTTTGAAGTACTGGCTGCAGTTGGGCAAAAGTTGAGTACTGTGGTGCTGAGAACTGTTTGTAGCATTAAAAATGTTTTGAATAAAGGTTTGTATAAAATCTTTTTAAAAATGGTTTTCAAACCCATTATAATAGCCTTTGCATTAAGCGCTACATAGAATAAGACTGTCATGGCGGGTTATAATAGGGCCTGAATAAGTGGTGACGATCACTTCAGAGGGTGCGTGACCTCTAGGGCAATGCTTAGGTAGGAAATGGAAAGATGGTATTATTGTTGTTATTTTTGATACAGTACAATTTATTAATAATGATTGATGAACTTATTTTATGCGTGTAAATGTTTATGGACTATGGTTTGTAAAACTTAGAACTCACCAGTTTTAACTGACTTATTTGAGTATGCATTCAGGGAGGAATAATGCCTCATGTAGCAAAGGGAAGGCTGAGGAATAAATGGCATAAGGAAGGCTTGTCTAAAGAGTTTTGTACTAGCTAAGTTTGAACTTACTATACTGTAGTTTTTTTATGTAAATACGTATTAATAATATAAGTTTAAGTTTTGTTGCATTCAGCTGTCTTTAAACTTTGTATAACTTTGTGTTCTGGATCAATTCCAACTGTTGTCAATGGCGCCATCACAGGAGTCCTGGATCAGGGCGTTACATGATATTACCTACTCATACATATAATGATACTATTTTTGCTAAATCATATTAACTTATTAGAAAATGCATCCCATTTGTATCTTAATATTGAATTGTGGTCGACCTATTATATGAGCTAACGTTAAACAACAACCTCTTAGGAATAGAAGGAATCCTCAACCAAATCCAGCTGAAGCTTTAGTGAATCACAACAACAACAAAAACTACAATCAAAATGAAAACCAAAAGATAACTAAAAACGAGTAAGTTTGGAACATGGAAGCAAGACTAACTGAGATGATAAACAAACAAATCATGAATGCAATAATTTTCATTAAAGATCAATTGAAAGCAAAACTAGACAAGCAGGATATCATTGAAAGGACTCAAGGAGCTGAAACTCTTGAGGATAAAGTTGAATGTGTGGAAAAAAGGAAAGGGTGTTTGCATTAAGATTTTATGGCATGTGAACCAAAGGATTACGAAGGAAAGGGTAAGGCAATTAGAGCACTCCAATGGTTGAAGGACATGGAATAAATTCTTGATATCAGAGATTGCGTGGAGGAGAAGATGGCAAGATACAATACTCATTCCTTGAAAGCTAGAGCACTGTCCTGGTGGAATAACATTCTAAATACATGGGGACAAGAAATGGTCAAGCATACGAAGTGGAAGGATTTTATAGAACAAGTCATGGAAAATTTATGCCCCATCAGTGAACTAGAAATGATGGAAGTTGAATTTCTAGCTCATTAAAAGACAATATTGGACCAACCAAAATATATTAATCATGTCAATGAGTTAGCATTATTGGTACCAATCTGGCCACCTAGAAACAAAGAGAATTCAAAGGTATGTATGGGACGAAACACCAAAATCTACGAGTTTGTGCAAAATGCAAGACCAATTACATTCCAATTCATTGGGATGAATGTTAATAAACAAGATGGTGAGATGTGGAAAAATTTGGAAGAGAGAATTTAGGTGAGAAGAGAAAGTGGCATGAAAGAATGTTCAATAAGAGATTTGAGGTGAAGGAAAGAAGATGACAGTGAGGATTAATGAACAAGGATCAGAAGAGGATTGAAATTGTGTAACACCCCAACTAAAGGCGAAATCATCGGGATGCCACGAAATGTAGATTGTTCAAAAGCACACAATACTAAGTTGTAAAGATTAAAATATTTCATTAATTAACATCCAAGCATAACTACACAGTCATTTATTTCATCATAAATGAGAATACAAGTCTTAAATCAAAATATTATATAGCTTAACTAAATATATAATTAAGTCCAAGCTCTTAGATGAGTTGTCAAGCAAGCGTAATAAGCATTTCCACCTGAAACACGTTAAAATGCAAGATCAACTAAAAAGTTGGTGAGCTCTCATAGACATAGCATGCCTACCAAAATAGTTGTTAAGTATATATTCGTCACATGCGAACACTAAGTAAAATGAATTAGAATAGTGAACGAATCATATAAAGGAAGATCAAATAGTTTCAATAGCTCAAATACTTATGTTTATTTTGACCTAGCTTTCTTTTAGCATGGCCCTCCTAGAGGGCCAACTAAAAAATTGGTAGATGGTGAAGAATTAAACAGTCATCACACGCCTCCCTTACATGGTAAATTAAACAATGGTAGAATGGTTAGTCCAACAGAACTATCATTGTTCTTGAATAGTTGCAGTTGTAGTTATGATCAATGCACAATCATAGCTAAAGTTCACTACATCTAAGACCATTAAGCTAAGTTCACATGGATAATGGTTGAAGCTAAATTTATTTAAGCACATGTTTCGCCCTAAAAGTAAAAAAAGGGTAAAAAGAGGGGCTATGAAAAACTCACCTTTGACGAGTTAATAGCTTGCAAATAGATAAACCAAGTTTGTAGTTGCAGTATCCCAACACAAATCAAGATCAACCTAAATAGTTTATTAAGTATAAGTAATATAACTATGGCTTTTGTAGAGTTCTTAGTGTTACTAGAATAGATTATCTAGTTTGGTTTTAATAGGATTGTTGTATGTTTAAAAATTGTTTTGTTCAGAAAGGATTTTCTCATCATTAATTAATAAAGAAAATTTAGAGTTATGGAGATGACCACACAACCTAATCTGAAGGATTTGATTCGCATAGCCTAACAACAGGTTGTGATTGACGAACAAGTAAAACAAGAGCTACACTATGGAGCTGAAGGCAAGATGGAATATACGTATGATGGAGTTCTTTACTTCACCAAACGCCTGTGGATTCCAAAGCCAAAAGAATTGCGCATCCTCATCCTTGATTAGGCTCATAAGTCATGATTCTTAGTTCACCTAGGTGCTGATAAGATGTATCAGGATTTGAGGACAACTTATTGGTAGGTTGGAATGATGAAAGGCATCGCCTTATATGTAGGGAAGTGTCTAACATGTTCATAACTCAATGCCATGCATCAGAGACCATTAGGACTTTTGCATCAACCTGAAATCCCATAATGGAAATATGAATAGATTTCCATGGATTTCATAACTAAGCTAACGAGAACCCCTCATGGGGTGTGACTCCATTTGGGTAATAGTAGATCGACTTACCAAATCGACTCACTTTCTCCCTATTCGTGAACATAACAAAATGGAGAAGTTGTCCACATTGTACATAAACGAGATCGTTGCGCATGATAGTACACCAGCAACAATCGTTTATAATCGCGATAGTCGATTCAGTTCTTGCTTCTGGCAATCATTGAAAAAGGCTTTGGGATCCCGTGTTAACCTTAGCACAACTTATCATCCCCAAACCGACGGTCAAAGAAAAGAACTATCCAAACCTTAGAGGACATGTTTCATTATTGTAACATCCAACCCCGTCTACCATCAATAATATTGTGCGATTTGGGCACTCAAAACTCACGGTTTTGCCTTTTGTTGCCTTGGAAACCTTCACAGGGAGGTCACCCATCCCTGGATTACTGCAACCAGCACCCTTAACTATGGAGTTTTCATGTGCTCCACAGCCAGCTAAGCCCAAGATGCATTGGTGATGTAAGAGGCAGATCGTTACTTATAAGCGAAGAATCTTTGATGTTCAAGGCTGATGTGGGATTTTCTTAGGATGTTACATACCCCCCCTTAGGGACTCATTGTCCTCGATGAGGTTTGCCCCCTTAGCTGGCTATGGAGCACATGAAAACTCGAAAGTTAAGCGTGCTCGGGTTGCAACAATCTAGGGATGGGTGACCTCCCTGGGAAGTTTTCACCCAGGCAACCAAAAGGCAAAACTGTGAGCTCCGAGTGGGCAAAGAGGACAATATTGGTGGTATACGGGGCCGGACGTTACAGTTCTTGCGTAATCGACTTAGGAGAAGTTGGGATACTCATCTACCACTAATCGAGTTCTCATACAACAATATCTACCACACGAGCATTCAACACGCACCATTTTAAGCTCGATATAATACAAAGTGCCGATCATCAGCTTGCTGGACCGAGGTTGGTGACTTAGAGGGCGTAGTACACGAACTTATCCAAGAAAAACCGATAAAATCATAATCATTAAAGAAAGACTCAAAGGTTTCTCCATGGACAGGTGTTGTCGGTTTGTGAAGAAGAGAAAGTTTACTCCTAGGTATGTTGATCCCTTTGAAATCCTTGAGAGGATTGGTCCCATAGCACACAAAATCAAATTTCCAACAGAGCTAAGCAATGTTCATGACACGTTCCATGTGTCAAATTTAAAAATGTTTAGTAGATCATGATGTTCAGATCCCACTAGAGGATAACACGCAATTTGTTGAACGTCAAGTCGGGATCGTAGATTCTGGAGTCAAGAAGCATAAAATTTCCCAAATCCAAATAATGATGGTTTGATGGGAGGGCAAACACGGTGCAGAGTTCACCTGGGAACGTGAAGACCAGATAACGCTTAAGTACGCTTATCTTTTTGCAGTAGTTCAAACTAGTTAATTTCGGTACGAAAATCCATTAAATAGAGAAGAGTGCAACATTTTTACGTAGAACACATTGGTAAATCATTTATCATTCTAGATGACACAATTTAACCAAGAACGTGCGTCATACTCTCTAAATCATCATTTTTGTGAACATATGTGAATGAGAATAATGTAGTACATGATAAATTCATTAGTTAGGATTAAGTGTAAATATATATATATATATAGGGAATGGTTCAAATACTAACCCTCCTTACGGCGCTAACCCATTAACTTTGGCAAAAAATGGCCGAATCTTGAATTTTTTTTTAAACATCATTGTAACACAATTTGAACACCATGTTCAGTTTTGAGTTTTGGCTAATTCATCACCGTTTGGGCTCTTACAGTACTGTAGGTGTTTAAATATTTAAACTTACAGTACTGTAGCAAAAACCTTACAACGATGATATTTTTTAAACGGTGATGAATTAGCCAAACTCAAAACTGAACATGGTGTTCAAATTGTGTTACAATGATGTTTAAAAAAAAAAATTCAAGATTCGGCCATTTTTTGCCAAAGTTAATGGGTTAGCGCCGTAAGAGAGGGTTAGTATTTGAACCCATTCCTATATATATATCATCACCGTTTGGGCTCTTACAGTACTGTAGGTGTTTAAATATTTAAAACTTACAGTACTGTAGCAAAAACCTTACAACGATGATATTTTTTAAACGGTGATGAATTAGCCAAAACTCAAAACTGAACATGGTGTTCAAATTGTGTTACAATGATGTTTAAAAAAAAAATTCAAGATTCGGCCAATTTTTGCCAAAGTTAATGGGTTAGCGCCGTAAGAGAGGGTTAGTATTTGAACCCATTCCTATATATATATATATATATATATATATATATAGCCAAATACGCTTAGCAAAAAGAAGATCGTAATATATTAATGTGTAGAATTATGGAATTAAATATTACAATTAAAAGCAATAAACAAAATTGTGGCGCGTAAGGGAAACCCGATCTTTCTATGTGTGACGATCCATAAAATTATTAAAGTTTAGCTTATCATGATGAGCAAACAATAACAATCAAAGTGTAATCGAACGCGTACATAGCTACGGGTATACACATAAGTATGCTCGCACACGATTTAGAAATGAACAAAGATTTCAAGACTCGTATAACGATATTACTAATATCGAAGGTTTTAAGAATGACCAAGTCCCCATCGGTACTAACGATGGAATTCAACACTTGGCCAATTTTCCAACTCATTCCTACTACCGGTACTAATAGTATGGGTAGTCTCACACTTAACACATTTTCAACAAGTTTCAAAAATTCAACAAATGGTTCAAACTTAATCAATTAAACAAGTTTAATATTCATAAACACGTAAACAAACATAAACAAATTTTATAGTATCTATGATTACAATATTATAGTATTCAAGTAGAAGTCTCGTTGCTTAGCTACTTATACGGGATTGTGATCAAGAAGCTTTTCGAAAACCATTTTTCCAAACAAGTTTAGTATTTTCTGAAAACCAAATTTCAAAAAAGCTTTTCAAGGACTTTCTTAAAACTATCTTCCTAAAACCTTTACTTCAAAATCAGTTTACAAAGGATTTTCATCATCAAATAGGTCTTATCTAGATTATTTCAAACATTATTTATTAACCATTGAGCAACCATGGTATCTTATTTAAACTACATTTAAAATTATGCAATATAGTGACATTGTGTTTGTTCCATCAATTTTTGGTCATGATTCAATTGTAGTCACTGTGCCTTGGTTTCCGCACGCACAGCAGGGTGTGACATTATTACTTTTCGAACACCAATATTCATTGGTATTATCATTATTCTTGAGTTTGTTGTTTATTTTACTACTAAACAAATGGGCAACAACGACCAAAAATTGCGACTGTCAAAAAGAGGTCGCAAAGTTAGCAATGGTATTTTTGACAGAATTATAAATGGTTGCAACTTTAGCAACCAATACAAAATTGGTCGCAAAATTAATGACCATAAAGTTTTGGTTGAAAAATTGTTGCAAATTAAGCAAGCAAAACAAAACCGGTCGCAAAATTAGTGACTAAAAAAATTTGGTTACAAAATAGCCGCAACTTTAGCAACCACAACAAGTGTGGTCACAAAATTAGTGACCACTTAAGTTTGGTCATTAATTTAGGTTGTTATTTGTTTTCAGATCTTCAAGTTCATCAAAATCAATGCGTAGAGGCATGATTTGCATCATCTTTTAGTTATGTATATGCTATACAAAATCATGATATTGATTGGTGTTCTTTGATTGATGTACCCTTTGGTGCTAAATGTAGTGATGTTAACCTTCTAAATTATTCATTGACTTTTGCTATTAAATCACACGTTTTTTGTTTGTTGTTGCTTACGTTCTTAGGTTTCTTTTGGGTTTTTGCTCCATGGATGTGGGTAATTACTAGTATAGTTATGAAGGAAAGGTTTAGTGTGGGATAATGTCTTTGAAAATAAGGTGTTTTAGAGTGTATATTGTTTAGCTTAGGGTCTGTCCTATGGCATGCGAGTGTGTCTATTTCGTTGGGTCTCCTTATGTATATTGTCTTTCATTTTTTTTTTAATTTATGTCAAGTAATTAAATGCATCATTTAAAAAACATTATTGGTTTTGTTTATATAGAACTATGCTAGTTTATCTCTTTATGGATATAAAGTTAGAACAAAGACATTTGTAGCATGGTTTGCTACGCCCGATTCATAGAATTGTAAATATAAGTTTCATCATAGTATATATTGCTAAGTTTTAATATTTAATATGCTATTCATGTGTGGATATGTGGAAACGTAACTGCCCTTAACTAATTATTTATCATTGGAATCATAAATTATTTGTCTTTAACTAGATGTGGTAGTGGGTCAAATAGGTAAAACAAGAAACATACATTCCTGTAGCTTTCTTTTGAAAAAGGTATTATTAAGAGGTCATGTAAAGAAATGAATAAAAATGAAGATCTTGGTAGATCGGACGCTACATTTGAGCTATTTTCATTAGCATCATGTGAAGTAATGATATTTCAACAATAATTTTATATACTTTTAAGTTGAAATAAACAACTTGTTATCAAATGTAACATATTTATGAATCATATCTTCTTTTGAAAACATCCTCATCATCCCTTTTTGGTATCCATCTACAACCATGTTTATTCAGGTTCCAAAACATCACTTATCATACCTTTGGAAGAAGATTTTAGAAGGTGAAATAACAAGATTTGCTTTCATTATGTCATGGGCTCTAATATATTCTTAACCATTTACTAGATTTACCAGATTTCATTTACCAAGACATCACTCATCTTGTTATTCGGATTTATGTTCTCTTGCTCCATAGTTGTTGTTATCATAAGTTAAAATTGTTGAGTTTGACAATAACAATTAAAACTTATAGATTGTCACAAACACGTTTTTTTTACCATAGTTGTTATCATAAATTAAAAAAAATAATCGTAACACGTTGTCACATTATATTATAATAACTTTTGGGTATTAAGATTGTCACAAATATGGGTGCTAAGGGTGTTACTTCGCAAACACTCTCATTTTGGCTTTCATGAGCCTATTATAATTAATTAGGATATAATTAAGTGTGTGAACTTACAAACACTCAGTTAATCGACCAAAAATCTAGTCAAAAATTTGACTTTTTTCAAGTCAAAAATTCGACATTTAAAGCACATCTTAGTTTTGGGTAGTGATAATTCAATGTTCCCTATTATTTATTGGTTTATTAATATAATTGCTTATGAAGAAAAGGAAAAAAAACAAGAAAAAAACTTAAAAAGGAGTAAAATATACTTGCGCCATGTCATAACTATTCCAATGGCTAGAAATGCCATCTGAACCAAGCAACTTTGTTGACATTCTCGCAATTTTAACATTTATGTCTAAACTGGTTATGTGGAAAACCAAAAAAAAGAAGCAAAAAAAAAAGAAAAAATAACCACATGTAGCCAGCCAGCCACAGACATAATTTTTACCTTTTCAAGTATTCAAAGGTTTCCAGGAGTCTCCTGTAGCTCTAATCAACACCTTAGGCCGCCGTCACTTAAAGATAGATAACCAAGTACTTTAGAGTTTGAGAAGGGATAAGAAATCGTGTTATATTGCATACGTTTTGAGATCAAGGACTCCAGAGAGCGAAAGTGATCTGCACTATAGCATCACCCACTCATTCTTTATGCTTTTAGTGCGTATATCAGTTTGTTTTTTAGGATATCAAGTGCTAGAACTTTTAGTTGTTACCTTTAGTAGTGTAAACATCATCCCCGAAACGAGAACATGTGATATCCCTCGGTGTCTTTATGGTAACCAGCATGCGTTAGGGAAAATGTATTGCAAGACAAAGGCGATCCCAACAACGCAACTCAGGCAAGCAACTAAAGCATGCCCAAGGAGATCCCCAGGTGCTGGGTTAACGCAAGTCGTTATGGTGCTTTGGTAGCACTGCCGATTGCCACCTCTTGCAAGCAACCGTCGGTCAGAAATGGGACAAATCATACGGGTGAAGATGTACCCCTGTGAAACTGTCTATGTAGAACTAACAAGAATTTGGAGATTAAATTATGCTTCAAGTGAATTAGGTGGAAAAAGTCCCGTGGCACTAATCGGGGACTGAGAAGGTGGACGAAAGTAAACAAGCAAAGGCTAGAAAGGGGGCCGCTGAGGTGAGAGGGAAGGTCAATTTGGCTCGAATCCTGGACCTGATCTTCAATCCTACTCCGGTTAATGACGCGATGGGAGAAGTTTTTCTTTTGTCATTTTCATCAATGCTGGCCCAGTCGTCGATGCCCAATCCCAATAGACAAACCATAATCCCTAGCTCTATAATCCACCTTACCCTGTCCCTGAAAGCCCTCCCAGGAGACTAGCCCTTGAAGTCTTAAGCATATTTCGTTTTTGACGAACACTTACGCTAATAAGACAAAAAGGGAGTCTATGCCTTGAATGAAATGTTCTTGATTAGCTAGTAGGTTGGCTAAAGCGAACTGACCGTAGCTCAATGAGGTACAAAGACCACCCACAAACCATTGAATCAGCATCATAAAAATTGTAGGTCCTAAACTTGGTAAAGATCCAAGCTTTATCCTCTCAAACCGCACGAAATGCTTCTATGATGTGCGGAATCCAAGATAGAAGATAGAAATGGAACAGAAAAGTTAATTTCTATTCAAAGTTGTGAACTTTACAGTAACTGCTTCAATACGTCTGGAAGAGTTCTGCCTCGGGAATCCAACCCTAGAACAATATACAATGCGTCTATATATACTACTCTAGGAGCACGAGAACCTATGTACATGAACTCCAAAGTACATGAAAACTACAGGTACACGAAAATGTAAAGTTCACTATACTACAAAACTTGGTTTTCATCTTGTCACGAGTTGATTTTTCCAGTCTTTGTCTTCAGGTTGGGCTCTATAAACTCCCCCTAGACTGATGAAATCAATCGATGGCAAGTGTTACTGAATGAGGACCGACACCAGTATACAGCTTGTGAGCTACCGCCAATGCAACAACTCTGGTAAACGGCTTTGCTTCCTGGTCATATCCACCATATGTGCGTATGGGGTTCTTGTGAAGCAACATCATGTCGTCCTTACCAAACATGACCAAGCCCATAGGGTCTAGAATAATGTAGTCATCTGACTTATCTCTCGCCGTAACTGCTCCAAATGTATTTTCGTTGAAGTACAAGAACTGGAGGTTCTTGAGCAAATTATCAGAAACCCTCATGTGGAACGGGACTGCTTTCTCTGTTTCGGGAAGCGGATACTTGGTATAGACCCAAGGCTCCTTCTTGACAGGATCCCGTTTGTATTTTGAGACGAATCTTCTTCCCCTTGGCTGACTTCATGAATGGGAAGTCTTTATGACACTGGTCCATTAGAAAGTTGGCGAACAGATCAGCCTGACTGTCTTCAGAGAGATTTAGGAATACATTGTTGTTAATGCTCCGAAGATCAATCTTAGGCAATGAACAGATATTTCAGCTTGCCATTGAACCGTTTGACCAAGTACCACTATTTCTCCTTATCATACATCCAACAAATGACTTTGTATCTGTCACACCCCTGCGCCGCGTCCGGAATCCACGGCGCGGTGATGTATGAACAGTTGAATCATGCACAAGTATTGAATAAGAACAACCACAATGGATTACTATGTTTCAAAATATTTTGATAGTTGTTTAGTTACAGACCATCTATCTACCAAAAGAAAGAAAACTACCGACCCAAAATATAGTTACAAAATAAGACTTCCAACAAGACAATTAAACATTTAGGATTTAGTGTGTTTCTATTCCATCCTAGCATGTTTCTTCATCTTGTCCTATCTTAGAATGGTCTCCTTAGTTGTCACTGAGAATGTCTTAAACCTGATTACCTGAAACACGTGAAAAGTAACTGTCAACTACAGACGTAGTTGGTGAGAACAATAGGTTTAACATATGAAATCATGAATATGTGATATAAGGCATAGGTAAGTTAAAGTAATAAATGATTCACATGGATGAGCTGCAACCCAAACTAACATCAAATAAGAAAATGAGTGTAAACAGTTCAATCACTGTTTGCACGAAAGCCAACATATAATATCAAGTCCCAAACCACGTTTGGAGTTGGATAATGTATCAGCAATTTTGAAAACCATAATGACACCAGACCTGCAGTTAGCTTTTAAAACAAATTTAAAAGCTAACTCCATCCTGGATAAGAACCAATGTGTCCGCTTTCCCTTGTTGTGATCACCCAGTACTAACGCTAATGAATGTGATACTTGATGCGTTTACAAGTTTGTTTACAACAATAGACACCATGTTTATGAACCTTACTTTAACCGAACGTGTTAATGCCTTATTTGATAACATGAATTGAAAACCTTGATTTAATCCCATGAATTAAATCCTTTGTTTTGAATACCATGAGATGAACTCTTGATTTGAATACCATGAATGAACCTCTTGATTTGAATACCATGAAATGAACCTCTTGATTTGAATACCATGAAATGAACCTCTTGATTTGAATACCATGAAATTAACTCCTTGATTTGAATACCATGAAATAGTGACCTTGTATAATAACAAAGTTTATAACAAAAGAGTTTATAAAATCCATTATTTAAAAGTGTTTATCATTTATAAAAACATTTGAGTAAATTTGTTATGAAACAGTTCAAGGAACCTTTATAAAACCTTTTTAATAAAAGAGTTTGATATTTGATAAAATCCTTTATTACATTTAATGAATCCCTTGAATTAGTGCAATGAACCTGTAATATTCGTAAAGTAGAGCACATGTTGAACCATGAAATACGATTGTAAAAATAGGGTTTGATCACGTGTTCCACCCCAAAACAGTTGTAAAACAGTAAAAGAGGGGCCAAAGTTCTCACCTGTCTGCAGTAGACTCTGAACTAAAACAGATAGCAAGTAGCAAACAGGACTTCTAATTGGTTCCTATATCATTGTAATCATACATAAGATATAAGATTTATAGTTATATAGACTTTGATTCATTGATTGACTCGTGTACTCTTGAAATTGATTAACACTTGATTACATGATCTCATGATTATGATTGTTGTGAAAACTTGAAAGTTATGATTTAAGTCACTTGATTGATCATGGGTCCATGAAAATGATGTGTGATGTCCTTTTATGCACAAACTTGTTTGTACAACATCACCTGTGATTTAAGAGTTTGATAAACCTTTGATACCCCATTGATTAACATGTGTTGTGAAAAGATGTTCAATTGTTTAAGTTCTTGAGATTGTGACTTGATCCCATGCTTAGGTTAAGTTGCAACTTAAACCAATCATAATCAATTCACAATTACCCAATTTGTGGGCCGCATTGTGGGCCTTAAGCCCATAATGATAATAGGCTTAAATAGAGGTCCATGGGCCTCTTAGATTCACAAGAGCCAATTGGATGTGACATTGGGCCAATTGAATGTAGTGTTGGACCGAAATGGATCTCGTAAGCCCAACGAGTGAGTTATTGGGTCAAGTAGATCACCAAGGATAAAATTGGACCAATTAAGATCATAATGGGTCAACCTAATTCCATTGGACTTGTTTTAACCTATGGGGTTGAATACCATTGTAATTGGGCCGAATATGATTTGGGTTAGGCCTAATATGGTGTGGGCTGCCAACTTTTCCAGCGAACCTATACAATGGTTCGGCCAAGACTTCCCCTAAGGTTCGGCTTTAATGGTTGGCATACAAGGTTCGTTCGACTAGGGTTTGCAACTTAGGTTCGTTCATGACCGAAAGTTCGTTGCATGCTAAGCTCAATGATGGTTCGCCTAATGGTTCATCTTGACGGGTTCGTGGAATGATCGGACATGCATGGTCCGGCTATCCCCCGAGGGTTCGGCTTCAGTGAAGTGACGTGCATGGTTCGGGGATACTAGGGTTCGGCTTCATAAGGCTCGCCGTTTGCAGAAAAGGTTTGGCCGAGAAACCTAAATGGATCGGCATTCTGTGGTTCGTGAAACCCATTAGGGTTCGGCTGGTGTGGTGCAGGTTCGCCAAAGTAGATGGTTCGTGGCTTCTGTGAAAAGGTTCGGTGATAGATGGATGAGGGTTCGCCATAGGCTCGTCTAGTCGAAGGGTTCGGCCAGTCTTTGAACTCCACGAACCTGCAACTTTGAACAGCATCATCACCATCAAATACTTATGTTTCGAAGCCATCCATACCTCAGGGCATAACATTAGATGTTTCGAGGGTTCCTGGTTGTGGTACTAAGGTTCTAAAACCGGTTGAAGCTAGGTTCGACACTCACACACGAAAACCCTATTTTCAGAATTTTTCTTTCGTTCGTACCTCGTTTTTGGCCGGATAAAACCTCCGATCCGTTGTATTTCTGTGTAGAGGATGTCGAGAGCTTCGCGTGGGTGCCAAAAACACCGAATTCCGTTGAGAAACGAGCGAGATACGAGCGTTTAATGTTGGTTTTCTAGAGAGAGAGAGGGTTGAACGAAATTGTAGAGAGAGAAGTGGTTGGTGAGGTAGTAAATGAGGAAATAAGCCTTGTTCAAGGCTTTTATAGCCCGTGTGGTATCCGGGTCCGTTTCGGTCGCTCGGTTCGCGTTTTCGGAACGTAACGCGTATTTTACGCGAATTAAAATAAAAGAGTTGTTAAACTCATTAAAATGATGAGTTTCAAAATTGTAAAAATATAAAATAAATAATTCAATTATTTTTACTCTTCGTGCGTTGTCAGATCGTTAAACATTCACAATTACGTGTATACCCGCAATCGCGTACGTTTTTCGATCGTATTAAAATTTAAAGGCGTTTAATCATAATTATAAGTTCAACATTCATATCATTATGGATCGTCACCCATAACTATACTCAGTTTCGCTTACGTATTACGATTTTTGTTGAATTAATTGTCATAATATTCGTCTCCACACTACGCACTAACACTATCCTGTTACACCGAACGCAGTATATATATAGGGCTCACTCTCGCTGCCCACCACTGTTTCGATATAACACGATACTGTTCTTGCCCAGTGTCATCGACTGTAAATAAATAGTACATACTTGTTCATAAATAAGTAAGATCCTGTAACATACAAGCACACATTATGAACATATGAATCACATTGATTAACTGAACATTGACACCCACTGTTCTAACACTGTTTACGACTACCATGACTAAATGTACAAATGTTACAGTCTCCCCTAGTTAAGGGAATTTCGTCCCGAAATTAACTAGCCGAAGATACTGTAAAAAGATGAGGGTACTTAAGCTTCATCTGGTCTTCACGTTCCCAGGTGAACTCAGCACCGCGTTTGCCCTCCCATCGTACCTTTACGATCGGGATACGGCTGCGTTTAAGTTTCCTGACCCCATGATCCATGATTTCAACCGGACGTTCTATGAATTGCATGTTGTTCTGAATCTGAATGTCTTCCAGTGGAATCTGAACATCATGATCAGCTAAGCATTTCTTAAGATTTGATACATGAAAAGTATCATGAACATTGCTTAGCTCCACTGGAAGTTTGAGTTTGTAGGCTACGGGACCAATTCGTTCCAGGATCTCAAAAGGTCCAACGTACCTTGGTGCAAGTTTCCTTTTCTTCCCAAATCGGACAACGCCTTTCCAGGGAGAAACTTTGAGTAAGACTCGGTCACCGACTTGAAACTCAAGCGGTTTCCGACGTCGATCAGCATTACTCTTCTGCCGATCTCGTGCGGCCTTAAGCCGTGATTGAATGATTGTGATTTTCTCTGATGTTTCCTGAATGAGTTCTGGTCCTACGACCTGTGAGTCACCAACCTCGGTCCAGCAGACCGGTGATCGGCACTTTCTACCATATAAAGCTTCGAATGGTGCACATTGAATGCTCGTATGATAGCTATTGTTATATGAAAACTCAATGAGTGGAAGATGAGTGTCCCAACTTCCACCGAAGTCAATGACACAAGAACAAAGCATGTCGTCGAGTGTTTAGATAGTCCTTTCGCTTTGACCGTCGGTTTGGGGATGATACGCCGTGCTAAGATTAACACTAGTTCCCAAAGCCTTTTGCAATGATTGCCAAAAGCGAGAAATGAAACGACTATCACGATCAGATTTAATTGATGTTGGTGTACCATGACGCTCAATGATTTCGTTGATGTACAATGTGGATAACTTCTCCATCTTGTAATCCTCTCGGATCGGGAGAAAATGAGCAGATTTGGTGAGTCGATCAACGATCACCCAAATCGAATCGAAACCTCGCGGAGTTCTCGGCAACTTAGTTATGAAATCCATGGAAATTTGTTCCCATTTCCATTGAGGAATTTCAGGTTGCTGCAGAAGTCCCGAAGGCCTTTGATGTTCTGCTTTGACTTTTGAACATGTAAGACATTTTCCCACATACAGTGCTATGTCTTTCTTCATTCCCGGCCACCAGTAAGATGTCCTCAAGTCTTGGTACATCTTATCTGCTCCAGGATGAACTGAGTATCGCGACTTATGAGCCTCATCACAGATGAGTGTGCGCAATTCTTCAGACTTTGGAATCCAAATGCGGCCATTAAGATATAACACCCCATCAGCTCGAGGTTCTAGTTTCTTCTCAATGCCACAATCCAAGTCTGTCTTGAGTTGATTGTCTGTTACTACTTGTTGTTGTGCAATACGAATCAAGTCTTTCAGGTTTGGTTGTGTGTTGATCTCCATGGCTCTTACACGAATTGGTTTGACTAGTTCCTTGCGACTAAGAGCATCCGCCACCACATTGGCTATACCCGGATGGTAACGAATCTCATAGTCGTAATCAGTTAGAAGCTCAACCCAACGCCGTTGTCTCATGTTGAGTTCTTTCTGATTAAGGATGTGTTGCAGGCTCTTGTGGTCTGTATAGATGACACATTTAGTACCATAAAGGTAGTGCCTCCAAATCTTCAATGCAAAGACCACAGCCCCTAACACAAGGTCATGAGTAGTGTAATTCTTCTCGTGAACCTTAAGTTGTCTTGAAGCATACGCAATGACCTTGTCCCGTTGCATAAGTACACAACCGAGACCAAGGTTTGAAGCATCACATCACTGCCTTCTGGAAGGCTAAGGATAGGGGAGTTGCATAACTTCTGTTTAAGAAGTTGAAATGCATCTTCTTGTTTCTGTCCCCATATAAAGGCTTGACTTTTCTGAGTCAAAGTAGTAAGTGGCAAAGCAATCTTAGAGAAATTTGCAATGAATCTCCTGTAATAGCCTGCCAGACCCAAAAATGAACAAATCTCTGTTGGAGTAGATGGAGTAGTCCAGTTCTTAATCGCCTCAATCTTTGCTGGATCTACATGTATTCCATCCCTATTTATGACATGTCCTAAGAAGTGAACCTCCTTTAGCCAAAATTCACATTTTGAGAATTTAGCATAAAGTTGTTCTCCTCTTAGTAGTTCTAGGACTTTCCTCAACTGATCTTCATGCTCCTGTTCTGACTTTGAATAGATCAGTATATCATCAATAAAGACGATAACAAACTGATCTAAATACGGTCTGCAGACTCGATTCATCAAGTCCATGAACACTGCGGGTGCATTGGTCAGCCCAAATGGCATAACCACAAACTCATAGTGTCCATATCGAGTCCTAAACGCAGTCTTTGGTATATCCTCATCATTTACTCTTAACTGATGATACCCGGATCGTAAATCAATCTTAGAGAAACAAGTTGCTCCCTGTAATTGATCAAACAGATCATCGATCCTGGGCAGAGGATATCTATTCTTGATTGTCAGCTTGTTCAGCTCACGATAATCGATACACATACGAAATGAACCGTCTTTCTTTTTGACAAAGAGAACCGGAGCTCCCCATGGAGAGAACCTCGGTCTTATGAAACCTTTGTCTAAAAGTTCTTGAAGCTGACTAGACAGTTCTTGCATCTCAGACGGTGGTAATCGATACGGTGACTTCGCCACTGGGTTTGCTCCAGGGACGAGATTAATTCTAAACTCCACTTGTCGGACTGGTGGTAGCCCAGGCAAGTCTTCTGGAAATACGTCTGAATAATCTCTGATAACTGAAACGTCTCCAACTGCTTTCTTTTCAGGTTTCTTTTCCACCACATGAGCCAGGAATGCATAATATTTCTTCTTTAGGTATTTCCTCGCTTTAATGCACGATACAATCTTCAATCCGCGGCAGGGTTTCTCGCCGTAAACTATCATCGTTTCGCCGGACGGTAGGGGAATTCGAATGAGTTTCTCCGAGCATACGATTTCAGCATTGTTCTTGGATAACCAATCCATTCCTACTACAACTTCGAAGCTTCCGAGAGTCATAGGAATGAGATCGATGGAGAAAAGATGGTCATTTAATCTTAATTCACATCCATGTATTATGGAATCTGCAACTATAGTCTTACCATTCGCTACTTCTACAGTATAGAGAGCAGTAAGTGTGGATAGTTGCATATCAAGTAAAGAAGCAGTATGAGCAGAGATAAAACTTTTATCAGCACCAGTATCAAATATGATAGAAACATAGTGATCATTGATAAGAAATGTACCCGTGATGACTGCCGGATCCTCACGTGCTTCGGCAGTCCCAATAACAAAAGCACGAGCAGCAGCAATATTGTTGTTGAGTTTTGGACACTGGTTTCTGAAGTGTCCCTCTGCTCCACAATTATAACAGGCCCTTCCACCTGTAGCAGTAGGAGTTGTGGTAGCAGTTGTTGCAGCAGCAAGAAGAGCAGCTCGGCATGTAGCTGCAAAGTGTCCCATACGCCCACACTTGAGACACTTTTTGCAAGGAGTGTTGGGTAGATGATGATACTGGCATTTGGTGCAAAGTGGAAAGGGGCCAGTATAAGGCTTTCTAGCATTAGCAGGTTGAGGCATAGCAGTAATAGGTGTAGCGTGAGTGGGTGCAGCTGCAGTCAACGCTGCAAAATTTTTGATTGTCTTTTTCTTCTTCTTCTTGTGATGGTGTTGTTCAGGCTTCTTGCCTTCTTCAATCTGTGCTCTCTTGAATCCCTTTCGGGTGAGCACACCAGATTTTACATACTCTTCAGTAAGAGTAGCACCAAGTTGAATAGCTGCTTCCAGAGTAGTGGGGTTATTCCCCATAACAGTTCCTCTAACAACCAGAGGTAAACCTTCAATATATTTCTCTATCCGACGGGATAGAGGAGTAACCAAGTGTGGTACCAGCATGCACAACTCATGAAAACGAGTTGTATACTTGGCGTTTTCACCACTGTCTTGCACCAGATTCCACATCTCCACCTCCAGTTTCTTCAGCTCGTGACGTGGACAAAACTTCTCCACAAGTAAGTTCTTGAAACCGTCCCACGGTAAAGCTAAAGCAACTTCCCGTCCTCTGGTGTTCTTCTCAGAGTTCCACCAGGTGAGTGCGCCTTTGTGAAAAGCGCTCGAGGCCATTTTGACCTTCAGGTTCTCAGGACATCCTGTGAAATCAAGAATATCCTCGGTGCTCTCTAACCACTGTAGTAGACCAGTAGCTCCTTCGGTACCAGCGTACTTAGGAGGCTTAGCATCATTGAACTGCTTGAAAGTGAAGTTAGCAGTTCCAGTAGTTATAGCATTTGAGTTATGTGCTGAATCACTAGTACTTCCCCGAAGATTCTGGGTAATATCAGTGACCATGCCCGGAATGACATCTCTCATGTCTATAGCAATGGCTCGGGCAATCTTGTTGATCTCATCATCATTACCACTTGTCGAACCCCCAGCATTAGGGTCACGTCGAGGCATTCTACGAATAGAAGCCACAAGCGGGTCAGTAATGAGGAAGGATACAATTGAATTTACATGATAAAGTTAGTAATATATCCATACTACTAATATTATCATTCAAATTGTAATATGATCCAGTACACATATAAGTTTTCAACTTAATTGTATACTTATCATGTGAATATGTACGATGTCTCATGATCTCTCCACCAAACCTACACACTGACACTTTCCCGATATACCGAAGATAACTTATATATAGGGCATACGAAAGGGTCAAGCAAACTGCCAGCCCAGACGCCATCCCACCACCGCTTCGATATACCACGATCATGCCCTTGCTAGCATTTGGCAACAGGTTTGTACTGATTTGCAAGTGTGTTCCATTGATTATGAATCCCATGATCTTTGATCAACTTGAACTATGATTGATTCCATGATTGAACTATGATTGTGTTATGTGTGCACCTACTAACCATTGTTAACATGTAGAACTAATCATATGTGTGATCTACACTTTTCTGTTAACCTGTGTTAGTAAGTACTAATCATGTAAAAACACTTAAGAGTTTCACTTAAGGTTTACATTGAAAGAATGTTCACAACTTGATTGATTCACCATAATGTTTGGTTCATCCAAGTTTGAATTGCGCTATGATTTGATTCACCACTGATTGTATCTCCAATGTTTGTATCCCATGTGTTTAACTAATGTTCAATGTTCCCAGTTGCTCCCGAATCCTCACTCCAAATACGAACGCCGGATTCCCCCTAACATACTGAAATAAGCTTATATATAGGGTAAGCTCTCACCAACCCACCACTTACCTCAGCACGTCAACGTTAATCCGTCTTCTATATTTGGGGCTAAGATTCCAACTGTTGATTGATTATGATTGTTTCATGATTGCCTCTTGTACTATGGATACGATTATGACTGTGTAAACCACGGTTCTTAATTTACTCGAAATTAAAACCTTAGGTTTCAGCATGTGTGTCCTAGGTTAATTAACCTAGGTTCTCAATACCTACAGTATCGAGTATAATGATCTCCTATGAGAACTTCAACTAAAGAATACTGTTACACAGATTCTAAGTTATAAAGTTCCTATGATAATGAACACCTGATAATGATAACATGACAAGGACTTCAAATCAAGATTCTAAATTAATAGATCTTGACCTTTGAATTCCTATGATAAATATGACAAGGATTTCAAATCAAGATTCTAAATTAATAGATCCTGACCTTTGAATTCCTATAATGAATATGACAAGGATTTCAAATCAAGATTCTAAATTAATAGATCTTGACCTTTGAATTCCTATAATGAATATGACAAGGATTTTAGATCAAAGATACTAAATTAATAGATCTTTGCCTCTAAATTCCTATAATGAATATGCCACGGATTTTAGATCAAAGATACTAAATTAATATTTCTTTGCCTCTAAATTCCTATAATGAACTCTGTGTTAGAATTTCAAATCAAGGATACTAAGAATACAGATCCTTGCCTCTGAAATCCTTAAATGAATACGTGTGAGAAATTTAATTCGGTCTCTAAAATTATAGAATTCCGATTCAAATTCCTTGACTCGATGTCTAATCTTAGAAAAATGTCCCTAAGATCTTTCAAGCTTAATGTGGACTTAATGCTCACTTAAGTTACTTAGATCCTAAGTATCCTCAAGCCTGTAGCACTTAGTCCAATTGGGTAGCTTAGGTTATAGTCTAGGTCATTAAACATTGGGTTTTTCCTAGTTCTCTACAACCTTGGCTCTGATACCAACCTGTCACACCCCTGCGCCGCGTACGGAATCCACGGCGCGGTGACGTATGAACAGTTGAATCATGCACAAGTATTGAATAAGAACAACCACAATGGATTACTATGTTTCAAAATATTTAGACAGTTGTTTAGTTACAGACCATCTATCTACCAAAAGAAAGACAACTACCGACCCAAAATATAGTTACAAAATAAGACTTCCAACAAGACAATTAAACATTTAGGATTTAGTGTGTTTCTATTCCATCCTAGCATGTTTCTTCATCTTGTCCTATCTTAGAATGGTCTCCTTAGTTGTCACTGAGAATGTCTTAAACCTGATTACCTGAAACACGTGGAAAGTAACTGTCAACTACAGACGTAGTTGGTGAGAACAATAGGTTTAACATATGAAATCATGAATATGTGATATAAGGCATAGGTAAGTTAAAGTAATAAATGATTCACATGGATGAGCTGCAACCCAAACTAACATCAAATAAGAAAATGAGTGTAAACAGTTCAATCACTGTTCGCACAAAAGCCAACATATAATATCAAGTCCCAAACCACGTTTGGAGTTAGATAATGTATCAGCAATTTTGAAAACCAGAATGACACCAGACCTGCAATTAGCTTTTAAAACAAATTTAAAAGCTAACTCCATCCTGGATAAGAACCAATGTGTCCGCTTTCCCTTGTTGTGATCACCCAGTACTAACGCTAATGAATGTGATACTTGATGCGTTTACAAGTTTGTTTACAACAATAGACACCATGTTTATGAACCTTACTTTAACCGAACGTGTTAATGCCTTATTTGATAACATGAATTGAAAACCTTGATTTAATCCCATGAAATAGTGACCTTGTATAATAACAAAGTTTATAACAAAAGAGTTTATAAAATCCATTATTTAAAAGTGTTTATCATTAATAAAAACATTTGAGTAAATTTTTTATGAAACAGTTCAAGGAACCTTTATAAAACCTTTTTAATAAAAGAGTTTGATATTTGATAAAATCCTTTATTACATTTAATGAATCCCTTGAATTAGTGCAATGAACCTGTAATATTCGTAAAGTAGAGCACATGTTGAACCATGAAATACGATTGTAAAGATAGGGTTTGATGACGTGTTCCACCCCAAAACAGTTGTAAAACAGTAAAAGAGGGGCTAAAGTTCTCACCTGTCTGCAGTAGACTCTGAACTAAAACAGATAGCAAGTAGCAAACATGACTTCTAATTGGTTCCTATATCATTGTAATCATACATAAGATATAAGATTTATAGTTATATAGACTTTGATTCATTGATTGACTCGTGTACTCTTGAAATTGATTAACACTTGATTACATGATCTCATGATTATGATTGTTGTGAAAACTTGAAAGTTATGATTTGAGTCACTTGATTGATCATGGGTCCATGAAAATGATGTGTGATGTCCTTTTATGCACAAACTTGTTTGTACAACATCACCTGTGATTTAAGAGTTTGATAAACCTTTGATACCCCATTGATTAACATGTGTTGTGAAAAGATGTTCAATTGTTTAAGTTCTTGAGATTGTGACTTGATCCCATGCTTAGGTTAAGTTGCAACTTAAACCAATCATAATCAATTCACAATTACCCAATTTGTGGGCCGCATTGTGGGCCTTAAGCCCATAATGATAATAGGCTTAAATAGAGGTCCATGGGCCTCTTAGATTCACAAGAGCCAATTGGATGTGACATTGGGCCAATTGAATGTAGTGTTGGACCGAAATGGATCTCGTAAGCCCAACGAGTGAGTTATTGGGTCAAGTAGATCACCAAGGATAAAATTGGACCAATTAAGATCATAATGGGTCAACCTAATTCCATTGGACTTGTTTTAACCTATGGGGTTGAATACCATTGTAATTGGGCCGAATATTATTTGGGTTAGGCCTAATATGGTGTGGGCTGCCAACTTTTCCAGCGAACCTATACAATGGTTCGGCCAAGACTTCCCCTAAGGTTCGGCTTTAATGGTTGGCATACAAGGTTCGTTCGACTAGTGTTTGCAACTTAGGTTCGTTCATGACCGAAAGTTCGTTGCATGCTAAGCTCAATGATGGTTCCCCTAATGGTTCATCTTGAAGGGTTCGTGGAATGATCGGACATGCATGGTCCGGCTATCCCCCGAGGGTTCGGCTTCAGTGAAGTGACGTGCATGGTTCGGGGATACTAGGGTTCGGCTTCATAAGGCTCGCCGTTTGCAGAAAAGGTTTGGCCGAGAAACCTAAATGGTTCGGCATTCTGCGGTTTGTGAAACCCATTAGGGTTCGGCTGGTGTGGTGTAGGTTCGCCAAAGTAGATGGTTCGTGGCTTCTGTGAAAAGGTTCGGTGATAGATGGATGAGGGTTCGCCATAGGCTCGTCTAGTCGAAGGGTTCGGCCAGTCTTTGAACTCCACGAACCTGCAACTTTGAACAGCATCATCACCATCAAATACTTATGTTTCGAAGCCATCCATACCTCAGGGCATAACATTAGATGTTTCGAGGGTTCCTGGTTGTGGTACTAAGGTTCTAAAACCGGTTGAAGCTAGGTTCGAGCACTCACACACGAAAACCCTATTTTCAGAATTTTTCTTTCGTTCGTACCTCGTTTTTGGCCGGATAAAACCTCCGATCCGTTGTACTTCTGTGTAGAGGATGTCGAAAGCTTCGCGTGGGCGCCAAAAACACCGAATTCCGTTGAGAAACGAGCGAGATACGAGCGTTTAAAGTTGGTTTTCTAGAGAGAGAGAGGGTTGAACGAAATTGTAGAGAGAGAAGTGGTTGGTGAGGTAGTAAATGAGGAAATAAGCCTTGTTCAAGGCTTTTATAGCCCGTGTGGTATCCGGGTCCATTTCGGTCGCTCGGTTCGCGTTTCCGGAACGTAACGCGTATTTTACGCTAATTAAAATAAAAGAGTTGTTAAACTCATTAAAATGATGAGTTTCAAAATTGTAAAAATATAAAATAAATAATTCAATTATTTTTACTCTTCGTGCGTTGTCAGATCGTTAAACATTCACAATTACGTGTATACCCGCAATCGCGTACGTTTTTCGATCGTATTAAAATTTAAAGGCGTTTAATCATAATTATAAGTTCAACATTTGTATCATTATGGATCGTCACCCATAACTATACTCAGTTTCGCTTACGTATTACGATTCTTGTTGAATTAATTGTCATAATATTCGTCTCCACACTACGCACTAACACTATCCTGTTACACCGAACGCAGTATATATAGGGCTCACTCTCGCTGCCCACCACTATTTCGATATAACACGATACTGTTCTTGCCCAGTGTCATCGACTGTAAATAAATAGTACATACTTGTTCCTAAATAAGTAAGATCCTGTAACATACAAGCACACATTATGAACATATGAATCACATTGATTAACTGAACATTGACACCCACTGTTCTAACACTGTTTACGACTACCATAATTAAATGTACAAATGTTACAGTATCTATTGTTGCGGACAACAAATAACTCCTTGGAGCTAGCAGTGTAAGTGACATCAGGATTCTCCACCTCGTCATCTGGTCCTGGAGCAATCCAAGTCTTTTGTACCTTTGTGGGAGCAGGAGTCTGATCCATCCTCTTATCAAACCAGCTCTTAATCACAGTCTCAAGAGAGGTGACATCCTGTCCAAGGGCATTGACATTTTTGTGAGCATACAAATAGTCTACATACGGATATGTGGAGATGTTACTGAGTACGATGTTCTCTGGCTCGTCTTCCTAAGATGATCCTGAGGAAGATCTGGGTAACTCTCCATGTTCTTGTTCACAGACGGCATCAAAGACATAATCCATAGATATATCCTTGAGCATATCCCCATATCCTTCGTTCTTCATCTCCTCTCCAAGCCCCTCAATGTAAAAATCTTCAGGAAGGTCTCCAAATAGATAATAGTCAAATTCATTGGAGGGTTTTCTGAAGGAACTATTCCCTATATCATCACCGTCCTGATCGTCATCGGGCTTATCATCTTTCTTGCTTGGGCCATCATTTTCGTGACCATCATTGTCATGATCATTACCATCATTATCATCATCGTCCTGATCGTCTGAGGGCTTATATTTCCTTCTTTAGCTATGCATTTTTTGTATTCAATAAGCTGATATCCTTTCTATGCTTGTTCAAGTGTTCCACAATCTTCAGCATACCATCTCTAGGGTTCTCAATTGTAAGTGCCTTGGTAGCGGCATCTTGTTCAAGAACGAATACACGCTCTTGAAAAGGAATTCCAAATCAATAGGCACATTCTCGGTCACATAAGGTGAAGGAGGCTCAAGTGGAGACTTGCCCTTGTCAGCCTTGGCTTTCATTGGTGGTGGAGGTAGGGAGAAATGAATGCGTGTAGGAGATTAAGGTGGCGAGTTTTGTGTGGGTGGAGGTGATGGTGGTTTTGATGGTTGGGGTGATGGTGGTTTGTTGGTTGGGTGGTGTGAGATTGGGTGGTTTGCTGTGGCTTTGGTTGTAGGGATGGTTTGGGTGGTCTATTTGGCAGGAATGGTTTGGGTGGTAAGTGTGGTGTTGATGCACCGTTTGTCCCTAGTTCAGTGTAACGGTCTTTTATGATTTTACAAAGCTTATATTATCAACGAAATCAAGTATTTTCTATTGTTTGATTGTGTTGAAGTGTGTTTAACATGTTAAACTTTGATTTTATATAACAAACTGACCTATTCTTACGAATGAACCTACTATTGAGTTCATTTGCACGAATGAACGCTTAGCGAATGACTATTCTGAAGAATCAGTTATTAGCATGACTCCTTCGTGTGATCAGTTCATTCGTCTGTCATCATTCGTGCCGAATGAGTCATGAGCATGACTCATTCTCCTGAATTTCTGCAGACTATAAATACCTGAAAATCAGAATGTTCTAACACCTTTGCTCATTCCCTTGTCAAATCCACCTAGGTTTGAGCACCTCCTTGCCACCAACTTCGATTCCTGGCCCGTGGTTGATCGATTTCGCTCAAAACATTGATTCCAAATCATCGATTTACCACTTGGTGATTAGTTTTAGATTGGAAAACCCTCCGAATAGGACCTCACACTATTCGAGGGCCTACCGAGCAGAATCAACAAGGAACCGTCGTGTTTCTGGGGTCCTAAAAGTGGTATCAAAGCTTTGGCTCTTGATTCTGCCTGGTTTCAATGGAAGTCAGTGATTTTTAAGCTGTTTTTGTTAAGTTTCTACATAACCATGTTTTATCCTCTCAAAAAGTTCACTTTTGTATGATGAGACCTGTGTTTTAGAGTCTCTTTTGCCAATCCGCTGATTCACGAACTTTAGTAACATTGTCCTGAAGGTGTATACCAACTTTGGTGGTTGAAATCGGTCCAAAACTAGAGTTTGAAGGATTTTCATGCTGTCAAAAACCAAGATTGTACGAATGGCTCTTCCAAGCGAATAGATCATCAGGAGAATATCATTTGTTCGATTGTCACACGAATAGCTCTTCATTCGTTATATTCGCACAGAAACAACTCTTCATTCGTTTTTCAGGTTTCTCATTCGCATCATCTATTCATTTGTTCTTCAAAGACTCGCATGAATAGTCATTATTCACATCAGATTGTTCATTCGTCACAAAAGTCACTCGTGTCAGTTGATCCATTCATTTCAACATATCATTCGTTCTCTCATTCGAATAAACTAGAGACATTCGTATCCGACATTCCCACTAATCAGCCTCATTCGTCCCAGGATCATAAATTTGTCTGAGTGTCACGTCAGCTTGTTTCTACTGAGATGGATGAGCTTCAAATTAATGGCGAAACAAAACCACAGGATCTATAACCTTCTATTTAAAGAGACGGAGAAGGGAAACTCCAATAAAGCTCCGAAGTTACTTTCTTTGGATGATTATCCACATTGGATGTATAGGTTTGATATCCACGTCAATGGGTTGGACACTAATCTCTAGATGATGATTTTAGGTGGGTATTTGAGACCACTCAATGAAGATGGAACTCCAGTGCTTGTAACTAGGATGACTAAACCTCAACGAAAAGCCTATGATTTTGAGAAGAAGGCTTATGCAATACTTTCTCAATCTACTGCCACTAACATATTCCATCAGTTCAGACAATTTACTCTTTCCAAATTGTTAAGGGATGCATTGCAGCAGATATGAAGTAAATGATGCATTGAAGAATATCAAGTCTAAAGCTTTGAAAGAGGAATTCAATAGATTTATGTATGTGGGAAATGAGTCGCTGGATGAACTTATTGCTAGATTTTATCATATTCTCAGTGAGTTGTCCAATCATCAAGTCAAGACAGCAACTCAGGAGAAGATTCAATGTATGGCTGATGCATTACCTCCCAAGTGGAAATCCTTCCTTATGGTGTTGAAGTAGAGAGAGATGCTTGCTACCATGAACAACGATGAGTTCATTCAAAAGCTAAAGGAGCAGGAGATAGAGAACAAATGGAAAGCCAAGAAAGTAGCTCAAGTTTAAGATCCTTCTATCTACTACTCTACTCCTACTATAGATAGAATCACATCACATGCTCCATTAAATATTGCCTTTGTTTCTCAAATCAAATAGGTTCCCAGTTGAAGTCATGCTCATTTCAATAAGTTTGTTGCCACTTCCTCATCTCACTCAGAGGATAGCAATCCTGTTATCAATTTGAAAGCAGAAAATTTTGACATAGTGACAGTAGAAGTAGCTAAAGAGCACATGGGTCTCTTATCAACTCTTGTGAGTTCATATGATGGATTGCTTGCTAGACAAATTGGAAATACTCACTTGACCAATGAATATTACTCACAGATTGATCCATATGACATGGAAAGAATTGACTTTATGTGGGCTTTGGCTGGTGCAGTTAAAATGGCTAAAGATTTTGTCACAAGAAGAGGGAAGGATATAAATCCCTAGTTCAGCTTTTGTATGATCTTTGATGTATAAAGTTTATGTTATTAATGAAATCAGTCTTTCTATATTGTTCTTAATGTTTATTCAAGTTTATATGTGTTTGACTATAGTTAACTTTGATTATATATGCCTTATAGACCCATTCGTGCGAATGACCCTAAGAATGAGGTCATTCGGGTGAATGAACACCTAGCGAATGACTAGGGCGAATGAATGAGTCATCCGTATGACTCATTCAGTTGACCAAGCACATTAGTTTGAGCCATTCGCCGAATGAGTGTTTCGGCCACTCATTCGGCCGAATGAGTACAGTCTATATATACTTGTTCAAACAGATTCAAACAAAACTTTTCCGAGCCTCCTCTCTTCCCATAGCACTCCAGTGCCATACCTTTAGGGTTTTGAGTGGTTCCTTGCTGTCCAACTTCGATTCTAACCCCGTGGTGTTCGATCTTGATCCAAACGTTCATTCCTCACCTTCAGATCGCCACGGGGCCTGTTGGTTTCCATTGGAAAACCCTGGAATAGGATTCCGCACTATTCCAGAGGCTGTTGAGCAGGTCTACATAGGAACCAGATTGTTTCAGGGCTCCAAATTGGTGCAACAAAGTGGTATCAGAGCTTTGGCTCTTGATTCTGCTCGATTTTCAATCCAAATCATCAAATCTGAGATTTCTTGTTCAAGATCTGTGAAAACCCTAACATTCTTGCCCTTCAAGTTACTGTTTCATTGCAAATCCGTGGTTTTTTGTGGATGGTTTGTCAAATCAATCATTCCAATTGCTTGGTAATGATGTCTTGAAGTTCTATACCAATTTGGTGGTTAGATTCGCTCTAAATAAAAAGTTCTCTCGATTTTTGTTGCTGAAAACCCAGTTGGTATGAATGAGCCGTTCATCCGAATAAGCCATCTGAATAGCCTTCTTTCGGCCGAGTAGCTCCATTCACCGAATAGCTCTCTTTCGGCCTACACATTCGGTTTTTTGTTCATTCGTTCACTTACTCATTCGGTTTCTCATTCATTCAGATCACGTGTCATTCAGTGCTCTTTTTATGAGGCTTTCAAGTTCATTCTGTCATTGTTCATTCGGCTAACCCGTTACATTCGGTTAATTAACCCTTATTCGGTCCTCGACATTCGGTCATTTCATAGTTAATTGGCCATCAGTTTGAGAATTTTTCTAAGTGTTGAATTCACTTGTTCTTAACATAATGGAGGATTTAGCTTTGATGGCTAACCAAAATCATCAGATTCAGACTTTGTTACTCACTGAGACTGAGACAAGGAATTCTAATAAAGCTCCTAAGTTGCTTTCATTAGATGATTACCCTTATTGGAAGTACAGATTTGAGATCCTCATCAATGGAGTTGATACTAACTTGTGGATGATGATAGAGCGTGGTTATTTGAGACCTGTGAATGAAAATGGAACTCAAATGTTAGTCTCACGTACGACTGAACCCTAGAGGAAGTTACAGAGCAAGTTGAAAGCCTCAACAAGGCTACTCCTAGGATCGAGGGCACTGAAGCTGACTCCCATGATTCAAATCAAGCTGAAGAAGAAGACGAAGAAGAAGATGAATCTGATGAGGAGAAGGTTGACTACGAAGATTCTGATAAAGACAATGATTTAGATGATGATGATGATAGTTCCGGAATTGGGTCTGCCAGTTCTTCAAGTGCAACAGGAGAGCTGTCCCCTCCCACTGAGATTCAGACCAAGACAAAGCACGATAAGATTGCCAAGCCTCCTCCTACTCCTCAGACTAAGATCCTAAAGCTACTGAGGAAGTTCAAGCTGTGCCTTTAAGAGGTCGTTTGGATGAGACATTGACCATGATTGTGGACGCTCAGGGCATTATACAACACTCAGTTAGTTACGACAAAGTGGAAGGAGAGATTATTCACTGCTTGACTAAGGAGCAAATTGCTGAGCTGTTCAGGTTAAATCCTGATGAGGTTGTCATTGATGACACATCTGCTCCTGTTTCTGATATTCCTTCTCCTGAAGCCTTTGATGATGTTGATGAATTGATTTTGGAGGATATTACTGAAGCGGAGGATGCATAGTATACTTAAGTTGAGGATGAACTGCCTACCTTTACTGATCTTTTTGGTCAACACACTGAGGAGGAACTGACCTAGAAAATTGAGGAGAAGATCAGTGGTAGTGAGTCTTCAGCAGAAGACATCCAGAAGAGAAAAGAAGAATGGAAGGCTTACTGGGAAGTCTTGAAGAAAGAGAGTGTTGCAAAGATGCCTGCTACACACACTAAAGTATATAGGACCAAAGGATACAAGGCCGGAGGTGAAATACTGAGCTGGGCATACTTTCATTTTCTGCAATGCTATGCTGTCAAGAGAGAACAAGGAATTCAATATTTCAAGCACGACCATCACTTCAAGACGTTGCCAGGATTTGAAGTCAAGCAACTCGCACGTTGGAAGATGCTTTACAGTGGAGATTCGGGGATGTTAGGTTGGTTCTCTAGACAGATCCAATACGAGTATCAGAAGTGGTTGATCAATTTCAAGCCTCAGGAACTAGAAAGATACTATCAGCTAGAAATCAATGGAGATACCCGCAGGCACAAAGTCATCTTATAGTGGCTGCTTCCAAGGGTCATGAAGAAGATTCTTTTACAGAAGATGCGTCAAGACTTTTTGGACAGTTTCCGATGGTGGTATAATGATGGGCGAACTGCAGAGGCTGTTATTGTGTTGTGCAAAGACAACAAGTGGGATACAGAACGTATATTTGATCCTATGTTGCTGACAAATCTGTCACAAAATGATGTCAAAGCTTTGTGCAGATGTCAGATTTTCTTTGATGTTGAAGACATGGGACAAGCTTTGCAATACATGAGAGTTATCCGGATTTGCATTGTTTTTGGGATTCATGCTGGAACAGACAGTAAAGCTATATCAGACAGGTATTTCAAGCAAGATGCTGAGAAGTTAAGAACTAGGTCCAAGGGGGAGTATGTTAGTGCATGAAATGTCCCTAGTTCAGCTTTTGTACGATCTTTAATGTATAAAGTTTATGTTATTAATGAAGTCAGTCTTTCTATATTGTTCTTAATATTTATTCAAGTTTATATGTGTTTGACTACAGTTAACTTTGATTATATATGTCTTATAGACCCATTGGTGCGAATGAGCCTAAGAATGAGGTCATTCGGGCAAATGAATGCCTAGCGAATGACTAGCGCGAACGAATGAGTCATCTGTATGACTCATTCAGTTGACCAAGCTCATTCGGCTGAGCCATTCGCCGAATATTCGGCGGAATGAGTACATTGTATATATACCTGTTCAAACAGATTCAAACAAAACTTTTCCGAGCCTCCTCTCTTCCCAGAGCACTTCAGTGTCATACCCTTAGGTTTTTGAGTGGTTCCATGCTGTCCAACTTCGATTCTAACCCTGTGGTGTTCGATCTTGATCCAAACGTTCACTCCTTACCTTCGGATCACCACGGGGCCTGTTTGTTTCGATTGGAAAACCCTGGAATAGGATTCCGCACTATTCGAGAGGCTGTCGAGCAGGTCTACATAGGAACCAGATTGTTTTCGGGATCCAAATTGGTCCAACAAAGCGGTATCAGAGCTTTGGCTCTTGATTCTGCATGATTTTCAATCCAAATCATCAAATCTGAGATTGCTTGTTCGAGATTTATGAAAACCCTGACTTTCTTTCCCTTCAAGTTACTGTTTCATTGCAAATCCCTGGGTTTTTGTGGATGTTTTATCAAATCAATCATTCCAGTTGCTTGGTAATGATGTGTTGAAGTTCTGTACCAATTTTGGTGGTTAGATTCCCTCTAAATCAAAATTTCTCTCGATTTTTGTTGCTGAAAACCTAGATGGTACGAATGAGCCGTTCATCCGAATAAGCAATCTGAATAGCCTTCTTTCGGCCGAATAGCTCTCTTTCGGCCGACACATTCGGTGTTCTTTTTATTCGGCTTTCAAGTTCATTCAGTCCATTGTTCATTCAGCTAACCCGTTACATTCGGTTGATTAACCCTTATTCGGTCCTCGACATTCGGTCATTTCATAGTTATTGGGCCATCAGTTTGAGAATTTTTCTAAGTGTTGAATTCACTTGTTGTTGACATAATGGAGGATTTAGCTTTGATGGCTAACCAAAATTATCAAATTCAGACTTTGTTACTAACTGAGACGGAGACAAGGAATCATAATAAAGCTCCTATGTTGATTTCATTAGATGATTACCCTCATTGGAAGTACAGATTTGAGATCCTCATCAATGGAGTTGATACTAACTTGTGGATGACGATAGAGGGTGGTTATTTGAGACCCCTGAATGAAGATGGAACTCAAATGTTAGTCTCACGTATGACTGAACCCCAGAGGAAGTTACAGAGCAAGTTGAAAGCCTCAAAGAGGCTACTCCTAGGATCGAGGGCACTGAAGCTGACTCCCATGATTTAGATCAAGCTGAAGAAGAAGACGAAGAAGAAGACGAATCTGATGAGGAGAAGGTTGACTACGAAGAGTCTGATAAAGACAATGATTCAGATGATGATGATGATAGTTCCGGAAGTGGGTCTGACAGTTCTTCAAGTGCAGCAGGAGAGCAGTCCCCTCCCACTGAGGTCTGGACCAAGACAAGTGCCAAGCCTCCTCCTACTCCTCAGACTAAGATCCTAAAGCTACAAAGGAAGTTCAAGCTGTGCCTTTGAGACGTCGTTTGGATGAGACATTGACCATGATTCTGGACGCTCAAGGCATTATACAACACTCAGTTAGTTATGACAAGGAGGAAGGGGGGATTATTTACTGCTTGACTACGGAGCAAATTGCTGAGCTGTTCAGGTTAAATCCTGATGAGGTTGTCATTGATGACACATCAGCTCCTATTTCTGATATTCCTTCGCCTAAAACCTTTGATGATGCTAATGAAGTGATTTTGGAGGATATTACTGAAGAAGAGGATGCAAAGTATACTTCAGCTGAGGATGAACTGCCTACCTTTACTAATCTTTTTGGTCAACACACTGAGGAGGAACTGACCTAGAAAATTGAGGAGAAGATCAGTGGTAGTGAGTCTTCAGCAGAAGACATCCAGAAGAGAAAAGAAGAATGGAAGGCTTACTGGGAATTCTTGAAGAAAGAGAGTGTTGCAAAGATGCCGGCTACACACACTAAAGTATATAGGACCAAAGGATACAAGGCCTGAGGTGAAATACTGAGCTGGGCATACTTTCATGAACTGCAATGCTATGCTATCAAGAGAGAACAAGGGATTTAGTATATCAAGCACCACCATGACTTCAAGACATTGCCAGGATTTGAAGTCAACCAACTCGCACGTTTGAAGATGCTTTACAGCCGATATTCGGGGATGTTAGGTTGGTTCTCTAGACAGATCCAGTACGAGTATCGGAAATAGTGGATCAATTTCAAGCCTCAGGAACCAAAAAGATACTATTAGCTAGAAAAAAATTGAGGTACCCGCAGACACAAAGTCATCCTACAGTGGCTGCCTCCAAGAGTCATGAAGAAGATTCTTTTATAGAAGATGCATCAAGACTTCTTGGATAGTTTCCGATGGTGGTATTATGATGGGCGCACTGCAGAGATTGTTATTGTGTTGTGCAAAGACAACAAGTGGGATATAGAACGTATATTTGATCTTATGTTGCCGAAAAATCTATCACAAAATGATGTCAAAGCTTTGTGCAGATATCAGTTTTTCTTTGATATTGAAGACGTAGGACAAGCTCTGCATTACATGAGAATTATCCGGATTTGCATTGTTTTTGGGCTTCATGCTAGAACAGACTGGAAGGCTATTTCAGACAAGTATTTCAAGAAAGATGCTGAAAAGTGAAGAACTAGGTCCAAGGGGGAGTATGTTAGTGCATGAAATGCCCCTAGTTAAGCTTTTGTACGATCTTTGATGTATAAAGTTTATGTTATTAATGAAATCAGTCTTTCTATACTGTTCTTAATGTTTATTCACGTTTATATGTGTTTGACTACGTTTAACTTTGATTATATGTGTCTTATAGACCCATTCGTGCGAATGACTCTAAGAATGAGGTCATTCGGGCTAATGAATGCCTAGCGAATGACTAGCGCGAACGAATGAGTCATCTGTATGACTCATTCAGTTGACGAAGCTCATTCGACTGAGCGAAGTGTTTCAGCCACTCATTCGGCCGAATGAGTACAGTCTATATATACCTATTCAAACAGATTCAAACAAAACTTTTCCGAGCGTCCTTTCTTCCCAGAGCACTCCAATGTCATACCCTTAGGGTTTTGAGTGGTTCCATGCTGTCCAACTGCGATTCTAACCCCGTGGTGTTCGATCTTGATCCAAACATTCACTCCTCACCTTTGGATTGCCACAGGGCCTGTTGGTTTCGATTGGGAAACCCTGGAATAGGATTCCGCACTATTCCAGAGGCTGTCGAGCAGGTCGCATAGGAACCGAATTGTTTCCGGGCTCCAAATTGGTCCAACAAAGTGGTATCAGAGCTTTGGCTCTTGATTGTGCTTAATTTTCAATCCAAATCATCAAATCTTAAATTGCTTGTTCGAGATCTGTGAAAACCCTAACTTTCTTGCCCTTCAAGTTACTATTTCATTGCAAATCCGTGGTTTTTGTGGATGTTTTGTCAAATCAATCAATCCCGTTGCTTGGTAATGATGTCTTCAAGTTCTGTCCAATTTTCGTGGTTAGATTCGCTCTAAATCAAAAGTTCTCTCAAGTTTTTTTGTTGAAAACTCAGATGGTACGAATTAGCCGTTCATCCGAATAAGCCATCTGAATAGCCTTCTTTCGGCCGAACAGCTCCATTCGCCGAATAGCTCATTTTCGGCCGACACATTCGGTCTTTTGTTCATTCGTTCACTTAGTCATTCGGTTTCTCATTCATTCGGATCACGTGTCATTCGGTGCTCTTTTTATTCGGTTTTCAAGTTCATTCCGTCCATTGTACATTCGGCTAACCCGTTACATTCGGTTAAGTAACCCTTATTCGGTCCTCGACATTCGGTCATTTCATAGTTATTCGGCCATCAGTTTGAGAGTTTTTCTAAGTGTTGAATTCACTTGTTCTTGACATAATGGAGCATTTAGCTTTGATGGCTAACCAAAATCATCAGATTCAGACTTTGTTACTCACTGAGACTGAGACAGGGAATTCTAATAAAGCTCATAAGTTGCTTTCATTAGATGATTACCCTCATTAGAAGTACAGATTTGTGATCCTCATCAATGGAGTTGATACTAACTTGTGGATGATGATAGAGGGTGGTTATTTGAGACCTCTGAATGAAGATGGAACTCAAATTTTAGTCTCACGTATGACTGAACCCAGAGGAAGTTATATGATTTTAGAAAATAGCCTATGCTATTATGTCTCAATCCATAGCTACTGATATCTTTCATCAGTTCAGACAGTTTACCTCTTCTATGTTACTTTGGGATGCGTTGCAGCAGAGATTTGAGGGAAATGATGCTTTGAAGAACATAAAGTCCAAAGCTTTGAGGAAAGAGTTTTACAGTTTCATGTATGTGGGAAATGCGTCCCTAGATGATCTGATTGCAAGATTTTATCATCTTCTGAGTGAGCTGTTCAACCATCAGGTCAAGACTACAACTCAAGAATAGATTCAGTGCTTGGCAGATGCTATACCTCCCAAATGGGAGTCTTTCCTCATGGTTTTGAAGCAAAATGAGATGATAGCTAGTATTGACATAAATGAGTTTATCCAGTAACTGAAAGAACAGGAGATTGAGAACAAATGGAAGGTAAAGAGAGTTGCTCAAGTTCAGGACCATTCATTGTATTACTCTAACCCTACTGTAGAGAGAGATTCTTCTCATGCTCCACTGAAGACTGCCTTTGTCTCTCAGACTAAAGAAGCTCCTGTTCAAAAACCAGAACCACTTTTGTCAATCATCCTAAACATCAACCTCTCAGATAGAAAATAGTCATCTAGTCCCCAATCTAAAGGCAGATCATTTTGATAAAGTGACTGTAGAGGTGGCAAAGAAGCATATGGGTCTTCTGTCTACTCTTGTGAGTTCCTATGATGGATTACTAGCCGGGCAGTTTGGTAATCCTCACTTGACAAATGAAGATTGTTCTCAGATTGACCCAGATGATATGGAAAGGATAGACATCATGTGGGCTCTTGCCAGTGCAGTCAGAAAACTAAGGATTTTGTGAGAAGAACTGGAAAAGATATAAATCTGAACAAGGATTCAAAATTTGGTTTTGATATGGGATCTGTCACTTGCTACAATTGCGGAGAAAAAGGACACTTTGCAAGACAGTGCAACAAACGAATAAAGACAGGCAACAAGAATCCTATTCAGAATCAGAGATTTTCTGCAGCAAATCCAGAAAGAAGACTTGTGCCCGTTGATACTCCCACTCATGCAAGTTCTTCATATACTAACAAAGCCTTGATGGTACAAAATGATGAAGGCTAAAACTGGAATTTCAGATTCAATCCTGATCAGGGAGGACAAAATGATGAAAGCACTTCTGAAGAAGCAAAGACCAGTCCGGAGGAATCATCTGGATCTGAGTCAGAAAGAACTTCAGACTCAAACACTCTAGGAGATTCTGATGCTGAGTTTGAAGAATCTGCTATTCAGTTTGCTTTGATGGTGAATACTTCTGCTACCTCTCAGTCAGATCAGATATTTGATGACTGTTCTTCTTCTCATTCAAGATGCTTTAACTGTATTGACCTTGACAGTAAGGTTCTGGCTTATCAGAACCACAATTCTGACTTGATCAGCGATCTCAACCAAATGATTGAAGCAAACAGAATTTTAAAATCAAATGAAAAAGATTTTCAAGATAAAATTAATTTGTTAAACAGACAGTTACATGAGGCTGAAATCGCTGTGCTCAACAAGCAGGATGCGGTTACTTCTTATCTCAACACCATAAATAAGACTAAGAAGAAATTTGCTATAGTCGAGCGTGACTATGAGACTTTAAGCCAAAAGCTCAAGAGCTATGAGAGCTCTTCTTACATTATTGAGCTCATGATCAGTAGTGGGACTGATCAAACTGGGAAGGGTAAAGAAACAAAATATTATTAAGCTCTTGAACTGCTTTGTCAATTCTCTGAATGACAAAGAGATCAAAGACTTTCAGGTGAAAACTCCATTAGTTATTGATCCTATTGGGATAATATCTGATGAGGGTTCCTCAATGTCTGAGGAATCTGTTGTGGAGGGCGTGGTTGAAAATTGGGTCACTAATTCTGAGGATGAGTCTGATGTTACTACTCAAGTGTCTTATGTCAAGAATCAGACATCTGTTGCCAAAAAAGCTGACCCAATCTTTACCAAGATAAACATGGCTTCAAAGTTATCCAAAGCCATTTATTTTGTGAGGTCTTCACAAAATGGTGAAGCAAATGAGACCAAAGAAAATGAAAAACCTGTTTTTAATGGCTCAAAGGGTTTGGGTTTTGTGCAAGATAATGCTAAGAAAAATGTTTTTCAAACCAAAAATTCTCAGTCTAAAGCCAAACAGTTTTCGTACAAAGACAAAAGAGTTTGCTTTGAGTGTGGTGCACCTGGACATGTTGTTAGATTTTGTCCTCATCTGATCAGACCTAAGGTTGCACCACCCAGAAAACAAAATTAGAATTTTATAAAACAAGTCAAATCTGATTGTAAATCATCTCAAGCAAAGCCCAAACAACCCAATCTTGTTAAACCTTTGGAGAAGGGTAAAGGGAAAGTTGTGAACTTGGATGTTCCCAAAGTTGTTAATATCAATCAATCAAAGCCATCATCCATTTACTTGAAAAACTATTTCGGTAAAAATTCAGTCTGGAAAGTTAAGTCTTCTTAGACTTCAGTTTTAAGCACTCCACACAAGGCAACTCCAGATGGTAAATGGATTGATGTTTGGATCCGAGACTCATTGGGACAACCTAAGACTGTAAAGGCTTGGGTTCCCAAATTGAACTAATTCTTTGTGTTTGTGCAGTTGCCCCAACTACTGCTCTTAACAGCTCTTGGATTGTTGATAGTGGGGCTTCAAGGCACATGACTGGAGATATTTCGCTGCTCACCAATGTCAATTCAATTCGAGGTCGATATGTAGCGTTTGCCGGTGACAAAGGCGGGTTCATTACCGGAGAGGCTATTCTTTCAAACGGCCAAGTTTCATTTGACAAAGTCAGATATGTGAAGCAACTGGAGAACAATCTACTTTCAGTGTCACAGATTTGTGACAGCAGTACAAAGTTCTCTTTGAATACTCCAAGTGCTACATTCTCAAGCAAGGCATCACTATTCCTGAAGACTGATTTTGATGTATGCACCCTGTAAGCAGGACTTGTATGTACTCAACATGGCTACAGCTTCAAGAACATCCTCCTCAGCTTCATGTTTTATATCAAAAGCCACAGAGAAAGATTCTATTCTTTGGCATAAGAGGATGGGCCATTTAAGTTTACGCAAGATGAACCATTTGGTACACAACAATCTGGTTGAGGGTGAAAGTTCGAAGAATTTCAAGCTGTCTGATATATGTGTCTCGTGCAAGAAGGGAAAGCAGACCAAGCAGTCTCACAAGCTGAAAATTATCATTCAATCAATGTTCCTCTTGAGCTTCTCCATATGGATTTATTTGGTCCAGTAAATCGCAAGAGTATAGCTGGAGATCAATACTATTTAGTCATCACTGATGAGTATTCCATATATTCTTGAGTTTTCTTTCTGAAGGTGAAATCAGAAACGTTCGAGTGTATTCAAGTGTTGATAACTAAACTTGAATCCCTTTATAAGCTCAAGATCCGTACGCTCATAACAGATAACGGGACAGAGTTCAAGAATGACAATATGGAAAACTTCTGCAATGAATGTGGCATTGTCCAACAATTTAGTGCTCCATATGTCTCGCAAATCAATGGCATTGCTGAGCGCAAGAACAGAACTTTGATTGAGGCTGCTCGGACCATGCTTGCTGATTCATCCCTTCCAGTTTAGTTCTGGAATGAAGCTGTTGCAAATGCTTGCTACACATTGAACCGGGTTTTGATATTCAAGAGACATGTACTCAGATGAAGATGTTGCAGTTCAAATGATGTATGATGCACAAAATGCACCTGATGAACCTGTGCAACCTTCATCAGGTTCAATCCCATACAAATACATGATGACAGCTCAGACACAAATGATCATCCAGTTCAACCAGCTGCCCCCGAACCAAATGTTGACAACATTGTACCTGCTCTTGAGGACCTGAATTTGAACAATCTTGATCCACAGGTTGAGGTTCCTGCTCATCCTGTTGGAAGAATTAATCGCAATCATCCTCAGGAAAACATTATTGGAAGTCTGCTTGATAGGTTCAAGAAAAGAAATCAGTTATCTTCAGGTGGTCTTGCAGATATTCTTGACTTTGCTGATGTGAACTATTGTGCCCATTCTTGCTTCATCTCTCAAGTTGAACCACGAACCGTCACTGAAGCATTGAGAGAAGAATCGTGGGTTGATGCCATTCAAGAAGAACTCTTACAATTCAAGAAACTAGGTGTTTGGCAACTTGTTGACAGATCGAAACGTGCAGAGATTATAGGCACTAGATGGGTTCTTCGTTGCAAAAGGGACGATCATGGGATTGTTGTGAGAAAAAAAACACGTCTCGTGGTGCAGGGATTCATACAGATTGAAGGACTTGACTATAATGAAATGCTTGCACCGTTTGCTCGTCTCGAGGCAATTCGCATCTTCTTGGCATATGCATCCTTCAAGAAATTTAAAGTTTATCAAATAGATGTCAAGAGTGCATTCCTTCATGGTGTGATCAACAAAACTATGTATGTCAATCAACCTCCCGGGTTTGAGGATCCATTGCATCGTGACCAAGTCTACAAGCTAGACAAGGATTTATATGGACTGCATCAAGCTCCGCGAGCATGGTACGAGACATTGTCTACTCACCTTCTAAACAACGGGTTCAGAAGAGGTGTCATTGACTGCACATTGTTCATTCGAGAGAAGGATGGTGATTTACTCTTGGTACAAGTTTATGTGGACGACATCATTTTTGGATCTACAAATGATGGTCTGTGCAAGGAATTTGAGAAGGTTATGAAAGACAAATTTGAAATGAGCTAAATGGGGGAGATCGAATTTTTTATAGGGTTGTAGGTGGATCAATCTGAGGCAGCGATCTTCATTCATCAGACAAATACATTGATGACATTCTGAGCCGGTTCAGTATGTCAGATGCAAAATCTGCTGGTGCACCACTGGCTGTCAATCACGGGATTACACCAGAAGAAAAGGGGGAGTTAATCGATGCCACTCTGTACCGAGGAATGATTGGATCCCTCATGTATCTTACTGCTTCTCGGCCAGATATCGCTGTGAAGAGAATTTTGCGTTATCTGAAGGGTACACCAGATCTTGGCTTATGGTACCCTAATGATGATAACTTTGAGTTTACTGCATACAATGATTCAGACTATGGCGGATGCAAAAGAGATTTCAAGTCAACATCTGCAGGATGTCAGTTCTTTGGAACCCGTTAAGTTGCCTGGTAGTGCAAGAAGCAGACGTCGGTGTCTGCTTCAACATGTGAAGCTGAATATATTGCTGCTGCTAGTTGCTGCTCACAAATCATCTGGATACAGCAACAAATTAGGACTATGGGTTACATTTTTCTAACACTTCTATTTATGTTGATAATACTGCCGCTATTGCTGTCACTAAAAACCCAGTGCAGCACTCGAAAACCAAGCACATCGACATAAAATATCACTTCATACGTGATTGTTTTTGAAAAGAAACTAATCGATGTTGTTAAAATTCACACCGTTCACTAGAAAGCCGATCTTTATACAAAAGGTTTTGATAAACCCAGATTTTTATATAAGCTATCGGCTAATGGTGTTTTTTAAAAGGATGAAGTCATTCCTTCATCTGAAACAAACAAATGATCATTGCTTTTATTAGTTAGTTTATTTTAATTTATTAGTATTTATGTTAATTTTCTTTCACTTAATAAAAAACTCTAAAAGATTTTCTGTTTTTGGTTTTTAGGGGGAGAAAAAGTAGTTCAATTTGAAAAACCAAAAATATTTGAAAAATTTATAAATCCAAAAACATTTGAAAAAATTTGAAAAACCAAAAACATTTGAAAAATTGAAAAACCAAAAACATTTGAAAAATTGAAAAACCAAAAACATTTGAAAAATTGAAAATGAGAAAGTCTTGTTTGAGAAAGTGATGTGTTAACCTATCATGTCTTAAAAGCTAAAGTGAATGCATAAACCGAAAGCACATCATAGTTCAGTGATTTGATATGCTGATAGGCCAACTTTACAATATGTATAGACTATTGGTGATTACTTAGATAGTCTGATTTATGGGATCCATTTTAGAGAATCAGTTAAGTGATAAATAATTTTTAACCCAAATCAGGCATACATCTATTATCATAGGATCTAATGAGGTTTCCAACGTTTCATGAATTCAAGTCTGTACATGTGCCATACTGCTTTGTAAAGACCTAGCTGAAGCCGTCCATTCAGATGAGAATGATTGAATCAGAAGAAAATAGAAGTAAATCCGATTCTGTACACGTGCCATATTGTTGGGTTGCAGCCTAGCTGAAGCCGTCCATTCAGATAGGATAAGCTAAGAAAAATACAAAAAAAAAGTTATGCAGAGATGAGTTACAAACTGGTTTTGATCTTTATTGGTTAAACAAAATGGGTAACTCTGTCAGAAAACATGAGTGATCATTAATTTGTTTAGAAGTGATGTATTGTTCTGTTTAAAGTGGACAAGTATATCAGTAATCAAATCATAAGATAAAGAAGTGCAACATTCATTAATGGTGATTTGATGTGATTAGGTGTATGTGTCATCTTATTGAAAGACTGCTCACAAAAATATGTTTTTCTTAACTGTTATTAGTTTGATTTGTTAGTTGTACAGTTGTATTTCGTTTCAGAAATATACAAAAAGATTTCAAAATTCACATGTCTTTTAGATGATCATTTGTATGTTCAGATGTTCAATCATATCTTAATCCATCACCAAACCAGGCTAATCTTCATAATGGCGTTCGTTTAAATGTTCAAAATGTCAAATTTAAATATAACTTGTGTTAGTGAGTGCTAAGTTCATTCAGGCGAATGGAACGGGCGAATAGCTCATTCGACCGAATGACTTCACTCATGCAAATGAGTCATTCAGCAAAATCAATCAGGGGCAAAGCAACTCATTCGGTTGAGCTCTCCGCCGAATGAGACATCCTATATATAGGTCTCTTTTGGCCGAACCAAGTCATTCCCCCAAATTCATTCGCTCGCTCTACTGTGTGAATCCTTTCGGCCGAATCACCTTCTTGAGACTGTTCTTTGAGTTTTCCTTGATTAACCTGACTATTGTGCTCATATTCCTTATTGTGGTGGTTACAGGTACTATTGGGCCCAAGATTAGAAAATTTTGACCCCTAATTCTCTGTTAACAGATCACTGTTTAGGGATTTAGGGCTCGTAACCGTCACCTCAAAATAAATGGCCGAATAGAACATAAAATCACCTAAGAACTTTTCTAAAAAGCTTAATCGGTCGAATCTGAACTTGTTGGTGTGGATTATATGATCAAATTTGATGTTTTGTGGGCATAGAATTTTTAAATCCTTCGGCCAACCGAATGAAGTCCTTTCGAGCTTCAAGAGCTGACCAAATGAGATGCAGCGACATAATGAACCCATCCGGCCGAATGAGGCTCTTTCGGCCACTAGCCTGATTCGCTGATCATTCGGTTGACTTGACTCTTTCTATCAATGATTCAACCAAATGAGTTCATTCGGTTATCATTCGGTTGACTTGACCTATTCAGTCATTGTAGACTCATTCGCCAAGGGTCATTCGGTCATTGCAGTCTCATTCATTCAAATTGTATACTTGTGCAAATTTTATGAGTTTTACCAAATTGGTTAACTAAATTGAACTGACATGTTTATTTTCTTGTTTTTAAGTATGGCTGACTACAAAACGGTGACGAAGAACAACATATGTGCCCACTTGGATCTTGCCACCAAGAACGCCAAGCATTTCAGAGAGATCATTACTTTTCTCAGGTGTTTTAGGATTTTTGCTGCTATATCTACAGTCTATGATCAATATCAGTCACACCAGCAGGATTTCTGGAGATCAGCAGACACAGACTGTGAGGTTGAGCCACATGTGATTAGAGGAAAGGTGCGAGGGCATGATGTCATAGTTTCTGCAGAGCATATTAGGAGGATATGTGGATTTCAGGATGCTCCAGATCACCCTTTCTTACTTGATCGCTATCTTGTTTGAGGATGCTTTATGCGATGCAAGTACGATGGCGACTTGGGAGTCGGAGTTCTCAACAAAGTCTTTCTATCTCCACAGTTCAAGTACTTATCACACGTACTTATTCACTTCTTGGGCTCGAGGCGCAGGGGATTTGATGAGCTGAGGGAAACTATACAGTGTGCTTTCGTTGCTTTGGTGCCGAATCTACCATTCAAGTTTTCTGAGATGGTATTCACACATCTAAAGGAGAATGTCGTTCTCAAGGGTGACAAGAAGTTCCTTATGTACCCTAGATTCCTTTAGCAGATCATTGATGCTCATGTACCTAACCTACCGAAGACCAGCTCAGACATCATTCTGTTAGAGCACATGAACGACATTACTCTTAATAGAGTATTATCTTACACAGGAAAAGAGACGAAGCTTCCAGTTCGTGCTCTATTTGGTCATCTCCAGAACCCTGAGTACATTGCTCCTAGCAGAAGGAAATGGATACATGACGATTCTGATTCGGATATCGAGGATATTATAGTACCAGGTGATGATGATGGAGATGATGGTGGAGATGTTGGTGCTGGTGTGGGTTTTAGTGGGCCAGGTTCTAGTGGTGCTAGTGTTGATGTGTCTGGAGCTAGTGGTGATATTTCTAGTGGTGGTGCTGATGCAAGTGTTGCTGGTTCAGGTGTTGGTGTTGGTGATGAGGATGTAGATGTTGTTGCCTTATTAGACTTGGATTTCATGGCTACTATTGAGGCCACCGTCTCTACTCCACTAGAGATGGCTGATACTACATCAGCTGAAGATGAACAGAGGGAAGATGTTGATGAAGAGGATGAGGATGAGGATGAGGATGCCAAAGATGATTCTGATTCTGAAGACACTCAGCCACAGGTGGTGACCATATGCTTTAGATCTCAAGTTGTTTTTCTTTAGATAGGAGATATAGAGCCTGATAGGGAGGAAATCAGGGATCCATCATTTGTCCCTGAGTTTGACTTTTCTCCTCCCCCACGTACTTCCATTTCTACATCTTCTGCTGCTGCTGCTACTACTGTTCAGGCCACATCATCTCCTCCCGCCAAGAGAAGAAGGACTAAGTTTGTCCTACAGAGGCGGTCAGAACTGTCTTCTGTTGCAGCAACTACTGTTACATCAGCTGCAACAGTTGCAGTTTCTTCACTGAACAGGTCACGGGCTATTCCCTCACGTATTTCTATTGCCCCTCTGACCTCCTCTGGTGCCCATACTATAGTTTTTACTGCTGCTTCTTCTGGTCCGTCCACCGCATGAGCTGATCCTTGCATTCCTACTGTTTCAGTGACTGAACAGCTTAGTACACTGAACAGCTTGGTTCATAGGATGATTGAGAGGATCCATCAGCAGAAGGAAGCTATTGCCTAATTCACACAGAGGGTCAGCGAGCAAGATGCTCTTTTCCATCAGCAGGAGGAAGCTTAGTACACTGAACAGCTTGGTTCATAGGGTGAAGATGCTGGTGATGGTAGCTAGGGAGTGAGTGCTCCTATCTCTTTTATAGCCACTGTATGTGCCTGCATTGGTTCATAGGGTGACGCTGCTGGTGTTGGGTCTCGGGTGATTTGGGAAAGGAAGAGGCTGAGGAAACAAGCCTCGAGGAGTGAGGAGATTGTAGATCCTACATTTACTCCAGAGTTTGCTATTGTTCCTCCTCACACCTCCACTGATACTAAGTCTCAGACATCTTCCCCCTGCAACAGTTTTGGTTTCATCACGGTCCAGGTCTGGGACTATTCCTACATGTTCCACTGCTTCCTTTTCCCAGACCTCCTTTGCCACAACCGCCGTATTTATGGTTTCTTCTACCAGTCCTTCCGTCACTCGCACATGCACATACGTGCTGACTGCCTCAATTGCTGCATGTCACACCCCGAGCCGCAGGCCGGATCGTGTGTCTCGTCGGGCGTTCCCGGGGCGCGATATCGGGAATGATAATCGTAATGATCAGATTGTTTACATTGCACATGATATAATCTTAGAAAATACAAAATGAAAATAGAATTACAAAGTTAAATTACATCAGTTTTGTTCATAATTTAACAATGTAAATCTACTATCAACATCAAAAATTTTCTATCTTGTCTCTGCACAAGATATACAAAATAATCTGTAAATGATGTTCCAAAATATGCAAGTCCAAAATGCTAGGTCCTCTAACTAGTATCCTAGCCCAAAAGCAATAACTTCTTAATTGACATGTTCGTCATCTGAGAAGTCATGCAAAAAGACCAAGTCAACACATGGTTGGTGAGTTCATATAGTTTAGTATTTGAAAATAGCTTTTCAAACCCGTTCTCGGTAAAATACCTAACCTCATTAACATCACCTGTAATATCCAGATCGTTATGCTTATATATAGGGCATACGAAAGGGTCGAGCCTACAACCCGCCCAGACGCCATCCCACCACATACTAAACCACATATGACATTGTTGTTAATAATAATTAAGCATTTTTACCTACCATTCACTTTCATCCCATCATAGTTCTAAACATGTACACAAAACATTTGTTCAACTCTCGGGTAACAATCTTAATCCCATTAACATCACATTAATATCCAGATCGGTATGCTTATATATAGGGCATACGAAAGGGTCGAGCCTACAACCCGCCCAGACGCCATCCCACCACATACTAAACCACATATGACATTGTTGTTAATAATAATTAAGCATTTTTACCTACCATTCACTTCCATCCCATCATAGTTCTAAATATGTACACAAAACATTTGTTCAACTCTCGGGTAACAACCTTAATCTCATTAACATCACATGTAATATCCAGATTGGTATGCATATATATAGGGCATACGAAAGGGTCGAGCCTACAACTCGCCCAGACTCCATCCCACCACATACTAATCCACATATGACATTGTTGTTAATGCTAATTAAGCATTTTACCCTCACCATTAACACAATAGTTCTTCAGTTCTTTGTTCTTGTAACTACACAAATTTGAAATCTCACTTGATTCCATAAGTTCATCACGCAATCATGATCAAACATAACATTTGCAGAAACAATTCAATAAATGCTTAGTTAAATAAATAAATAAACATTTACTAAAATCTAAGACCTAATGATTGGGCCTTGGTCAACTCGAGTAGACTAGTCTAGCAATCATGTTTCTTAGTAGTAAAGGAAATCTGTAAACATCATCAAGCATGCGACCTATACTCATTCAGTCTAGCTAGGACATCTTTTGAAATACATGATTTTATTGATCGTTCTTGACCATTCTTGACCGTTATTGACCGTTCACATGCTATCTTTGAATATTTCCCAGATGTTCCTCAAAACAGTTAGGGAATACTGTAAATATCATCAAACATATGTCTCATATTCGATCAGTCTGGCTAGAACATCTTTCAAACCTGATAATGGCACATGCTATCTTTGATACTTCCCAGTCAAACCCTTGAAAATAGTTCTTTGTACTTAGTTCTTTGAAATAGATCGTTAATCACCTGAGAATGGCACATGCATGTGAAAATCCAAATGTTATTTCCTTGCACTTACACACAAGGATTCTCATGCATGCCTTCACGTGAAGGATTCCCATGCATGAAAGCTCATCACCCAAATCCATGCGTGAGTAACCCGATTCTCATTCGTTTGATCGAACGACCATGGCCCGAATAAGAGTTGGACCGAGTCGCTTGGCCGAATCGCCTTAGGCAGCTCGAATGAGACTGGGCCGAATGTAGGTTGCCGACCAAAAGTGTTGGGCCGAAGGAAGATAGGACGTACGACCCCAGGCCGAAGGAGGGTGGCCGACCAACTGAGGCTTGCCAAATGATTGCTGCTTCGGTCGTGGAACATTCGGTGAATGAGACTGGTGATTCGGCTGAGGCCATTCGGCCACCTGTGTGTGCCATTCGGCGAATCGATCTTTTCCAATTTCAGCCAGCAACAATCAAGAGCTAAGGCAACCCATGATGTGCCACTTGTTCCTACGACATTCTAAAGTATTGTGGTGTGTTTCCTATGGATTAGAATGGCATAAAACCGGACTATGGGTGGAAGAATCAAAGGGTTTCAAAAACCCTAAAAACCGCACTTGAATCTTGGATTTTACCTCAAATTAGTCGGATGGAAGCTTGGATCCGATGTACTTTTGTGATCTACAAGAGATGGTGGTCGTTTTGACACCAAAATCTCACGATTTCGTGAAGAATCGAAGGAGTTAGAGCTAGGGTTTCTAGAGAGAGATAGAAGAGAGAGAAAGTGACGGGAGAGAGAGATTGAAGGTGGTAGATGGAAGAATTAAATGGGTATTAATGCCAATTTAATGCTTTCAAATAAACCGGGTAGGTCCGGTCTCGCTTGGTTTCGCTCGGTTTCGCGTAAAAGCGTCAGTTCGCGTTCGTTTTCGTAACGAAACTTCACAATATTAAAAGTAAAGTTTAAAAATTTATTTTAGGTGGTTATTCTAAGTAAATTTACTAAATATCTTCTGTTTATTTTAAATTTTCAGAAATATATAATTCATTGTTTAAATTCAAATCGTACGGTCGTCACGCGTATTCGTTCGAATCGTCACCCGTCCGAACACGACGATAACTATACTTTCAATATGGTTTCTAATTATCGGATATCATTCAGAACATTAAACCTTCATATATATTCGTACAGATCGTCACCTATACGAATAATACGTCGATTTAGCATTCACGTAACGACCTCAGTGTTGTTTTGTTCTGTAAAGCCTCACATACGTTTATACGTAATAAAATCCAAATAAATAATCACATGATGGTTCTGTATCGCCAGTTAATTATCTGACTAACGAACCATGTTTCTGAGTCTTGTTTCTGAAATGATTCTGAAACTGTTCTATGATAACATTAAATGATGATGATTTTGTTATAAATCTAACAAACAATGAAATGCATATAGTTCGTACCTGATTACTATTCATGTTACTGTTGAGATCACTGTTCCGGTGACGTTTCCGGCACTGATGTTAGAGTCTCCCCTTGTTAGGGAAATTTCCTCCCGAAATTTAAGAATCGTTATCAGGTTCGTCTTCCTCCGTAAACAGTTGGGGATACTCTGACTTCATTTGATCTTCGCGCTCCCTAGTAAATTCAGGTCCGCACTTTGAGTTCCAACGAACCTTTAAAATCAGAATACGGCTTCGCCTTTGTTGCTAAACTTTGCGATCCATAATCTCCAAAGTTTCTTCAATGAAATGCAATTCCTCGTCCACCTGAATTTCTTCAATTGGTATGACGAGCGACTCGTCAGCAAGGCATTTCGTTAAGTTTGAGACGTGAAACACATCATGCACACCACTGAGCTCATCCGGTAATCTCAGTCTATATGCTACAGGACCAATGCGTTCGATGATCTCGAACGGTCCCATGTATCGTGGTGCTAACTTGGCTTTCTTCCCAAAACGTACTACACCTTTCCATGGGGATACTTTCAACATGACCCGGTTTCCCACTTGAAATTCCAACGGCTTGCGCCGTTTGTCGGCATAGCTCTTTTGTCTGCTTCTAGTAGCTTGTAACATTTGTTGAATCAGAGCAATCTTGTCAGTAGTTTATTGAATAAGTTCTGGCCCAGTTATTCGATTATCTCCCACTTCAGCCCAACAGATCGGCGATTGACATTTTTGACCGTAAAGAGCCTCGAATGGTGCTCATCCGATGCTACTGTGGTAACTGTTGTTGTAGGAGAATTCAATCAGTGGCAAATGAGAGTGCCAATTTCCAGCAAAATCTAATACACAGGTTCTCAGGATATCCTCCAGGGTCTGAATAGTACGTTCACTTTGTCCGTCCATTTGTGGATGGTAAGCTGTACTTAGATTTCACTGCATCCCCAAAGACTTCTGTAATGATTGCCAGAACCTTGATGTGAATCTGCTGTCTCTATCCGAAATAATGAACAACGGCACACCGTGACGTACCACTATCTCATTGATGTACAGTCTTGCCAATCTATCCATCGTGAAGGTTTCACGCATCGGCAAGAAGTGAGCGGATTTCGTCAAACGATCAATGATAACCCAAATCGTATCATGACCACCGGAAGTGCGGGGTAGCCTGGTAATGAAATCCATAGCTATTTGTTCCCACTTCCAGAGTGGAATCTCAGGCTGTTCCAGTAAAGCTGATGGCTTCTGGTGTTCCGCCTTTTCCTTCGCACACGTAAGGCATCAACCGACGTACTCGGCTATGTCTTTCTTCATTCCCGGCCACCAATAAAATTCCCGCAAGTCTTGTTACATTTTATCAGCGCCTGGAAACACAGAGTACTTGGTCTTGTGTGCTTCATCGAACATAAGTCTTATCAATTCGTCTGCTGCCGGAATCCATATACAATCCAGATATTATATCACTCCATCCGGCTTAGTCTCAAATTGTTTCTCTGCTCCACAGTCAAGTTCTTTCTTCATATTTCCTCGATCAACTGATTCTTGCTGTGCCTGAATAATCTGGTCTCGCAAACTCGTCTGCACTATCATTCCCATTGCTCTGACGCGGAAGGGTTTGACTCGTTCCTTCCGGCTCAACGCATCAGCTACAACGTTCGCCTTTCCCGGATGGTACTTGATAACACAATCGTAATCATTCAGAAGCTCAACCCAACGTCGCTATCGCATGTTGATTTCTTTCTGATCAAAGATATGTTGCAACTCTTGTGATCAGTAAATATGGTACACTTAGTGCCATATAAATAATGTCTCCAAATCTTCATCGCGAAGATTACAGCTCCCAGTTCAAGATCATGAGTAGTGTAGTTCTTCTCATGAATTTTTAACTGTCTCGACGCATACGCGATAACTTTTTCCCATTCCATTAATACGCAACGAAGTCCCTGATGGGAGGTTTTTTTCAATAGACAAAAAAGTTATCACATCCTACTGGGAGAGATAAGATCGTAGCATCACATAATTCCCGTTTCAGTGTTTGGAAAACATCTTCTTGTTTCTACTCCCAAACAAACGGTTCATTTTTCTGAGTTAGCTTGGTAAGAGACAAGGCTATCTTAGAGAAGTTTGAGATAAACCTTCTATAATAACCTGCCAATCCTAGAAAAGAGCGTATCTCCGTCGGTGTCTTCGGAGTATCCCAGTTTTTTATCGCCTCAATCTTGGCAGGATCCACGTGTATTCCCTCACAGTTGACTACGTGACCCAGGAATTGAACTTCTCTTAGCCAAAATTCACACTTAGAGAATTTGGCATAAAGTTTCTTATCCTTCAATAGCTCCAAGATCTTCCTAAGATGTTGCTCGTGTTCAGCCTTGCTCTTGGAATAAATCAGTATGTCATCAATGAAGACAATGACGAACTGATCCAGATACGGCTTACACACTCGGTTCATGAGATACATGAAAACCGCAGGTGCATTCGTAAATCCAAAAGGCATCACCAAAAACTCGTAATGCCCATATCGAGTTCAAAATGTCGTCTTCGGTATGTCGTCTAGAACTCTAAGTTGATGTTATCCAGACTACAAATCAATCTTCGAAAAATACTGAGCTCCTTGTAGTTGGTCAAACAAATCATCAATCCTCGATAATGGATATCGATTCTTAATGGTTAGCTTGTTCAGCTCGCGGTAGTCTATGCACATCCAAAATGATCCATCTATCTTCTTCACGAACAAAACCGGAGCTCCCCAAGGTGAGTAGCTCGGTTTGATGAAACCCTTGTCATGTAACTCTTGTAGTTGGTTTGACAATTCCTGCATCTCTAAAGGTGCTAACCTGTAAGGAGATTTAGCAACAGGAGTTTCTCCAGGAACTAAGTCAATACGAAAGTCCACCAGTCGCACAGGTGGCAAACCTGGTAGGTCTTCAGGAAATACTTCCGGATACTCTTTCACTACCGGCACATCTTGAATCTTTTTCTTGTCCTTCTCCTTTTCGACCACATGAGCCAGGAAAGCTACGCACTGCTTCTGTAGACACTTACGTGCCTTTATGCAAGAGATGATTTTGACACTTCGTTTTGCTTGATCCCCTCCGACTTCCAATACATGATCATTCGTCACTGGAATCCGAAGTAGATTTTCAAAACAGATGACTTCCACTCGATTGAGAGATAACCAATCCATTCCCACAATGATGTCGAAACTCCCCAGCTCCATCGGTATGAAGTCGATGGTAAGTGTATGACCATTAAGTGTTAATGGGCAGTTCCTGTATACTGTACTAACTGTGACCTGTTTCCCGCTAGATACTTCTATGATGTAAGGGGAATGTAACTGTTCCTCTGTAGAATCTAGTTGGCATGCAAAATCGGTAGAGATAAAACTCTGATCCGCACCAGTGTCAAATAGAGCATATGCATAAAAGTCATGTAAAAGAAATGTACCAGTGACCACATTCGGATCTTGGCGTGCAGCTGGAACTCCTATAACGAAAGCTCTTCCACAGGGTGCATGGATTGCCTGTTGTGATTTCTTCGGGCAGTTCTTTTCAAAGTGGCCAATTTCGCCACAGTTGTAGCATCCACCGTTGTTCTGCTTGTTGGGTGGAGGGAGAGCTAAAGCAGCATTGTTGACTGCTTGGTTAGTTGTCATTCGGTAGTGTTGGACCCACTGGCCCTTTCGTCCACATCCCGTACATTTCTTGCGGAGAGTGTTACAAGCATGAGGGTATTGACACTTGGCACACAATGGGTATGCACCAGTGTAGGGTCTTTTGTTGGGATTCTGGGGTGCAGCTACTTGTTGGAGAGGGGTGGCCATCGTGTAGTTCTAGATGACCTTATACTTATTCTAGGGGTGATAGTGGGGTTTCCTTGATGATTCCTCCTTGTGTTTGCCTGAGTCAGACTCTTTCTTAAAAGTTCCAGAGGTGACCATCAAATCAGTGAGTTTCCCAGACAAACTCACAGCAGACTCTAAGGTGACAGGGTTAGCTGCAACAACTAAACCCTGAATGCAGGTAGGGAGTCCACCCACATATCTATCAATCCTCTTCTCCAATGTTGGTACCATGTCTGGCACCAAAGCAACCAACTCATGGTAACGAGTAGTATATCCCATGTGATCTGCCCCTTTCATCACATGGTTTGACAGTTCGACTTCCAGTTTCTGTAGCTCGTTCATGGGGCAAAACTCAGCTCTCAACATTGTCTTGAACTCTTCCCAAGGCATCGCCATAGCTTCTTCCCTTCCCTTGGCTTGAATCTGTAAATTCCACCAGGTCAAAGCTCACTTGTTGAAAGATCCAACAGAATGGTGAACTTTGTGATGCTCTGGAAAACTAATGATATCCAGAGTTGTCTCTATCTTTTCTATCCATTGGATTAATCGAACGGCTCCTTCATTACCGCTGAAACTGGGCGGCTTACATCCTACAAATGACCTGTAGGAGTAGTGAGATTCTCCACCAGTATTCCCACTGGCTTCTCCTGATGAGTTACCAGTGTTATTGTCGTCGTTCCAAATACGGATAAGCATATCCGGTATCACCTCCTTCAGCTGATTTGTCAGCTGGCTGCTCAGTAGTGTTGCCAAGGCAACAGTAGCAGGATCTAGTGCTGGAGTTGCATTCGGGTTCGGAGGAGTAATGAGTGGAGGAGGAGGAGACGGTGGTGAATCAGCTGGTGATGTTGTTGACGAATGTGGAGCTATGTCTTGTGGTGGTGGTATGATAGATGGAGGTCTTCTAGGCGGCATTCTGATCTTAACCAACAGATCATTGGTTAGTGTCGTGATCGAATGTAAAAGCACAATGCAAGTATATAAATCCTATGTTCTCTACAAGAAGGGTCCCTAGGTTATAGTCTAGGTCAAACCATTTAAATAAATGACCTATATTTCTCTATAACCATGGCTCTGACACCAACTGATTCTTGCTATGCCTGAATAATCAGGACTCGCAAACTCGTCTGCACTGTCATTCCCATTGCTCTGACGCGCAAGGGTTTGACCCGTTCCTTCTGGCTCATGGCATCAGCTACAACGTTCGCCTTTCCCGGATGGTACTTGATAACACAATCGTAATCATTCAGAAGTTCAACCCAACGTCGCTGTCGCATGTTGAGTTCATTATTATCAAAGATATGCTGCAGACTCTTGTGATCAGTAAATATGGTACATTTAGTGCCATATAAATAATGTCTCCAAATCTTCAACGCGAAGATTACAGCTCCCAGTTCCAGATCATGAGTTGTGTAGTTCTTCTCATGAATTTTTAACTGTCTCAACGCATACGCGATAAATTTGTCCTGTTGCATTAATACGCAACGAAGTCCCTGATGGGAGGCATCACAATAGACAAAAAAGTCATCACATCCAGTTGGGAGAGATAAGATCGGAGCATCACATACTTTCCATTTCAATGTTTGGAAAGCATCTTCTTGTTTCTGCTCCCAAACAAATAGTTCATTTTTCTGAGTTAGCTTGGTAAGAGACAAGGCTATCTTAGAGAAGTTTCAGATAAACCTTCTATAATAACCTGCCAATCCTAGAAAAGAGCGTATCTCCGTCGGTGTCTTCGAAGTATCCCAGTTCTTTATCGCCTCGATCTTGGCAGGATCCACGTGTATTCCCTCGCTGTTGACTACATGACCCAGGAATTGAACTTCTCTTAGCCAAAATTCACACTTAGAGAATTTGGCATAATGTTTCTCTTCCTTCAACAGCTCCAAGATCTTCCTAAGATGTTGCTCGTGTTCAGCCTAGCTCTTGGAATAAATCAGTATGTCATCAATGAAGACAATGACGAACTGATCTAGATACGGCTTGCACACTCGGTTCATGAGATCCATGAAAACTGCAGGTGCATTCGTAAATCCGAAAGGCATCACCAAAAACTCGTAATGCTCATATCGGGTTCGGAATGCCGTCTTCGGTATGTCATCGTCTTGAACTCTAAGTTGATGATATCTAGACTGCAAATCAAACTTCGAAAAATAATGAGCTCCTTGTAGTTGGTCAAACAAATCATCAATCCTCGGTAATGGATACCGATTCTTGATGGTTAGCTTGTTCAGCTCGTGGTAGTCTATGCACATCCGAAATGATCCATCTTTCTTCTTCACGAACAAAACCAGAGCTCCCCAAGGTGAGTAGCTCGGTCTGATGAAACCCTTGTCAAGTAACTCTTGTAGTTGGTTTGACAATTCCTGCATCTCTGAAGGTGCTAACCTGTAAGGAGATTTAGCAAGAAGAGTTGCTCCAGGAACTAAGTCAATACAAAACTCTACCGGTCGCACAGGTGGTAAACCTGGTACGTCTTCAGGAAATACTTTCGGATACTCTTTCACTACCGGCACATCTTGAACCTTTTTCTTGTCCTTCTCCTTTTCCACCACATGAGCCGGGAAAGCTACACACTGCTTCTGTAGACACTTACGTGCCTTTTTGCAAGAGATGATTTTGACACTTCGTTTTGCTTGATCCCCTCTGACTTCCAACACACGATCATTCGTCACGGGAATCTGAAGTAGCTTTTCAGAACAGATGACTTCCACTCGATTGAGAGATAGCCTGAGTGCAGGCAGGAAGTCCACCCACATATCTATCAATCCTCTTCTCCAATGTAGGTACCATGTCTGGCACCAAAGCAACCAACTCGTGGTAACGAGTAGTATACCCCATGTGATCTGCCCCTTTCATCACATGGTTTGACTGTTCGACTTCCAATTTCTGCAGCTCGTTCTTGGGGCAAAACTCAGCTCTCAACATTGTCTTGAACTCTTCCCAAGGCATCGCCATAGCTTCTTCCCTTCCCTTGGTTTTAATCTGTGAATTCCACCAGGTCAAAGCTCGCTTGTTGAAAGATCCAGCAGAATGGTGAACTTTGTGATGCTCTGGACAACTGCTGATATCTAGAGTAGTCTCTATCTTTTCTATCCGTTGGATTAATCCAACGGCTCCTTCAATACCGCTGAAACTGGGCGGCTTATGTCACAATTGTATTCAAGAATTACGTCATTAATGACGAAATCACATGTGGTCGGGCTTGAAATACACGTTCCTTTGATGATTTTAATTATTACAGGTTGATAGTATGCGAAAAATGGTGTTAGTAGATCGCAAAGAAACATCCATCACCTAATGCTTATTTAAATAGATGACCAACTAAGCTCATGTTTAGAATCATAACTCAAAAATGAAGAGAATGAGTAGAAGGGAAATTTCGAAATGAGGCTTCGATTTCAAGATACACCGAATCGAATATAGCGTTAAATAAGAGGTCAAATATTTTGAACTCTTTAGTTCTTGAGATTATAATCATTGGAAAGAGCTCTAAAAATCGTGAACGTAGGCAAAAACCGTGCGCAAAACAGAGTTCGTATGCTCCCGGAATCGGGAAAACAAAATCGGGTCTAACTAAGGCGGTGGAGGTACGCGAAGAACCTCTTTGCCATCCTCGGCGGTACGCAACGGACCCATCAGACTTAAAAATCTGATTTTCTTGATCAGAACTCATCCCCATGCGATTTTCTCGACTTCCAGACGCGTAAACTCAACTTTTTACCATAAAATCTTCATCTTAAAGGCTTCTAAACCCACAGATCGCACCAAGGAACATATCTACAAGTCCCGATCATCATATCTGCCCGAGAAATCCGTCAGATTAGGTAACGGTTTGTTTTAACCATCTAGCTTGATTTTTATTAATTAAATCTTGTTTTTGAACGTAATGAGATAGTTAGGGTTGTTGATTATTGCCTAGATGATGGCTAAGATTGATTATAAACGAAGAACACGATGATCTAACGGTTAAATCCTTGTTTTGATCCGTTGTAATGCCTGGTTTTTATGAAATCATAAGAATGGTTATAATGGTTTAACCATTTGATTGTAACAATGATTGTGATTGTCTTGATCATTTCTTGAAATGCTAGGTTTAAATCCAAGTGTTTCAAACTAATGACAAGCATGAAGATAATCACTGGAATAACGATCTGATGTTTATGATAACAATCAGATTAGTACATTGAGCATGGTTATTAAACCTATTTTAATATCACATTCTCATGTTTCATGATACCGAAATGATCAATAACAAGGATTGACTATTCCTAAGCCTGAAATTCATCTAGGAATTGTTTTAGTGAAATAATCGACAACATCTATTTTATTAATCCAAAACTGTCGTGATTAATTCAGTTAGTCATAAATTGTTATAGGAACCATATAGGATTTCCTATCAGCTGAACATCAAGATCATCATCATCAGCATATAACTGTGAGTTTCATAGTTCCCCTTTTTATGTTTTGCTTTCCAAAACTCGGGGTGGAACATGTAGATACCTTTTCACAACATATTTTATCAACTATTGTGAGATCAAAGCCCCTTTTCTTCTCCCTTTAAATATATATCAAAATTCGGGGTGGAACATGTAGATACATTTTCAAAACATATTTTATCAACTATTGTGAAATCATTTATCAGTATCATCTGGATGATGATAAACATTTATCAATTCCTGTGAAATCATATATCGGTTTCATCAGGAAAATCATGACAAACTATTATCGAGTAAATCTTGTATGAAATCATTAAAAACAAGCGTATCACTTGGGAACTTTGGTTATGTGGAGGCTAAGTTGGGCACATTCTTATGTGAACATCACTAACTTGTTATCAAGCCCTTGGCAGTACTGGTATGATCATATGCTGGAAAACAAGTATCATATAACTGCGTTCTGGTGGGTAGCCAGAGGTTAGCATAACGGCATTCTGGTGGGTATCCAGACATTAGCATAACGGTGTTTGGCGGGTAGCCAAATTTTAGCACAAGAACACAAGATCATTAGGTTTGATGTTTGCATGCTCAAGTAGATTCAATTTCAAAGTACCTGTTTGATCACTTGTGATTACTATCTCATGAAAATCATTGTTTGAACAATCATTTTAAATCATGAAAACTTATGTTTCTCACTCAACTATTCGTAGTTGACTTTTATCTACATGTTCCTGGATACAAATCACCCACTAGCCCAAGAACGGTGGAGCAAGTATCTATGTAAACCATAAGTCAAAGGAGATCTTCAACTATGGCTATGTAATCATTACGTCACGCGCCGTGGATTCCGCACGTGGCGCTGGGCTGTGACAGGTTGGTATCACAGCCATGGTTGTAGAGATTTAGGATAACCCTTTAATGGATTACCTAGACTACAACCTAAGAATCTCTTATATGTTTTGACATCGTGTCTAAACTCTATCTCCCTAGATTCTTGGAACTTTCTGGTTTACTAAATCTTTTGCTTTCCGTTCTTAGAATGATTAGCAACAATCATGAAATCATTCGTTTGGCTATTATCATTGCACGACATATAACTGTTGTATTAGCCAAATTGTCATTTGATCCTATTGTATCCTATGGTCTTTAAGTAGTACTTTAATCATAATCATGATCACTCTGTTGAAAATTTGACTTCGTTCTTTTCGAACTGATTTCGGATGCCAAACCCAATCTTCTATGGGCACAGAAGCTACATTAGGAATCATACAATGGAGTGAGTCTGTTGGATACACCTTTGGATACCATAATTGCTCTATAGACCAGAATGCCTAAACGGCTGTAAATACTCTTTCAACAAGGAACATTGATCTAATGGGATGACGAAAAACCTAACTAGAGAATGAGAAGTTATTGCAAGTATGTCATTGGAAGACTTTAGTGTTCTATTAATCGATTACTACTATTTTAAGCATGTGATCAGGAAACTTGAAAATAAACTCTAGAACCTAGTCCATATTGAATGGGACAATAAAACTTTCTCTATTCGATTTCACAAACTGAGTATACTAGTCCCAATGGTTATTTCACTTCATCACAAACATTGATAAGTACAGTAAAGGAAAATTAGGAGGCAACCTACTACTCTCAAGTTAGCTACTCACTCTAGCACATCGGAACTAACAAACATGTGAAAGCAAACTACTTCCCACAAAAGGACAACAGTTTGGGTACAACAGATCAAAAGGTGAAATCAAAACCCCTATGAAGGAAACAAAAGAAAGATAAGAACCTTGTTGAGTATATCTTTGACATACTATTCAACTAAGTTCTTAAACTTATACCTATGTGAGAAACCTATATATGGAATCTCAACCTTTAGGAGACACATGCAACTATCATCATCCCATTAGAGGCATATGTCTGTTATGCGCTCGATGTGAACAATTAGATCATCCAACGACAACTTGACGGTTAGCTTGAAACCCACCTAGAACAAATACACTATGCTAACTAGTACCAAGGATAGAACCTGCTGTGCCTGCAACTCAAGTGCCTACATCAAAAGCCAACATTTTAATCTTAACCCCTATGCTCAAAATGCACCTTCTCCTGTCCTACTTGTTGGCGCATCATAATCATAAGAGTGAGCTGTTGAAAGAACGGTCTCATGAAATCTTGATTGTCATCAAACACCAATGTTACATCTTGTACCCACTTGGAATACGTTCGGTTGTGAACATATTCTACAATGTATTCGAGCGATAAGTGAATACGTGTTGGGTCTGTTACATAAGGATGTACGTGCACCATGTAACTCTTTGAACTTCATGCTACTAGAAACTATTTCATAGTTCTATCAGAAAACTCAAACTGTTGATCATAGATCATAATGAGATCATGAAACTATCAGTGAACCTCGATGCATGACATCATGGGTCTATCAAACTATCGAGCTCAACTGTAAACTTTGAGACGAAATCAATGGTTGATCAACTATCAGAACTATCAAAACTCATGGATCCTGTTAGGATCACATATCATGAACATATTAGAACAAGAAGGGATAGGGAACTTATCCCAGTCAAACTTAGAACTTCTGAACAGAACTCAAAACATTGGAACAAAGTCACAATGAAAACCATTATAATAACAAGTGAAATCTAACTTGAGTAGATCTAGAACAACATGCAGTACAAGTTCCAGCTGCGACCGGCTGGCATAATTGTAAATTGTAGTACATGGGAGTTATGGGGAAGTTCAAGGTAAATAAACATCTATTACCGTAATATCATTAACACTCATAAGAACATGAGAAACACAATGAGCATAATCAAGCGTCGTGCAATCTTGAAACAAGAACGAACAACATACTTGAGGTATGCGATCAAATCATGAAAATGGGATCACATATCAAAACATGGAATCTAAAATGAAACTAATAAATTAAACTGGGATTGAAATGAACATATGCACAGAAGGGAAGTTATTTAGGCATATTTGATGCGTATTCCTTTCAGCCATCACTATCATCCTGTCATTCTTTGAAATACTCTATGATGTCAGCTATATGTTCTATAAGATTCTTGAAAACCCTCTAGCAATTTGATTCAGGCCCAGTTGGGCTATGTCTATAGCTATTCTTGAATTTTTGGAAGATTACAACAATTATCATGTTAACCAAATATGCCTGGATGAAACTGTGAGTCGACATGAGGTGCCAGTCTCAATCATTTGCAAATGAGATAATCAACTTCACCTCACGAGTCTAACAAACCTTTCAGAAGGCATTGGTAACATCACTTAATCTAAACGCATCTTACATGCCTCAAGTGGATGGCCAAACAGAATGAACCCTCAAGATCTTAGGAAACACAATGAGAAGCGGTGTTTACAACTTTAATGACAGTTGAAATATATACGCACTTCTTACTTGTTACAATCCTTTGTAACAATAGTCACTACTTAGGCATTGGGGTTGTACAACCCAAAGCTTACATAAACCGGAAGATAGAGCTTTTGTACTTTGAACTGAGGTGAGTAAGCCTGAAATTGATACAAGGAACTATCAATGGAAATTACTGTTCCACTGGACATAAATAAACTGATCATAGTTGAGCAAGGAACCATGTGAAGGAAAACAGAAAAACTTATGAGACTCCAGGTTACTACCAGGGTAATGCTGGAGATGACATTATGATCAAATACAACTAGATCTGAGTAAAAAGATAAATAAACATCAGAAAACATGGTCCTTTCAAGATTCTAAACAAATTTGGATAAGCAGTATAAAGATTGGGATCAACTCTTAAACATAACAATCTGCATGATGTGCTTCATGTATAAAACAATGGAAAGTCTTTATTTAATAGAACACTGGCAGCTTCCTTTTAAGCAAATTCAGGAGGGTGATGAATTTCAACATATAAGAAAACTAGCTGAGATCTTAAGACACGAAGAAAAGAAACTAAAATGCAGTTGGATACCTATTGTGAAGATCAAGTGGATTCCAAGCGTGGACCTGAGTTTACTTGGGAACGTGAGTATCGTATGAAAGAGAAATATCCTCACTTGTTTTCATAAACAGACAATCATAGATTAGCGCAAATAAAATTTCAGGACGAAATTCCAATAATAGGGGGAGACTGTCTCAATTGTATTCAAGAATTACGTCATTAATGACGAAATCACATGTGGTCGTGCTTGAAATACACGTTGATTTGCTGATTTTAATTATTACAGGTTATCTGTATGCGAAAAATGGTGTTAGTAGATCGCAAAGAAACATCCATCACCTAATTCTTATTTAAATAGATGACCAACTAAGCTCATGTTTAGAATCATAACTCGAAAATGAAGAGAATGAGTGGAAGGGAAATTTCGAAACGAGGCTTCGATTTCAAGATACACCGAATCGAATATAGCGTTAAATAAGAGGTCAAATATTTTGAACTCTTTAGTTCTTGAGATTATAACCATTGGAAAGAGCTCGAAAAATCGTGAACGTAGGCGAAAACCTTGCAGAAAACAGAGTTCCTATGCTCCCGGAATCGCGAAAACAAAATCGGGTCTAACTCAGGCGGTGGAGGTACGCGAAGAACCTCTTTGCCAGCCTCGGCGATACGCGACGGACCCATCAGACTTAAAAATCTGATTTCCTTGGTCAAAACTCATTCCCATGCGATTTTCTTGACTTCCAGACGCGTAAACTCAACTTTTTACCATCAAATCTTCATCTTAAAGGCTTCTAAACCCACGGATCGCACCAAGGAACATATCTACAAGTCCCGATCATCATATCTGCCCGAGAAATCCGTCAGATTAGGTAACGGTTCGTTTTAACCATCTAGCTTGATTTTTATTGATTAAATCTTGTTTTTGAACGTAATGAGATAGTTAGGGTTGTTGATTATTGCCTAGGTGATGGCTAGTATTGATTATAAACGAAGAACACCATTATCTAACGGTTAAATCCTTGTTTTGATCCGTTGTAATGCCCGGTTTTCATGAAATCATAGCAATGGTTATAATGGTTTAAACCATTTGATTGTAACAATGATTGTGATTGTCTTGATCATTTCATGAAATGCTAGGTTTAAATCCAAGTGTTTCAAACTAATGACAAGCATGAAGATAATCACTGGAATAATGATCTGATGTTTATGATAATAATCAGATTAGTACATTGAGCATGGTTGTTAAACCTATTTTAATACCACATTCTCATGTTTCACGATACCTAAATGATCAATAACAAGGATTGACTATTCCTAAGCCAGAAATTCATCTAGGAATTGTTTTAGTGAAATAATCAACAACAACATCTATTTGATTAATCCGAAACTGTTGTGATTAATTCAGTTAGTCATAAATTGTTATAGGAACCATATAGGATTTCCTATCAGCTGAACATCAAGATCATCATCATCAGCATATAACTGTGAGTTTCATAGTTCCCCTTTTTATGTTTTGTTTTCCAAAACTCGGGGTGGAACATGTAGATACCTTTTCAGAACATATTTTATCAACTATTGTGAGATCATAGCCCCTTCTCTTCTCCCTTTAAATATTTATCAAAATTCAGGATGGAACATGTAGATACATTTTCAAAACATATTTTATCAAGTATTGTGAAATCATGTGACACCCCGTAATTTCCAGGTCAGCTTGTTATTTATTTAAATGTTTATCTAAATGCTTTATGTACACGTGGCACTAGAATTGGTTGAACTTAGTGAGACACGTGGCACGACAGTACGAACATTTATACGCAACACGATAATCCAAGGGATTATCAGAAACCGCACACACGTGTCAAAACACACGAACGTTGGTGAACATCACAACACTTAAGCACAGAAACACCTCACAAGTCAATTATGGCTAGTAATAGACCATTAGAGTCCAAACGATGCTCGAACAATGTCCTACAGTCGAGAAACGGGCAAGAATGGGCCCAGAACAACAAAATAGGCATATTGGGCCTTACATATGGGCCAGGCGGTACGCCTGACCCGAAGCTCCCATCCCAGGCGATGCGCGCGGATGAGGAAGATGGCGCCTCATCCGGCTGCCTCGCGCGTAACGACAGAACCACACCACCCCTCGCCAGGCGATACGCCTGGGGCGCCAGAGTCTCAAAACAGCTTTTTAAACCCCCAAGATCATCATCATACCTATTATCATCATTTTAATTCATAACTCACGCTACAACTCGGTCAACTTCATCTTCTACCCTTGTTTCTAGCCATTTTCCACCATTGATAACCCCATTGAAGCTCCACATTGGAAGATTGAAGATTATTTCTCACTTGGAAGCTCGAAGAACCACCACCATCTCGCGATTTCTGAAGGTTCTTGCTGTCTAGAAGCTTTAGAAGGTGTTATCACTATCATCTTGAGGTTCCAGGAGCGCTAGAGGTAAATAATACATCTCTTGTGGCTTAAAACCACCATATTTCGCACATGCACGCTCACAAACACCCATGCAAGCTCCATGGACTTGCATGCACGAATTTTCATGATGTTAAATATGGGTTTGATGATTAAACTACTGTTAATGATGATATATAATGTTTAGATTTAGTTTTATGACGATCCATGATGATGTGTGTCATTAGAATGCATGATTTGGTCAATGTCAAGTGAAAAAACCCACATGCATGTATGATCCATGGCATGTGGGATGATTTTCAGTGTTTGAATATGCATCTTGATGATATTGAATGATGAATGCATGATTAGATGATGTTAAAATGGTTTATTGATGACTATTTCTATTTTTAGTAACTTTTGTTTTGCAAAATGGTGATTTGGTTAAGATGATGAGCATGCATGTATCTAGATATGTTGTTTTAATGTATTTAAAATGCTATTGATGATTAGAATATGATTTAGATGTTGGTTATAATCATTTTTAACATGGTTACTATATTTAGTAACTTTTATTGATGAACTATTGATAAATGGTGATTTGGATCATGTTAGTATGTTTAGAACGATGCTAAATGGCATATTAGGATGGTTGATGGCATGAAAATTGGTTTAGAAATGTTAAGATGGTCATTTTTTATGCAAAAACCACAAAGTTACTATTTATAGTAACTTTATTTATACAAAAACCAATTTGCAAACATGTTGTGTGATTTGAGCGTGCTAAGTGGCTTATTATTTTATAATATGATGATTAGATGCTAAGTTAGATGGTTTCCGATGCCACATATGCTATAAATGGAAACTTTCCATTTTAGGAAACTTTTATGTGCTAACATGTTATAAACGAACTATGTGACTTCGTATGATGATGTGTTATATGTTAACATGATCACGAAGAACTAACGAGCATGCTAGAACTTTAAAACTGTTACGCTTTGTGAACTTTTCAAAAATGGAAACTTACTATAAATAGTAAGTTGTCCATAGACGCGACTTGCACGTTTTGCACACGACGAGCACTAACACGATTGCTACACGATTCACAACCGTCACACGGTTCACCAACAGGTCGTTGACTTTACACGGTCAACTTTGGTCAACTCTAGTCAAACACGGTCAAACACGGTCATTGTGGACCAACACAGTCAAACACGGTCAATGTGGACCAACACGAGCAAACACGGTCTCTGTGGACCGACATGGACAAACATGAACAACCAAGGGTTGTTGGACACAAACACGAGCACAAACACAAACACTAGCACGGTCACATACACGAACTCACGTACGGTGTACGATATAGGTTGCCGGTGACCGACGCGCTACTTTCTCGAGGAGCTTACGCGTACTTTCATTCATATCACTAAGGGGAGTTTACGGCCCCTCTTTACTCTTTTCAAACGCTTTTAAATAGGGGGAGAATACTAGTTACATCGAGTCAAACATTTATTACTGTACAAACATTTTAGTGAATGCTGGTTTATTGGACAAACATTAAGTGTTGAACTCGTAACAAGTCCTCACAAAGTCTTACCGTTAATGTACGAACAACGTGGTAGATTTGGATGGATCCATTAGGGTATGACCAACCCCACAGGGCACAATGTTGACTGGGTGTCATAACCCGTGCAAACTCTGACCTAATTTACTGTGTGTACGAGACACAGTGGAGGCAAGTACAAACATGTCTAGTTTGGTAGTGACGCACTGACACTTGGAGCCTAGGGCTCGGTACTAACATTTGATAAACATCATGACACACTTTCTATTACTATATGTGTATCAAAACCTGTGAACTCACCAACCATTTTGTTGACACTTTTTCTAAACTTGTATTCTCAGGTAACTAGCAAGCTATGGATAGTAGGAATGCACACGTTAAGAGACGAGCATTAAGATCCGCATGCATTCCTGTCATATTATTTGAAAACAATTTTATTTATGTTATGATACAATGTTTTGATCTGACAATTTCTGATTCCGCTGCATTTGTTAAACTCATTATATTTTCCGCTGCATGTTATGATATCTATGTTTTTCCGCTGCAAACTATTTGTTATGTGTATGTGTCAAACATTGGATTTGAAAACACATATAGAGATGTTCTATATGACCTTGAGCTGTGATTCTGGCCACGTCACACCCACGTGGACTAACACCACGAGTGGGAATTTGGGGGTGTGACAAATCATATATCAGTATCATGTGGATGATGATAAACATTTATCAATTCTTGTGAAATCATATATCAGTTTCATCAGGAAAATCATGACAAACTATTATCGAGTAAATCTTTTATGAAATCATTAAAAATAAGTGTATCACTTGGGAACTTTGGTTATGTGGAGGCTAAGTTGGGCACATTCTTATGTGAACATCAATAACTTGTTATCAAGCCCTTGGTAGTACTGGTATGATCATAGGTGGGAAAACAAGTATCATATAACGGCGTTCTGGTAGGTAGCCAGACGTTAGCATAACGATGTTCTGGTGGGTATGCAGACGTTAGCATAACGGCGTTTGGTGGGTAGCCAAATGTTAACACAAGAACACAAGATCATTAAGTTTGATGTTTGCATGCTCAAGTAAATTCAATTTCAATGTACCTGTTTGATCACTTGTGATTACTATGTCATGAAAATCATTGTTTGAACAATCATTTTAAATCATCAAAACTTATGTTTCTCACTCAACTATTCGTAGTTGACTTTTATCTACATGTTCCAGGTTACAAATCACCCACTAGCTCAAGAACGGTGGAGCAAGTATCTATGTGAACCAGAAGTCGAAGGAGATCTTCAACTATGGCTATGTAATCATTACGTCACACGTCGTGGATTCCGCATGCGGCGCTGGGTTGTGATAGCTTACATCCTACAAATGACCTGTAGGAGTAGTGAGATGCTCCACCAGTATTCCGACTGTCTTCTCCTGATGAGTTACCATTGTTATTGCCGTCGTTCCGAATACGGTTAAGCATATCCGGTATCACCTCCTTCAGCTGATTTGTCAGCTGGCTACACAGTAGTGTTGCCAAGGCAACAGTAGCAGGATCTAGTGCTAGAGTTGCATTCGGGTTCAGCGGAGTAATAAGAGGAAGAGGAGGAGGCGGTGGTGAATCAGCTGGTGATGGTGTTGACGAATGTGGAGCTAAGTCTTGTGGTGGTGGTATGATAGAAGGAGGTCTTCTCGGCGGCATTTTGATCTTAACCAACAGATCATTGGTTAGTGCAGTGATCGAATGCAGAAGACACAATGCAAGTATATAAATACTATGTTCTCTACATGAAGGGTCCCTAGGTTATAGTCTAGGTCAAACCATTTAAATAAATGACCTATATTTCTCTATAACCATGGCTCTGACACCAATCTGTCACACCCCGAGCCGACGGGCCGGATCGTGTGTCCCGTCGGGCGGTAGGTTCCCGGGGCGCGATATCGAGAATGATAATCGTAATGATCAGATTGTTTACTTTGCACATGATATAATCTGAGAAAATACAAAATGAAAATAGAATTACAAAGTTAACTTACAACAGTTTTGTTGATAATTTAACAATGTAAATCTACTATCAACATCATAAATTTTCTATCTTGTATCTGCACAAGATATACAAAATAATCTGTTAATGATGTTCCAAAATATGCAGGTCCAAAATGCAAGGTCCTCTAACTTGTATCCTAGCCCAAAAGCAATAACTTATTAATTGAACTGTTCGTCACCTGAGAAGTCATGCAAAAAGATGAAGTCTACACATGGTTGGTGAGTTCATATAGTTTAGTATTTGAAAATATCTTTGCAAACCCTTTCTCGGTAAAAACCCTAACCTCATTAACATCACCTGTAATATCTAGTTTGGTATGCTTATATATAGGGCATACGAAAGGGTCGAGCCTACAACCCGCCCAGACGCCATCCCACCACATACTAAACCACATATGACATTGTTGTTAATAATAATTAAGCATTTTTACCTACCATTCACTTTCATCCCATCATAGTTCTAAACATGTACACAAAACATTTGTTCAACTCTCGGGTAACAACCTTAATCCCATTAACATCACATGTAATATCCAGATCGGTATGCTTATATATAGGGCATATGAAAGGGTCGAGCCTACAACCCGCCCAGACGCCATCCCACCACATACTAAACCACATATGACATTGTTGTTAATAATAATTAAGAATTTTTACCTACCATTCACTTCCATCCCATCATAGTTCTAAACATGTACACAAAACATTTGTTCAACTCTCGGGTAACAACCTTAATCTCATTAACATCACATGTAATATCCAGATTGGTATGCTTATATATAGGGCATACGAAAGGGTCGAGCATACAACCCGCCCAGACACCATCCCACCACATACTAATCCACATATGAGATTGTTGTTAATGATAATTAAGCATTTTACCCTCACCATTAACACAATAGTTCTTCAGTTATTTGTTCTCGTAACTACACAAATTTGAAATCTCACTTGATTCCTTAAGTTCATCACGCAATCATGATCAAACATAACATTTGTAGAAACAATCCAATAAATGCTTATTTAAATAAATAAATAACATTTGGTAAAATCAAAGACCTAATGATTGGGCCTTGGGCAACTCGAGTAGACTAGTCTAGCAATCAGGGTTCTTAGTAGTAAAGGAGATCTGTAAACATCATCAAGCATGCAACCTATACTCAATCAGGCTAGCTAGGATATCTTTTGAAATATAGGATTTTATTGACCGTTCTTGACTGTTCTTGACCGTTATTGACCGTTCACATGCTATCTTTGAATATTTCCCAGATGGTCCTCAAAACAGTTAGGGAATACATTAAATATCATCAAACATATGTCTCATATTCGATCAGTCTAGTTAGGACACCTTTCCAACCTGAGAATGGCACATGCTATCTTTGATATTTCCCAGTCAAACCTTTGAAAATAGTTCTTTGTACTTTAGTTCCTTGAAATAGATCGTTAGTTCTTTGACAACGCAACACCAAAAATAGTACTTTGATTAGACCATTAGTTCTTTGAAATTAAAAATTAGATATTTGAAATAGTTCTTTCTTTTAGATCTTTAGTTCTTTGAAAGTAGACATTTGGAAATAGTTTTTTGACTTGAAATAGTTATTTACTCATAATGAATCAATAACTTGCTTTGAATTTCTGTATATAGTATACCTAAAAAAAATCTAGGATAACAATTATACGCATAACATATGTTTAGTAAAAGCAATTAAGTAAATATCATCTTACGAAAATAATTTACGCATGCTTTTCAGCCCCGCGTTTGAAAACAAAAATGTTTAGAAAAGGGGCAATGAATCACCTGTGTTGCTAAGAATGACACCACAACAAATATTGCGCTCTCGTTTCTTGTAGACTAGATATCTTTAGCACCTGAGTTGTTTTAAGAGGATTCGAGTTCGATAAGTATTTATAACAGACGTATCTAGGGTTTGGTATTGGTGTACGACTTAGTGTCCTAGTTTACTAACGTGTTTGCTATGATTCTCTCTAACTAGTCTCAACGTGTCGCTCGTTTATAACCCCGGTCCCATGAATAATTACCATTTATCCTTAGTGATGTAAGGTTTATTGTTAGCTTCTATTTAAAGTCTTTTAAATAAAGCCTTTTTAATTAAATCATTTTAGGTTAGAAATCATTTTGTTTAATTTGAAAGAGCGTACAATTTAATTTATTTTATTAAAAACATAAATAATTTAAGATATGTGAAATTACACATGTTGGGCTTGGGTTAAGCCCATTTGGCCAACCTCGGGCCCATTATTAAACTTTGAAGTTCCAACTGATTACAGATCAAGATCGTTGAATAACTCGGCGTAGATGATTCAATTAAATCATCTAGGTTAGTTACCTGTCCTTGTAAATTTTCCCAAGGTTTAAGTGTTAACAATCAAATCAACACTTCAACCTTTAGGTTTTTGTTCCGATTCACATGTCCTCATAATAATTCCCAAGTGTGGTAAACTAGTTTAATAGGTGTTAACAACTAATATTGAGTTGTTAGTGTGTTTTACAAAAACATTTGTCTTTGAGAACCTTAGATTATTGCATCATAATGAAATTCTATCACCCCTTTATCTTGTCCATCCTTATGATTATCCATATTTCCCCATAATTGATACCATGTATGTGAAAACCCTAATGTTATTTCCATGCACTCACACACAAGGATTCTCATGCATGCCTTCACGTGAAGTATTCCCATTCATGAAAGCTCATCACCCAAATCCATGCGTGAGTAACCCGATTCGCATCGGTTTGATCGAACGACCATGGCCCGAATAAGAGCTGGACCGAGTCGCTTGGCCGAATGGCCTTGGGCTGGTCGAATGAGACTGGGCCGAATGTATGTTGCCGACCGAAAGTGTTGGGCCGAAGGAAGATTGGGCGTATGAGCCTAGGCCGAAGGAGCGTGGCCGACCGACTGAGGCTGGCCGAATGACTGCTGCTTCGGTCGTTGAACATTCGGCGAATGAGATTGGTGATTCGGCTGAGGCCATTTGGCCACCTGTGTGTGCCAATCGGCCGATCGAGATTTTCCAATTTCTGCCAGCAACAATCGAGAGCTAAGGCTACCCATGATGTGTCACTTGTTCCTACGACATTCTAAGGTATTGTGGTGTGTTTCCTATGGCTTAGAATGGCATAAAACCGGCTTAAGGGTGGACCGATCAAAGGGTTTCAAAAACCCTAAAAACCGCACTTGAATCTTGGATTTTACCTCAAATTAGTCGGATGGAAGCTTGGATCCGTTGTACTTTTGTGATCTACAAGTGATGGTGGTCGTTTTGACACCAAAATCTCACGATTTCGTGAAGAATCGAAGGAGTAGCTAGGGTTTCTATAGAGAGAAAGAAGAGAGAGAAAGTGACGGGAGAGAGACAGATTGAAGGTGGTAGGTGGACGAATTAAATGGGTATTAATGCCCATTTAATGCTTTCAAATAAACTGGGTAGGTCCGGTCTCGCTCGGTTTCGCGTAAAAGCGTCGGTTCGCTTTCGTTTTCGTAACGAAATTCACAATATTAAAAGTGAAGTTTAAAAATTTAATTTAGGCGGTTATTCCTAGTAAATTTACTAAATATCTTCTGTTTATCTTAAATTTTCAGAAATATTTAATTCGTTGTTTAAAATGGAATCGTACGATCGTCGCGCGTATTCGTTCGAATCGTAACTCGTCCGAACACAACGATAACTATACTTTTCAGTATCGTTTTCTAATTATCGGATATCATTCAGAACGTTAAACCTTCAAATATATTCGTACAGATCGTCACCTATATGAATAATCTGTCGATTTAGCATTCACGTAACGACCTTCGTGTTGTTTTGTTCTGTAAAGCCTCACATGCGTTTATACGTAATAAAATCCTAACAAATAATCACATGATGGTTCTGTATTGCTAGATAATTATCTGACTGACGAACAATGTTTCCGAGTTTTGTTTATAAAATGATTCTGAAACTGTCATGTGATAACATGAAATGATGACGATACTTTGTTATAATTCTAACAAACAATGAAATGCATATAGTTCGTACCTGATTACTGTTCATGTTACTGTTGAGATCACTGTTCCGGTGACGTTTCCGGCACTGATGTTACACTGAACAACTCAGCACATTGATCATTTTGCTTCTTCGTCTGATGGAGAGGAACCATCAAAAGGATCAGACCATTGCACAGCTTACACATAGAGTGAGTGATCAAGATGTTGTGATGTTGCATGCGGCTGATCAACGAGCGGACATGAGAGCAAGAAATGCTGATTTGGAAGATTGATTGCTCAAGTTAATAGATGAGCATAATCAGCTTGTCTTAACAGGCAGTTGAAAACCTGAAAGACACTACACCAAGGATTGAAGGATCCAAGCCTGATTCCAATGATTCAGACAAAGACGATGAAGATGATGACGACGAGTCTGGTGCGAAACATGCTGATTACGATGGTTTAGATGATTCTGACAATGATGACAATGAAAGAGCAGGGGATGCTGTTGCAGGTGCTACTTGTACATCAGGGCAATCCACCATTGGTGAGACAAGGATGAAGGAAAGGCAAGACAAAGCTCCTGATTCATCCACAACATAAGCTGAAAAAGGTAAAGCCACCGAGGAACTCAAGGCTGTGCCTTTGAGACGTCATCTTGATGACACGCTGACTATGATTCTAGACGCTCAAGGCATCATACAACACTCAGTGAGCTATGATAAGAATGAGGGGGAAATTATTCAGTGCCTAACATAGGAACATATTGCTGAGCTTTTCAATTTAAATCCTAACAAGGTTGTCATTGATGACTCCTCACTTCCTTCTTCTGATTTCCCGACTCCTGAATTTTTGATGATCTTGATGAGGTCATCTTGGAAGACCTTGATGAAGAGGAAGCCACCAACTACACTTCTGCAAAAGAGAAATTACCTACTTTTAGCGAGCTTTTCCGTCAACATTCAGAGGATGAGCTTAAACATAAAATTGACAAGAAGGACGGTGACAAGGAGGCTTCTGCAGAAGATCTTCAACAGAGGAAAGATGAGTGGGCTGCATATTAGCAAACACTAAAGAAGGAAAGTATTCCCTCCCCACCATTTTAGTATACCAAAGGATACCAGTCTGGAGGTTGTATGTTGAGTTGGACTTACTTTAAAGATCTTGGATGTCATGGGGTCAAAAGGGAAAGGGGAATCCTATACTTTCGATTCCCACATGAGTTCAATACATTGCCCGGATTTGAAGTAAATGAATCAGCACGCTTGACAATGCTGTACAGTGAGGATTCGAGGATGTCTTCTTGGTTTGCAAGGTAAATCAAGTTCGAGTACATGAAGAGATGGGTTAACTTCCAGCCTTAGCAGCCAGAACACTATTACCTGCCAGAGATTGATGCTCAATCAAAGACACATAAGGTTATCTTGAAGTGGCTACCTCCTAAAGTCATGAAGATGATTCCTCTACGGAAGATGCCTCAATGCTTATATTATCATTGAAATCAAGTATTTTCGATTGTTTGATTGTGTTTATGTGTGTTTAACATGTTTAACATTGATTTTTTATAACAAATTGACCTATTCGTACGAATGAACTTACAATTGAGTTCATTCGCATGAATGAACGCTTAACGAATGACTATTCTAATGAATGAGTGATTAGCATTACTCATTCATGTGATCAGTCCATTCGTCTGTCGTCATTCCTGCCGAATAAGTCATGAGCATGACTCATTCGCTCGAATGACTGTAGACTATAAATACCTTAAAATTAGTATGTTCTAACACCTATGTTCATTCCCTTGTCAAATTCCCTAGGTTTCAGCGCCTCCTTGCCTCCAACCTCGAATCCTTGAGCGTGGTTGATCGATTTCGCTCAAGACATTGATTCCCGATCATAGGTTTACCACGTAGTGATTAGTTTTTAATTGGAAAACCCCGAATAGGATTCCGCACTATTCGAGGGCCTGCCGAGCAAATCTACAAGGAACCGTCGCGTTTCGGGCTCCTGCATGTAGGAGTGGTTTGTGGTGGAGGTGGTACTCTTTGAGAAGATGTACCCAAAATCTTTTGCTTCTTAAGGCGCGGGTCCACCGGTCTCCTTGACACCATCTTCAGTCTTCTTTTCTTTTGGGTCGATTCTGGTGAAGGGACATAGCCTGTGTCTCTGTCATCAAAATATGCTTCAGCACGAGGAGGAGAGAGAAGTACATGCTCCTATACAAGCTTAGTTTCTCTATATGAAGACTCTGAAGAGGAAACTATATCTGTTTCAGCTAAATGTGAAGCTGTGGCAGAGGAGCCTGATCATGCTCCTCAACAACAAAAGCTACAGGAGTGCCCTGATCATCTATATTTTCCTCCAAACCAGCAAACCATCTTTCGAATTTCTCTAGCGGTCTGATCCCAGTGAAAATATTCTTCCCCTTTTTGTTCATCACCATATATGAGAAGATGTCAGGATTCATCCATTTCAAGGGCAGAGTGCCAACAATCGAAATGAGGTTTTAGTGTTGTCGGTTAATGATCTGAATGAATATGGTAAATACAAGAAACCTCTCCTTCCGTTTGCTCTTTATGTTGTCATACATGTCCCGGAAGATCATACGCGAGAAGTTGAAGTCAACTCCCAAGGCAGTGGCCACTGTGCAGGAATTGAGGGTCTGATTGAGCACATCATATCCACCCTTTTGTTTAGATAGGCACTGAGTGACCACATGTGCCAGATATCGCAAGTAAGGGTGCAATAACTTCTTCTCTATCAGAGGGTAAAGTCCCTCATAACCCATCCTCAGCAAAGTGCTATTAACAAGTTCTTGGTCAAGCTCTACTGGATATGACTCTTTGTCTCTGAATGTAAACATTCTCGTACAAAATGCTCGATGATGACCACCGGTTGCCCTTTAACCTTTCTATTCAAGCTGATGTTTCCACTAAAATCAGTTTCTTCAGTGACAGAGTTCTAGAAGTCGTGGATAAAGCTGGAGATGACAACTGGGCACTCCATTACAACAAAGTTGATTGGTGAGAGAATAAGTCTGTCCACCATAGACTTGAACATCATGTGCTTCTCAGGAGGAACATCGAGATATGTTGTCATATTATGATCCGGCACAAATCGTAGTTCAGGAGTCATCTGAAAAGTAAATATACTAAGTTAGTTAAAAACAAAAACATAAATTGAGGGTTATAAAATCAAAACTCAAAAGTCAAAATTAGGTTCATGATAATTGTAAGTTCTCAAATTAAAGTGAGTTCACAAAAGTAAAGATGTTCATGAAATTTTACAAGTTCACGAAGGAAGTTAAGTTCACGAAGTTATTGGGATTCACGAAACCAGGGTTCACGAAATCAAGTTCACGAAATCGGAGGTTCACGAACCTAGAAATTTCGTGAACTAACTTTCCTTCTTAACTTGTTCAATTTTGCTCCATTGACTCTCATTTTAGTCTCAAAATACTTAGAATTGGAAAACGACCAACATATACAAAAATGGGTTTCTAATTAGGAGTATTTCTCAGTGATTTGACCAAAACACTCCTGGTTCACGAACCAAAGTACAAAAATTTTGTTTTTATCTGATAACTTTTATTTTAGAGGTCAAAATTGTGTCAAAATATATACGTAGGTTCGTCTAATGTAGATCTATAAAATTGCTGGAATAAAACAGTCAAAATGTCACTAGAAATGAAAATCACCTCTGAACAAGCTCTGGGAGTTCATGAAATGCAGTATTCGAATGATAAGGTATTCGAAATATATATAGGCGAGGGAAGTACACGAAGATATGATTTATGATCAAAATTTTTCATGAACTTTGGACGAGTTCAATGTAAGTCGGGTTAATTTTTTGGGATCAAATCTTTATCAGAAATTTGACCACCTTATGATAATTTCTTATAGAAACCAAACATTAAAATAATTATATCCCACCAATGATTTCCTCTCGTTTATCCATATTCCAAAGATATGATTTATGATCAAAAATTTTCTAACGGTTTTTCTTAAATCCTTTTGCGAAGTTTATGGGTAATGAGACATGTTATCCAGTTATACATGCAACCTATCAATTTTTTGAAATTTTTTGTTTCAAAACTTGATTGTGTTTAAATGAACTTAAAATGTTTTGATAGAGTTTTAAGGTGAGAAAATAAAGAACATATTCATTAGATTATAATCAAGAACAAGAAGGGGTTATGTTATCTTTGTGCACATTGGCATCTTTTATTTTACTGATATGTAGACACATTGGTCTTAACGTCACACATCTAGGTCTTTGGTTACGTAAAACAGAAGATGCTTCAGTAACTATTTTCCACTCTTTGTTTCCATAAACATAGAGAATATCCAATTTTTCTCAAAACGATTTCATGTTTATCAAAACACAATATTATCTTGACTTAAAGTTTTCTATAAAAAGTGAAATAGTTAATGCATTTGTCCGGTTTATCTGATTTTCCCAAGAGTTCTCACTTTTTCATTTTACTATTTTTGGGTGATCATATCTAATCTTCTTATTGTAAAACATGCATTTATTCCTTAGTGATTTAGACTTACCTAAAGCTGTTATTCTAAAAAATTATACTAAGACAGTGAATTTCTGAGTGTTAGAAATCATTTCACTTCCCATTGAATCATTTTAACTGAAAGTCCAATATAATCTTTTTGAATTTTTCTTAAATTTTGAAAAAAAAAATCTTTATGTATTTTTCTTAAGTTTTTTTTTAAAAAGGAAAATCTTTTTGTGTTTTTCTTTAATTTTACTCCCCCTAAACTTATACACCAACTCAAAAACCCATTTTTTTTTCTTTTTGTAAATTTTCCCCCTAAATTTGTGATATAAAATAAAATAAAACAAAACACAAATTATAGTGTATTTACAAAAACACCGTTTTAATTAAAACTTATTAGTTTGAGTGAAGCGAGCTGTATCGAACGGTTTAGTGAGAAGATTCGAAAGATTGTCATATGTGGGAACCTTTTCAAGATGAATAATCTTACGTTTGAAACAGTCTCGGATAAAGTGAATCTGGATGTCAATGTGTATAGTTTTGTAGTGGTGTACCAGATTCTTGACAATCCGAAGGAATGCTTCATTATCACAGTAAATAGAAGAGTCAAGAAAATTCAAACCATAATCGAGAAGCTGATGTTGCATCTAGATGACATGAGAGCAACAACTTGAAGCAACGACGTACTCAGCTTCTGCAATAGAGGTAGACAGATGGTTTGCTTCTTGCACTGGCATGACACGAGGCAATCTCCTAGATACTGACATCCACCTGTGGTTGACTTCCTGACTAAATTGCAACCACCAAAATCACTGTCAGAGTAAGAAAATAATTTGAACTCAGAGTTCTTTGGATACCACAAACCTAGACGAAGTTTGCCAACAAGGTAGCGAAAGATCCTCTTTACAGCAATTAGATGAGAAGCCTTCGGATTCGCATGATATCTGGAACACTGACATACATAAAACATGATGTGGGGTTGGCTGGAAATGAGGTACATTAGTGAGCGAATCATCGATCTGTAAAGATGTTGACCAACATCTTCACCATCAGAATCAGAAGTCAAGACGAGACGAGCAGCCATAAGAAGTGAAGGCGGGCTTGGAGTCCAACAAGTTGAACTTAGTAAGTATATCGGTCACGTACTTGCCTTGATGAATCAGCACCTCCTTCGAATCTTGCTTTACCTGAAGACCTAAGAAAAAGGTCATCTCTCCCATAGCACTCATCTCAAACTCTTTCTTCATGACGGCTTCAAACTCTTTACACAGCACCGAGCTTGTGGAACCAAAAATGATGTCATCCACATAGATCTGGACTAGAATCAAGTCATCCTTCTCTTTGCGAACCAACAATGTTTGACCTATGACTCCACGGGTATACCCATTTTCTAGAAGATGGTCTGTAAGTGTAGCATATTATGCTCATGGTGCTTGATGAAGATCGTATAGGGCTTTGTCTAGCTTGTAGACATGGTCAAGATACTATGAATCATCGAACCCGAGAGGTTGACATACGTAAATCTCTTCCTTGACATTTGTATAAAAGAAGGCCTTCTTCACATCCATCTGATACACTGTGAGGTTCATGTAGGATGCATACGCCAAAAAGGTTCGAATTGCCTCACGTCTTGCAACTGGTTCAAAGACCTCCTCGTAGTCAATACCCTCCTGTTGGCAGAAGCCCTGGATTACCAACCTTGCTTTATTTCTGATGATAACACCAGAATCATCCCTCTTGTTTCTGAAGACCCATCTCCTTTGGGCAAAGGAACCAGATTCCACACCTTTAGCTTCTAAAACTGCATCAGTTCTTCTTCAATCACTTTAACCTACATTGATTCTTTACAATCCATCTTGATGTTCTTGGGTTCTACCTGCGAAATAAAGCAAGAATACAGAATAGATTTAATTGGACCCGATTGACAGTGTGTGAAAGTTCCTTCAGATAAGGCAGTCTGGGCTAGAATAGATTTGCTCCGGGCAATATTTTCCATAGGATGATTCTTGTTGATTCTTGAATTGGATACTTCCTCCACAGCCAAATTTCCAAGCAGATTAATGATGTGGGTGAGCTGATCTTCATTGGAGGAAGCAGTGTTATCATCGGGAGCTGTTTCACCTGCTTCAGCACCATTATCCGTGCAATGTTCCTCAGGGATGTGGTATGAGAACAGTGTATTGTCAAACGTCTGGTGGGAAGAGGAAGAGGTCGGATCTATCTGTTCAGTCGGTTGGGCCGACTGAGAAGTCTCCGGATCTGATGGGATAACTTCACTGATTGGCTGGGCTTGCTGATACATGCCTGGAGGGTCAACACTAAGAAGCTTGAGTTCACATGGAACATAGTGAACCCGGTAATCCATGTTGTCACTCTGATAAAAACTGTCTTTAGGTTCAATAGGCCTTGCACTATCAGAGGTATTATCAAAAGGCTGAAAAGTAGAATCATACTGGAATAGTCGTTTCGACCTGAACCGGCATCAGAATGATTCAACTCTTGCCAGTCAATATAGTATGACCCCATAATTTGCCTTGTCTTGTTGTTGTAGATACGGTTGGCAACTTTATCAGATAATAGCCCACAAAGTAACACTCATCGGCATTGTCATCAAACTTGTGATTGGGCTCAGTGGGGAGTAGAATGCAAGGATATCCAAAATAATTGAAGTGACCGACCTTCGGCTTCTGATTGAAGAAAATCTCATATGGAGTCTTCTGGTGGCGCTTGTTCAGTAATGCACGGTTTTGAACATAACAAGCTGTATGGCAGGTTCTGTCTAGAAGAAGATTGGCAGCTTTTACTCAGACAGTATGGTCCTTGCAGCCTCGATAAGCGCTCTATTCTGTCTCACAGCTACTCCATTTTGCTGAGGTGTAGGAGTTGCACTATGCTGTCAAGCAATCAATTTCTCATCGCAAAAATAAATAAGAGTTTGTGTAACATCAGTGCCAGAACCAGTGACGGAAAAGTGATCTTAAACAGTAACACGAACAGTAAACAGGTACGAATTACATACATTTCAGTGCATTTCATATTCATATTATACACTATTATCATTTTATGAATCAAACAGTGAATTCATTATCATTTCAGAGAAACAAAACTCAAAAAACATGGTTTATCAGTCAGATAATTATCTAGCAACACAGAACCATCATGTGATTACTTGTTAGGATTTATTATGTATAAACGTATGTGAGGCTTTACAGAACAAAACAACACGGATATCGTTACGTGAATGCAAAATTGACGGGTTATTCGTATAGGTGACGATCTGTACGAATATATCTGAAAGTTTAACGTCCTGAATGATGTCCAATAATTAGAAAACCATATTGAAAAGTATAGTTATCGTCGTGTTCGTACGAGTGACGATTCGAATGAATACGGGCGACAACCGTACGATTCGATTTTAAACAGAAAATTAATATTTTGAAAATTTTAATTTTTATATAAGATATTTAGTTAATTTAATAGGAATCACAACTTAAAATAATTTTATAAGCCTTAATTTATAAACCGCGAGAAACGCCATTTTACGCGAAACCGAACTAGACCGAACCACCGGGTAATTTGAAATCATTTAATGGAGTCATTTACTCCCACAACAACCACCACCAACCTCCATTCTTCCACCATTTTTGTTCTAACCCCTCTCTCTCTAGAAAAAAATTCTCCTACTTCTCTCTATAATATCTTGATCGTATCTCAACAGATTCGAGTGTTCTTGGAACCAAAACGACCCTCTCTTCACGTAGAACACGAAAGTACAAGGAATCTAGTCTTTCATCCACAGAATTAGAAGTAAAATTTGAGTTTAAATTCTGTTTTTGTATGTATACTATGACCCATGTAATCCATGTTGATTTAGCCTGTCCAAACCCTCACACACACTAAGATAGGCACGGGTAGATCACTAGAAAATTGTAGGAGTTTATTTGTAATTGGTTTGGGTCGTGAGAGGTGATAAAGTTAAAGGTTCCTGGATGAAGGTAGGTGTTCGAAATTACAGGTTCGTGGACGAACCTGAGGACTTCTTTTTCCAGCCGAACCTTAAGGATTCATTGGTGTTGAGATGCATGTCAAACCTGTGTCCGCCGAACCTGTCCACCATGACTCACGAACCCTGCAACGAACCTGCTAACCCACATGCAATGAACCCTGAAACACTGCAGCGAACCTGTGGTGACCTGTACTAAACCCTAGTTGATCAACGAACCTATACCCACGAACCTCTCAAGGCAGCCGATCCATTCATGAACCGGCGAACCTACTAATCCTCACGAACCCATAATGCCAGCCAAACCTTTGGTGGCTGGCGAAGCTAAGGAGTTCCTGGCCGAAACTTGTCCCCTTAAATGAACCTCGGTCATGCAACCCCCGGAACTAACCGAACCTTAGTGGAAACCGAACCCTGGCTATCACCGAACCCCACCTAGCCGAACCTTGGCTTGCTGGACTGTAGATGGGACGAACCTTCTGGAATTGGGCTAAGACCAGCCGAACCCTTGGAGGTATTTCCAAAGGTTCGCTGCCATGGTGATTAATTAAACATAAAACCATAGATATCTCTAATCTTCTTCACGTGCATGAGGACAACATGGATATTGTTATGCATGGCGAAATATTAGGATTTCTAGCATATAAGAATTAGTAAGTAGTCATGTTAAGAAATTATCACCTTTCATTGGGAAATTCTTATGGAAATCATGAGGATCGTTAGGGACCTCATGAGATGCGTGGTTAAACTTAAATGAATTGATCATCCATATCGAATCATTGCAAAGAATTGAGTTGTGATCAATTGATAAATCAAGGACCATCAATGATCTTAGGTGGGCTCAATGGGCATAATTAAAGCCCATACTATGATCAATGTTAACTTAAGCTAAAATAATGATATTTTGATAAACGAAAATAGTTTATGAACTTTGTTAAACTAAATTGAATAATTTTCTAAAGTAATGTTTTAACTTAAAGTGAATTTAATTAAAAACATGTTAATTGATATTGAGAAGACTAAAGGTGGGATAGGGGCTACAAGAGGGAATTTGAATTAGATTAGCTAGATTAAATCATAGAAGCACTTAGTAACTTAGGACACCTAGTTATACAGAATGAGACCGAGACCTTAGATAAGACGACTATACGTAAACTTATGATATTCGAATTTTTTTGAAACAACTTAGGAACAGAAGATACGTAGTCTACAAACAAGAGCGCGCATTTTGTGATAGTAGAGTAGGGAGCAACACAGGTGAGTTCATTGCCCCTTTTCTAAACATTTTGTTTTCAAATGCGGGGCTGAGAAGCATGCGTAAATTATTTTCTTTGGATTATATTTTACTTAAATGCTTTTAAATTCTATATGTTTTGTATATATGAATGTTATCCTAGATCATGTCTAGGTAAATTTTATACAGGTTTTACTAAGCTTATCTACTTATGATATAAGTGGAAAATTGAGTTAAATTAAACATTTCAACGAATCAAACGAAACTATTTTGACGAAACAATTGTGTGAGTTCAACGAATCAAACGAAACTATTTTGACGAAATAAGTGTGTGAGTTCAACGAATCAAACGAATCAACAAATCATTTTCAGGGGAAAGCCTGGGAAATATCAAAGATAACATATGCCAACGAAACAATACGAAACAAGGGACAAAACAAAACGAATCAAGTACGAAACAAAAACCCTGCATTTCAAGAAGTCCTAGCTAGACCGTTTGATTTGTAGGTCATATGTTTGATGATATTTACAGAATTCCGTAACTACTAAGAACGTTGATTGATAGACTAGTCCACTCGAGTTGACCAAGGCCCAATCATTAGGACTTAGATTTTTATTAAATGTTTATTTATTTATTTAAGCATTTATAACCATTTCTACAAGTACTATGTTTGATCATTATTGTGATGAAATTAAGGAATCAATATGGATTCCAAATTGTTGTATTTACAGGAATAAAGAACTGAAGAATCATTGGGTTAATAGTAGGGGTAAAATGCTTAATTTTCATTAACAACGATGTCCCATGTGGATTAGTATGTGGTGGGACGGCGTCTGGGTGGGTTGTAGGCTCGACTCAGGGGTATGCCCTATATATAAGCATACCGATCTGGATGATACATGTGATGTTAATGAGATTAAGGTTGTTAACCAAGGGTTTTACAAATGCTTGAGTTTATGTTAGGTAAAAATGCTTAACTATCATTAACAACAGTGTCATATACGTATTAGTATGTGGTGGGACGGCGTCAGGGCGGGTTGTAGGCTTGACTTAGGGGTATGCCCTATATATAAGCATACCGATGTGGATATTACATGTGATGTTAATGAGGTTAGGGTCTTTACCGAAAGAGGTTTACAAATCATTTTCAATTACTAAACTATATGAACTCACCAATCATGTGTTGATTTTATTTTTGCATGACTTCTCAGGTGACGAACAGGTCAATTAAGAAGTTTATGCTTTTGGACTAGGACTTCAGGTAGAAGACTTAGTATTTTTGAACCTGCATATTTTGGAACATCAATATACAATTATTTTGTATATCTTGTGCAGTTACAAGATATAAATCTTATGATGTTTATGATAGATTTACATTGTTAAATTATGAACGATATGGATGTAATTTAACTTTGTAATTCTATTCTATTTAGCATTTTTCATTTATATATCATGTGCAATGTAAACAATCTTATCATTTCGATTATCACTCACGATATCGTGCCCCGGGAACCTTCCGCCCGACGGGGAATCCGATCCAACCCCCCCGGCTCGGGGTGTGACAGATAATTCCTCTCCCGAGATACTCGGGCTAATCCCACATCTGTCAGTGGACTGGGGAGATCTTGGTTCATATGTAATAACCCACCTCTAATACCAACAACGCGTTTTGGGGCTTAATGGTAGTGGATGAGAGGAGAACTCCACAGTTTGGCGTGCTCAGGTGACAGCAATCCAGGATGGTTGACCCCATGGGAAGTTTTCACCCGGGCGACTAAAAGCAAAGTTGTGAGCTATAATTTGGCAAAGTGGACAATATTGCTGGTAAAAGAAGGCGGGGTGTTACAGAATGGTATCAGAGCCACCCTGGTCGCACTCAATCCGAGTGTGCTCAGCAGGGACGTTGAGGCCCTAAGGGGGTATAATTCCTCTCCCAGGATACTCGGGCTAATCCCACATCGGTCAGTGGACTGGGGAAATCTTGGTTCATATGTAATAACCCGCATCTTATACCAAGAACGCGTTTTGGGGCTTAATGGTAGTGGATGAGAGGAGAACTCCACAGTTAAGCGTGCTCAGTGACAGCAATCCAGGATGGGTGACTCCCTGGGAAGTTTTCACTCGGGCGACCAAAAGCAAAGCCGTGAGCTATAATTTGGAAAAGCGGACAATATTGCTGTTAAAACAAGGCGGGGTGTTACAGTTTGGTTCCTAAACTATGTGCCATTTTCAATTCTGATCACCTTCACTTTCATGTTCTTCTGATTCTCAATCAAGGTGATAAACTTTTTCAGGATCTCTGTTGTTTCATCCTTCTTAGCATGAAAGAATACCCAAGTGAATCTGGAATAATCATCTGTGATTACAAGATAGTATGACTTCTTGCCGATGATCATGACTTTGACTAGTCCAAATAGATCCATGTCAAGAAGTTGCAAAATGGATGAAATTGAATTGAATAGTTCCAGCTTGTGGGGTCTTTTATGTTGCTTCCCCTTGGCACATGCAATGCACTTCTCAAGGGAAGAGAATTCCTTTAAAGGAATTCCAATCACGTGATCTCCCTTGGCCAATATATAGAGATTGTTCAGGTTAAAATGACCCAATCGGCGATGCTACAACAGACAATCAGTCTTTGATGCCTTTGAGAACAAACATGTGTTCTCGGTGAATGAATATGAATTCATATGGATGATGTAGGCATGGTTGAGCCTCGTAGTCCTCATCAAGATCCACTTCTCTAGAATAACAAATCCCGGCTTCAAGATCAAACACTCCTTGTTAGTGAAGTGTGTTGAAAAGCTCTTATCACAGATCTGGGAGACACTCAACAAGCTATGGTTTTGTTCCTCCACGTGGTATATATCGTTAAAGCTCAAAATGCCATTTGTAGTAGTTCCTTTCATGCTTATCTTCCCATCTTTGTCTCCAGTGAATGAGACATAAGCCCCATTAAACGGTGTGATTTCATGTAACTAAGAGAAATCCCTAGACATGTACAAGGAGAAACCACTATCATCATACCATACATTTTTCAGATTATTAGGTCGTCCCAGCACAAATGCACACGTTTAATGAGAAATAGGAACCCAAATCTTCACAGATTTAGTCACTTTTGGCAATTTTGTGCTTTCTTTGCCTTTGTCCTTAAGCTTTTTCAGTCTGATCGGCTTGTTCACACTGCGAGGGTCAATTAGTTTTATTGGTGGTTTCCCTTGTGGTTTCACCTTCCACTGTGTTATAACTTCATATTGGAAAAAAATATCTTTCTTGTAACACCCCGACCGATGGCGGAAACGTCGGGATGCCACGAGAGATGTGTAGATTGTTCAAAAGCTCGTGGGCATCTAAATATACATCATCGCATATCAATCAAATCAAATACACGTTTACACAAAAATCATGTTCGTCATGATTTAATTACAATCAATTACACAAAAGATTAGCTAAATTAACTAAATACTAGTCTTCAGTAATCCAATGAATTTTAGCTAAGTCCAAGAATCCTATATGATGATGTCCAAAAGATGTAGAGTTATCCTGCTCTACCTATGTCTCCTCATTCCCTGAAACATGTAAAAATCAAGTGTCAACTACGGCGCATCGGAACGGTCGGTAGCTACTTAGTCTCATCCGAGAGTCTAATATCCTTGTACTGCTTTTTTTCTTTGAAAAAGAAAAAAAGCAGGGTATTACCCCCGGAATGGACCATGCACCTTTTTGTTTTCGTATTAGTAATCATAAGTTTTTATGTTTAAAAATGTTTACAAAATGATTGTACAAGTTTATAGTTTTATGAGAAATTCCACATGAGCACCTGCGAGATAATCCAACACATAACCCATCACACAATCACAAACGTAAAGTGACATATTTTCAAATAATCATAGACAAACATAGATAATCCATCACATACATATTCAACCAATCTCAATCATAAATATTCTCAAATAGTATAAGTGACCATACATGGAATCGATGTGATTAACAGGAGTTAAAAACAATGATTTCATGGAGTGGTGGCAAACTACGTGACAATACATGCAATCGTTGCGGATGACTGAAGTCAATCGTAACGACTCATGGAGTTGTGATAATCCAAGTGGCAATACGTGTAATCTTTGTCGATGACCGAATTCAACAACAATGTCACACGGAGTTATAATAATCAGTGATAATCCATAAACAATGATAATCCCATAATGTGAATATCATATTGACAAACAGGTATCACCCACGTGTTATCAAAATAATATTTAAAATTGGTATACATGTTCCACCTCCGAGTTTAAAACAAAACAGTTTAAAAGGAGGTTATGAGAACTCACCTTAGTCCTTAGATTTAGTGTTCTTGTGAAATGCGCGCTCACGTATGTCAAATGAAAACCAACTCAATTAACCTGTAATCATCATATGTTCGTGTTCATAAGTATATACGTTTCTTTTCCATTCAGTGACCATATTCGTTCACTTTTAATTCATGAAGTGTTTTATTTCCTTAGTTTATTTTTCCTATGTTACAGTCAAACCCTAAGGATTTCACAGATAATTGCTGTTAAAATATAATTTAACTTGTTAGTTTTTTTTAAATTATCTAACCAAAACAATAGATTATGACACCTTAGGTGTAATTCCCATAGGTATGTTTATTTAATGGTGATAATCCTCATCATGAACTTATCTAGACTTATAATTGCATGCATGTTTAAATAAAGTGACCACCATGTCTGAAATTATAAATAAAATTCTAGTTTAGTTTTAATACACCAATCTTAGGTTATGCATAGAAAATGTTCAATAATATTCATCCCTACAATTTAAATTATTAAAAATCTAAATTATAGTTAGAAGATAATAACTATGTCATACTTATAAAATGTTTCAAATCGTGTAAGTTCATAACTCAATCCCATACTCATTATACAAAGGTGGTGATTCTTTAATTCAATTTGAATGCATGAATTTATGTATTTTTCCATAATTCTTGTTCCTCCCTTAACCCTTGTTCGACATTCGGTTTTTATTTTTTTTTAATGGGGCAGCGAACCTATGGAATGGGTTCACTTAGGTTCGACTTGCACTAGCTTGATCACCCTAGGGTTCGTCCAAGGTTCGACCAACACAATGATTCGCAGGCCAAAGGTTCGTTGAGGGCATATGTTCTGTGTATGGGAGTCTCACCGCCCCAAGCTTCGCTGGGCCATGAAAGATTCGGCTAATTGGAGATAGGTTCGCATGGCTCATGTGGGTTAGGCCAGCTCCCTTCTGGATCGGCTGATGAAGATTTATTGAATAAAGGTTCGGCCCATAAAAGGTTTATGGCTCATTGAATGTACAGCAAAGGTTCGCTGCTATTGTACACCCAACCCCTAAGGTTCGCTCACCATTGGATGGTTCGGCTAAATCAGGTGTTAACAACAGGTTCGGCTAACACCATTCCTCCACGAACCCTACACCAACAGCCCCCCCAGCTTCACGAACCTGTTATCATTGACTGTTCATCACCATCCTCATCATGTTTAGGTCGATTCAAGATCATCCATGGCTTATATATACTAACACGCATGCATCTTTGGGGTTTTGTAAAGGTTTAAGTCGGTTATAACATCTATACATTGTAAGGTTCATGATTTGCAGCAAAACCCAAAAATAAAACTTAGATTTACCTCAAAATGTCGATCAAAAGCTAGGCTTCTTCGTATCTTCTTGTTCTTCTTGATCACACGAACGCGTGGATACCAGGATCTCGCGATTTCGTTGAGAAATGGAAGTGAAAACTTAGAGAGAAGTTAGAGGGAGAAAGATGGACGAATTTTGTTGTTTAGAGACAGAGTAAGTCTTTCAAGAATGAGGAGGAAGAAGAATAGAATGGCTTTTATAGCCCGGTTTCATATCGTGTGTTCCGTCTCGTTCTTTTCGCAATATAATAATTAAATGATCGGTTTTTAACGTAAAACACATTTTAAAACATAAAACATTTTAATAAATATGTTTCGTTTTAATCAAATGATTTTAAATAAAATCGGTTTAAATACAATGCCTCCGTTTACGTTCGTTAAATTAATTTTTTAAATAAAATGATTTATTCGGGTTTGTTTTAGGTTGTGATTCCTAATAAATGTTTTTAAATTATTTTTCTTATTTTATTATCGCTAAATATTATTTCGTTATCTCGTCGAAACGCATTACTTACGTACGTATTCGTAAAGATCGTCACCTTTCCGAATGCGACGCTCGTATCGTATTTCGATTCGATTTACAATTTATGGAATATCGTTTCAGAATATTCTTCTCAATAATTATATTCGTGTGAATCATCACCCACGCGAATATATTATTAAGTTAAAAATTCTGAATTAATATTCGTGTTTAAGTTATGTTCCTAACCTCACCATCGCGTAATCATTTCCATTATCATTTTCATTATTTAATTACTCTAATGTTAGAATCCCAATCCAAAACCAACTAAACCATATCACTGACACATCCATGATAGACCGAAATATGCATATGTATAGGGCATATGCAAGGGTAGGTCCCAACCTCCACAACACCGCCCATCGCTATTTCGATAAACCATGACCATGTGTCCTTGACTATGTTTGGCAACCTCACAGTAACAACTCCCAAATTCCTTTCCATCCAAAACCAATAATCCATAATCTGTGATTTCATCTGCAATAAACTCTCTGGTTCTGTTTAGTTGGGTTACAACTAACCTTCCCATGGTTTACGCGTATAATAATATATGTTCTCAAGATGTATACCAATGTTAATAATGACAGTCAATGATCCATAATAATCATCATAAATAAATAACACATCAGGTTGTAACAGTAAAGTCGTACATATGTACGGAAAACCTGAAGTACAATGATTTTACAGTCTCCCCTAGTTAAGGGAATTTCGTCCCGAAATTCAACTTGGAGTGACTGTAGTGAATAAATGTGGATGCTTAAGCTTCATCTGATCTTCCCGCTCCTAGGTGAATTCTGGACCATGCTTCGACTCCCATCGTACTTTGACAACTGGAATTCTACTACATTTGAGTTTCTTTACTTCACGGTCCATTATCTCCACGGGTTTCTCAACAAAGTGCACGGTATCATCGACGCGGATGTTATTGAGTGGTACCTGAAGGTCCTGATCAGCTAAGCATTTTCTTAAATTGGACACGTGAAATGTCGGGTGTACATTGCTAAGTTTAGGAGGAAGTTCCAACTTGTAGGCAACCTTCCCGATCAATTCAAGAATCTTAAAAGGGCCAACAAATCGTGGAGCAAGCTTACCCTTCTTCCCGAATCGTACCACCCCTTTCTAGGGCGATACTTTAAGTAATACCATATCATCAACTTCAAACTCTAAAGGTTTCCTTCGTTTATCCACGTAACTTTTCTGTCGACTGCGAGCAGCTAACAGATTGTCGCGAATCTGGCGGATCTTGTCAGTCGTCTCCTGAATAATCTCAGGACCAGTGATCTGCGATTCGCCGACCTCGGTCCAACAAATAGGTGACCGTCATTTTCTGCCATAAAGAGCTTCAAACGGCGCCATACCAATACTCGCATGATAACTGTTGTTATACGAGAACTCGACTAATGGTAGATGGCTATCCCAGTTGCCACCAAAATCGATGACACAAGCTCTCAACATGTCTTCCAATGTGTAAATCGTTCGCCCCGTCTGTCCATCCGTTTGAGGATGATAGGCAGTGCTAAGATCCAGTCTTGTTCCAAACGCTTCATGAAGTGATTCCCAAAATAGTGTCGTGAAACGAGCATCACGATCCGATATTATGCTTAAGGGAATCCCATGTCGGCTAACAATCTCATAAACATAGATACGAGCTAACTTCCGCACAGGGTACGTCTCGTGTATCGGTAACAAATGAGCCGACTTGGTTAATCTATCAATTATCACCCAAATACTATCCTTACCGCTTGCGGTTCGTGGGAGTTTGGTAATGAAATCCATAGAGATGTTCTCCCACTTCCACATGGGTATCTCTGGCTGTATTAACCATCCTGAAGGTCGCTGGTGTTCTGCCTTGACTTTAGCATAGTTAAGGCACTTGGACACATACTCAGCAATATCCTTCTTCATTCCAGGCCACCAGTACAAAGCCCTAAGGTATTGATACATCTTATCAGCACCCAGATGGATTGAGTAACGTGACTTATGAGCTTTATCCAAAATCATCATCATTAGATCATCCCTGTTCGGTATCCACAACCAATTCAAATAATACATCAAACCATCATCCTATGTTTCCAATAGTAACTCAGCCCCACAAGACATCTCATTTTTCAAGTTATCTAAAGACAATGAGTGTTGTTGGGCTGTGAGAACATCATTATGAAGATTAGTGTGCACTCGGACACTATGGATTTGAACATGACTCTTGCGACTAAGCGCATCTGCTACTACATTCACTTTGCCAGGATGGTAGCGAATTTCACAGTCATAATCATTCAACAGTTCAACCCATCTCCGTTGTCTCATATTAAGCTCTTTCTAATTGAGAATATGTTGCAAACTCCTGTGATCTGTATAGACTACACACTTTGTGCCATAAAGATAATGTCTCCATATCTTCAAAGCAAACATGACTGTACCAAGTTCCAAGTCATGTGTAGTGTAGTTCTTCTCATGAATTTTTAGCTGTCTCGATGCATATGCCACAACCTTTCCCCGTTGCATGATAACACAACCGAGACCTAGGTTGGATGCATCACAGTAAACCACAAAATCATCATTTCCGTCAGGCAGTTTCAAGACAGGAGCATCACAAAGTTTCTGCTTCAAAGTCTGAAATGCCTCTTCTTGCTTTGGTCCCCACTCATAAGGTTTGTTCTTTTGAGTTAAAGAAGTGAGAGGGACAGCAATCCTGGAGAAGTTCGAAATAAACCGCCGATAGTAACCAGCAAGTCCAAGAAACGATCGAATCTCCGTTGGTGTCTTCGGTGTACTCCAATTTTTCACCGCATCAATCTTCGTAGGATCCACGTGAACACCCTTTTCATTGACTATGTGCCCGAAGAACTGAAATTCCTTAAGCCAGAATTCACATTTAGAGAATTTGGCATACAGTCGCTCTTCTCTTAAGATCTCCAAAACCAACTTAAGGTGTTGCTCGTGTTCCTCCTTGGTCTTTGAGTATATCAGAATATCAGCAATAAATACAATCACAAACTTATCCAAGTATGTCCTGCAAACACCGTTCATGTGGTCCATGAAAACCGCAGGTGCATTGGTAAGGCCGAAAGGCATTACCAGGAATTCATAATGGCCATATTTTGTTCTAAAATCCGTCTTGGGAATATCATCATCATGTACGCGAAGCTGATGATACCCAGTCCTAAGATCGATCTTTGAGAACCATGCCGAGCCTTGAAGTTGATCGAACATTCATAATGACCCGTCCTTCTTCTTGACAAACAGGACTGCTGCACCCCATGGCGAAAGGCTCGGGCGAATAAATCCCTTATCAGTCAGTTCTTGTAGCTGGCTCGCCAATTCTTACAACTCCGAAGGCGCAAGTCTGTAAGGAGCTTTGGCGACAGGGTTCGCACCAGGTACTAAGTCAATTCGAAATTTCACTTGACGTTCTGGTGGAAGGCCCGGCAAGTCGTCTGGAAATACTTCAGGAAAATCTCTTATCACAGGAACGTCTTCAATGCTCTTTCCTTTCTCCTTTTTCTCCACAATATGAGCTAAAAATGCTATACACTTCTTCCTAAGGTACTTGTGTGCTTTAGTGCATGACATCAACTTAAGACCTTTACTAGAAGTTTTCCCCAAAAACTCTTAAAGTTTCACCCGAAGGTAAGGGAATACGAATATATTTCTCATGAAACCAATCCATGCCTATGATAACATCGAAGCTACCAAGATGCATAGGTATAAGATCAATTGGGAAAACGTGATCACTTAAGTTCACAGTACATCCAATAATAACAGTGTCAATATCAATAGTGTTTCCGTCAGCCCCCTCCACGTTAAACGGTTTATCTGAGGATATTAGAAACATGTTACTACCGTTTACAACGTAAGTTATACAAACAAAGGTCAAATGAGTTCATTTCAACAGTTAGGATTACATATAGGAACTATATTTTCTCCTATCTGTCATTAAACTCATAACAATTATAAATGTCCTAATATTATACTAAGTGTCCTAGTTGGTCATATCTAATTTTAGCTAAATATTCCTAAGTTCCAAACATTTCCCACCCTATACCAACACTGACAACCTCCCGATGCAATGCAACAAGCTTATATATAGGGCATATGTAGGGGTAGATCGCAACCTCCCCAACACCGTCCCACCACCATTGCATTGCACCACGATTATGCCCTTGTTAGAATTTAGGGTGTATCATGTCTCTTACCATTACCTCACTTCACAAACCTTATCATATGTAGGATAATTTCGAGTGAAGTGGTCTCTAGTTTCCCTTGGACAATTAGGTTCTCCTAATGTCTAAGTTCACCTGACATATAGGTTTGTCTATTTCTATGTTCATCAAATGTATAAGTTCACCTGTCATTAAAGTTCCCCTAATGTCTAAGTTCACTAAAATTCCATACCGAATCACAATGTCCATAATCATTAATGAGGGTTCATATCATCACTGAGTGCTCTTATTGTCACTAAGTGTTCATATTCTCCCTATAATTTATTCTCCTCAAGTGTTCATACCATCACTAAGTGTTAGTATCATCACCATGCGTTCATATGTTCACCAAGTGTCTATATCATCATCCAAATCTTCAGTCTATCACTAAGTGTTCGTATCGTTCGTTGATCCTATACACCCCACGTGTCCAATAGTGTGTTCGTAAATGAGTTTATACGCATTCATTAAATATGATCATCCAAAGTGTCAATCCAAACCAACTTAGCCAACATTCCATCAACATCAATCTTACAACACTTCCTAATAATATCCTATGTTCCTGACACTGACAGACCCCCGATATACTACAACTGGTATATGTATAGGGCATATGCAAGGGTAGGTCGCAACCTCCCCAACACCGTCCCACCACCTTTGTAGTATACCACGAGTGTGTCCTTGTCTGGTGATCCTAGATCAAACAGATAATTATTAAAGCAAATAAATTCCTAAGCAGTTAATTTCCTAAGCAATTTATTTCTCTAACGAGTAGCTCCCTTATTCCTCAATACTGACAACCACCTGATGTACTGTAAATGGTATATGTATAGGGCATATGATAAGGGTAGGTCGTAACCGCCCAAACCACCGTCTCACCACCTTTACAATACATCACGAGTTTGTCCTTATCGAGTCATTAGGGCACAAGTAAGCAAATAAATCAGCAAGTATCAATGCAGTTCAGATATATAGCAGGAGTTCAGTTAACATGTAATAAACACATAAGCATGAAATCCTGAATATACTAACTAGTGTATGAAATAATTCATGCTAGGGTATCCGACGGTTATAGACTAGGTCAACCATTTCTAGTAACCTAATTCCCTATAACACAGGCTCTAATACCAATATGTAACACCCGGACTGATGGCGGAAACGTCGGGGTACTACGAGGGATGTGTATATTGTTCAAAAGCTCGTGGGCATCTAAATATACATCATCGCATATCAATCAAATCAAATACATGTTTACACAAAAAGCATGTTCGTCATGATTTAATTACAATCAATTACACAAAAGATTAGCTAAATTAACTAAATACTAGTCTTCAGTAATCCAGTTAATTTTAGCTAAGTTCAAGAATCCTATATGATGATGTCCAAAAGATGTAGAGTTATCCTGCTCTACCTATTTCTCCTCATTCCCTGAAACATGTAAAAATCAAGTGTCAACTACGAAGTAGTTGGTGAGTAATCATAAGTTTTTATGTTTTAAAATGTTTACAAAATGATAGTAAAAGTTTATAGTTTTATGAGAAATTTCACATGAGTACCTGCGAGATAATCCAACACATAACCCATCACACAATCACAGACATAAAGTCACATATTTTCAAATAATCATAGACAATCATAGATAATCCATCACATACATATTCAACCAATCTCAATCATCCATATTCTCAAATAGTATAAGTGACCATACATGGAATCGATGTGACTAACCGGAGTTAAAAACAATGATTTCATGGAGTGGTGGCAAACCACGTGACAATACATGCAATCGTTGCGGATGACTGAAGTCAACCGTAACGACTCATGGAGTTGTGATAATCCAAGTGGCAATACGTGTAATCTTTGTCGATGACCGAAGTCAACAACAATGTCACACGAAGTTATAATAATCAGTGATAATCCATAAACAATGATAGTCCCATAATGTGAATATCATATTGATAAACAGGTATCACCCATGTGTTATCAAAATAATATTTAAAATTGGTATACATGTTCCACCTCTAAGTTTAAAACAAAACAGTTTAAAAGGAGGTTATAACAAGTCACCTTAGTCCTTAGATTTAGTGTTCTTGTGAAATGCGCGCTCACGTATGTCAAATCAAAACCAACTCAATTATCCTGTAATCATCATATGTTGGTGTTCATAAGTATATATGTTTCTTTTCCATTCAGTGACTATATTCGTTCACTTTTAATTCATGAAGTGTTTTACTTCCATAGTTTATTTTTCCTAAGTAATAGTCAAACCCTAAGGATTTCACAAATAATTGCTATTTAAATATAATTTAACTTGTTAGTTTTTTTTTAAAAAATTATCTAACCACAATAATAGATTGTGACACCTTAGGTGTAATTCCCATAGGTATGTTTACTTAAAGGTGATAATCCTCATCATGAACTTATCTAGACTTATAATTGCATGCATGTTTAACTAAAGTGACCACCATGACTGAAATTATAAATAAAATTCTAGTTTTGGTTTAATACGCCAATCTTAGGTTATGCATAGAAAATGTTCCATAACATTCATCCCTACAATTTAAATTATTAAAAATCTAAAATATAGTTAGAAGATAATAACTATGTCATACTTATAAAATGTTTCAAATCGTGTAATTTCATAACTCAATCCCATACTCATTATACAAAGGTGGTGATTCTTTAATTCAATTTGCATGCATGAATTTATTTAGTTTTCCATAATTCTTGTTCCTCCCTTAACCCTTGTTCGACATTCGGTTTTTATTTTTTTTTCATGGGGCAGCGAACCTAAGGAATGGGTTCACTTAGGTTCGGCTGGCACTAGCTTGATCACCCTAGGGTTCGTCCAAGGTTTGGCCAACACAATGATTTGCAGGCCAAAGGTTCTTTGAGGGCATAGGTTTGGTGTATGGGAGTCTCATCGCCCCAAGGTTTGCTGGGACATGAAAGATTCGACTAGTTGGAGATAGGTTCGCATGGCTCATGTGGGTTCTGCCAGCTCCCTTTTGGTTCGGCTGATGAAGATTTATGGAATAAAGGTTCGGCCCATAAAAGGTTTATGGCTCATTGAATGTACAGCAAAGGTTCGATGCTATTGTACACCCAACCCCTAAGGTTCGTTCACCATTGGATGGTTCGGCTAAATCAGGTGTTAGCAACAGGTTCGGCTAACACCATTCCTCCACGAACCCTACACAACAGCCCCCCGAGCTTCACGAACTTGTTATCGTTGACTGTTCATCACCATCCTCATCATATTTGGGTCGATTCAAGATCATCTATGGTTTCTATATACTAACACGCATGCATCTTTACGGTTTTCTAAAGGGTTAAGCCGGTTATAACATCTATACATTGTAAGGTTCATGATTTGCAGCAAAACCCAAAAATAAAACTTAGATTTACCTTAAAATGTCGATCAAAAGCTAGGCTTCTTTGTATCTTCTTGTTCTTCTTGATCACACGAACGCGTGGACACCAAGATCTAGCGATTTCGTTGAGAAATGGTAGAGAAAACTTAGAGAGAAGTTAGAGGGAGAGAGATGGACGAATGTCGTTGTTTAGAGAGAGAGAGTAACTCTTTCAAGAATGAGGAGGAAGAAGAACAAAATGGCTTTTATAGCCCGGTTTCATATCATGTGTTCGGTCTCATTCTTTTCGCAATATAATAATTAAATGATCGGTTTTTAACGTAAAACACATTTTAAAACATAAAACATTTTAATAAACATGTTACGTTTTAATCAAATGATTTTAAATAAAATCGGTTTAAATACAATGCCTCCGTTTACGTTCGTTAAATTAATTTTTTAAATAAAACGATTTATTCGGGTTTGTTTTAGGTTGAGATTCCTAATAAATGTTTTTAAATTATTTTTCTTATTTTATTATCGCTAAATATTATTTCATTATCTCGTTGAAACGCATTACTTACGTACGTATTCGTAAAGATTGTCACCTTTCCGAATGCGACGCTCGTAGAGTATTTCGATTCGATTTACAATTTATGGAATATCGTTTCAGAATATTATTTTCAATAATTATATTCGTGTGAATCGTCACCCACGCGAATATATTATTAAGTAAAAAATTATGAATTAATATTCGTGTTTAAGTTATGTTCGTAACCTCACCATCGCGTAATCATTTCCAATATCATTTTCATTATTTAATTACTTTAATATTACAATCCCAATCCAAAACCCACTAAACCATATCAGTGACACATCGATTATAGACCGAAATATGCATATGTATAGGGCATATGCAGGGGTAGGTCGCAACCTTCCCAACACCGTCCCACCCCTATTTCGATAAACCATGACCATGTGTCCTTGACTATGTTAAGCAACCTCACAGTAACAACTCCCAAATTCCTTTCAATCCAAAACTAATAATCCATAATCTGTGATTTCATGTGCGATAAACTTTCTGGTTTTGTTTAGTTGGGTTACAACTAACCTTCCCATGGTTTATGCGTATAATAATATATGTTTTCAATATGTATACCAGTGTTAATAATGAGAGTCAATGATCCATAATAATCATTGTTAATAAATAATACATCAGGTTGTAACAGTAAAGTCTGACATATGTACGGACAACCTGAAGTACAGTGATGTTACATTTCTTTTGTTTATGAAAACCATTTTGATTCGGTGTAGACCCTTTTATGTGTTTGGCAGTGATGATTCTGAGCCCTTTTAAGAGTTTCACCTTAGGCTTGGAGGATTGATCAGTCCTCAATGGTTTATTGACTGGTTTTGTCTAAGGTATGACCTTCTGATTCCTCCCATAGAAGAATTCAATGGGTTTGTGCAGACACTGTCTAGCAATGTGGACTGGTCTCCCGCATGCATAGCAACATACCTATGGATAAATTTTTTGTGGATCAGAAGGCTTTACATCACAATCACTTTGGCCAGGGGATGAACATGTGGAGACTTGTTCCAATAACCCACTTGGAACATAAGGTCGACAGTTAGGATTTAACTTTGCAGCTGTCTCACTTGTGATTGTGGAATGAGTCGTGTTTACCTTTTCTGTCAAAGGAGAAGCATTTGATTTTAAGACACGTTTGTTTCGAACATAAACATCAGTTTTAACATATTTAGTCCTAAAATTCTTTATGATTTCATTTTGATTAATGTTAATTGTTTCAATTTTTACAACAAATCAACTTTTGGAACTGAAAATCGTGACTTGTTAGATGAAACAGAACAACTTGTGCTCCTCCTAGCACTTTTTTCTTCCTTCTCCTCACTCTGACTTGAAACACTTAAACCTTCTGCACAAACCTCAAAATCGTCCATATGATTTAAATTAGACAAAATAAGATCAACTGTGAGAGAAACTCGTTTGTTAGAACGAGTAGTTAACGCATGCCTTCGGTCTGACTTTAACAGCAGGTCGTCAAAAGAAGTGCTGATCTTGGGCGTGACGGAATAATTGTGGTTAAAAGGAGGTTGAACCTCCCTATAACCAAGCCCCATTGGCTATCTTCCCCTAATCTGAGAATTGATTATTTTAGCCACCAAGTTACTTGAGGAGTCATATTTTTCAGCTCTATTTTTAGTTTTGGACAACTCTGGTATGACTTGGTCTATCTCAAAGGTAATCTCTTCTATCCGACCCTTGGCTTCCTGATAGTTAGATTCCTTGTCACTCAAAAGTTCCTTTAACTTTGAAATATCACACCTTTCGGCATCAAGTTTCTTTTTGAAAATTTCTTCATTTTTAAGAAATTCAGAGTTAAAGTATTTAACTTTGATGACCTTCTTGATCAATGTCTCATTGTGGGATCTATACTTAAAAAAAATTTAAATGCAAGAGGTAGAGGAAAGATTTTCAGTTACCTCATTGTGCTTGTCGTCCAACTCAGCCATGAATGCATGGCTTAGAGTCATCTCCAATTCTTGCACCTGATAGCTCCTGTCATAGGCGTCTGACTCCTGAGTCACCAATGCTTTTGATGTTCCAACACTAGAGGAATCATGTGTCTTCCTAAGCATTCTTAGGCTCTTTGCATTCTCAAGCAAAGTGACCTGGCTGCTCATAGTTGTAACATCTAAACTTTGAACTTGTTAAACCAGAGCTTTTTCCCTAGTTGTTTCCAAAACTGTTCATCCCAAACTTCTTGATAAATTTCTTTGCCTAAAGACTGCCATGGCCATCTTCCATGCTATTTCTATCTCCTCCACGTCAGCCGGATTAATTTGCTCCAGATTATCTTGTGTCAGATTGGCTGGGGGCAACTCACATGCAATAAAGGCATTATAACTGTTCATGAAGCCTTTTAACAGTAGCAGATTCTCCTCACTTTTTGGATTGACTTTGGGCATTAAGTGAGCTTGCCCGGATGAGAGAAAAGCAGTCTCATATGGAACAGTCTAACATTCTGAAGCTTGGTATTTGATTGATGAGACAAGTGCTGCATTCTCTGAAGCTGGAGTGATGCCCATCGATCTAGCATAATTCAAGGCTCTTTTTTTATCATCCATATCATATGAGTTGATAATGGAGATCGGCTCGCTCAGTGTGGTCTTGCACATGTACTTTGTCCTTTTGATAGTGGTACAATTGGATTTCCAATTGTACGGAAGGGAATTCAGCAGCTTTTTGTTGACCTCACCCTTCGTCATCTCTATCCATGCACTCGTGAGCTCAGTCATCAGGTGTGTAAATTGGTTCAGCTGGGCCTCCAGTGTTTCACCCTTGATGTGATGGGACATGTTGAACCGTTTTCTCAACATGTCCTTTCTGTTCTCATTCATATCCTCACTGCCTTCAAAACGCTCAACCAACGCGTCCCGTAATTCTTTAGCAGTTTTGTGCTCCTTGAACCCGTGAGCAACCTAAGTGGACAATTTGCTAAAGATGGATTTCACAAAAAACACTTGCAAAAATCTATATGAAATTTCTTCAAGATCTAGAACTCCAAATTGATACAGTAGCTAGATGGTCTAAAGAAGAACGATAAAATAGCAAACTTGAACAAAAAGCAGTTACCTTTGTGCTGAAAAGAGCCACCAAGCTCTGAAACCACTTGTAGATCCCAAACTTGGTAAAGATACAAGCTTTATCCTATGAAAAAACACGGAACGCTTCTATGATGTGCGGAATCCAAGATAGAAGATAGAAATGGAACAAAAAAGTTAATTTCTATTCAAAGTCGTGAACTTTACAGTAATTGCTTCAATACGTCTAGAAGAGTTCTGCCTCAGGAATCCAAACCTAAAAGAGTATACAATGCGTCTATATATACTACTCTTGGAGTACACGAACCTATGTACACAAACTCAAAAGTACACAAAAATTACAAGTACACGAAAATGTAAAGTTACCTAAACTACAAAACTTGGTCTTCATCTTGTCACGAATTGATTTTGTCAGTCTTTGTCTTCAGGTTGGTGCTCTACAAGAAAATCCTCCTTTTCTGAATAAAGGGGCTGGTAAAAGGACTACATCAAGCTAGACAGTATGACCGATCTCCGAGAGAAAGTCTTCGAGATTCTCTTTCCTTGGTTTGACTAAACTGGCACTCGAACACTAGGTAAGAAAAAAGGTTTCTCTGATAGGGCTAACATCTTCTTTGACATTCATTTTCCCTTTATGGGTGAAACGTTCCTATAGCCTTCATATGATTCTATCTACTCACCCTTGGACCCGCGGACTTGGAACTATCGTCATTATCTTATCTCCAAATAAAGATCAATATCGAAATTTAAACATCACATCTGCAAGAATTATAGATAGATATCAGTTATTTAAACCTAAATCACATTAGTTACCTACAATAAGTACCTAAACTTGTAATTCAAATCCCATGTAAACGAGTATATAATCATCAATTACTCAATCAAACGACACTTTACCAAACATACAAAAGTTTTTGTGCAAACAAAGGAGTTTCACGAACTCCCTATTGTTGTGAAAAGAACCAGCAACTCGACGGTTCTCTCTCTTAGGCCTCTCAAATGAAAATCACGGAAAGATAACATCCAGTACGCAATATATATGCCATCGTGCTCGTTTTTCCAAGGGTAAAGAAAGCCCTATGATTCTGGTTACGATCGGATCACAATCAATCGATTTCGACAGGATTTGAGGCTAGGATTTTAGTCGGTGAAGAACATATTTGGTTAAAAATTAAAACTGTATGTTAAATATAAATTGAAACGCGGTTATTTCGATCTCGGCTGTAGACCAATCGGTCTATGCTTGTGACATTAAAGATGGAATGCTAGAGGTCGCGAGTTCGAATTTTTTTATATATTTTATTCTTGTAGTTATTTTTAAATTATATTTTCACGAAAAATATTTATAAATAAAAATTTATGATTTTGATAAAAAAATATATAACTAATTCAGTTTATATATATATATATATATATATATATGTATATATAATTAATAAATAAATAAATATAAAGAATAAATGCTTTGTTTTATATACTTACTTAACTATAAACACATATTTAAATTTAGTTTAAATTATTAAATTTTATCCAATTATAAAGGTGATAAATTTTATTAAAACATATTTTAGTGAATTTCGATTGCGAGCTAACCAGGTTAGTAAATCACATGTTCTTTAATGTTTTTTTATTTGTTGATCAAAGGCTCTAACATGTAAAACTTGTATTTGTAAAACCAATGTGAATCTGTTTTTGGAATTTTCCAATTCTAAAGAAGCAGCTATAGATGAAAGGGCAACTAAAAATGGTAGGATCGTTTGTGACATTAAATGTCCTTGTTTTAAGTGCCAAAATGTATTCTATAGAAGTAAAGCAACTATTCGTAAGCACTTGCTTGGCAATGGTTTCATGGATAACAATACTAAATGGCATGCGCATAGTGAAACTTCCATGCACGATGAAGGACAATCCTCTACTACAATGGAAGTTGATGATGGTGATGGTGATGATGATGATTATCAATGTATGGTTCTTAATATCATGCCTCCTTCGGAATATAATCCGACCCATCATGAAAAATTAAGTTCAGATACTTTGGGAAGACACACACCAAATCATGTAGCAAAGGGATTCTACGACATGTTACTAGCTATCGATGAACCTTTCTGGGAGAGTAAGAAAGCTACAAATTGCTCAAAGTTAACAGCGGCCAAAAATTTTTTTTATTGGAAATCACTATTTAATGTAATCATGGTTAAAGCAATGATGCCTGAAGAGAATAAGCCTCCTGAAATCTTCAATGATACGAAAAAAAATTCTACAAAAGCTTAGTCTTCCTAAATAATGAATCGATGTTTGCAAAAACCATTGCATGTTATTCTATAAGCAATAAAACACACTGACACGGTGCATGTCACACACCGACCGACGGCAGAATACGTCTGGGTGCGATGTGTAATCGTCCAAAAGCTCATGGTGCTACTTGTAAGTTTTAGATTTACACATTCTCATTTAAAACCAAAGCATTCATTACATAATAATTTCAATACAATCATCCAAACATTCTCATTTAAACTAGGTCTCAAGTTCCTATATGATCTTTATCCAAAGCTTTAACATGTTACACATGTAAAATAGAGTTTCATCAACTATTTGCATAGTTGGTGAGAACTCATAGATTTATATATATAAATAGATATGAAAGATGATAAACCAAAGGTTCGAAAATGAAATATATTCCAAGTATACAGGTTTACATGTCACACAATGTTTGTCTTGCACCAATGTTTTCAAAAAAGTACCATCACAATGTTCAAATCTAGACTAGCTACATCATAGATTTAACATGTAATTCACAAGTTTGCAATGATGCAAACATTTCACTTATTTACACAAAGACCTAATTCTACGTGTGGAAGGTATCTAACCATTCTAAGTTACTAATGTATGTTTATGTTTATGCATGAAACGTCTTTTATCCTGCGACAATTCGAAATTTCCATATTAACCTCGTTAATGAGAAACTAACAGAAACGATACGAAATCGAACAATTCTATCATAATTGATTGAATTAATCATCCATAAACCTCATATTGATGATTACGAACAGTTATTATCAGTTAATAATACATCAATTCTCGAATTAAATCAATTAATCACTCATAAAGTCGAAACCGTCACTAATGATTACAAATACCACACAATTTGATCAAACATTACAAAATTGAGAATTCCAAACACTAAATCGGTAGGCTCAGGATCTTCTACATACATCAATTTGATTCCAGAAGCCACGGGAAGAAGAATTGGACTAAGAGCCGGCCGAAATTCAAGTTTTAATCGAAATACATCAATTCGAAGTCACAACAGGTAAAAATTCGTTCCTACACAACCTAAATCCCTCGTAAGCAAAGCCCTATGCTAATTTGGGGTTCTAACAACGAATTATATGAATTCGATTTCTAGGGTTCTTGAACGAGAACAAATTGGGGGTTTTTTATTTAAATGAATTCAAAAATAAAATCAAACATTACAGATAGTTTCGGAACTCTCTGTTTATTGAAAATCCTTTGCCAATTTCATAAAATTATCACGAATTTAATGAGATCTAGTTCTAGGGTTCATGGTGTAAAACGATTTGAGGGTTTACATGCAAACGAATTCGAAAATGAAATTAATACATATCATTAGTTTCGTATTGTGTTTATTAACAAAAAGCCTATACTAATTTCATCGAACAACCATGAATTGTACAGATTCGAATGTTAGGGCTCACAATGAAAAACAGGTTGGGGTTTTTAACATAAATGTGTTTCTTAAACAAATTAAATTATACAGAAGGATTCGAAAGAACATGTTTAGTTAAAACCTTATGAATGTAGGATCTGATATTAATGAATTTCATCAAATCGAATTGTAGTTGTTAAGATTCGAGTTCGAACCTATTTAAACCGTGTTGAACTGGATTTTGTACACAAAATTTCAAATTAAAAACACCTATGAACTCGTTTGTAAACTCTAGAAACAAACCCCTAAGGTTTGAGGTTCGATCGGGTTCGAAACGGGGACTAATTGAGGGACCTATGGTTCGGTTAAGGTTAACAAGAAGGAACCTGATCCATGTGTGGTTAAAAGCAATTGCAACCAATTCGATAACAAATGTAGAAGAAAATAGCTGGTCGGTTGTGTGTGTTTGGTCCGGGAGGTCAAGGGTTTGATCCTTGCCTCTGCCGGTTTTTGATTTAAAAACCAAATTTTGTATTTGAACCATAACTTCTTCGTTTTAACTCCAAATCGATCCGTTCAAATTTTGTTGGGACCGTAATAGAATCATGAACAAAATAAAATGATAAAATTTATATCCTGAACAAAAAACCCATAATCGCGTATAATTACGCATAATCGTATATATGTATACGATTTCAACGAACGAACTTAAAACCATGCATGCTTTTGTGTGTACGTGTCAAACAACTTAATATACATGTGTTGACACGTATGTGACCACAAACATGATTTGATATACGAATAACGCGGCGTTATTATAATGACACAGATTTTCCGTAGAAGGTTGTCTAGGCGAATTCACGAACAGTTGATCATTCTATTCGCATTCTCAGGTGCGTACACGACCCCTTTTTACTTTTACTGTTTTGGGGGGAGAAAACATGTGCAAACAAAATCTTTAAGATACATATCACTTGCATGAGTTAGCTATTTACTATAAGTGCGAACATAGCATTCGAACAGTTTAGTTTGTCGTAGTGCAATGCGTGGTAGTTGAAGATAGATCTATTGGGTTTGACAAACCTCACTTGGTAGCTTGTAGGCCTACGCAGGTGTTTAACTAGCCAATTCAAATAGTGGAAAGGCAAACATTCATTCAAACAATCAGCTTCGGTGTAGACCAGTTATGTAAATAGTACAATGACTAGCTATCATTACTATGCAATGTGTGATTATGTTATCTGCAAACATTACATTTCAACCAGTTGTTAAAACATTTGTGAATATATATACAAACCTGTGTATACACCAACCATTGTGTTGACTTTATTTGCATGTTTTCTTAGGACGCTAAGGCACCAACAAGAGCAAGCAGTTTGAACAAACTAAACATTTAACATTTAACATTGTAATTGACAGTTTTGCAACTGTTATGTTGTTTTGGTTTTTCAAACGCTTCCGTAAACATTAAACTTTGATTTTATGAAATTAAGACTGAATTATGTTTAAAACCTTATAGATGTCTTTCGCTATGTCTAATGACTAAGATCTTGGTTTATCACGCCCTAAACGGTATGATTCTGTTAGTAGAAAATTGAGGGTGTGACATATCCTAAACAAATGTTTGCAACAGGTATAGCACATATAACAATCAAACCTATTCAAACTAGAACTAAGGCTGTTGATGCACCTTTTCTCCCTAGTTCAATGTAATGGTCTTTTGTGATTGTACAAAGCTTATGTTATCACTGAAATCAAGTATATTTTATTGTTTTATTGTGTTTAAGTGTGTTTAACATGTTTAACATTAATCTTATATAACAAACTGACCCACTCGTACGAATGAACCTACAATTGAGTTCATTCGCACGAATGAACGCATAAGGAATGTCTATTCAAACGAATGAATTAGTAACATGATTCATTCGTGTGAACACCTTATTCTTGCGTCGTCATTTCTGTAAAATAAGTCACTAGCATGACTCATTCGCCCTAATTACTGCAGCCCATAAATACTTGAAAATCAGAATGTTCTAACACTACTCATTCCCTTGTCAAATCCACATAGGTTTCAGCGCCCCCTACCTCCAACTTCTATTCCCGGCCCGTTTTTTATCGATTTCGTTCAAAACGTTGATTCCCGATCATCGGTTTACCACGTGGTGATTAATTTTCTATTGGAAAACCCTCGAATAGGATTCCACACTACTCGAGGGCCTGCCAAGCTGAATCCGCAAGGAACCGTCGCGTTTCCAGGGTCCTATAAAGTGGTATCAGAGATTTGGCTCTTGATTCGGGCTCGTTTCAATCGAATTCTACAAAACCCTGTTTTATCCTCTCAAAAAGTTCACTTTTCTAAGATGAAACTTTTGTTTTAGAGTCTCTTTTCCCAATCCACTGATTCACGAAACTTAGGAATGTTGTCCTGAAGGTGTATAGGTTCGAGATACACATCAATGGGAAACTCCAACAAAGCTCCAAATTTGCTTTTTTGGATGATTATCAACATTGGAAATATAGGTTCGAGATACACATCAATGGAGTGGATACTAATCTCTGGATGATGATTGAATGTGGGTGTTTGAGACCACTAAATGATGATGGAACTCCATTACTTTTTACTAGGATAATTGAATCTCAACGGAAAGCCTATGATTTTGAGAAGAAAGCTTATTCAATACTGTCTCAATCTTTTGCCACTGACATATTCCATCAGTTCAAACAGTTTACTTCTTCCAAATTGTTATGGGACGCATTGCAGGAAAGATATGAAGGCAATGATGCACTAAAGAATATCAAGTCTAAAGCTTTGAGAAAGGAGTTCAATAGCTTTATGTATATGGGAAATGAATCACTCGATGAACTTATTGATAAATTTTATCATCTTCTTAGTGAGATGTTCAATCATCAAGTCATGAAAACAACTCATGAGAAGATTCAATGTCTGGCAGATGCATTACCTCCCAAGTGGGAATCCTTCCTTATGGTTTTAAAGCAGAATGAGATGCTTGCCACCATGGACATGTAGGACCTCGGAAACGACTAGGTTCCTTGCAGATTATGCTTGGCAGACCCTCGAATAGTGCCGAATCCTATTCAAGGCTTTTCCAATCGAAATCTATAAGCCCCGTGGTAATCCGATGATTAGGAATCAACGTTTTGATCAAAATCGAGCACCACGTGTCTGAAAACGAACTGGGAAGGCAAGGGGTGGCTCTAAAACCTAGGGAATTGACTTAGAAGGTTCAGGGATATGAAATATTCTGTTTTTGCATGTATTTATAGGGACCCGCAGATCGTACGAATGGGTCACACGAACCACCCATTCATACCAACGACGATCCACGAATGAGCCAGTCACATGAATGAACCAGATATCTGATTCATTCGTACGAATGAATCAGAAACCTGATTCCATCGCTTAACTGGACATTTCTTAAGCGTTCATTCGTGCGAATGAACTCATATTTAGGTTCATTCGTACGAATGGTTCTGTTTGATATCAAAAGTCAAAGTCAAACATGTTAAACATAAATAAGCAATGCAAAATACTTTATTTCATTGATAACTAAATCTTTACATATAATCACAGACTATTACATATGAACTTGGGACAAACGGTGCATCTACAAACTCCGCCTTGGACCTGGTTCTATACTTTAACGGCTTCAGTCTTCAAAAATTTGTCTGAATGAACTTTCCAATCTGCACCAATATATACGTCAAAAGCAAAGCAGAGTCTGATCACTTTCATATACGGTAAAGCTTGCTCCATATTAGCAATGTCAAAGAAAATCTGACACCTGTAGAGGGCCTTGACATCTTCCTCTATCACGTTTTTCAACCACATCGGGTCAAATACTCTGATCAAGTCCCACTTACCATCCGCCTCTAAAGTTCTGTCGTCATAATCCACCATTGGAAACTACTCGCAAAGCCTCGAGGCATCTTCCTAAGAGGAATAGTCTTCATGACTTTGGGAGGTAGCCACCTTAGGATAACTTTGTGCTTTCTTGTGTGAGAATCAATCTCCAGCTGGTAGAATCTTTCAGGTTGTTGAGGCAGGAAGTTCTCCCGTCTCTTTCTGTATTCGGACTTGATTTGTCTAGCAAACCAAGACGACATACCAGAATCTTCACAGTTTAGCATGTTCAGACGTGCGAGCTGATTAACTTCGAAACCTTGCAACGTATTGAAGACATTCGGGAATTTGAAATACCAAATTCCCCTTTCTCTTTTCACTCCATAGCATCCCAACTCCTTGAAGTATTCCCAGCTCAGAATGCAACCTCCATATCTGTATCCTTTGATTTTTTAGACTTTAGTGTACTGAGCTGGAGTTGAAGGGAGGCTATCCTTCTTAAGGGTCTTCCAGTAAGCAGCACTCTTCCTTACTTTTTTGGATATCTTCTATAGATTTCTTCTCGTCACCTTTCTTCTCGTCAATCTTACGTTTAAGTTCTTCCTCTAAATGTTGACGGAATAGATCAGTAAAAGTAGGAAGCTCTTCTTATGCAGAAGTATACTTTATAGTCTCTTTATCATCCAGATCTTCTAAGATGACATCATCAATATCATCATATGATTTAGGAATTGTGAGATCTGAAGCAGGAACCGAGGAGTCATCAACAATAAACTGGTCAGGATTTAACCTGAATAGCTCAGCAATATACTCCTTCATGAGGCAGTGAATGATCTCTCCCTCTTCATTGTCATAGCTCACCGAGTGTTGTATAATGCCCTGAGCGTCAAGAGAATCATAGTGAACGTATCGTCAAGACGACGTCTCAGCGGCACCGCTTCTACTTCCTCGGTAGCTTTTCCTACTTCAGATGGTTTGGTGGATGACTCAGGAGCTTTGTCATGTTTCTTCTTGTTTTGGATCTCACAGTAGAGGACTGCCCTGAAGTGCTAGATGAACTTGCAACGGCATCCCCAGCTCCGTCATTGTCATCCTTGTCATCATCGTCATCGGTGCTATCATAATTCACCTTTTCCTTATCAGATTCATCTTCTTCATATTCTTCGACTTCTTTATCTAAATCATAGGAATCGGGAATGGAGTCCTCAATCCTTGGTGTAGACTCTGTTAGTCTCTCAACTTCCTCGGATATACGCTCATTATCAGTCTCCAGAGTGAGAATCCTCTCATTATACCCATAAACCGTCAGGGCGAGCTGATTGTGCTCATCCGCTGACTTAAGCATAGAATCTTCAAGTTCAACTTTATGGGCTCTTAAATCTGCCCTCTGATCAGCAGCCTGCAAAAGTAGAGCGTCCTGCTCATTTACTCTTTGTGTCAGTTGGGCTATAGCTTGATCTTTCTCATGGTTCCTCTCCATCAATCAAAGTAACAAACTGTTGAGTGTGCTAAGCTGTTTAGAAACTAAAACAGTTGGTATGTAAGGACCTGTACGTGTAGTGGAGGGACCATAGGTGTCACACCCCTAAATTTCAACAAACGGAATCATACCGTTTAGGGCGTGACAAACCAGGATCTCAGTCATTAGACACAGCGAAAGACCTCTATATGATTTCAAACATAATTTTGGTCTAAACTGTAATATCAAAGTCTCAAAGTTTGCGGAAGCGTTTTAAAACAATTAACAAAACGTAACGATTTGTAAAATGTAAATTACAAATCAAAATATTAAATATTCAAATTCAAAACACATGAATTAAAATATATGCATGGGACTCCACATCCTAGTCCATGCTTGTCCTTACTTGTGCTTTTAGTGTCCTGAGACAACATGTAAATCAATCAACACAAAGGTTGGTGCATACACAGGTTTGAATAATCACAAATGTTTGAAACAACTGTTTGAAACGAAATGTTTGCAGATAACATAATCACACATGCATAGTCATGATAGCTAGTCATTTGTACTATTTACATAAGCGGTCGACACCGAAGCTGACTGTTAGAATGTAGTTTGGCTTTCCACTATTGTCTAGCACAAACAATAGTAATGTTTGAATTGGCTAGTTACACTCTTGCGTAGACCTACAATATACCAAGTGAGGTTTGTCAAACCCAATAGATCTACCTTCAACTATCACGCTTTGCACTACGGCAAACTAAACGGTTCGATATGTGAGGACCTGCAATGCTATGTTCGCACTTATCGTAAATAGCTAACTCATGCAAGTGATATGTATCCAAAAGTGTTTGTTTGCACATGTTTTCTACCCCAAAACAGTTAAATAAGAAAAGGGGCCGTGTACGCACCTTGGATAGCAAATAGAATGAACAATTGTTCGTGAATTTCGCGTAGACAATCTTCTACGAAGAATCTGTGTCATTACAATAACGTTGCGTTATTCGTAATGTTAAATCGTGTTTGCAGTAACATACGTGTCAACACACGTATGCTAGAATGTTTGAAACGTACATACAAAAGCATGTACTGTTTTACGTTCGTTTGTTTAAATCGTTCAATTATATATGATTTCGTTAAGCACGCATAATATACGCGACGATAATTTCATTGTCGAAATATAGATTTTATTGTTTCATGAAGTTCGAAATTCCATTTCAGTTCCAACGCATTTTGAACGGGTCGAATCGGAGTTTAAATGGGCGTTTTATGACGAAAATACTAAAAAAATGGTTTTAAAACCCAAAAGGTGGCAGAGGCAAGGGTCGAACCCTTGACCTCTCAAACCGAACAACCATAACCATCCAGTTCCTCTGCTTCTGCAATTGTAATCAACTTTCGTTTTAAATGACTTTAACAACAGCTAGCCGGCTCCCCTTTGTTTATGAAACCGAACCATATGGGTTCTAATTGGACCCGATTGGAACCCAATCAAGTCTATCATCATGGGGCTATGATTCCAAAGATCCAAAAGAGTTTAAGGGTGGGTTTAATTTGATTATCAATCATCACAAGGTCCTAAATCGTGACTTGAATAGCTTCGAACATGAACACTCAAACTCACCATTCAATCTTGTTAAATTTGTTCGTTTTAAACTGGATTTTCATAGGGTTTTCATTAAGACATAAATTTCGAAGCTGTTAGTATCATTCAATTTAATTTTCATGCCTAATTTAACCCAAAAACCCCAATTCGGTTTGTCCTTTAAACCCTAACAGTTGAAGTCATGCAAATCTTTTTCGTTTTATGAAATTAACAGAGGGCTTTTGTTAACAAGATCATTCCAAACCTCTTTGTCTATTTTAACTTGGTTTTTAAAATCATTTGAATCGAAACCCCCAAATCGTTTTTGATTATAAACCCTAGAACTAGAAATCATGGAATTCGTTTTTGTTTCATAAAATCAACATAGGGTTGTTCTTCATCGGGGTTTTCTGAAACTAATAGTAACATTTAATTTGATATTTGAACTCATTTCGATCAAAATCCCCAAAACTGTTATAATGATGAACCCTAGAAATCGAAATCCATTAATTCGATGTAATTTCATGAAACAAACATGGGGCTTTCGTTTAAAAGATTGTTACGAAGCTCTGGGTATAGTTTAATTGTGTTTTTGAATTTGTTTGGATCGAAAACCCCAAATGCGTTCTGGATATGAACCCTAGAATTATAATTCATACTATTCGGTGTTTGTCAATGAAATTAGCATATGGGTTTGCTTAATCGGCCATTTTAGGTTGTTTAGGAGTGAATACTTACTTGATTTGATCTTGAATCGTAGTAGTTCGACTTTTAGGTTGATATTCGGCCGCCCCTTGATCAAATTCTGTCTCGTGCCTTATAGAATCAAATTGATGAATGAAACAGACTCTAAGAGTGTCGATTGAGGTTTAGGGAACTTCAATTTGGTTAATTAACTTTGTATTATATGCATTCTACCTCAACCAACTTCAATTACCATTTTTAAGTTAATATTTTGTTTAATTATGAGGCTAATAACTGTTGGTAACCGTTGTTCATCATCATTGTGTGTTGATTGATGAATTAATTCGATCAATTACTGTGGTTTCATTTGAATTTCAAATTCAATTGTTATTTTGGCCAAAATTTTACTTGTAAAAGTCAAAATTGATAATTCTAATCCTTTACAAGTTAAATCTTTATAACTTAAGTGTTTTAGGATTTATTTTGTTTAATTATAATCCCTTAGATTTGATTTTGTACAATTTCATGTTGTTTCTGTTAAAATCTGATTAACGGGGTTAATCTGAAATGTCGGATTGTCACAAGAGGAGGCAACTGTAAAGATGGCAGCAGTAGCAGCAGAGGAGGTATGAGGGAATGTAGCAGTATGACGTGCAGGAGCAGCCCTAGACCGGGACAGTGAAGAAGTCACAACTGTTGCAACATGTATAGCAGTGGAAGCTGCAAAAGAAACTGACTATGTCCTTCTCTACAGTACAAATCTAGCCCTTCTCTTCTTTGCGGCTGGTGGTGAAGATGTATGTGCAGCAAAAATAGTGGAGGTACAAGCAGGTGGAGGAATATCAAATTCTGGAATGAAAAAGGATCCTCAATCTCCTCAGCACTGAAGTCTTGATCCGTCGGTCTCTTCCTCATCCATATAACATGAGATTTGAGGCTAGTAGTGACACACTCAGTCTTAGGTCCAGTATCTTCCGATTCTGTATCATTAGAGGCTGCATCATCTCCTCCCTCAATGCTCTCCATGTCAGATTCATGGGCATCCTCCCCCTCATCAGAAGATGTACTAGCACTGATCTCCAAATAGGCGAATACAGTGGCTACAGAAGCAGTACTGGTTACACCAGCATCAACATCATCAACATCATCACCAATATCACCAATCTCACTAGCATCTCCACCAACACCCGCATCATCATTACCATCACCACCATCACCAGTACCACCCACATCTCCATCATCACCATCATCATCACTGTCTACCTGAGGAAAAATCATGTCCTCAACATCAGAATCAGAATCCTCGTGTATCCATCTCCTCCTGGTAAGTGCCACATACTCTAGGTTGATGAGATGTTCTAAGAGACAACGATCTGCAGGCCTGGCATCCTCGTGTATCAATCATATGCTCCAACCGGATGATGTCTGCATTTATCTTGGGGAGATCAGGCAACTGCCTATCAAAAATCATTTGGAGGAATCGGGGATACATGAGATACTTCTTGTCTCCTTTTGAGCTAACATTTTCCTTCATGTGCGTGAAGACCATCTCTGAAAAGTTGAAGGGAATGTTAAGGATCAAAGCAACAAAGGTAGACTGTAGTGTCTCTCTCAGCTCATCGAAACCACCCTGTGTTGATCCCAGGCAGTGCAAAAGTGCATGGCACAAATACTTGAATTGTGGATTGAGATAGGCCTTGTTCAGCACTCCAACAGTCAGATCCCCTTCATACTTGCACCGCAATAAGCAACCTCGTACAAGGTGCTTGTCCAACAAAACAGGGTGATCAGGCATATCCTGAAACCTGCAAATCTTCCTTATGTGCTCTATAGAGACAACCTCATGGATTCAAAGTTTGGATTTCATATGTCCTTGGTTACACGCTACAATTGTGGTGACAAGGGACATTTTGCAAGACAGTGCAACAAGTCTAAGAACATGGGGAATAAGGATCCATTCCAGAATCAAAGAACATCTTCTTCGAATCCTGAGAGACGTTTTGTTCCAATTTAAACACCTTCTTAGGCAAGTTTTTCAAATGTAAACAAAAGCCTCATTGCTCAGAATGATGAAGTTGAGAATTAGGAATTTAGATTCAATTCTGATAAAGGAGTAAATGAGAAAGCTTGCATTGCTGAGATCAAGGAAGAAGGTGAAACTAGGGTGAAGATTGATTCAGAAGAAAGAAACACAGAATTGGATGAGTCATCAAGATCATAGGATGAAAGCTCTTCAGATTCAGAAACTCAAGGAGCAACAGATGCTTATTCTGAAGATCAACGTATCACACAATTTGCTTTGATGGTTTATACTGCTTCCTCATCTTAGGTACATCAAGTATATGATGATTGCTCATCACTTAATTTCAGATGTTTCCATTGCGTTGACCTCGAAAGTAAGGTCCTGGCATATCAAGAGCATAATGCTGCTCTTATTAGTGATCTCAATCAGTTTATTGAAGCAAATCTCATTTTAAAACCAAATAAAAAGGATTTTCAGGTAAATTGAATCTTTGAATAGACATATGCATGAGATTGATATCATTGTGTTTAATAAGCAACATGCCATTAATTCTTATCTAAACAAAATAAATGAGACAAAGAAGAAGTTACCAATTGTTGAGTGCGATTATGAGACCTTGAGTCACAAGCTCATGAGTTATGAGAGTTCTTATTATATCATTGAGCACATGATCATTAATGGGACTGATCTGAAAAGGAAGGATAAAGAAGTGAAGTATAACCATTGTCCTCCACTAGTTTTAAAATGTTTTGTCAATTCACCAAATGATAAAGAAATCAAATATTTTAAAGTTAAAACTCCTTTGGTAATTGATCGTGTTGGAATAATTTCAAATGAAAATTCTTTATCTTCTGAAAAATCCTTTATGGAGGGTGTGTTTAAGGATTGAGTCTCTGATTCTGAGGATTATTTGTCATACAGTGCTGCTTCTATTGAGAATCAAACAAATTGTGTTAAAAAGGTTGACCCAATTCCATCAAAGTCAAAGTTACCTTCTTTGACTTCAAAATTTTTTAAGCCTATATGATTTGTGAGGGCTTCACAAAATGGTGAAGAAAGTGTGTCCAACAAGGCTGACAATCCTGTTTTCAATGGAACAAAGGGTTTGGCTTTTAAGACTGACAAAACAAAACCAAATAATTTGCATAGGAACAATGTTTCTAAATTTCAAACCAAAACCGGACTGTTTTCTTCAAAAGAAAGAAGAGTTTTTTCTGAATGTGGTGCATTGGGACATCTTGTTAGATTTTTCCCTCATATCATGCACCACATCGAAAAATAACTCAGTATTTTGCTAATGAGGTCAAATCATTTAAGCACTCACGTCAAGTCAAACCCAAGCAACCAAATCCCATCAATCCTCAAAATAAGGGAAAAAGGGTGATCGTTGATCAGGATACACCCAAGATTGTTTCTGTCAAACAATCCAAGCCATCCACAGTCTACTTGAAAAATTCTCTCAGAAAAAAATAATGTTTGGAAGGAAAAGTTCTCTAAGACTTCAACTCCAAACATTGAAAAATCTTCAAACCTTTCAGATAAAAGGACTTTGGATGGACAATGAATTAAAATGAATATCATAGACTCATTAGGTCAACCTAAGACTGTAAAGGCTTGGGTTAGCAATTTCAACTAATGATTTGTGTTTGTGCAGGTTGCCCCAAATGCTGCTCTTAATGGCACTTGGATTGTTGTTAGTGGAGCATCAAGGCACATGAAAGGAGACATAAATCTTCTTACAAATGTCAACCAAATTAGAGGACGATATGTAGCTTTTGCAGGAGACAAAGGAGGATTCATTACTAGAGAAGGAATTCTTTCACTGACAAAGTGAAATATGTGAAGCAGCTTGAATACAATCTTCTCTTAGCGTCCCAAATATTTTAAAAGAAATACAGAGTGTTATTTGATGATTCAAGCTGCTACATTCTCAAGCAAGGTATCACAAATCCTGATGAGTGGATATTGATGTCAGCTCCAACAAAGCAAGATCTGTATATTCTCAACATGGCTACAACTTCAACTACATCTTCTACAGTTACATTTTTATGTCTAAGAAAACATAGAAAGATTCTACCCTTTGGCATAAAAAGATGGGTCATTTGAGCCTATGCAAGATGAATCATCTGGTTCATAATAATCTGGTCGATGGTGTGAGTTTAAATTACTTAAAATAGTCTGATGTCAGCATATCATGCAAGAAGGGAAAGCAAACCAAGCAGTCGCACAAACTCAAAGAGTTTCACTCAATTATTGTTCCACTTGAGCTTCTCCTTATGGATCTGTTTGGTCCTATCAACCGCAAGAGCATTGCTGGAGATCAATATTGTCTAGTCATCACTTATGAGTTCTCCAAATACTCTTGGGTGTTTTTCATTAAGAAGAAATCTGAAACGTTTGAATATATTAAAATTCTGGTAACTAAACTTGAATCACTTTATAAGCTCAAGGTTCGCATGCTCAGAACAGACAATGGGACTGAATTCAAGAATTACAACAAGGAGACTTTCTGCAATCAATGTGGAATTGTGCAACTATTTTGTTCTCCATATGTTCCTCAAATGAATGGTGTCCTGAACGAAAGAACAGAACGTTAATTGAGGCTGCTCGAACTATGCTTGCTGACTCCTCCCTACAGGTTCAATTCTGGAATGAGGTAATTGCTAATGCATGTTATACTTTAAACGGGTTTTAATTGTCAAGAGACATGAGAAGACTTGCTTTGATTTGCTCCACAACAGAAAGCCAAATCTTAAGTATCTTGAACCATTTGGTGCTCCATGCACATTGCTTAAGAAACTGGAGCAAGGCAAGTTCAATGAAAAGGTGGAAGAGGGCTATTTTCTTGGGTACAACACTCCAAATTAAAGGGTATACAACAGATCAACTCACAATATGGAAGAGTGGTACCATGTGGATGTTCAAAGATATACTATGCTGCCACCAAGAAAGGGTCCCGATTGGATGTTCAACTATTCTGATCTATTTGAATCCTTCAACATGCCTCCCGTGTACTCTGATGAAGATGTTGCAGTTCAAATGATGTATGATGCATAGAATGCACCTAATTAACAAGTGCAACATTCATCTGTTCGAGATCCTATGCACACAAATGAAGATAGTTCAGACTCAGATGATGATCACTCTTAGCCAGATGTTGCAGATCCAGATGTCGACAATATAATTCTTATTCTTGAGGATCTCAATCATAATAATCTTGATCCACAAGTTGTTGTTCCTCCTCATCCTATTGGCAGAATAAACAACATGCATCCTCAAATGATCATCATTGGAAATTTGAATGATGGAGTGAAGACTCGAAATCAGTTATCTTCTGGGGCCCTTGTTGACATACTTTACTTTGGAGAAGTAAACTTCTGTACCCATTCATGTTTTATCTCCCAAGTTGAACCCATAACAGTTACAGAAGCATTGAACGAAGAATAATGGGTACATGCGAAGCTGGAAAAACTGCTGTAAATCAAGAAACTTGGTATTTGGCAGCTTGTTGACAAACCTAAGGGTGCTAACGTGATTGGCACTAGATGGGTTCTTCGCTGCAAGTGCGATGATCATGGGATCGTGGTTAGAAAAAAGGCACATATGGTGGTGCAAGGTTTTAGACAGATTGAAGGGATTGACTATAATGAAGTGTTTGCACCGGTTGCTAGTCTTGAAGCAATCAGAATTTTCTTGGCTTATGCATCCTACAAGAAATTCAATGTTTATCAGATAGATGTCAGGAGTGCATTCCTCAGGGTGTGATTAATGAAATGGTGTATGTCAATCAGCCTCCCTATTTGAAGATCCATTACATCGTGATCACGCCTACAAGTTGGACAAGACCTTATATGGATTGCCCGAAGCTCCGCGAGCGTGGTATGAGACACTTCATCTTCTGAACAATGTGTTTAGAAGAGGTGTGATTGACTGCATGATGTTTATTTAAGAAGAGGATGGAGATTTGATCTTGGTACAAGTATATGTGGATGATATCATCTTTGGCTCCACAGATGATGTTCTGTGCAAATAATTAGGAACGGTCATGAAAGATACGTTTGAGATGAGCTCCATATGAGAGATGAAATTATTTCTTGGATTGTAGGTGGATCAGTCTGAGGAAGGGATTTTTATTCATCAAACCAAATATGTAGGTGACATACTGAGCCAGTTCAGTATGTTAGATGCTAAACATGCTGGTACCCCACTGGCTCTTAATCATGGGATTAGTCAAGATGAAAAGGAGGAGTTAATTGATGCTACACTGTATCAAGGGATGATAGATCTCTCATGCATCTCACAGCTTCTCGGCCAGACATCATGTTTGCTACTTGCTTGTGTGCACACTACCAATCTAAACCTAGAGTATCTCATCTCATTCTTGTGAAAAGGATTTTTCGTTATCTGAAGGGTACCCTGGATCTAGGATTGTGGTATCCTAATTATGATCATTTTGAACTTACTGCTTATAGTGAATCGGACTATGGTGCATGCAAAAGAGATTTATAGTCCACATATGCGGGGTGTCAAAAAACGCTTCGTTACCTGGAAGTGCAAGAAACAGGCGTCGGTGTCTACTTCCACATGTAAAGTTGACTACATTGATGCTGAAAGTTGTTGCTCTCCAATCATCTGGATTCAGCAACAGCTCAGGGACTATGGGTTAAATTTTTCAAACACTCCAATTTTTGTTGATAATAATGCTGCCATAGCCATCAATAAAAATCTTGTCCAGCACTCAAAAACAAAACACATCCACATTAAATATCACTTTATACGTGACTGTTTTGAAATTAAATTAATCGATGTTAAAATTCACACCGATCACCAGAAAGCTGATCTTTATACTCAAGCTTTTAATAAACCTAGATTTCTATAACTGTTATCAGCTAATCCTGTCTTTCAGAAAACAGAAATCATTCCTTCCTCTGAGTCAAACAAATGATCATTTCTTTATTTTGTTTATAGTTTCCTTTACATTTCTTTACTTATTAAAAATCCAAAAAGATTTTATGTTTTAGGTTTTTAGGGGGAGAAAAAGAATCACATTGAAAAACTAAAAACATTAAAAAATTTTGAAAAATGAAAAAGTCTTAGTTGGAAAGTGATGTGTTAACCAGTCATATTCTTTGAAGCAAAATTGAGTGCATGAACAGAAAGCACATGGGTGTTATGGTATGATGCATTGATAGGCTAGCTTTACAAGTTTTTAGACACTTAGTGATTGTTTAGAGTGTCTGATTTGTGGGAACTAGCCTAGAAAAATGACTTAATGGATAAACATGTTATAATTCAAATCATGCATACACCTGTATCATAGGATCTTATTTGGTTTCCAAAGATTCATGAGTTCAAGTCTGTATATGTGCCATATTGTTGGGTTACAACCTAGCTGAAGCTGTCTGTTTGGATAAGAATGATTGGATCACATAAAATTAAAAGTAAGTCGGACTCTATATACGTGCCATACGCTGGGTCAAAGCCTAGCTGAAGCCATCCATTCAAATAGGATAAGCTAGAAAAATACAAAAATAAAATAAGTCCGATTCCATACATGTGCCATACACTGGGTTGAATCCTAGTTGAAGCCATCCATTTGGATAGAACAAAATCTCAGTCAATACAGTTCTTACACGTGCCATATTGCTTTGTAAAGACCTAGCTGAAGCCGTCCATGAGATGTGTTGAATTTGAGGAAGTTATCAAAAGAAAAATGCAAAAACACAATAAATTGGAACCTTATTGAACTTATGATTTTAGGTATTAAGTTATGCAGAGATGAGTCATAAACTAGTTTTGAAATTTTCAAGTTAACTATAAGAAATCAATCAGAAGATATGGTTGATCACTAATCTGTTGAAAAAATGAAGTATGGTCAGGTTTAAAATTGGACAATCATATCAGTAGCTACAACATAAACTCAATGTGTCATAGGTTTAGCAATCAAGGATGCCAAATTGATATGTTCTGGTATATATATCACTCTCCTGAAAGATTTCTCCCAAAAACATGTGTTCTTTTAATAGTTAGTTGTACAGTTTCTTTTTATCATAAAAATACAAAAGGATTTTCATTTCATTTTAAGTGATCATTTGTTAATTCAGATGTTCAATTTTTGTCTCAACCTTTCATTAAACCTGACGAAACTTCATAATTTCAAACACAACATGGATTTAATGTCAATATTTAATGGTTGTTTTGTCTGAATGGTTGTTAGTGACAATCTGTGAAAAAGTTCAAGGGTGGTAACACATTCTCCCTGAATGTTCATTCGCACTAATGAACCAGACAGAAGAATTGTCAATTCACATGAACTTCCCTGGCGAATAGGTGTATTGCACGAATAGACATTCCATACGAATGATAATCTCACAAAAATGAGGTTTGCATTTAATGCTTCTCATTCGCTCATTAACATCATTCGCCCCATATTCTTGTTCGTGTACCTGTGTGCAGAACCTTATTCGCCAGACCTTATTCTTCGATCATCATCTTCATTTTAAGCCATTCTCTTGATTCCTTCTGATCATATAACATTTATTGATTGTTTCGGATACATTTGGAATCAAGAATCACCGACTGTTAATCATATCAGTAGCTGCATCATAAACTCAATGTGTCATAGGTTTAGCAATCAAGGATGCCAAATTGATATGTTCTGGTATATATATCACTCTCTTGAAAGATTTCTCCCAAAAACATGTGTTCTTTTAATAGTTAGTTGTACAGTTTCTTTTTATCATACAAATACAAGAGGATTTTTCATTTCATTTTAATTGATCATTTGTTAATTCAGATGTTCAATTTTTGTCTCAACCTTTCATTAAACCTGAGGAAACTTCATAATTTCTAACACAACATGGATTTAATGTCAATATTTACTGGTTGTTTTGTCTGAATCGGGATGCCACGAGGGATGTGTAGATTGTTCAACAGCTTGTGGGAATCTAAATATATATCATCACATGTCAATCAAATCAAATAAATGTTTACACAAAAGTCATGTTCGTCATGATTTAATTACAATCAATTACACAAAAGATTAGCTAAATTAACTAAATACTAGTCTTCAGTAATCCAGTTAATTTTAGCTAAGTCCAAGTATCCTATGTGATGAGGTCCAAAAGATGTAGAGCTATCTTGCCCTACCTACTTCTCCTTGTTCCCTAAACATGTAAAAATCAAGTGTCAACTACGAAGTAGTTGGTGAGTAATCATAAGTTTTATATTTTAAAATAAATTATTTTACAAAATGATTGTAAAGGTTTATAGTTTTATGAGAAATTCCACATGAGCACCTGCGAGATAATCCAACACATAACTCAACACACAATCACAAACACACAGTCACATATATCAATTAATCATAGATAATCATAGATAATCAATCACATACATATTCAACCAGTCTCAATCATCCATATTCTCAATTAGTATAAGCGACAATACATGGAATCAATGTGATTAACCAAAGTTAAAGACAATGATTCATGGAGTGGTGACAAACCATGTGACAATACATGCAATCGTTGAGGATGACCGAAGCCAACAGCAACGACTCATGGAGTTGTGATAATCCAAGTGGCAATTCATGTAATCATTGTGGATGACCAAAGTCAACAACAACAATCCATGGAATTGTGATAAACTGTGATAATCTGTAAACAATGAAATCCCATAATATGAATATCATAATGATCAACTAGGTATCACCCATGTGTTATCAGAATAATATTTAAATTGGTATACATGTTTCACCTCCGAGTTTAAAACAGAGAGATTTAAAAGAAGGTTATGAGAACTCACCTGAGTCCTTAGATCTGGTGTTCTTGTAAAATGCGCGCTCGCGTATGTAAACTCAAAGCAACTCAAAAATCTGTAATTTAATATGTGTTCGTGTTTATAAGTATAAGCATTTTATTACTATTGAGTGTCCATATAGATTTACTTTAAACCCATAGGTATTTCATCAACATAGTTTCTTTATTTCTAAGTTAACTTATAACGCCTAAGGCTTATCGATGATCATCATAAAAGGTGAATTAAACTTGTTAGTTTTCAATCAACTATGGTTGATAATTACTTGTGAACTCATATGTATACTTACCCACATGTGCATGCACATTCCTTTGAAATAATCTCCATTCAGAGTTGTTGAATTGCATTTAGGTTTTATGAAACTTATATTTGAATTATTTCCATAAATTTTCACATTATATAAAATCTCATATTTCAATTTATGATATTAAGAAAAAAAAGTGGTAACTTACCAACTTCATGCATTCATGAGATTCATGTTTCTTTTTTTTTTATCATTGGTTATATGAGCTCCCATACCCCATCTCTTATTTCCAAAATACTACCTAAAGCTTGACAATAACATCTTGATTCAGCCATTGTCTTTATTTTGTCCTCATGTAGGTTAATTCGAATAAAGGTTCTAGGGTTTTGAAGTTCTTAGAGTCCGGCTACCAATTGGTTCGCCTAGGACTATAGGTTCGCTGCATCCATCCTTAGGGTTCGGCCAGACAAAGAGGGAGGTTCGCTATCCCTAGGTTTGGTCAAAAGAAAAGGGTTGCAGGCTAAAGGTTCAGCCAGACCCAGATGGTTCGCTGCCATGCAGCAGGTTCACCCAGCTCACCGGTGGTTCTTGAGACTAGGGTTCGGTGGGGTTAGGTTCATAGCATAGGTTCGGCTACATCCTTCCCAGGTTCGCCATGCAAGGTCCAACAAGGGAAGGTTCGCTGCAAGCCCAAGCTGGTTCGGCTGAGGTTGCTAAGGTTCGGCTGCTCCTATGCAGGTCTGAACAAAGAAGGTTCGTGGCTCACTGATGACCAAGGGTTCTTGGGTTCATTGATGGCAGAAGGTTCAGCCATGGTTCAGCCCGTGAAGGTTAGCCGACCTGCACTGGGGTTCGGCCATTTGCGAACCTAGCCTTCCATGCCTTTTCACCATCACCACTTTCAAGTTCCCAACTGTTGTAAGCTCAACCATGGTTCCCTTAGGTTTATACTAACTTGATTTAAAGTTTTACAAGATTCTAGATCGATTATAATAGCAATAATCTAATGGTTCGTGATCTACCACAAAACCGAAAATAAAATCTAAGATTTACCTCGAAATATTGACTGAACGTTGGGTTTCTTCGTATATTCTCGTTCCCCTCGATCACGCGGTCGTTTTGGCACCAAGATCTCGTGATTTCGTTGAGTAATGAAAGAGAAATCGTAGAGAAAAGTTCTAGAGAGAGGAAGTGACGATTTTTGAAGCTAGTGAGAGAAAGTGTTCTTGCAAAATGAAGAAGAAGAGGAAAGATGGGTTTTTATACCCCGATCCATCCCCGCGTGCTCGGTCCCATTCGTATCGCGATAAAATAATTAGATGTTCGGGTTTTATCGTAAATTATATTTAAGACATAAAACATTTAAATAAATGTGTTTCGTATTCATAAAATGATTCTTAGTTAATACGGTCGTTTAGTAAACAATTTCGTTAAATTATTTATTTAATAAACGATTTGTTTGAAATCCATTTTAAGTTGTGATTCCTAATAAACATTATTAGTTTCCATTTATTAATTTAATATCGTTATATATTATTTTGTTATCTCGTCGAAACGCGTTACTTACATACGTATTCGTAAAGATCGTCACCTTTCTGAATCCAGCGCTCGTATCGTATTTCGATTCGATCTACGAATTATGGAATATCGTTTCAGAATATTATTCCTAATAATTATATTCGTGTGAATCGTCACTGTCACACCCCGAGCCAGCGGGATTGGATCGGATTTCCCCGTCAGGCAGAAGGTTCCCGGGGCGCGATATCTTGAGTGATAATCGTGATGATTAGATGTTTTTACATTGCACATGATATAAATGAGAAATGCTAAATAGAATAGAATTACAAATTTAAATTACATCAGTATCGTTTATAATTTAAATTTGTAAATCTACCATAACATTATAAAGTTTCTATCTTCTATCTACACAAGATATACAAAATATATTGTATAATGATGTTCCCAAAAGAATGCAGGTCCAAAAATACTAAGTCTTCTATCTGAAGTCCTAGTACAAAAGCAATAACTTCTTAATTGACCTGTTCGTCTCCTGAGAAGTAATGCAAAACGATCAAGTCAACACATGGTTGGTGAGTTAATATAGTTTAGTATTTGAAAAGAATTTTGTAACACTTTTTCGGTAATAACCCTAACCTCATTAACTTCAAATGTAATATCCAGTTCGGTATGCTTATATATAGGGCATACCTCTGAGTCGAGCCTACAACCCGCCCAGACGCCATCCCACCACATACTAAACCACATATGACATTGTTGTTAATGATAATTAAGCATTTTTACCTACCATTCACCTCTGTTCTACTGTAGTTCTAACATACATAAAAAATTTGTTCAACCCCCGGGTAACAACTTCAATCTCATTAACATCACATGTATCATCCAGATCGGTATGCTTATATATAGGGCATACCACTGAGTCGAGCCTACAACCCGCCCAGACGCCGTCCCACCACATACTAATCCACATAGGACATTGTTGTTAATGATAATTAAGCATTTTACCCCATTAGTTCTTCAGTTCTTTGTTCCTGTAAATACACTTTGAAATCTCTATTGATTCCTTAAGTTCATAACAAAATTATGATCAAATACAACATTTATAGAAACAGTTAAGTAAATGCTTAATTAGATAAATAAATAAACTTTTACTAAAATCTAAGACCTAATGATTGGGCCTTGGTCAACCCGAGTAGACTAGTCTAGAAATCAGGTACTTAGTAGTAAAGGAGATCTGTAAACCTTATCAAACATGCGACCTATAATCAATCAGTCTAGCTAGGACATCTTTTGATATATAGGCTTTTATAGTTCTTTAGACCGTCCATAGTTCGTATAGTTCTTTAGTTCTTTGGCACATGTTATCTTTGAGCATTTCCCAGATGTTCCTCAAAACAGTTAGGGAATACTGCAAATATCATCAAACATGCGTCTCATATTTGATCAGTCTAGCTAGGACATCTTTCAAACCTGAGATTGGCACATGCTATCTTTGATATTTCCCAGTCAGACCCTTGAAAACAGTTCTTTGTACATAGTTCTTTGAAATAGATCGTTAGTTCTTTGACAACACGACATCCAAATAGTTCTTTGAGTAGACCGTTAGTTCTTTGAAAATAGATCTTTAGTTCTTTGACAACACATCACCAAAAATAGTTCTTTGTACTTAGTTCTTTGAAATAGATCGTTAGTTCTTTGACAACACACCCTTGAAATAGTTCTTTGAAATAGATCGTTAGTTCGTTGAAAACACACCCTTGAAATAGTTCTTTGAAATAGATCGTTAGTTCTTTGAAATGGACCTTTGAAAATAGTTCTTTGTTTTAGATCTTTAGTTCCTTGAAAATAATTCTTTGAAAATAGTTCTTTGATTTGAAACGGTTATCTATTCATAATGAATAAACAACTTAATTTGAATTCCAGTATATTGTATACCTAAACATAATCTAGGATAACAATTATACATATAAACATATGTTAAGTAAAAGCATTTAAGTAAATATAATCTTACGAAAATAATTTACGCATGCTTCTCAACCCCGCGTTTGAAAACAAAACATTTAGAAAAGGGGCAATGAACTCACCAGTGTTGCTGTGTAACTGAATCACAAAAGATAATGCGCGCTCTTTGACTGTTACTTATATATCTCTAGTACCTGAGTTGTTTTAAGGGGTTCGAATACGTTAAGTGTTTATAGTCGACGTAGGGTCTTGGATTTGGTCTCAGTGTGCAACTAAGTGTCCTATGCTACTAGTGTGTTTCTATAACTTCTTCTAACTAGTCTAGGACATTTCCCATAATTGATCTCCAATCCCACATTATTAATTATATGTATTTACGCAATTATTTTAAGTTAACCCATTTTAAGATGAACATTTAATAATAAAGACTCTTTATTTTTAAATTTGAAAGAGTTACCATTTAATTTCTTTTATTAGAACATAAGTAATTTATGAAATGTGAACTTACACATGTTGGGCTTTGGTTAAGCCCATTGGGCCAACCTCAGGCCCAATATTCGACTTTGATCTTCTAGCGATTTCTTGTTTGTTCTTTAGCCAACTAAGCCTTGATAGTTTAAGAAAACCATCTAGGTTAGTTGTATGTCTTTATAGGTTTTTTTTTAAGGTTTTCGTGTTAATGGTTAATCAACACTCAAACTTTAGATTATTGTTTGATCCATATTACGTCATGATGGATCTTCAAGTGTGCTAAACTTAACTAATGGATATCAACAATCCATACTATAAATCCCAAGTGATAGAAAAATGTAAATTTAGTACCTGTTTAGCCACCCATTGATGTCTTCATACTTAGCAAGAAAATGTTAAAAGCTTATCACCTTTATTAGTAAAATTAAGATGGCTTCTCATTAGGAACCCTAATATTTTCCATATGCACACACACACACACACTTTAGGTTCCCATGCATGCAATCCAGTCATAAGCTAGTATTCCCAATTCATATGGATCATCCACCCAATCCCTTGGCCGCGTAAGACTTGACCAATTGCAACAGGGCTCGGCCGAATATGATAGAGGCGCATGAACCTAAACCAAATGAGGGGTGATGTGAGAATGGGTTGGGCCGAATAAGATTTGGCGAATGAGACCTTGGCCGAAGAAGGTTGGTCGAATGGGCCGAATAATATTTGGCGAATAAGATTTGGCGAATGAGACCTTGGCCGAAGGCTGGGTCGGTCTAGAAGGTTGGTCGAATGGGTGCCGAACGAAAGAGGAATGGCCGAGTGAGCTGGGGCCGATTGAGCTGGTTCGGTCTGAAGCCATTCGGTGACTGAGCCTTGCCATTCGGCGAACAGAGCCTTGCCATTTGGCCGGTTGAGTAGCTGCCATGGCAGCCAAGGTTTTCGAGCTAGATGGCCAGGGATTTAAGTGAGGCTTGTTCCTACCCTATTGTATGGTGATGTAGGGCACATCCTAAGGGTTAAGGTAGTTTAAAACCGGTTCTAATGGTGGCCGACTCCTAGAGTTTTCAAACCCTTAAAACCGAACAAAACTTGGATTTTTACCTCAAATCGGCAGGATAAACTCTTAGATCCGTTGTACTTTAAGGTTCTACGAGTTATGAGGGTTGTTTTGACACCAAAATGGCTCGATTTCGTGAAGATTTGAGTGAGTTCTTATAGAGAGAAGGTGGAGAGAGGTTCTAGAGAGAGAAAGCTCCGATTTTAGAGAGAGAGGGCTGGTTGGTGGTGATGGGTGAGGCCTTGAATGTCACATTAAATGAGATGAAAATACCCGGGTTCGTTCGGGTTCGTTCGGTTTCGCTCGGTTTCGCGTAAATGCGTCGGTTTCTCGTCGTTTTCGTAACGAAACGACTCAGTTTTAAGTTAACATTTTATAAAATTATTTTAGGTTGTGATTCCTAATAAATTAACTAAATATCTTCTATTTATTTTAAATTTTCAAAATATTTAACTTACGGTTGAAAATCGAATCGTACGGTCGTCGCGCGTATTCGTTCGAATCGTCACCCGTACGAACACGGCGATAACTATACTTTTCAATATGGTTTTCTTATTATTGGACATCATTCCAAACGTTAAAATTTCAGATATATTCGTACAGATCGTCACCTATACGAATAATCCGTCGGTATAGCATTCTCGTAATGAAATCCGGTATTGTTTTGTCATGTAAAGCTTCACATACGTTTATACGTAATAAAATCATAACACATAATCGCATGATGGTTCTGTAATGCCTGATAATTATTTGACTCATGAACCATTGTTCTAAACTTTGTTTTCTGAACTGATTCCGAATTTGCTCGTTGATGACACGAAATGACAATGAAACATGAAATGAACATAACATACCATGAAACACATATAGTTCGTACCTATTTACTGTTCGTGTTACCGTTGAGATCACTGTTCCGGTGTCGGTTCCGGCACTGATGTTACAATCTCCCCTTGTTAGAGAAATTTCGTCCCGAAATTTAGGAATCATTATCAGGCACGGCTTCCTCTGTAAACAGTTGGGGATACTTGGACTTCATGTGATCTTCACGTTCCCAAGTAAACTCAGGTCCGCGCTTTGAGTTCCAACGAACCTCTACGATCAGAATACGGCTTCGCCTCAGTTGTTTAACCTTGCGATCCATAATCTATATAGGTTCTTCAATAAAATGTAATTGTTCGTCCACTTGAATCTCTTCGATCGGTATGACGAGTGACTCATCAACAAGGCATTTCTTTAAGTTCGAGACATGAAACACGTCATGCACACCACTGAGTTCATCCGGTAGTCTCAGTCTATACGCCACAGGACCAATACGTTCGATGATTTCGAACAGTCCCACGTATCGTGGTGCCAGCTTGCCTTTGTTTCCAAAGCGTACTACACCTTTCCATGGGGATACCTTCCACATGACTCGGTCTCCCACTTGAAATTCCAACGGCTTACGCCGTTTATCAGCGTAGTTCTTTTGTCTGCTTCTTGTAGCTTGTAATCTTTGCTGAATTTGGGCAATCTTTTCTGTAGTTTCTGAATAAGCTCGGGGCCCGTTATACGATTGTCTCCAACTTCAGTCCAACAGATAAGTGATCGACATTTTCGACCATACAAAGCCGGTGCACATCTGATGCTACTGTGATAACTGTTGTTGTAGGAGAACTCAATTAGTGGCAAGTGGGAATCCCAATTTCCACCGAAATCCAACACACAGGTTCTTAGCATATCTTCCAGGGTTTGAATAGTACGTTCACTTTGACCGTCCGTTTGTGGATGGTAAGCTGTACTCAGATTTAACTATGTCCCTAGAGATTTCTGTAACGATTGCCAGAACCTTGATGTAAATCTGCTGTCTCTATCAGAAATAATAGACAATGGCACACCGTGGCGTACCACTATCTCATTGATGTACAGTCTCGCCAGTTTATCCATCGTGAAGGTCTCACGCATTGGCAAAAAGTGAGCAGATTTTGTCAAACGGTCGATAATCACCCAAATTGTATCATGACCACTGGAAGTGCAGGGTAGCTTGGTAATGAAGTCTATAGCTATTTGTTCCCATTTCCAGAGCGCAATCTCAGGCTGTTCCAGTAAACCAGACGGTCTCTGATGTTCCACCTTTACTTTCGCAGACGTAAGACATCGACCAACATACTCGGTTATGTCTTTCTTCATTCCCGGACACTAATAAAATCCACGCAAGTCTAGGTACATTTTATCGGCACCTGGATGAACAGAGTATTTAGTCTTGTGTGCTTCATCAAAGATAAGTTTTCTTAATTCATCTACCGCAGGAATCCATACGCGATCCTTATAGTAAATGATTCCATCGGGCTTTGTTTCGAATTTCTTTTCTGCTCCGCAGTCGAGTTCTTTCTTCAAGTTTCCTCGATGAACTGATTCTTGCTGTGCCTGAATGATCTTGTCACGTAGGCTCGTCTGCACAGTCATTCCCATTGCTCTAACGCGCAAGGGTTTGACGCGTTCCTTCCGGCTCAAGGCATCAGCTACAACATTCGCCTTTCCCGGATGGTACTTGATCACACAGTCGTAATCATTCAGAAGTTCAACCCAACGTCGCTGTCGCATATTGACCTCCTTCTGATCAAAGATATGTTGAAGACTTTTGTGATCAGTATATATGGTACACTTGTTGCCATATAAATAATGTCTCCAAATCTTCAAGGCGAAGATTACAGCTCCCAATTCAAGATCATGAGTAGTGTAGTTTTTCTCATGAACCTTTAACTGTCTTGATGCATAAGCGATAACTTTGTCCCGTTGCATTAGTACGCAACCAAGTCCCTGATGGGAGGCATCACAATACACAACAAAGTCATCACATCCTTTTGGGAGAGATAGAATTGGAGCATCACATAATTTCTGTTTCAACATCTGAAAAGCATCTTCTTGTTTCTGCTCCCAGACAAACGGTTCACTTTTCTAGGTTAATTTAGTGAGAGGCAAAGCTATCTTAGAAAAGTTCGAGATGAACCTTCTATAATAACCTGCCAATCCCAGAAAAGACTGGATCTCTGTCGGTGACTTCGGAGTGTCCCAGTTCTTTATCGTTTCAATCTTGGCAGGATCTACGTGTATTCCCACGCTGTTGACTACGTGACCCAATAATTGAACTTCTCGTAGCCAAAATTAACACTTAGAGAATTTGGCATAAAGTTTCTCTTTCTTCAACAGCTCCAGGATCTTCCTGAGATGTTCTTCGTGCTCAGCTTTACTCTTCGAATAAATCAGGATGTCATCGATAAAGACAATGACAAACTGATCCAAATACGGCTTGCACACTCTGTTCATGAGGTCCATGAAAACCGCTGGTGCATTCGTCAATCCGAAAGGCATCACCATGAATTCGTAATGCCCATATCTGGTTCGGAATGCCGTCTTCGGTATGTCTTCATCTTGAACTCTTATTTGATGATATCCAGACCGTAGATCAATCTTCGAGAAGCATTGTGCTCCCTGTAGTTGGTCAAACAAATCATCAATCCTCGGCAATGGATACCGATTCTTGATGGTTAGTTTGTTCAGCTCTCGATAATCTATGCACATCCGAATGGATCCATCTTTCTTTTTCACGAACAAGACCGGAGCTCCCCAAGGTGAGTAGCTCGGTCTGATGGAACCTTTATCAAGTAGCTCCTGTAACTGATTTGACAATTCCTGAATCTCTGAATGTGCCAAACTGTAAGGAGATTTAGCAACAAGAGTTGCTCCAGGAACTAAATCAATACGAAACTCTACCGGTCGCACATGTGGCAAACCTGGTAGGTCTTCAGGAAATACTTTTGGATACTCATTCACTACCGGCACGTCTTGAATCGTTTTCTTGTCCTTCTCCTTTTCCACCACGTGAGCTAGGAAAGCTACGCACTGCTTCTGTAAACACTTACGCGCTTTTATGCAAGAAATGATTTTGACACTTCATTTTGCTTGATCCCCTTTAACTTCCAATATGCAATCATCCGGCAATGGAACTTGAAGCAGCTTTTCAGAACAGATGACTTCCACTCGGTTAGAAGAAAGGCAATCCATCCCAACAATGATGTCAAAACTACCCAACTCCATCGGTATCAAATCGATGGTGAATGTATGACCATTAAGTGTCAATGGGCATTTCCTGTATATTGTAAAAACTGTGATCTGTTTCCCGTTAGCTACTTCTATGATGTAAGGGGAATCTAACTATTCCCCTATAGAATCTAATTGGCATGCAAAATCGGTAGAGATAAAACTCTGATCTGCACCCGTGTCAAATAGAATAGATGCATAAAATTCATGTAAGAGAAATGTACCAGTGACCATATTCGGGTCTTGGCGTGCAGCTGGAGCACCTATGACAAAAGCTCTTCCACGGGGTGCTTGAACTGCTTGTTGTGTCTTCTTTGGGCAGTTCTTCGCAAAGTGGCCGTGTTTGCCACAGTTATAGCATCCACCGTTGTTTTGGTTGTTGGGTGGAGGGAGAGCCAAAGCAGAATTGTTGACTGCTTGGTTAGATGTCATCCGGCAGTGTTGGACCCAGTGGCCCTTTCGTCCACATCCTGTGTATTGCTCGCAGGGAGTGTTAGCAACATGATGATATTGGCATTTGGTACACATAGGAAATGTGCCAGCGTAGGGTCTTCTGTTAGGGTTATGTGGTGCAGCTGCTACTTGTTGGAGAGGTGTGGCCACCGTGTAGTTCTTGATGACCTTTTTTTCTTCTTTGGATGATGGTGAGGTTTCTTTGACGATTCGTCTTTGTTCTTTCCAGAGTAAGCCTCTTTCTTCAGAACTCCTGAGGCTACCATCAGATCCGTGAGTTTCCCAGAAAAACTCACAGCAGACTCTAATGTGACAAGATTTGCAGCAACCACTAATTCTTGTATGCAGGAAGGTAACCCACATACATACCTGTCAATTCGTTTCTCCAGAGTCGGTACCATGTCTGGCACCAAAGCAAACAGCTCGTGATAACGAGTGGTATATCCCATGTGGTCTGCCCCTTTCATCACATTGTTAGACAATTCCACATCTAGTCTCTGCAGCTCGTTCTTTGGGTAAAACTCAGTTCTCAGCAGGGTCTTAAAGTCTTCCCAAGTCACTGACATAGCTTTGTCTCTTCCTGTTGCATTAATTTGGCCGTTCCACTAGGTCAAGGCTCGCTTGTTGAATGTTCTAGCAGAGTAGCGAACCTTGTGATGCTCTAGACAACTGTAGAGGTCCAGAGTGGCTTCAACCTTCTCTATCCATTGAATCAGACCAATGGCTCCTTCATGACCGCTAAAACTAGGCGGCTTGCACCCCATAAAGGACTTGTAAGAGTGATTTGAAGCACCACCAGTGTTCCCACTGGCTTCCCCTGACGAATGCCCAGTGTTGGTTTTGTTGTCGTTCCGGAGACGGTTGACCATATCCGGTATCACTTCCTTCAGTTGGTTAGTCATCTGACTGCTTAGTAAAGTTACCAGGGCAATGATAGCATGATCCAGTATTGGAGTCGTGCTCGGACCCGGAGGTGGGTTAAGTGGAGGAGGAGAAATAAATGGAGGAGGAGGAACTGGCGGTGGTGAATCAAATGGTGAAGGCGTAGATGAATGTAGAGCTAGGTCTTGTGGTGGGGGTGGTAACGAGGGAGTCTGTCTTCTTGGCGGCATTCTGATCATAACCAAAAGAACATTGGTTTGTACAGTGATCGAATGCAGAAGACAATATGCAATAAAGTCTTAAGTCATGTGTTCTCTACATGCAGGGTCCCTAGGTTATAGTCTAGGCCAAACCGTTTAGTTAAGTGACCTATATTTCTCTATAACCATGGCTCTGATACCAATCTGTCACACCCCGAGCCGGCTGGGTTGGATCGGATTTCCCCGTCGGGCGGAAGGTTCCCGGGGCGCGATATCGTGAGTGATAATCATGATGATCAGATTTTTTTACATTGCACATGATATAAATGAGAAATGCTAAATAAAATAGAATTACAAATTTAAATTACATCCGTATCGTTTATAATTTAACAATGTAAATCTACCATAACATCATAAAGTTTCTATCTTGTATCTACACAAGATATACAAAATATATTCTATAATGATGTTCCCAAAAGAATACAGGTCCAAAAATACTAAGTCTTCTATCTGAAGTCCTAGTCAAAAAGCAATAACTTCTTAATTGACATGTTCGTCACCTAAGAAGTCATGCAAAAAGATCAAGTCAACACATGGTTGGTGAGTTCATATAGTTTAGTATTTGAAAAGAATTTTGTAACACTTTTTCGGTAAAAACACTAACCTCATTAACTTCACCTGTGATATCCAGTTCGGTATGCTTATATATAGGGCATACCCCTAAGTCCAGCCTACAACCCGTCCAGACGCCATCCCACCACATACTAAACCACATATGACATTGTTGTTAATGATAATTAAGCATTTTTACCTACCATTCACCTATGTTCCACTATAGTTCTAACATACATACAAACATTTGTTCAACCCCCGGGTAACAACCTTAATCTCATTAACATCACATGTATCATCCAGATCGGTATGCTTATATATAGGGCATACCCTTGAGTCGAGCCAACAACCCGCCCGCATGCCGTCCCACCACATACTAATCCACATAGGACATTGTTGTTAATGATAATTAAGCATTTTACCCCAACCATTAACCCATTAGTTCTTCAGTTCTTTGTTCCTGTAAATACACTTTGAAATCTCTATTGATTCCTTAAGTTCATCACAAAATTATGATCAACCACAACATTTATAGAAACAGTTAAGTAAATGCTAAGTTAGATAAATAAAAAAACATTTACTAAAATCTAAGACCTAATGATTGGGCCTTGGTCAACTCGAGTAGACTAGTCTAGCAATGAGGTACTTAATAGTAAAGGAGATCTGTAAACCTCATCAAACATGCGACCTATAATCAATCAGTCTAGCAAGGACATTTTTTGATATACAGGCTTTTATAGTTCTTTAGACTGTCCATAGTTCATATAGTTCTTTAGTTCTTTGGCACATGTTATCTTTGAGCATTTCCCAGATGTTCCTGAAAACAGTTAGGGAATACTGTAAATATCATCAAACATGTGTCTCATATTCGATCAGTCTAGCTAGGACATCTTTCAATCCTGAGATTGGCACATGCTATCTTTGATATTTCCCAGTCATACCCTTGAAAATAGTTCTTTGTATATAGTTCTTTGAAATAGATCGTTAGTTCTTTGACAGCACGACATCTAAATAGTTCTTTGAGTAGAAAGTTAGTTCTTTGAAAATAGATCTTAGTTCTTTGACAACACATCACCAAAAATAGTTCTTTGTACTTGGTTCTTTGAAATAGATCGTTAGTTCTTTGACAACACACCCTTGAAATAGTTCTTTGAAATAAATCGTTAGTTCTTTGAAAACACACCCTTGAAATAGTTCTTTGAAATAGATCGTTAGTTCTTTGAAATAGACCTTTGAAAATAGTTCTTTGTTTTAGATCTTTAGTTATTTGAAAATAATTCTTTGAAAATAGTTCTTTGATTTGAAACGGTTATCTATTCATAATGAATAAACAACTTAATTTGAATTCCAATATATTGTATACCTAGACATAATCTAGGATAACAATTATACATATAAACATATGTTAAGTAAAAGCATTTAAGTAAATATAGTCTTACAAAAATAATTTACGCATGCTTCTCAGCCCCGCGTTTGAAAACAAAACATTTAGAAAAGGGGCAATGAACTCACCTGTGTTGCTGTGTAACTGAATCACAAAAGATAATGCTCGATCTTTGACTGGTGCTTATGTATATTTAGCACCTGAGTTTTTTTAAGAGGTTCGAATACGTTAAGTGTTTATAGTCGACGTTGGGTCTTGGATTTGGTCTCGGTGTGCAACTAAGTGTCATATGCTACTAGTGTGTTTCTATAACTTCTTCTAACTAGTCTAGGACATTTCCCATAATTGATCCCCAATCCCACATTATTAATTATATTTATTTAGGCAATTATTTTAAGTTAACCCATTTTCAGATGAACGTTTAATTATAAAGACTCTTTATTTTTAACTTTGAAAGAGTTACCATTTAATTTCTTTTATTAGAACATAAGTAATTTATGAAATGCGAACTTACACATGTTGGGCTTTGGTTAAGCCCATTGGGCCAACCTCAGGCCCAATATTCTACTTTGATCTTCTAGTGATTTCTTGTTAGTTCTTTAGCCAACTAAGCCTTGATAGTTTAAGAAAAACATCTAGGTTAGTTGTATGTCTTTATAGATTTTTTTTCTAAGGATTTCGTGTTAATGGGTAGTCAACACTTAAACTTTAGATTATTGTTTGATCCATATTACGTCATGACGGATCTTCAAGTGTGCTAAACTTAACTAATGGATACTAAAAATCCATACTATAAATCCCATGTGATAGAAAAATGTAAATTTAGTATGTGTTTAGCCACCTATTGATGTCTTAATACTTAGCAAGAAAATGTTAAAAGCTTATCACCTTTATTAGTAAAATTAAGATGGCTTCTCATTATGAACCCTAATAGTTTCCATATGCACACACACACTTTAGGTTCCCATGCATGCAACCCACTCATAAGCTAGTATTCCCAAGACATGGATCATCCACCCCATTCCTTGGCCGCGTAAGACTTGACCGATTGCACCAGGGCTCGGCCGAATAGGATAGAGGCGTATGAGCCTAAACCGAATGAGGGGTGATGTGAGAATGGATTGGGCCAAATAAGATTTGGCGAATAAGACCTTGACCGAATCATGGGTTGGTCGAATGAAGGTTGGCTTGGCGAAGAAGGTTGATCAAATGGGTGCCGAACGAAAGAGAAATGGCCGAGTGAGATGGGGCCGATTGAGCTGGTTCGGTCTGAAGCCATTCGGCGACTGAGCCTTGCCATTCGGCGAACTGAGCCTTGCCATCGGCCGGTCGAGTAGCTGCCATGGAAGCCAAGGTTTTCGAGCTAGATGGCCAGGGATTTAAGTGAGGCTTGCTCCTACCCTATTGTATGGTGATGTAGTGCACATCCTGAGGGTTAAGGTAGTTTAAAACCAGTTCCATTGTACTTTCAAACCCTTAAAACCGAACAAAACTTGGATTTTTACCTCAAATAGGCTGGATAAACTCTTAGATCCATTGCACTTTCAGGTTCTACGAGTTATGAGGGTTGTTTTGACACCAAAATGGCTCGATTTCGTGAAGATTTGAGTTAGTTCTTGTAGAGAGAAGGTGGAGAGAGGTTCCAGAGAGAGAAAGCTCCGATTTTAGAGAGAGAGGGCTGGTTGGTGGTGGTGGGTGAGGCCTTGAGTGTCTCATTAAATGAGATGAAAATACCCGGGTTCGCTCGGTTTCGCGTAAAGGCGTCGGTTTCTCGTCGTTTTCGTAACGAAACGACTCGGTTTTAAGTTAAGATTTTATAAAATTATCTTAGGTTGTGATTCCTAATAAATTAACTAAATATCTTCTATTTATTTTAAATTTTCAAAAATATTTAACTTACGGTTTAAAATCGAATCGTACGGTCGTCGCGCGTATTCGTTCGAATCGTCACCCGTACGAACACGGCGATAACTATACTTTTCAATATGGTTTTCTAATTATTGGACATCATTCAGAACGTTAAACTTTCAGATATATTCGTACAGATCGTCACCTATACGAATAATACGTCGGTATAGCATTCTCGTAACGACATCCGTTATTGTTTTGTTCTGTAAAGCCTCACATACGTTTATAAGTAATAAAATCATAACACATAATCGCATGATGGTTCTGTAATGCCTGATAATTATCTGACTGATGAACCATTGTTCTGAACTTTGTTTTCTGAACTGATTCCGAATTCGCTCGTTGATGACATGAAATGACAATGAAACATGAAATGAACATAACATACCATGAAACACATATAGTTCGTAGCTGATTACTGTTCGTGTTACTGTTGAGAACAGTGTTCCGGTGTCGGTTCCGGCACTGATGTTACAGTCACCCACGCGAATACATTATCAAGTTAATACCTCTAAATTAATATTCGCGTTTAATTTATTATCGGTAACTCACCATCGCGTATGCATTTCCCAAATCATTTACATTATTTTATTTTCTCTAATATTATAATCTCCCAATCCAAATCCCACTAAACCATATCACTGACACATCCGTGATAGACCGAAATATGCATATGTATAGGGCATATGTAGGGGTCAGTCGCGACTGCCCCAGCCACCGTCCTACTGCTATTTCGATAAACCATGACCATGTGTCCTTAACTATGTTTAGCAACCTAACAACAACTGACTCCCAATTCCTTTCCATTCCAAAACAATAATCTATATCTGTGCATCTAAATGCACTAAACTCTCTGGTTCCGTTTAGTTGTGTTTCAACTAACTTCCCATGGTTTATGCATATAATAATATGTTCTCAATATGTATACCAATATCAGTAATAACATCAAATAATTCATTATCATTAATAATTATCATATCAGGTCATAACAGTACAGTCATACATATGCACGGCCAACCTTAATTACAGTGATGTTACAGTCTTCCCTAGTTAAGAGAATTTTGTCCCGAAATTCAACTTGGAGTGACCGTAGTAAATAAATGTGGATACCAAAGCTTCATCTGATCCACTCGTTCCCAAGTGAATTCTGAACCACGCTTCGACTCCCATCGTACCTTGACAATTGGAATTCTACTACGTTTGAGCTTTTTAACCTCACGGTCCATTACCTCGACTGGTTTTTCAACAAAGTGCATGGTATCATCGACGCGGATGTCATCGAGTGGTACCTGAAGTTCCTGATCAGCTAAGCATTTCCTTAAATTGGACACGTGAAACGTCGGGTGTACGTTGCTAAGTTCAGGAGGAAGTTCCAACTTATAGGCAACCTTCCCGATCCGTTCAAGGATCTTAAAAGGGCCAACCTAACGTGGAGCAAGCTTACCCTTCTTCCCGAATCGTACCATTCCTTTCCAAGGTGATACTTTCAGTAATACCATATTGTCAACTTCGAACACTAAGGGTTTCCGTCTTTTATCAGCGTAACTCTTCTGTCGACTGCGAGCAGATAACAGATTGTCGCGAATCTGGTGGATCTTATCAGTCATCTCATGAATAATCTCGGGACCAGTGATCTGCGATTCACCGACCTCAGTCCAACAAATAGGTGACCGACATTTTCTGCCATAAAGAGCTTCAAACGGCGCCATACCAATGCTCGCTTGATAACTGTTGTTATACGAGATCTCGACCAATGGTAAATGGCTATCCCAATTGCCACCTAAATCGATGACACAAGCTCTCAACATATCTTCCAATGTTTGAATCGTTCGCTTTGTCTGTCCATCCGTCTGAGGATGATAGGCAGTACTATGATCCAGTCTTATTCCAAAAGCTTCGTGAAGTGATTCCCAAAATCGTGCTGTGAAACGAGCATCACGATCTGATACTATGCTTAAGGGAATTTCATGCCGGCTAACGATCTCATCAACATAGATACGAGTTAACTTCAGCACAGGGTACGTCTCGCGTATCGGTAAGAAATGAGCCGACTTAGTTAATCTATCAATTATCACCCAAATACTATCCTTACCGTTTGCGGTTCGTGGGAATTTAGTAATGAAATCCATAGAGATATTCTCCCACTTCCACATGGGTACTTCTCGTTGTATTAAAAATCCCGAAGGTCGCTGGTGTTTAGCCTTGACTTTAGCACAGTTAAGGCACTTGGACACATACTCAGCAATATCCTTCTTCATTTCAGGCCACCAGTACAAAGCCCGAAGGTCTTGATACATCTTATCAGCACCCGGATGGATTGAGTAACGAGACTTATGAGCTTCATCCATAATCACCATCCTAAGATCATCCCGGTTCGGTATTCACAATCGATTCAAGTAATACATCAAAGCATCATCCTTAGTTTTCAATAATATCTCAGCCCCGCAAGACATCTCATTCTTCAAGTTATCTTGAGCTAATGAGTGTTGTTGGGCCGTGAGAATATCATTATGGAGATTAGTATGCACTCGGACACTATGGATCTGAACTTGACTTTTGCGACTAAGCGCATCTGCTACTACATTCGCTTTACCAGGATGGTAGCGAATCTCATAGTCATAATCGTTCAACAGTTCAACCCATCTCCGTTGTCCCATGTCAAGTTCTTTCTGATTGAGAATATGCTGCAAATTCTTGTGATTAGTAAAGACCACGCATTTTGTGCCATAAAGATAATGTCTTCATCTCTTCAAAGCAAACACAACTGCACCAAGTTCCAAGTCGTGTGTGGTGTAGTTCTTCTCATGAATTTTTAGCTATCTTGATGCATATACCCCAACCTTTCCCCGCTGCATGAGGACACAACCGAGACCTAGGTTGGATGCATCACAGTAAACCAAAAAATCATCATTTCCATCAGGTAGTGTGAAGACAGGAGTATCACAAAGTTTCTGCTTCAGAGTCTGATATTCGAGATAAACCGCCGATAGTAACCGGCAAGTCCGAAAACGATCGAATCTCCGTCGGTGTCCGCGGTGTACTCCAATTCTTCACCGCATCAGTCTTCAAAGGATCCATGTGAACACTCTTTTCATTGACTATGTACCCCAAGAACTAAACTTCCTTAAGCCAGAATTCATGTTTAGAGAATTTGGCATACAGTCGCTCTTCTCTTAGGATATCCAAAACCAACTTAAGATGTTGCTCGTGCTCTTCTTTGCTCTTAGAGTATATCATAATATCATCAATGAAAACGATTACAAACTTATCCAAGTATGGCCTGCAAACACTGTTCATGAGATCCATGATAACCGCTGGTGCATTGGTAAGGCCGAAAGGCATTACCAGAAATTCATAATGGCCATATCTTGTTCTGAAAGCCGTCTTGGGAATATCATCAGCATGTACACAAAGCTGATGATACCCAGACCTAAGATCGATCTTTGAAACCCATGCCGAGCCTTGCAGTTGATCGAAGAGATCGTCGATGTGCGGTAAAGGATATCAATTCTTGATGGTCAGCTTGTTTAATTCGCGGTAGTCGATGCACATTCGGAATGACCCGTCCTTCTTCTTAACAAATAGGACTGGTGCACCCCATGGAGAATGGCTAGGGCGAATGAATCCTTTATCTATCAGTTCTTGTAGTTGGCTCGCCAATTCTTGCAACTCCGAAGGCGCAAGTCTGTAAGGAGCTTTGCCGACTGAATTCGCAACATGTACTAAGTCAATTTGAAATTCTACTTGACGTTCTGTGGGAAAAGTCGGCAAGTCGTCTGGAAATACTTCAGGAAAATCTCTTATTACAGGAACGTCTTCGATGCTCTTTCCTTTCTCTTTCTTCTCCACAACGTGTGCTAAAAATGCTATACATTTCTTCTTAAGGTACTTGTGTGCTTTAGTGCATGACATCAGCTTAAGTCCTTTACTAAAAGTTTCCCCAAAAACTCTTAAAATTTCACCCGAAGGTAAGGGAATACGAATGTATTTTTCATGACAAATGATTTCTGCTTTGTGGGTGGCTAACCAATCCATGCCTATGTAAACATCAAAGCTACCAAGGTGCATAGGTATAAGATCAATTGGGAAGACGTGATCACTTAAGTTCATAGTACATCCGATAATAATAGTGTCAATATCAATAGTGTTTCCGTCAGCCACATCCACGTTAAACGGTTTATCTAAGTGTGTACGTGTTCTACCAAGCATGCATTCACATTCATATGAAATGAAACTCCTATCAGCACCAGAATCAAATAAGATAGATGCATAAGAGTTGTTGATCAGAAATGTACCGTTAACCACATCCTGGTTGGCTTGAGCAGCTAAAGCATTCAGTTGAAACGCTCTGCCTCGAGCCACCCTTTGATTATTTCCCGTCAGTCTTGGGCACTGATTTTTGAAGTGACCCTCTTCACCACACTCATAACAGGCTCTTGCCTGTACAGGTACCTGACAAAAAGGTGCAGCTTGTATCGGTTGAACATGCGGAGCGGGCAGTGCAAGCGGAGCAGGTTGCATCCGTTGTGCTTGCGGTGCACTCCGGCAGACATTTGTAAAGTGGCCATACTTGCCACAATTGTTGCAGACGCGACATGGCAAGTTACGCGCTTGATGATATCTGCAAGTATTACATTGGGGAGTATTCCCAACGTAATTTCTGGCGTCGGTGTTGTTTGATGATTGCTGCGCAGACTTAGCAGCAGGAGTAGTAACAACAAAATTCCTGGTCTTTCTCTTCTTGTTGCTGCTTTTTGAAGAGCTGCCTTGTTCAGTCTTGACTTAAGTTGAAGTCTCCTTGGCAGATGATTTGGTGTCAGTCTTCTTTGTTCCCTTTCTCGTTAGTGTTCCAGCCTTTACATGATTGTCAATTAGCGTTGCAGATAAACGGATCGTAGCCTCAAGTGTTTTGGGGTTGCTTCCATAGACAGTGTCTTGGATCTGCATAGGCAGCCCGCTTATGTACTTCCCAATTCCTCTCTCAAGCTATGTCACTAGATGAGGTACAAGCAGACTATACTCGTTGAAGCGAGTATTGTAGATCACATTCGCTCCGCTGTCTTGCTTCAGTTCCTAGAACTCAGTTTCAAGCTTCCTCATATTCCTACAAGGACAGAATTCAGTGGTCATCAGGTTCTTGACCTCCGTCCATGTCAGTGCTAGGGCAGAATCAACTCCCCTAGTTCGCTTCTCGCCATTCCACCAAGTCAGTGCTCTCTTTCGGAAAACACTGGTGGCATAGCGCACCTTCAGATTTTTGGGGCAGTCACTGTTAATGAAGGTGTTCTCCATGCTCTCAAACCACCGTAGCAGACCAGTGGCTATCTCAGAACACGTAAACTTCAGTGGGTTGCAAGAGTTGAAGTATTTGAATGTGCAAGCTGGTGGGTTTGCACCATCTCTATTCTGATTGAGAGTTTGATTGGCTTGAGTCAGTTGATTCACCAATCCAGTAACGAGGTTTGCTAACTCTTGCATGCCGGAGTTGGCATTACCGTTAGCATCTTCAGAGTTCATTTCTTCTCCGTTGTGACGGCGTGGCGACATGTTTCTGAGGATATTAGAAACATGTTACTACCGTTTACAACGTATGTCATACAAACTATGGTCAAATGAGTTCACTTCAACAGTTAGGATTACATATAGGAACTATATTTTTCTCCTATCTGCCATTAAACTCATGACAAATTATAAATTCCCTAACACTATGCTAAAGTATCCTAGTTGGTCATATCTAGTATTAACTAACTAATCCTAAGTTTCAAACATTTTCCACCGTATACCAACACTAAAAACCTCCCGATGCAGTGCAACAAGCTTATATATAGGGCATACATAGATTTGACCGCAGTCGCCTCATATGTCGTCCCACCACCGTTGCATTGCACCACGTTATGCCCTTGTTAGAATTTAGGGTGTATCATGTATCTTCCCATTGTCTCACTTCACAAACCTTATCCTAGATAGGATTATTTTGAGTGAAGTGGTCTCTAGTTCCCTTGGACAATTAGGTTCACTTAATGTCTAAGTTCACCTGACATGTAGGCTTGCCTATTTCTAAGTTCACCTAATGTCTAAGTTCATCTGACATTAAAGTTTCCCCTAATGTCTAAGTTCACTAAAATCCATACTAAATCCCAATGTCCATAATTATTAATAAGGGTTCATATCATCACTGAGTGCTCTTATTGTCACTAAGTGTTCATATCCTCCCTATAATTTATTTTCATCTATTGTTCATACCATCACCAAGTGTTAGTATCATCACTATGCGTTCATATGTTCACCAAGTGTCTATATCATCATCCAAGTCTTCAGTCTATCACTAAGTGTTCGTATCATTCGTTGATCCTATACACCCCACGTGTCCAATAGTGTGTTCATTAATGAGTTTATATGTGTTCATTAAATATGATCATCCAAAGTGTCAATCCAAACCAACCTTAACCAACATACCATCAACATCAACCTTAAAACATTTCCTAGTAATATCCTAACAATATCCTAAATTCCTGACACTGACAGACCCCCAATGTACTACAAATGTTATATGTATAGGGCATATGTAAGGGTAGGTCCCAACCTCCCAAATCACCGTCCCACCACCTTTGTAGTATACCACGAGTGTGTCCTTGTCTGGATATCAAAGACCAAACAGATAATTCCTAAAGCCAATAACATGAGTTTAGTTAACATGTAATAAACATATAAGCATGAAATCCTGATTATACTAACTAGTATATGAAATAATTCGTACTAGGGTATCCTACAGTTATAGACTAGGTCAACCATTTCTAGTTACCTAATTCCCTGTAACCGAGGCTCTGATACCAACTTGTAACACCCAGACCGATGGCGGAAACGTAGGGATGCCACGAGGGATGTGTAGATTGTTCAAAAGCTCGTGGGCATCTAAATATATATCATCACATATCAAACAAATCAAATAAATGTTTACACAAAAATCATGTTCGTCATGATTTAATTACAATCAATTACACAAAAGATTAGCTAAATTAACTAAATAATAGTCTTCAGTAATCCAGTTAATTTTAGCTAAGTCCAAGAATCCTATGTGATGAGGTCCAAAAGATGTAGAGCTATCCTGCCCAACCTACTTCTCCTCGTTCCCTGAAACATGTAAAAATCAAGTCTCAACTATGAAGTAGTTGGTGAGTAATAATAAGTTTTATATTTTAAAATAAATTATTTCAAAAAATGATTGTAAAGGTTTATAGTTTTATGAGAAATTCCACATGAGCACCTGCGAGATAATCCAACATATAACCCACCACACAATCACAAAAACACAGTCACATATATCAATTAGTCATAGATAATCCATCACATACATATTCAACCAGTCTCAATCATCCATATTCTCAATTAATATAAGTGACAATACATGGAATCAATGTGATTAACCAAAGTTAAAGACAATGATTCATGGAGTGGTGACAAACCATGTGACAATACATGCAATCGTTGCGGATGACCGAAGCCAACAGTAACGACTCATGGAATTGTGATAATCCAAGTGGCAATACATGTAATCATTGTGGATGACCAAAGTCAACAACAACAATCCATGGAATTGTGATAAGCTGTGATAATCCATAAACAATGAAAATCCCATAATATGAATATCATAATGATCAACTAGGTATCACCCATGTGTTATCAGAATAATATTTAAATTGGAATACATGTTTCACCTCCGAGTTTAAAACAGAGAGATTTAAAAGGAGGTTATGAGAACTCACCTGAGTCCTTAGATCTGGTGTTCTTGTAAAATGCGCGCTCGCGTATGTAAACTCAGAGCAACTCAAAAATCTGTAATTTAATATGTGTTCGTGTTTATAAGTATAAACGTTTTATTACTATTGAGTGTCCATATAGATTTACTTTAAACCCATAGGTATTTCAACTTAGTTTATTTATTTCTAAGTTAACTTATAACGCCTAAGGCTTATCGATGATCATCATAAAAGGTGAATTAAACTTTTTAGTTTTCAATCAACTATGGTTGATAATTACTTGTGAACTCATATGTATACTTACCCACATGTGCATGCACATTCCTTTGAAATAATCTCCATTCAAAGTTGTTGAATTGCATTTAGGTTTTAAGAAACTTATATTTGAATTATTTCCATAAATTTTCACATTATATGAAATCTCATATTTCAATTTATGATATCAAGAAAAAAAGTTGTAACTTAACAACTTCATGCATTCATGAGATTCATGTTTCTTTTATTTTTCATTGGTTATATGTGCTCCCGTACCCCATCTATTATTTCCAAAATACAACCTAAAGCTTGACAATAACATCTTGATTCCGCCATGGTCTTTATTTCGTCCTCATGTAGGTTAATTCAAATAATGGTTCTAGGGTTTTGATGTTCTTAGAGTCCGGCTACCAATTGGTTCGCCTAGGACTATAGGTTCGCTGCATGCATCCTTAGGGTTCGGCCAGACAAAGAGGGAGGTTCGCTATCCCTAGGTTCGGCCAAAAGAAAAGGGTTGCAGGCTAAAGGTTCGGCCAGACCCAGATGGTTCGTTGCCATGCAGCAGATTCGCCCAGCTCACCGATGGTTCGTGAGAATAGGGTTCGGTGGGGTTAGGTTCATAGCACAGGTTCGGATACATCCTTCCCAGGGTCGCCATGCAAGTTCCAACAAGGGAAGGTTCGCTGCAAGCCCAAGCTGGTTCGGCGGAGGCTGCTAGGGTTCGGCTGCTCCTATGCAAGTCTAAACAAAGAAGGTTCGTGGCTCACTGATGACCAAGGGTTCGTTGGTGCAATGATTTTAGAAGGTTCGGCCCTGGTTCAGCCCTTGAAGGTTCGCCGACCTGTAATGGGGTTCGGCCATTTGCGAACCTAGCCTTCCATGGCTGTTCCCCATCACCACTTTCAAGTTCCCAAATGTTGTAAGCTCAACCATGGTTCCCTTAGGTTTATACTAACTCGATTTAAAGTTTTACAAGCTCCTAGATCGATTATAATAGCGATACTTTAAGGGTTCGTGATCTACCACAAAACCGAAAATAAAATTTCAGATTTACATCGAAATATTGACTGAAAGTTGATTTTCTTCGTATCCTCTCGTTCCCCTCTATCACGCGGTCGTTTTGGCACCAAGATCTCGTGATTTCGTTGAGTAACGAAAGAGAAATCGTAGAGAGAAGTTCTAGAGAGAGGAAGTGACGTTTTTTGAAGCTAGTTAGAGAAAGAGTGTTCTTGCAAAATGAAGAAGAGGAAAGATGGGTTTTTATACCCCGATCCATCCCCGCGTGCTCGGCCTCGTTCGTATCGCGATAAAATAATTAGATGTTCGGGTTTTATCGTAAATTATATTTAAGACATAAAACATTTAAATAAATGTGTTTCGTTTAGTAAACGATTTCGTTAAATTATTTATTTAATAAACGATTTGTTTGAAATCCATTTTAAGTTATGATTCCTAATAAACGTATTAGTTTCCATTTATTAATTTAATATCGTTAGATATTATTTTGTTATCTCGTCGAAACGTGTTACTTACGTACGTATTCTTAAAGATCGTCACCTTTCCGAATCCAACGCTCGTATCATATTTCGATTCGATCTACGAAATAAGGAATATGGTTTTAGAATATTATTCCTAATGATCATATTCGTGTGAATCGTCACCCACGCGAATACATTATCAAGTTAATTTCTCTGAATTAATATTCGCGTTTAATTTATTATCGTAACCTCACCATCGCATATTCATTTCCCAAATCATTTCCATTATTTTATTTTCACTAATATTATAATCTCCCAATCCAAATCCCACTAAACCATATCACTGACACATCCGTGATAGACCGAAATATGCATATGTATAGGGCATATGTAGGGGTCAGTCGCGACTGCCCCAGCCACCGTCCCACCCCTATTTCGATAAACCATAGCCATGTGTCCTTGACTATGTTTAGCAACCAAACAACAGCCGACTCCCAATTCCTTTCCATTCCAAAACAATAATCAATATATGTGCATCTAACTACAGTAAATTCTCTGGTTCCGTTTAGTTGTGTTTCAACTAACTTCCCATGGTTTATGCATATAATAATATGTTCTCAATATGTATACCAATATCAGTAACAACATCCAATAATTCATTATCATTAATAATTATCATATCAGGTCATAACAGTATAGTCGTACATATGTACGGACAACCTGAATTACAGTGATGTTACAGTCTCCCCTAGTTAAGATAATTTCGTCCCAAAATTCAACTTGGATTGACTGTAGTGAATAAATGTGGATACTTAGGCTTCATCTGATCTTCTCGTTCCCAGGTGAATTCTGGACCACGCTTCGACTCCCGTCGTACCTTGACAATTGGAATTCTACTACGTTTGAGCTTTTTAACCTCACGGTCCATTATCTCGACTCGTTTTTCAACAAAGTGCATGGTATCATCGATGCGGATGTCATCGAGTGGTACCTAAAGATCCTATTCAGCTAAGCATTTCCTTAAATTGGAAACATGAAACGTCGGGTGTACGTTGCTAAGTTCTGGAGGAAGTTCCAACTTATACGCAACCTTCCCGATCCGTTCAAGGATCTTAAAAGGGCCAACATAACGTGGAGCAAGCTTACCCTTCTTCCCGAATCATACCACTCCTTTCCAAGGTGATACTTTGAGTAATACCGTATCATCAACTTCGAAATCTAAGGGTTATCGTCTTTTATCCGCGTAACTCTTCTGTCGACTGCGAGCAGATAACAGATTTTCGCGAATCTGGCGGATCTTGTCAGTCGTCTCCTGAATAATCTTGGGACCAGTGATCTGCGATTCGCCGACCTCGGTCCAACAAATAGGTGACCGACATTTTCTGCCATAAAGAGCTTCAAACGGCGCCATACCAATGCTCGCATGATAACTGTTGTTATACGAGAACTCGACCAATGGTAAATGGCTATCCCAATTGCCCCCTAAATCGATGACACAAGCTCTCAACATATCTTCCAATGTTTGAATCGTTCGCTCCATCTGTCCATCCGTTTGAGGATGATATGCAGTGCTAAGATCCGGAATTGTTCCAAAAGCTTCATGAAGTGATTCCCAAAATCGTGCCGTGAAACGAGCATCACGATCCGATATTATGCTTAAGGGAATTCCATGCTGGCTAATGATCTCATCAACATAGATACGAGTTAACTTCCGCACAGGGTACGTCTCGCGTATCGGTAAGAAATGAGGCGACTTAGTTAATCTATCAATTATCACCCAAATACTATCCTTACCGTTTGCGGTTCGTGGGAGTTTAGTAATGAAATCCATAGAGATATTTTCCTACTTCCACATGGGTACTTCTGGTTGTATTAACAATCCTGAAGGTCGCTGGTGTTCAGCCTTGACTTTAGCACATTTGAGGCACTTGGACACATACTTAGCAATATCCTTCTTCATTCCAAGCCCCCAGTACAAGGCCCGAAGGTCTTGATACATCTTATCAGCACCCGGATGGATTGAGTAACGAGACTTATGAGCTTCATCCATAATCACCATCCTAAGATCATCCCAGTTTGGTATCCACAATCGATTCAAGTAATACATCAAACCATCATCCTTAGTTGCCAATAATATCTCAGCCCCTCAAGACAACTTATTCTTCAAGTTAACTTGAGCTAATGAGTGTTTTTAGGCTGTGAGAACATCATTATGGAGATTAGTGTGCACTCGGACACTATGGATCTGAACTTGACTTTTGCGACTAAGCGCATCTGCTACTACATTCGCTTTACCAGGATGATAGCGAATCTCACAGTCATAATCGTTCAACAGTTCAACCCATCTCCTTTGTCTCATGTTAACTTCTTTCTGATTGAGAATATGCTGCAAACTCTTGTGATCAGTAAAGACTACCCATTTTGGACCATAAAGATAATGACTCCATCTCTTCAAAGCAAACACAACTGCACCAAGTTCCAAGTCGTGTGTGGTGTAGTTCTTCTCATGAATTTTTAGCTGTCTTGATGCATATGCCACAAACTTTCTCCGCTGCATGAGGACACAACCGAGACCTAGGTTGGATGCAGCACAGTAAACCACAAAATCATCATTTCCATCAGGCAGTGTCAAGACAGGAGTATCACAAAGTTTCTGCTTCAAAGTCTGAAATGCCTCCTCTTGTTTCGGTCCCTACTCATAAGCTTTATTCTTCTGAGTCAAAGAAGTGAGAGGGACAGCAATCCTAGAGAAATTCGCGATAAACCGCCGATAGTAACCGGCAAGTCCGAGAAACGATCGAATCTCCGTCGTTGTCCTCGGTGTACTCCAATTCTTCACCGCATCAGTCTTCGCTGGATCCACGTGAACACCCTTTTCATTGACTACGTGCCCCAAGAACTAACTTCCTTAAGCCAGAATTCACATTTAGAGAATTTGGCATACAGTCGCTCTTCTCTTAGGATCTCCAAAACCAACTTAAGATGTTGCTCGTGCTCTTCTTTGCTCTTAGAGTATATCAGAATATCATCAATGAAAACAATTACAAACTTATCCAAGTATGGCCTGCAAACACGGTTCATGAGATCCATGAAAACCGCTGGTGCATTGGTAAGGCCGAAAGGCATTACCAGAAATTCAGAATGGCCATATCTTGTTCTGAAAGCCGTATTGGGAATATCATCAGCATGTACACGAAGCTGATGATACCCAGACCTAAGATCGATCTTTGAAAACATGCCGAGCCTTGAAGTTGATCGAAGAGATCGTCGATGTGCGGCAAAGGATATCGATTCTTGGTGGTCAGCTCGTTTAATTCGCGGTAGTCGATGCACATTCGGAATGACCTGTCCTTCTTCTTGACAAACAGGACCGGTGCACCCCATGGCGAATGGCTCGGGCGAATGAATCCATTATCTGCCAGTTCTTGTAGTTGGCTCACCAATTCTTGCAACTCCAAAGGCGCAAGTCTGTAAGGAGCTTTGGCGACTGGATTCGCACCATGTACTAAGTCAATTCGAAATTCTACTTGATGTTCTGGTGGAAGACCCGGCAAGTCGTCTGGAAATACTTCAGGAAAATCTCTTATTACAGGAACGTCTTCGATGCTCTTTCCTTTCTCTTTCTTCTCCACAACGTGCGCTAAAAATGCTATACATTTCTTCCTAAGGTACTTGTGTTCTTTAGTGCATGACATCAGCTTAAGTCCTTTACTAAATGTTTCCCCAAAAACTCTTAAAGTTTCACCGGAAGGTAAGGGAATACGAATGTATTTTTCATGACAAATGATTTCCGCTTTGTGGGTGGCTAACCAATCCATGCCTATGATAACATCAAACCTACCAAGGTGCATAGGTATAAGATCAATTGGGAAGACGTTATCACTTAAGTTCACAGTACATCCAATAATAATAGTGTCAATATCAATAGTGTTTCCGTCAGCCACTTCCACATTAAACGGTTTATCTAAGTGTGTACGTTTTCTACCAAGCATGCATTCAAATTCATATGAAACGAAACTCCTATCAGCACCAGAATCAAATAAGACAGATGCATAAGAGTTGTTGATAAGAAATGTACCATTAACCACATCCTGATTGGCTTGAGCAACTGGAGCATTCAGTTGAAGCGCTCTTCCTCGAGCCACCATTTGATTATTTCCCGTCAGTCTTGGGCACTGATTTCTAAAGTGACCCACTTCACCACACTCATAACAGGCTCTTTCCTGTACAGGTACCTGACGAACTGGTGCAGCTTGTATCGGTTGAACTTGCGGAGCGGGCAGTGCAAGCGGAGCAGGTTGCATCCGTTGTGCTTGCGGTGCATTCCGGCAGACATTTGTAAAGTGGCCATACTTGCCACAATTGTTGCAGACGCAACATGGCAAGTTAGGCGCGTGATGATATCTGCAAGTATTACATTGGGGAGTATTCCCAACGTAATTTCTGGGGGAGGTGTTGTTTGATGATTGTTGCGCAGACTTAGCGGCAGGAGTAGTAACAACAAAATTCCTGGTCTTTCTCTTCTTGTTGCTGCTTTTTGAAGAGCTGCCTTGTTCAGTCTTGACTTCAGTTGAAGTCTCCTTGGCAGATGATTTGGTGTCAGTCTTATTTGTTCCCTTTCTCGTGAGTGTTCCAGCCTTTACATGATTGTCAATTAGCGTTCCAGATTAACGGATCGCAGCCTCAAGTGTTTTGGGGTTGCTTCTGTAGACAGTGACTTGGATATGCATAGGCAGCCCGCCTATGTACTTCTCAATTGCTCTCTCAAGCGGTGTCACTAGATGAGGTACCAGCAAACTATACTCGTGGAAGCGAGTATTGTATATCACATTCTCTCCGCTGTCTTGCTTCAGTTCCCAGAACTCAGTTTCAAGCTTCCTCATCTGGCTACGAGGACAGAATTCAGTGGTCATCAGGTTCTTGACCTCTGTCCATGTCAGTGCTATTGCAGCATCAAGTCCCCTAGTTCGCTTCTCGCCATTCCACCAAGTCAGTGCTCTCTTTCGGAAAACACTGGTGGCATAGCGCACCTTCAGAGTTTTGGGGCGGTCACTGTTAATGAAGGTGTTCTCTTTGCTCTCAAACCACTGTAGCAGAACAGCGGCTGTCTCAGAACCCGTAAACTTCAGTGGGTTACAGAAGTTGAAGTGTTTGAATGTGCAAGCTGGTGGCTTTGCACCACCTCTGTTCTGATTGAGAGTTTGACTGGCTTGAGTCAGTTGATTCACCAATCTAGGAATGAGGTTTGCTAACTCTTCATGCCGGAGTTGGCATTACCGTTAGCATCTTCAGAGTTCGTTTCATCTCCGTTGTGACGGCGTGGCGGCATGTTTCTGAGGATATTAGAAACATGTTACTACCGTTTACAACGTAATTCATACAGACTATGGTCAAATGAGTTCACTTCAACTGTTAGGATTACATATAGGAACTATATTTTTCTCCTATATGTCATTAAACTCATAAAAAATTATAAATTCCCTAATATTATGCTAAAGTATCCTAGTTGGTCATATCTAATATTAACTAACTAATCCTAACTTTCAAACATTTTCCACCCTATACCAACACTGACAACCTCCCGATGTAGTGCAACAAGCTTATATATAAGGCATGCATAGATTTGACCGCAGTCGCCTCATACACCGTCCAACCACCGTTGCATTGCACCACGATTATGCCCTTGTTAGAATTTAGGGTGTATCATGTATCTTCCCATTGTCTCACTTCACAAACCTTATCCTAGGTGGGATAATTTTGAGTGAAGTGGTCTCTAGTTCCCTTATACAATTAGGTTCGCTTAATGTCTAAGTTCACCTGACATGTAGGCTTGCCTATTTCTAAGTTCACCTAATGTCTAAGTTCACCTGACATTAAAGTTTCCCCTAATGTCTAAGTTCACTAAAATCCATACTAAATCCCAATGTCCATAATTATTAAAAAGGGTTCATATCATCACTGAGTGCTCTTATTGTCACTAAGTGTTCATATCCTCCCTATAATTTATTTTCATCAATTGTTCATACCATCACCAAGTGTTAGTATCATCACTATGCGTTCATATGTTCACGAAGTGTCTATATCATCATCCAAGTCTTCAGTCTATCACTAAGTGTTCGTATCGTTCGTTGATCCTACACACCCCACGTGTCTAATAGTGTGTTCATAAACGAGTTTATATGTGTTCATTAAATATGATCATCCAAAGTGTCAATCCAAACCAACCTTAACCAACATACCATCAACATCAACCTTACAACATTTCCTAGTAATATCCTAACAATATCCTAAATTCCTAACACTGACAGACCCCCAATATACTACAAATGGTATATGTATAGGGCATATGTAAGGGTAGGTCGCAACCTTCGAAATCATCGTCCCACCACCTTTGTAGTATACCACGAGTGTGTCCTTGTCTGGAGATCAAAGACCAAACAGATAATTCCTAAAGCGAATAAATTCCTAAGCAGATGATCTGCTCGTAACACAATTAAGGTACCAAAACATGATAAACATGCACAAATAGATAAGAGAAAAAGGTTTTAAGACTGGGTTTAGATGGATAATATACCGGCAATCATGATATTCAGTTTATAGGGTTTAGCATTAAAATGAGGATTTATTTGACTGACTCGATAACTATTTGATCCCGAAAACAAAATAACTCAGTTTAAATGTCTCAGGTTTATGGGTTGAAAAATGGGTGTGGATAGAATTTGGGCAAATTGACAGAAAATGTGGTGGCCCATAAGCTTAGGCGGTAAAAGGAAAATAAGGTGTAAAGTTAAACAGGTTTAAATTAAATCGTTAATCACTTATTTTCCCTCCTCAGTCACTTCTGAGCATTCAAAACTTGATTTCAAGGATCTCGAACCTAATTTTTTTTGATTGTGTTGAACCACAGTGATCGTTCTTGAATTGATACAACAGATAGTCACTATTCATCATCTTGATCATATATTTTTGAGATTTTCTTTGTTGCAGGTCGTGTCTCTTTTTTCTATTTCGAAAAAATGGGAAACATCCAGTTTGGAATTCGGATTGATGATCATTTTTTATTTTCATAAACTGAGATGTTTAGGTCGAATATTCATGTGTTTTTGATTGATATGGCTCTAAAATGATGAGGAAGATTGGTTGATTTAGTCGAAATTGAATTTTGAGAGTTTTTTGGAAGGGATGAATGTCTTCTCGAGTTTGTATTCGAGAAAGGGGTGGATACTCGAGAATGAGTTTGAGAATTTAAATCTGATATTTGAAAATGAAAATTTAGATTCGAGAATGGAAATTAAAACTTGAGAATGGAGGACGAACTCGAGAACGACAAAGTGATTTCGAGAATGAACTTGAGAACGTGTAATTTAACTCGAAAATGACATTGAGAACTCGAGAACGGCAACAAAAATTATTCTAATTCAAACTTACTTGAGTCTCATCCTCGAAGTTGAAATTTAATTTTAAAATAACCCTGAAATTTAAAGATTTGTTTGATATATTACAAAAGGAAATGTCTCTGACTTGACTCTTTGATGTGTTTTGAAAATTTTCAGATTAAAATGACACAACAACTGCAGATACTATGGAAGGATAGTCAAAATTTAGCACTAATGATATCTCCTCCACCAGAGAGTCAGAAGCAATTTCCATCTGCTATCAATGGCTTTAACACCTGCAAAATCTCTCACGCTCTGAGGATGAATCCAGTCATTCATGAGAACCTTGTTGAAGAGTTCTGGTTTTCAGCCAATATACACAAAGAAGGAGACGGTGGTAAAGGAAGTATTACTTCACGAGTTCAAGATATGGAAATTGTGATCTCAGAGACTGTGATTAGAGAAGTTATGGCCTTCATTGACAAACCCATTGATCCAGTATCTCTAGAGAAAGGAGTGATAGAAGGATTTTTATCAAAAGTGGGTTATGAAGGTGTATATCGATGCTGCAAAAGAAATTACTCATTCCTTATTGGAGATATATAGCTCATGTTTTTATGGTGTGTATGAGCGGAGATAAGGGAACTTTCAACATGCTGAACGAAGAGCAAACATCAGCTTTTGTAGCTCTCTTCATGAACTGGGATTTAACTTTTCTAAGTTTATTCTGAATGAAATGAAGGGCAATTTGAGGGGGAGCAGATCAGAAAAGTTCATGATGTATCCCAGATTTCTGCAAATGATCTTTGATGAGAGATTTCCTAATTTGAAAAGAGGAGTTGTAACGCGAGATTTGAAGCTGTTAAGTGAATCGACATTCCCCTTGATGATGCAGAATCGAGGTGGTAAGTACAAGTTCGAAGGATTGCACCCATTAAAGAAGTTTGGACAATTTGCTGAAACAGGAGTTGTGCATGTTGGTGAAGCAGCTGAAATTCCGAATGCAATGATTGAGGAAGAACATGATGTACAAGTCCTGGACTTTGATTTTGAGATAGAGACGGCGCCAGTTGAGAGTGAGTCTTCCGAGCAGGTGAACCTACTCACTACTGAAAATCTCGAGGCACTGCTTCAGCATGTCAAAAGGAGTGTAGGAAATCCTCCTCCTTCATTTTCTTTTACTGATCAAGAGTCATCACTTGATACTGCTACGGATCTAGTTCCAAGAAAGAGAAGAATAAGAGACTTAAGGCCAGGGATAGTTGTCAGTGAACTAGAAACTTAAATCATTTCAGTAAAACAGGTGTCGACCATCAAAATTGAACCAACAGAACCAGTGCCATGATTTACAGAGTCTACTGCGGGACCTTCTTCACACACTGAAGATGTTGATTATGATTCTTTTCTCGTTGGAGAAACAGGAACAAGAGCTGATAAAGGTAAGAATGTATTACCTGATGATGAGCCAAATGTTGAGGTAAATCTTCTGAGCAGAGTGATCGAATTGGAACAAGATTCTTTATCACACACTCTATTGATTCAATAGCTGAAGACAGACAATGGAACTAAAGACAGAAAGATTAAAGATGTTGAGACAAATATGGGACATCTATCAGCTATTTTCTTGGACATGAAGCAAAAGTTACAAGAAAAATTCAAGGGAGAATTTCTTGATGAATGATTTTGATGAGCTTAATCGAAGCCAAGAGGAAGGTCTAAGGAAATCCATTGCTGGTGATACTGGATTCAAAGTTAGTATACCAAAATCCAAAGAACTCATGATGATCACCAATAGAACTATTCAAGAGGCTAAAGATGCTGCAAAGTTAAACCTGCAAGGTTTATTGTTGATGTGGGAGACAGCCGATTCAAATATGAAGGGGATAGATCTGGGATTGTGTGCTGGGGTTATGATGAGGTCAAGGAATTGTGGTGGTTACGAAGAAACTTAACCAAGCGGATCGAGTATTATGATCATCCCTCTTCGTTCAAGTCATTTGACTGTGGTAGACATGGCGGAGCTGGCAAGACAAAGATTCTTTAATCCAACCAAAAATAAGTGAGGAGAAAGCTTTTATACTTCACTGCAATAACATGTTAGGAAAGGCTTTTCAGACATGACTCTCGCTAAATCTGTCAGAGTAAAGTAGAAGACAAACTCACATGGAAATCCCAGTGATATAGATATTTTTGAAGTGAGATGGCTAGCCACAAATTGGATGAAGAAGGTACCAATTCTCCCTGATCTACCTGAAGGAGCATTGGATAATTTCAAATTTTGGGCCTTTGATGAACAAACATATGGAGTGATTATCAACTATGGAGAAGTGGAGTACACATTCTATGATCCAATTGATCTAATGTGCTTAAGTGAAAAAATATCAAGTTTTTGAACAATCAAGAAATGAAAGTGGATCAGGATCATTTGGAGGATGCACTGGAGTTTGTTGTTTATGTTCAAGTTATTGTGAAAAATGAAGCGTGGTCAGGAGGTAAGGGAGATTCTTCTACTGTGATGATTAAGTGTGGTGAAGCTGATGAACCTTTGAAGGAGAAGAGTGCTGAAGAAACACAAAACTAGGGAGAGATTGTTAGAATATGTTAAAGTTTTGATGTTTCTATTTAATTAGATAGTGGGTTCTCGTCATGGTTGGGGTTCTCGAATGGATGAGTTTCTTGAGTCTGTTATAAAATGTTTTGGTTTTGGTTTAATTGCAATGGGCCGAGAGGTCTAAGTCTTGTATGGGTTGTATATAAACCCTGTTTAGAGTCATATTAGGGTTGGAGCTTATTTGATAATATTTTCTTCTTTGTTCTTGGGATTTTGAGTTTGTACTAGTCAGTTCCATTGAAACCAAATGAAATTGACTTGATTGTTTGCATAGTTCTTCATCTTAATCTCTATTATTATGGTTGTTGCACACACGTGATACTATTCCGCAATCTCACGTGTGTTGTTTCAATCGATATCGGTGTTAGATCCTTAATTGGGACCAACAACAAAGCTTATGTTATCATTGAAATCAAGTATTTTCTGTTGTTTGATTGTGTTTAAATGTCTTTAACATGTTTAACTTTAATCTTATATAACAAACTGACCCATTCGTGCGAATGTACGAACAAACCTTCAACTGAATTCATTCGCACGAATGAACCTCTGCTCATTCCCTTGTCAAATCCACCTAGGTTTCAACGCCCCCTTGCCTCCAACTTCGATTCCCGGCCCGTGGTTTATGGATTTCTCTCAAAACGTTGATTCCCGATCATTAGTTTACCAAGTGGTGACTAGTTTTTCGATTGGAAAACCCTCGAATACGATTCCACACTACTCAAGGGCCTGCCGAGCAGAATCCGCAAGGAACCGTCGTGTTTCTGGGTTCCTGCAAAGACTTTTGCATCTATAAATGATTTTGTATCATGAATAATAAGATTTGTGTATAAGGCATGTGTAACATCCCAAAATATTACAATACGTAAAAAGGGATTTGAGAAACTCACTTCTTTTGTTTTAGAGTATCCATGTATTTCTTATTTTCTTTAAACAACAATGAATCTCAAATCAAACAAAGTATACATAAAAGAATATATTTTAAGTCTTTCTATGTTGATTTATATGTTTATGTTTGTCCCTATGAACCATTGTATTTGTATGTAAACGATTTAACATAATTATTTGAAATGTTTTATGACTTTTGTAAAGAATAGAATATACGAATTTTAAAAATTTAGAATAAGTATAATAATGACTTATAAATTTTTATAAGTGTTTAAAATGTACAAATTTTTGAATATAATGATTTATAAAGATTAGAATAAATTAAGAATAAGTAAAATGATTTATAAATGTTTAGATAATATATGAATTTAGATTAAGTAAAATAATGTTTTTTTATAGATGTTTGTAAATGTTTTGCTAATATTTAAAATAAATTTAGAATAATAAGAAATATATATAAATTTAAAATATTTATGAATGAATTACTCTAAGATTTTAAAATAAATTTTATCAAAAGTTTTATAATAATTTTTTTGAAATAAATTTATTATTTAAATAAAAATATTTTTTAATTTTTAGTTTTGATAAAAATATTTCATTTAAAAGTATATTAGGTTTACAATTTAAACTTATATCATATTTGGTTTCCCATTTTTTTTAAATAAATATGTAGTGAGTTTATAAATATTTTTAGAATTGTTTTTGAATAAAACTGGAAAAAAATGGGTTTAAAATGGTTCATGAAGCAAAAACGAGTTCTGAATGCCCTAGCAGGTTCTCGAACCTCCGACCTCTCACCCACATCCCCAGAGTCTTACAGTTGGGATGTAATTAGTTCATTTGTTCCTTTTCCTTTCATTAAGTAATATTCAAATATATTTTCGCCCCTTTTCATATAGAACCCTGATTCCAATTGGTTTTCAATTTCATCGATCTTGGGAACTTCAGAACCCTAATCGTTAGGGCTATTGTTCCATATCCCAGAATGAGTACAATGATACTAGAAATTACCTAGAATGGGTTTGATTTGAATGAGTTCGTTTGGCAAACAAACTCTTTAGTGATATTAGCCTGACTCGAAGTTTTAGACGCCTTCAGATTGGGCTTTTTGTGCTAACAGCTTCTGAATTATGTACTTAAACTTCTTTAAAGCTTAATTTGATGTTTTATTGTTGTTTTTGTCAATAATCGTTAATGTTTATATTAGGTTTTTCGGTTTTAGTTCAGCCAATTTAATATGATTTAAGGATCAAATTAATTATTCAGTTATGATTTAGATCGTGGTTACAACGTATGTTTAACGTTATTTTATACTTTGAAATGCATTTTGGTCGAATTTTTTTAAGCGGATGAAGATGCTCTCGATCGTGGATCCATTTGGGGGAAGAAGAAAGAAGGAATATCAAGTGTACAAAAATGGTTCTTGTAGTTCTTAATCCAAACTTAAACAGTAAATCTGTTTTTTTTGTTTGATTACAACTTTAGTCCCTCACTTTCAAAAGTTGTATTTTATGTCTAGGATTTGTTTCAAAATATTTTTATTAAAACTCATTAATTTAGGTTATTAAATATAAAATACATTGACATTAAAAATATATCTTTACTATTATATAATGAGTATTGGTGAGATAAACATTCAAGATCTTAAAATTAAGAAAAATACAACTTAAGAAGCATGTGGTACAAACAATTTTTGGATGAACTCCCAACCGTGTTCTCCTCTTTCTTATTTTTTATTGAAATACTGGATTTTACTTTCCTTCTCCCCCAAATATGCTATGCCATTCTTGGCTTCCATTCTCCCAACTAGGTAATATTTAGATCATCGTCGTTCCCTTGGTTGATGAGAAGAGAAATGAAGACGAGAAGGGAAATGAAGGATTCAAAAACATGATTCAAATTTCAAAATTCAAAATACGTAACAGACACCTCAACAAAACCCTAGCCCCAATCGATCTCTCATTCTCTCTGGCGACCACAGCCACACCACCTCCGACAGGATACCAGCGGCTTTGCCACACCACTGGTGGATTAGATAATTCCTTCTCACACAAGTACAACACGTGGTGGTGGTGGCTGGGTGGTATATTGCACGCGTTATGCCTCCCCACACGCGACGACTGTGGTTGCGATGGTACTAGAGTTATACCCTAAGACTTGGCGTGCTTTCGATAGAAGAACAACACCACCCGCTTTTGTGTTGACTTGGTATTTATTTTTCTCTCCGACCAGGTAAGGGTCTCGGATTTCTGTTTTTGATTTTTCTATTCAGAATCGTTTGTTGCTGCCTAGGTAATCCTATCTATATATTGCTCTTCTTTGTGCTTGTATTGTAACTGGTCAGCCTTTGGAGGAGAGCATGTGGGTGAATGAGTCCTTCACAGTTCTTGTAATTGTAAGTGTTTTTAAATTGATGAATTTTTTTTTCTGAGGCATTATATGGAATTATAGTAGTTATCATCAAATGAGCAAAGCTAGTTTCATCTTTGATTGTTAATTTGTTACTTTCTCTTGGATGACATTGGCAGGGTCTATTCATAGGTTCTGTAACTTTTTTAACATGTATGAGAATTCACATCTATTTGTGTTTGGACTTTGGTGAAAACCTTTTCTTCTTTTATCTTCTTCCTTCAATTAACTATAATGTTAGGTATGTTTTAATTTTTGCAAATATTATAAAATGAGTTCCTTTAATCTTATTTGTATATTAACAATTGGCATGCTATGTTATTCGTAGGTTCGTTGTTATGCAGACACAACAAGAATCTAAGCTTAATAGAATAGTCTTTAGTAACCTATGCAGACTACATTGCTGTTACGAAAAAGAAAACTAATGATTGCACTATCTATATAACGATAACATTAGTAATTTAACAACAAACGAACATCGCGTTGTATATTGTCGTTGGCATCGCTGCTGCATCGCGCGGGTTCCCGACTAGATGATGCGCCAGTAATCAGGTTAATTTCGTACTTTTTTGTTTGATTTTTCATCTAATTGAATTAAGAATCTACATATTTGTGTGATATCACTATGGCACATGGTATTTCTGATGGCTAGGGCTCTGCCATGGCAGTTTCTAATTCCAGACTTTTTATGTAAGTTTCTCTTCATGCTTGCAAATTTTCATAAGATTCGTAACTTTTCACTTTTTTGGGATCACCTGCCCTTCAATATTCATTAGATTTCATTAAATAAATCTTCCATTTTTGTTGTGAATTAGGTGGTGTTGTGGTTGGTGATGTTTATTACTCTGTATGTTCCATATTGTTTTTGTTTGTTAGTTCAAATTTGTGTATGTGGGTACTCAAG